>CM060680.1:98053118-98727761 GCA_030686995.1 Artemisia argyi
AGGTTGTACTTTTTGTCCCCCAAATGTACAAGTATTAAAGCAGACAGTACAGGCGGCGGCAACACAAAACTTCCCCAAACCCCCCCTATGGGGGGGTCCGGTTAACTTGGTGGTAGACTGTTATCAAGGTTTGCAAACCGTACATCGATAATATTGCCACGGGTTGTGATATACTAACCCTCCCTACTAGGGAGGGTTGTACTTTTTGTCCCCTTGTCCCCCATTTGTCCCTCCTTTTATTTTAGTACAACATAGTTTTTTGTCAGTTTCTATTCCGTATGTCTGACAGTTTTAAGCGTTTGACATATTAAAATTTATATTTTATGTTCCGTACTTTCAGGTTTCTAGTTTTTTTATATAACCAAAATTATAAAAAAAAAAATCAAAAAATAAAAAATAAATAAGGGGGACCTGGATAAAAATATAGGGGGTCATCATGCCTATTGCCACTGCTTCAAGGTTTCATCTTTATAAAGCAAGCAACACAGTTTACAAAGGTTTTAAAAGTAGACGATATGCGGCTTTAAGAGAACAAAATGTTTTTGTCATGTTTAATAATTGTGTAGCATTTTTTATTTGTTCATATCTTAATGTAAATTTGTTATATTTGCAAGTCGAAGCTTTAGTGCTCTGGACCAACGCGAAATGGCTATCTGATATGGTGCCTTAAAAGTTGCCTCGCAATATCATCGCAACTCGTCATATACCAAAAATAATTTAAACTTTAATTGACTCTGTCACAATGTACGGTAGCCTGATTCCTCGTCGAATAACATAATGGAATTGCAGACGTATTTCAGTGACAAACTAGTAACGTAAGAACTTGCAATGACCAAAAGTAAAAAGATACGCTATCAACGTTATGTGATAATCCACTTAGAATTCACTAGTACCAAAGAATTAAATCTTAATCGTAAACAACAATTACTCGGTAGTTTGCAACAAAAGTATATATGTTGTGCAGGGGCGCAGCTTCTAAGGGGCGGGGAGGGGCGGCCGACCCCCCGAAATTTTTTTTGCGATGTAGGGGTATATACTTTTCGTGTAGAAAAATTTCGGTATTTTCGGTTTCGCCCCCCCAATTTAATTCGGTTTCGACCCCCCATAGTGTTAGGAAAAAAAATTTTAGATCCCGACCCCCCACTTGAAATTTCCAAGCTTCGCCCCTGATGTTGTGTTAAAGGAAAAGAGAAATAAAACCTGTCCACTTTCCATTGTTTTTCATTTTCAATGTTTTTTTCAATATACTTTTTTGTTACCTGTAAATTTACCTTAGTACTTTTTTAATTTGAATATATTCATATAGAAAGTTTGTACCATAAAGTCCATAAAAAGTCGCAAGTCCTATTTTCTTCGTGAACCTTGACTTTCTGTTCTCATATCTAAGTTAAAACCCGAAAACTCTTGTGTAGTTGAAAACGATATAGAAATGAATAAATATAATTGTAAAAACTCATTTTAAATTACAAAAGAAACGTTGCTTCTGAAACCATAATTTACAACTTAACAGCATTTAAAATTTGAACATGCTTCAGTCAATTATATCAAAATCCGGTTAAAATGACTAGTTGGTGACAAAAATGATTTTTTAGATACGCTTTATGATCAAATGTGGCAATGTTTTACCATGATGTTTGTGTACAAGTGGTTTTTTTTTTTTTTTTTTGATGATGAACAAGATGAAGTACAAAAGTTACTTAGATCCATAAACTAGTCGTAAATTTACTTTATATCCATCATATTACCACAATAAAAGCCCATCACTTCCATAAATTACGATACCACTTTACTAACCCTTCTCAAATAGAAATCAAAGTACACATTACAATAACTAAGTAGCAAGGAGTTAAACTGAAATCATTAAAGTTAAAACACCACCCCTTAACTATCTCTCACCTGTCACAGTCTTCCATTATATTTCAATGGTTGCATGGAGTCTTGGATTCAAATGCAAATGGACCCACACTGAACACATCATAGGGAAGTGGGCCTGCCTTTGGGCTTGACAATGGTGGCTTCTTGCTAGGAACCAACAATGACCCTTTTAACCCTGCATGAAGATTTGTAGGTGCATTGCAAGTAGCTACTGGTGAGGTTAAAAGGGTAACTCTGCAGGTGTGGGATCCATATGTGGTCAAAGTCTTGGGTGGTTTGATGAAGAAGTACCCATTTTTGTCAGTTGTACCTTTGACCCTCAGTGGGTACTTTGTATTGTTGCATGTTAACATTACCTCAGCTCCTGTTTATGGTCCAACAAATTTCAAATTTGAGTCAGTCTAATGGATAATTGACTTGTACCTCAGCTCGCTCATGGTAAAAGGCTTATTGTTTTGTTTTACCCAATAAAAACCATAGTGTGGTAAATTATTGTGCATTGGTATTTGGTAAGTGGAAGCCTTTCTTGGTTTTAGACATTTTGATGCAATGTTAGTTGTACTGTACAAATCAACAATTAAGTGTATGCAGTGAAATTTTGAATCTCTCAAGAACTTTATGTAGTGAACTATGAGTGAAAATATTTCAAAAGAAACTATGAGTGAAAAACTTGTGAACACTAGTAATGCATTTTTCAGTTGTGAGGTACTACCTCCCTCCCATATTTATATTCCATCTTTCCTTTTTCGGTTGTCTCAAATTAATTGTCCACTTCTATAAATGGATAAGGAATATAAATTAAGTTTACCATATTACCCTTATTTGTAGTTATTATTACAAACTTTAAAGAAGTTAGAAATTAATTGATTAAGGGTAAAACTGTCTTTATGCAAAAAGTAAGAGAGAAAGCTGTAAAGTTGATACTTTTCTAAAACTGTGTGTTTGTTTTTTGTCTGTGGACAATAATTTTGAAACTGAGTTAGTACAACAGAACATTACTAGTAATGCATTTTTCAGTTGTGAGGTACAACAGAACATTGTACAACCCAAGGTAAGTAATTTTGTGCAGTGATTACTTGTACTACCTACATGAGCCATTATGCTGCTTTAGACAAGTTAGATGAATTGCATTGATGGGTTTTGCACATTTACACATTTGATATTTTGATGCACATTTAAGTTGTTACAAACTGTGCCACTAAAATAAGAGAATAACCAATAGGGTTTTGTTTGAAGGAGAACAATAAAACAAATGATTAGAAATAACGGGCATTTGCTTGTTTTATTAGTTAACAAATGATTAGAACTAAATTGAATTTTTTTATATATAGCTAACAAAATTGAAAATATCTCAGTAAAAAATCGAAGTAACGAACATAAATCAGTCGAGGGCAACACAGTTTCAGCCTTTTTATTTGTAAAATTAAGTAACATGTTTCTAGTTTTTAAGTTAGTGGCAAAGTACTAGCACAAGTAATTTTCACCTAAAATTACGCACGTAGTACCCTGAACAAGTTAGATCTATGATTTTAATCTACCGAAAACATAACAAGCTCATTAGCATACTCTAGCATATTTTGTAACATTAAACTGTACAGTAAAACTAAACAATGCACTAGTTTATACACATACATGCATATATATAAAAGCATAAGAAAGATTAAAGAAAGTATACCCATAAGAGGAGTAGCACCCAAGAGTGTATCAACCCCTTTATACTTGCAAGCCTTACAGTAGACAACACCCTGAACCGCCACAAACTTTCTAGGCGGCATTGGTGCTGCAACCGGCACTGGTGAGCTGCTCGGTGGCTGTGCTGGTGCTTTAGTAGGTGCATGAACCGGTGCTTTAGTGGGTGCGTGAACCGGAGCTTTAGCAGGAGAGTGAGCCATGGGTGGAGTAGCAAGCTTAGTGTGGTTGCGGTGATGGTGGTGGTGTGTGTTGTTACGGTGGTGGTGGTGGTGGGGTGATGGTGCAGCTGCCGGTTGGTACGACGGCGCGTGGTGTGGGGACTGAGTCCAGCTGACAGTGTCATCAATGTCGTTAGAGAAAACGGTGGATATTAAGAAAGAGGTGAGGAACAAGAATTTAAGAATCACCGTAGAAGAAGCCATTTTGGTTTCGTTTGTGTGTGTGTTGTGAATGCGGGGTGGTGGTATTTATATAGAAGTGGAATGTGCACCTTTGGACAATTTAACGTGTTAAACTTAAAACTAGAGGTGAGTGGGCCCTATTTAAACTAGAGGTGGTACTCCCTCCGTCTCAATATAATTGTCCATATTTTCATTTTTAAATGTATCAAAAAGATTGTCCACTTTCTATTTTTAGTAAAAACTAAAGAATATATTAGGGGAATATTCTTTTTGAGTGGTTGAGATTTATAGGGGTCCCATTTTTATTAAACTTGGTGTTTTCTCACTCATGACAATAATTTTGAGACGGAGAGAGTATTTATTTTTTTCCTTTTCCCCTTTAAATAATTTTCAAAGAAAATAAAACAAATATTTCGAACTAGATTATTTTGGTTCATTACTTAGATTGTGAAAAGGAAACGGAATTGATTGACACATTTATAAATTTTATTGGTACACTCAATGTACGAATAGGTATTTATTTTTAAATTTTTTCTTTTACCCTTTAAATAATTTTCGAAGAAAATAGAACAAATATTTCGCACTACGGTATTTGGTTCATTACTTGATTGTGAAAAGATGAAGTGCACCATGTGGTATCGGATTACATGTAGACTTTATTTAAATTAGCATATAACAAAAGTGTTCGATAAGACTATCGTTCTTTTACTTTTTTGAAATAATCGTTTCGTACCATGTTTTATATACACAAAAATATATATATAACTTAAAGTTATTGACATAATTAGGTTGGGTCTTAGAACATTTATGAATTTTTGCAGCGTAATGTTATTTTTTGTAAAAGAAAAAACTCGATTTGTTGCATCTGGTCAAAATAAATGTGTTTTCGGTCTTGTTTAACATGAGGATGAAAACTCGGTTGTCCCCATCCATCACCACAATCGTCCCTTTTACACCACCAACATGAAGACTCGGTTGTCCCTTTCCTTTTGTGATAACATGGTTGTGGTGATGAGTGATGACCATGGAAGAAAATAACATGGATGTGGTGATGAATGATAACCGTGGAAGAAAAGAAAATTGTGTGTATGTATATCCTAGGATATATGTGTCCAATGTTTGTTTTGGGTGGTAAAATTGGTGGTTTTAGGTTAGGTGTAGCAGTGACTAATATCACAACCAGTAATTCAGTTTCACATTTGATTTTTACTATAGCACCAAACATGTGTAATAAGATCATCAACTTCTCCACTCAAACATACTCCCCTTTTAAACACACATATACCCACATTATACTCACACATAGACACACAACCATGTTCGTAACTCGGTCTTAGGCAAGACCAGCCTCTCAGAAATAGAGGGGGACAACTAGTCTTCGTGTAAGTGGTGTTATAGGTGGGGTAGACAACGCGTCCATACCTACCTCATCACATATAACACTTGTTTAGTAGTGAAGTTAGTGGCGGAGAGAAAAGCTTATATGACATTGAGGAATGCGGTCACGACTTCGTCCAGTCTTAGTTTTCTTCAAATGCACATGCTGGTCAATTTATGTCATGGTTCCAACCTAATTGATAACATTATTGCACAAAATTAAAGTACGAATTAAACATAATTTGAAGAATAAACTTTGTTTTGTTTTAAAAGATATGGTATATACTGGTGATTAAGCATTCAACATAATCCCACTCCTAAAGATTCCTACATTAGGGAGAAGACAAGCAATCCTTAATTTGTACAAAGGTAAAACTACGTATGATCATGATGTCAAATCTCATCTTCTTCTAAAAAACCCAACTAAAAAACCCTAAACAATTTTATTGTTTTTCATCATCTAAATCAAATCTAACCTATGAATTTTAATATGGATTGCGGAATTGGATAGTCCTGTTCTTGATCTACTGTTCCATATAAAATTCATAGACATTTTATTATTAAATTGCCTCGTTTTTGCCATTTTATATTTCCGTAATCCTCTCTTTTCTCGTACTGTTCATCCTTTTTAAACCAACCCTTCATTCATTCACTTAGTATGATTTTAATCCAATGAATCCATCTCATCCTATCACAAATTTAACCATGAATGATTCTACCAACACTAACCCTAATTTGGTTCCTCCTCCTAAGGAATCAGATGAGTTTGTTCGGTCTAAGAAATCTTTTAAGAATCAGAATAGTGCTCTGAGGAATAAAGGTAAGCTAGCTAGGGTTGGTGCTAAGTCTGTTAGTTTTAAGAAGAATACAGGTAAGCTGGGTAAGAAAGGGGGTAAGTCTGTGGAAGGTATGGAAGGGGTTGAATTTGTTGATGGTATTAGCATAGTTGAGGATGATGGTGAGGGTGATTTTGCCTCAAGTGTTGATGCTCAGTCTGTTGATTCTAAGAGTTGTGGTGAGTTTGTGTTTGAAAGGGAATTTTATGATGGAAATGGTGATGATATGGTAAGTAATAACTCTAATATGCCTGCTAATAATTGTGTGTCTGGTTTTGGTGATCATGTTAGTCAATTTGCTGATAATTTGCCTAGTTGTGATGTCCATAAGAATGAGTTTGTTAATATTGGTGATATTCCTGTGCTTGTTAATGATAGCCCTAAACCTAAACCTAGTACTAGTCCTGTTCATAGTCCTAGGATTTTGAAGAGGGGTGAAGAACTATGTGATGGGGGTAATAAGGCTAATGCTGATTTTTCGTTTAATAATGTTGAAAAGTGGCCTAATCTAGGGAATAATGCTAAGAATGGTAATGTTGAGGGAAGTAATGTTGTTAATGTTGATGGGGTGGGTGTTATGAATGATGTTAGGATGGATGATTGTGCTATTCCTGCAAAGAAGGTTTCCTTTGCAAATGCGTTGCAGGGTAGAAATGGTAATGGAAGTAACAAGCTAAGGCACATTTCAGTTATTATTAATGAGCAGGGTAAGAAATTTGTTGATTTGGATCCTGTGGTTGAAGAGGGAAGTAAGAAGTGGGGAATGACATTGGTTGGTTACTTTGTAGGAATGAAGATGCCTCATTGGGAGATTTTGGGGCACCTTAGATGAATGTGGAGAGGGTATTATTTTGATGAGGTTATATTGAATGAGAATGGTTTATACTTTCTAAAGTTTAAAGAAGAAGAGGGTATGCAACATGTTCTTGAGAATGGGTCGTGGTTAGTTGACGGTAAACCCTTTTTTGTTCAAAAATGGGAAGCAGGTAATTGTATGGACAAGCCGGAGCCTTCTAAAGTTCCAATATGGGTTAAGATCATGAATGTTCCTTTGGAGGCTTGGAATTCTGAGGGGATCAGTAGAATTGCAAGTAGTATTGGTAATCCTATCATTATGGATAGGATTACCACTGAAATGTGTGACAGAGGTTATGGAAGGGCTAGTTTTGCCAGAGTATTAGTTGAAATTGAAGCCGCTAATGGTCTGGTTGATAGTGTTGCTGTTTGTTACAAGAGCCTGGGAAAGTCTATGGAATTAAAAGTTGAATACCCTTGGAAGCCCCCCATTTGTTCTCATTGCAAGGTTTTTGGACATGGATATGATATGTGCACCAAAAGAGTTGCTACTGATGCTGAGAAGAAGATTAGGGCTGATGCTAATGTTCAAAACTGAGCTATTGATGTTAATGCTAATCACAATGGAGAAAATTGGCAATCGGCAGGGAATAGGAGAAACTATAGGAATGTTAGTGGTGAAAATTATAATGTTAGGGGAGGATTTAATGGAAGAGGTAGAGGTGGAATGATAGGGAGAGGAGTTGGTTATCAACGTTTTAATAGAACTCAACAAGCACAATATGCACCAGTCAATAGAAATGGAGAGGTGAAAAATGATAATGTTAAGGAAGATGTGCAAAATAAAAAAGGTAAAGGTATTATGGGCAGTGAAGACAAGTATAAGGGGCGAAATGGAAGTGAGGGTGGATCTAGTTCTAGTAATAAGTTTTCGGCTCTTGCTAATGAGACTGAAATGGAAATGAACTTAAAATGGGAAGAGATAAGGAACATAATTGATGTAGCTTGTGATAAAGGTTTGGTTATAAGTATGGAAGAAAAGAATAGCTGGCCGGATGATTTGTTGAAGTACTACAAGAACAAAGTTGAGAAATTTGTTAAGAAGGGGCATATTGAAATGTTGAGAGCGAAGATTAAAAATTATGAAAAAAACATTAAGAATTGTAGTGATAGTATTAAAATGGCATCTAAAAGAAAGGCGAATAGTATTGATACATCTGGTTTGATGGCACAAGGTTTGACTGATAGTCAAGCTTATGATAAGATATACAATGTAGTGTATAATGAAGAGTTGGAGAATATCAATAAGATGATTGAAGATAAACAATTAGCTGATGTAGATCTTTTTTTCACAACAGGAGAAGTATTCACTATTTATGACTGGGAAACTTGGACTGATGAGATGAAGAGATTTTACATGTCTAAAATTAGGGAAGATGCGTATAGAAAGATGGAAGAGGGTATTAAGGCTAATCTTACTGTGGTTATTGATGAAGTTGCTGAAGACACGTCTGCCCATGCTGTTTTCATGTCTCAAGATAATGTATCAACTACTGTGGATGTTGCTATGGCAAAGGTATTGAGTAGTGATGTTCCAACACCCCCCGTTTCTGTTTAATGACGATTAATATTGCTACATGGAACATTAGAGGTATGTCTACAGCCTCTAAACAGGATGAAGTGAAAATGTTGATTATGGAAAATGAGTTAAGTATGTGTGCTGTTGTTGAAACTCAACTTAATAAGAAGGTAGTAAATAAGGTCTGTGATAATATTTTTAGGAGATGGAGTTGGTTATCTAATACTATTGATAGTAATAAAGGTTGTAGGATTGTTGTGGGGTGGGACATGAATGTTATTGAGGCTAGGTTATTGTTTCAATCTAGTCAGATTATGCATTTTGATATTAAGGTTATTCATGAGAAGAGAAGAATTATGGTTTCCTTTATATATGGTCATAATGATCCTAAAGATAGAATTGAGCTTTGGGAGTTTCTTAAAAGTCAAAGAAATAGTACTACTAGCGTGCCTGGGGTTATGTTAGGTGACTTTAATGTCACTCTTTATGCTGATGAGAACTCTAGTGGGATTTCTAATAATGATTAAGGTGTTAAAGATTTCAGAGATTGTGTTACTTATCTTGATATGGAGGATATTGCAATGAGGGGTATGTTTTATACTTGGATTCAGAAAAAGAAAAATCTTGAATTAGGTATTCTCAAGAAGCCAGACAAAGTTATGGGTAATAGTAGTTTTATTGATGAGTATGGGGCTTGTTTTGCTAACTTTTTGCCTTATGTGACTTCTGATCACTGCCCTGCTCTTCTTGTTTTGTCTGGTTTAAATGTGAGGAAGAAAAGAGCCTTTCGATTTATGAATTTTTTAGCTGATAAAAAAGAATTTCATGATACTGTTATGGAGAATTGGAGTTGCCCTGTGGAAGGTTATGCTATGTTTGTGTTAGTCAAAAGACTCAAGGGTATGAAGAAAGTTCTTAGGGAGTTAAATTGGAAGAATGGCAATGTTTTTGATAAAGTTAAGGTGTTGAGAGCTGAGCTGAAGAAAGTCCAGACTGAGCTTGATAAGAACCCTAATTGTAGTAGTTTAAGAGAAGCTGAGATGATTTTTACTGGTGCTTATAAGGAAGCGGTTCTGGATGAAGAAAAAGTGTTGAAGCAGAAGTCCAAAATTAATTGGCTTAGAGAAGGTGATCATAACACTGCTTATTTTCATAATAGTGTGAAAGGAAGAATGAACAGAAGTAGAATCAGGATCATTAAAGATGAACATGGCAAGGAATTTTATGATGAAGAGGTGGCTGCACAGTTTGTGTCTCATTTTCAAAAAAATTTGGGTGCCATGGACCCTGTTTATCCCATTGATGACCCTGATCATCTCTTTATCAAGA
This sequence comes from Artemisia argyi, assembly GCA_030686995.1. Lineage (NCBI taxonomy): Eukaryota > Viridiplantae > Streptophyta > Magnoliopsida > Asterales > Asteraceae > Artemisia > Artemisia argyi. Next base: position 98,063,003 of record CM060680.1, read on the forward strand.
AGATTGATTCTAATGCTGCTATGAATATGATCAGAGATGTTACAGATGATGAAGTTAAGGCTGCTATCTTTGATATTGATGATGATAAAGCTCCGGGACCGGACGGCTTTACATCCAAATTCTTCAAAGCTGCTTGGAATGTTGTGGGGAGTGATGTTTGTGCTGCCGTTAAAGAATTTTTCAGAAGCGGAAAGCTACTTGGTGAGTTAAACTCTATGTGGAAAACTAGAAGGGGGGTTGAATAGTTTACCGTTTAAAATCTTTTTAACTTGTTTAGTTAACTTTGAAACTTTCCGTTTGATCAAAGATATATACACAAACACAATATATAACATGCAAGTAAATGAAAGAAACGATCAAACCACAACACGAGTATTTATCGTGGTTCGACTACAAGGACTCTTTTTCCTTGCCCTACGTCCACGCCCCGAGTATCCAACTCGAGAGTTTCTTTCACTAGTAAACAAGCTCCTTTCACCGGCGGAGAAAACCTTACACGTCGCTTATACTTTTACCGACACTAAGCTAGATGTCAAGTTCTTTACCAAGGGTACAACCACTCCCGTTAGTTCTTTTACAAGGGTACAACTACTCCCGATACACTTTGTATTTTGAGGACTAAAATACTAACCGATCACTACTGAAAATACACAATCAAATGAAGTGTAAACTACACAAGTTTACACAATGCTAAGCTAACAAGTCTTGCAACGCTGTGTTGAATACTTGTTACTTTTAATGAGCTCGTGAATCTCTTTGCTACAAAAAAAAACTTCACATATGAAATATTAAAGGGTTAGATGAGAGAATGAATGAATATGTGTAAAAATGATGTAGAGTGATAAGCCAAAAATCAACTTGTGGCTTGGTATTTATAGCAAAGCCTTCTGCAGGCCTGGCGGATACGGCGGAACCCTCAGATGGGTTCCGCCCGTGTACCCCCAGGGTTCCGCCGGGCTTGCAGTTGGTTTTGCAATAAATCTTGCAAACCAAACAATGTCACATCTCATTAGTCAAACACAAAACTTGCAAGCAACCATATAATAAGTCAAACACACTTTCTTTCCATAAATGTATCTTGACAAAACTTGCCATAAATGTGATGTGACATTTCTATTTTAAGAAATAGAAAGTGTTGTGTTTTATGAAATGTAAAATGTAGCAAAAGTCTAGTTTATGCAAGTCTTTAAAACTAAGATTATGTTTTACTTAGAAACTAAAGTTTACATTTTGTTGTTAACAAAACTTAGCAAAGATCGTAAAATATAAATAACGTTTTTAGGCGATATTTGTATTAACAATCTCCCCCTTTTTGTTGATGACAAAACATAAACTTTGTTTTTAAGTAACTCACAAAATCTTGGTGTTTAAGACTTAAAAATTTTATATTAAACTTGTTTTACTTAAGTGATAAAAATCATGTTAAGTTTTGAAGGTTTAATATATTTCTCCCCCTTTTTGTCGAAACAAAAAGTAGAGTAGCGAAGCGGAATAATGCACTTGCTCCCCCTTGCTTGTTACTCCCCCTAATAGGAGTGCCAAGATGGGAAACATGTATTTTGATCCTACAAAAAAAATGGTTAGTTGGTGATATATATAGTCAAGCTTGTAGTTACCACACACATTGCAACCACAATGACAACACAAAAATGATCAACCAACAATGCACAAAAGTAAGTAGAAAGAAATATCATTCCAAGTAAAATTTTGACTTTGAAAAGTCAAAAGACAAGAAATGTGAAATATTCTTCTACTTGTAAACAAAAACTAAAAAAATAACCAAGAAAGAAAAATAAAATCCTACTTTCCTAAATGGGGCAAACGGCCTCCATAGGTTGTCTAGGATTTGTTTGGGTGGGAAAGAGCATCCAAACGTTCTATGACGTGTTGGAATGCAAAACGGGTTTCATCTTGGAATTGGTGAAGCAACGTTTTGATGCTTGCACCCATTTGCTCACAATTTGAGCAAACATGGGGATAAGTGGGTGGAAATGGGTTGGTTTTGGTTTCTTGGTTTGAGGATTGGTTGGTTTTTGGTTCTTGGGTGGAGGATGGGTTTGGTATTGAGTCAAGCAAGGTGGTTTGAAGTTCCATTGCATGATGGAGGTGGTTTTCAACCATGCTTTGGATTTCCTCATATGAAGGAAAGAAAGACTCAAAGGTTTGGGCTTAAGAATGTGGTGGAGTTGGGTGATCATGGTTTTCAAAGTTAGGTTCTCCATAAAGAGGACCATGGATGTCATAGTAGATGGGGTGAAACAACAATGGTTTGGGTTGATGGTACACTTGTTGTGGTGGTTGGGTGTGGTCAAAATGCTCATTTTGGTCAAGAATTGACCTTGGTGAAAAAGGTGGTGGTTGTGAAGGTCTTGGTGGAAGATCATTTAGATCTTGGACAAAAGGGTGTGGTGATGTTGGTGGAGACCCAAATAACTCCATAGGTTCAAGTTTAGGTAATGGTGATGGTGATGGAGTTTTGGATGGTTAGGTTGGAGCACTTGGTGGAGTTGGGTCAATAGGTGATTTAGTAGGTGGTGGAGTGAGCTCATTGGGTTCATTGGGTGATGGTGATGGAGATGCAAGATTCAAAAAGTGTTCATTTTTTATAGGTGAGGTGAATTCATCCGAAGATGAGGAGCTTAGGTTGATGGATTGGTTAGACCATAGTGGTTTTACACTTATCCGGGCGGTTTTCCGGATGGGTCGTGATGGTTGAGAAGTGATTGTTGACTTGGTCATGGTTAAAAATGGTTTAGAAGTTAAGAAATTGTGATGAAGAAGGTGTGATTTGATAGTGTTTAGGATGGTTTAATTTATAGAGATGAAGGATTGTGGGAAGGAGTGTTTGGATTTGATGTTAGTCCATATACAAATGGAGGTTCCTAATGATTTGGAAAACTAATTGTGGGTTGTCATATCATGGAAGTCAATCCAATGAAAATGGTGAAGTGAGAAGACAAGTTTTGCACTAAATGCTTAGTGGTTTTGGTAGATTTGTTGAAGTATAAATCTCAGGGATTTCAAGGAACCTTTAGAAGGGTTCCTTCCTTTATGTGTGAAGGGTCCTTGGGGTGGTTTTGGCTATTTTTGAAATTTGGCGGGAAATGGTTTTGGTTGAGTTATAAGGAATGAGAAGTACCCTATTGTGCTAAACAAATTGCAGGAAATGGGTTTCTATCTAAAATGATTGTATTTTGGTGTTTGGATGTTGAAATGTTGAAAACAAAAAGAAAATTTCTGCAGGCAACTGGCGGAACCCTCAGGATACACAGGCGGAACCAATTTGAGGGTACCGTCTGGTCCGTTGGGCCAATTCTGGGTTTCCCAGAAAATACACTGGCGGAACCCAATTTTGGGTACCGCCAGATCTGCCAGGGCTGAAAAAATTGGCAGTCCGCGTTTTTGACCCGCGAGACGATTTTCAAAATTTTCGAAAACTCCTAAAATCAAAAAGATAAGGCATTTCTGGTTAGGCAATGCAAAAAATAGACACGTAAACACGCATATCATAGGACTTTGACCTTGAGGTCGAGAATTTCACTATACTTAGTTAAAATATCATAAACTTGAAAATTTGACAACTTGCCAAAAGTTGTCTACCTGCATCAAAGTTAGATACTACATGTTCCAAATTGTATCAAACATTGTACTAGCACACAAATACATCATAAACATTGTTTAAACAAGCAAATTTGTTCAAATTGCACCTAGTGCCAAACACTCCTACACACCCGCACTCATTGACGGTCAATCTTGTTCTTGAGCTTTCCAAGGAATCTTCCAAGATTCTTAAACATCCCCTTTATTTGCTTGAACTCCGCCGACTCATTAGGAATATCCGGAAGTTGGGATAGGTATTCGAGAGGTGGGAGCCTAGAGTTTGGCAAATTGTCATCTTCACTCATTGAGGAAGATGAAGATGAGGTAGGAGGATGAGGACGTTTTCCTTGGGCTTTGTAGACTCTCTTATCACTAAGTGGAACAAAGGTGTGTGGAATGAGAGAGTAGTCAAGACGAAGACCATTTGGAGTTGGTGAAATGGGTGAGATGAACCTAAAGAGACGGGTCAAGAGCATTCCATACAGCATAGCCGTTGTGCCATGCACGGGAATGTCGGCCATTCTCTTGGCCATGTAGTAGGCAAGATTGAAGGGTTGCCTAACGGACAAAGAGTAGAGCATGTAGCAAAGGCAAAGGTTGATATGATCTCGGTTTCCTATGGTGCTAATGACATTTGCTCTAAGGACTTCCTCCCATTTCTTGAATTGGGGCTTGAGTTCATTCATTTCCATTCCATATGGGTCCTTATCGACCTCATTTCCCGAACGGGTTCTCCTAGTGTTGGTTGTCCTAACAAAGAGGTAGTCACGGAGTACATCTTTTGACACAAGAGGTGTGTCATAAGGATGGATGCGGTCATGGAGGTTGTCAAGAGTTGAGAGGGAGTGGAAGTCGGAATAGATGCAAGTACCACGGTTTGGGACACCTAGGATTTGAGCAAACTCCTCAAGAGTGAAGGAGTATTGATGACCACTAACCCTAAAGTTGATAGACATTTGACCATAATCATCCATGGAGAGGACGGCAGATGCCTAAATTCCAAAATGAACCTAGGACAAATAGGCTCGTCGATGTTCAAAAGACACTCAAAGTTGATTGTGGCAAATTCGGCGTAAAGGTTTATGCCTTTTAGGAAAGACGGGTCAATGGTTCTACCCTCATGGACATAGTGTTTTTCTAAGGCTTTGAGAACATTGACTTGGTTTGGGGTAAGGCCTTTGGTTTTGTGGTGTTTTGGTAGGTACTTAATGGTGTCCTTGTGGTCGTAGTGGGTTAGAGGAGGCATGATGATTCCCAGAACAACTAAATTTCACATTTTAGTTTAAGTAAACTACTATCATAATGTGGATGTTCTAGTGTGTGCCTATATGAAAACAATGTGGAGGTGCGGTTATCTTGACTCATTTTGATGCTTCAAAAACGTTTTATAATGCAAGTTTTGTTATAAAACAAAAGATAACCCAAACGCTCCTAGTTCAATGTAGCTTCGTTTGAATGTACCCGAAAATACATATTGGTTATGTATTCCCTTTAGCATTCAAGAGACATTATGCAAGTGATGTTTTAAACATAACATTTTGATTTTGTATTCTCAATGTGAGACGAAAAAATATTTGTCCTATTTGTGAGAAATTTTTAGAAAGATTTGACATGGGGTGTTTTAGCAAACATGTTTACACTAAGTAAGAATGCAATTCCTAACTATGGGGAACATGATTAGTTTTGTTAAACACCTAATTTTATGCATGAGTTTCTCAAGTTTAATGCATAACCCCAAGTTTTTGTTTTTGTGCAAAAATAGAATTCCTAGACTCAGATCAGGATTGTAATCAAGTTTAGAATACTTACAATGATGATTGATTTGCAATGTGAGTGAAAGGAAGACCAAGAAATCGTAGGTATGGATGGATGGTAAAGTGAATAGTAACAGTTTGGAAGTGGTGGTATGAGATAATGGGTGTTTGGTTTAATATAAACAAAAATATTGATTCTGCAGGTCGGCGGACACGGCGGACCCCTGAAATGGGTTTCGTCCGTTGTGTCTGAGGGTTCCGCCGACCCTGCTGAGAAAAAGAGTTATGGATTTGTTTTGATTTTTGTGATTTTTGTCTAATGTCCAGAACTACAATGTAGGTTCCATGAGTCCTAAGCCTAGCCTAAGAAGGTTAAAAGGTTCACGTTTAAGAGGTTTTGTGAGAATGTCGGTTATGTTGTCTTCGGAAGAAACTTTCTCAATTGAGATATTTCCTTTTTGAACGTTGTCACGAAGGAAATGATGACGGATTTCAATATGTTTGGTACGAGCATGTTGAACCGGGTTTTTGCTAAGATTAATGGCACATTTGTTGTCACAAAGAATTGTGATGTCGTTAAGTTGAATTCCGTAGTCGACAAGAGCTTGCTTCATCCAAAGAGCTTGTTGACATGCCTTTCCGGCCGAAACGTACTCGGCTTCCGTTGTTGAGATAGCAAGAGCCGTTTGCTTCTTAGAGAACCATGAGGTGAGACAATGTCCAACAAAAGTACAAATACCACTTGTACTTTTTCTATCGACATAGTCACCGGCATGATTAGAGTCGGCATACACTATGGTGTCTATTCCCGTTCCTTTGGGATACCATAAACCTAAATGTGTAGTGCCCTTAATATACCTAAAAATCCTTTTAACGGATTCAAGATGGGTAGTCTTAGGATCTTCTTGAAAACAAGCACATAGACTAACACTAAACATAATGCCAGGTCTACTAGCCGTTAGGTAAAGTAGACTACCAATCATACCTCTATATTTAGTGCTATCTACGGATTCACTTTCCTCATCCTTGGTGAGTTTAGTTTCCGTGGACATGGGAGTTTTGATTGGTTTCGAATCTTCTAATCCAGATTTCTTAAGCATGTCCTTAATATATTTAGATTGGTTAAAGAAGATACCATCTTCTAGTTGTTTAATTTGGAGTCCTAGGAAAAAGTTGAGTTCTCCCATAATACTCATTTCAAACTCATCATGCATGATTTTTGAGAAATCCACACATAATTCTTGACAAGTTGATCCGAATATAATGTCATCAACATAGATTTGGACTATGATAATATGTGAATCTTTCTTCTTAGTGAAGAGAGTATTATCAACTAAGCCCATGGTATACTTATGGCCAACTAGGAAGGTTTTAAGTCGATCGTACCATGCTTTTGGAGCTTGCTTAAGTCCGTAAAGAGCCTTTTTATGTTTGTAGACATGATTTGGTTTTTCAAAATTGATGAAGCCCGGTATTTGAGCAACATACACTTCTTCATTAATGACTCCGTTTAGGAATGTACTTTTGACGTCCATTTGAAAGAGTTTAAAATTGTGTGCACATGCATATGCAAGTAAGATTCTAATTGACTCGAGCCTAGCAACCGGAGCAAAAGTTTCATCGTAGTCAATGCCTTCTTGTTGGTTATATCCTTGTGCAACTAGCCTAGCTTTGTTTCTAGACACAATTCCATTTTCATCCATTTTATTACGAAAGACCCATTTTGTTCCAATTATAGTTTGACTCTTTGGTTGAGGAACTAATGTCCATACATCATTCCTAACAAATTGGTTTAACTCTTCTTGCATTGCAATTACCTAAGACTCATCTTTAATGGCTTCATTAATATTTTTAAGTTCAATGGTTGACACGAAACAAAAGTAGTTGCTTTCATTTTGAACATTTGACCTTAGTGTTCTTTCGTTAATGTTGCCAATGACACCATCTAATGGATGACTTTTAGATTCTTTGACATTGACAAGTTCTTTGTTTAATAGTTCATCTTCCTTGTCATCACTTAAAATTTCTTGACTTTCTATTGCTTGGCTTTCAACTAAGTCATCATCTACCAAAGGTGATGTCTTAGAGGGAGGTGGACTCTCGTCAAATGTTACGTTCAACGATTCCTTGACTCTTAAGGTTTCTTTGTTCAAAACAATGTAAGCTTTACTATTTTGTGAATATCCAAGAAATACACCTTCATAAGACTTTGGGTCAAATTTGGTGAGATAATCCTTGGTGTTAAGAATGAAACATTTACTCCCAAACACTCTAAAGTATCCTAATGTAGGCTTTTTACCTTTATATAGTTCATAAGGAGTTTTATTCAAAAATGGTCTAATTAAGACTCGATTTAAAATGTACGTTGATGTGTCAACGACATTACACCAAAACTTTTGTGGAATGTTTTGTTCATTAAGCATTGTTCTACTCATCTCCTGCAATGTCCGGTTTTTACGTTCTACTACACCATTAGATTGAGGAGTACGTGGAGCCGAAAAGTTGTGAGTTATACCATTAATATCACAAAAGTTTCCAAATTGAAATTCATTATCAAATTCACGACCGTGATCCGTTCTAATAGACACAATATTAGACCCTACTTGATTTTGAATTTTCTTACTTAGAATCTCAAATTTATCAAAAGCTTCATTTTTACTTTTCAAAAATTTTGTCCAAGTATATCTTGAGTAATCATCAACTATGACCAAAGTGTAGAAGTTACCTCCATAACTTTGTATAGCGGATGGACCAAATAAATCCATATGCAAAAGTTCTAGACACCTAGATGTAGAAACCAAGTTTTTAGCCTTATGGCTACTATGGACTTGTTTACCGACTTTGCAAGCATCACAAAAGTGTTGGTCATATTTCAACTTAGGTAGGTTTCGAACTAAGTCTTTGGAGGAGAGGTTTTGGATTAGTCTCATGTTAGCGTGTCCTAAACGTCTATGCCATAAAGTTGAAGATTCATCTAATGAGGTAAGACAAAGTTTGTCTCTAGATGTTGGATCCATCTTCATGACTTATACGTTGTTCTTAAGGACACCTTTGGCTATGGTTATACCATCTTTAAGTATTTTACTTCCGTTTTCACTAAAAAGGACATTATACTTATTACGACAAAATTGACTAATACTAAGGAGATTAAAACCTAAGTTATCAACTTGAGCTACATCATCTATAAAAAGGGAGTCATGAGAGATTGTACATTTTCCGATGATTTTGCTCTTAGCTTTACTACCAAACGTAACATTACCTCCGTCACATTTGTGATAAGTAGTGAAGAGGCTTTTGTTCCCCGTCATGTGCCTTGAACAACCGCTATCTTTAATCCATTCATCCGGTTCCAAACAAACTTTGAGGCACACCTATTTTATGAAAAACACTCAAACATTTGGTCCCCAATTTCTCATGGGTCCATTTTGGTTAAGCATACCATTAACTTGTTCCAAGTATGAAAATAGAGCATAAGGGTTCCATGACATGTAATTTGGAGTTTGGTAATGTCTAGGAGTGTTTTGGTTCCAAACATGTTGATAGTTTGGTCGAGCGTTGAAGTTGCTCTTTGGAAAGGGGCATTTGGGAAGTGGAGTCTTAGGTCTTGGTTGAGTAGTCTTAGCTCTAAATTCATTTTTACTAAGTCCTACTCCAGTTTTAAAAGCAGGTTTTGTTCCATTTTTATACGTAACTTTAACAAATTTTGAACGATCCGATGTGGATGGAGTTACTGCTGCAGCAGACCTGGCGGAACCTTCGGGTCCAACGGGCGGAACCATGGATTGGGTTCCGTCTGATCCGTAGGCTGCTGTAGCAGTTTTGTTAGTTTCTTGTGCATTCTTTTCTTGTTTCGTTTGTCCCTTTGAAGTTTCTATTTTCGTGAATCCTAGTCCTGTTTTATCAAAGGGTGACTTTTGAAGTTTCATAATTTCATCCGCACAAGAAATGCTCTTATCGAACTTCTTAAACTTTGTGGTTTGTTTTATTAGATCATTTTGAGTAATTTTAAGTTTCTCAACTTCTAGTTTAAGCTCTTCACATGATTTGCAAGATGTGTCAATACCTTTACTCTTTTCTAATCTCTTAGCTTTTTCTTTTAACTCATAAACTTCATTTTCTAAAAACTCCTTTTTAGTATTCAAAAATTTATTTTTGTTTATGATTTTTAAGCTCAATTCACAAAGTTTGTTATATTCTTTTTGTAAAGTGTCATCATCAATAGAGGAGTAAAACGAGTCGGAGAATACCTCATTTGAGTTGTTAGCCATGAGAGCAATATCATCATTCTTTGGCTCATCGTCATCTCCTTCATAGTCACTCCAAGCACCACCCACAAAAGCTTGTTGAGGTTTGCTCTTGGGTGGTTTTGGACATTCTCCTACAAGATGACTTGTGTCTCCGCACCTATAGCATTTTTCTTTCAACCTTTCCTTTTCTATCATCACGATCTTTTCGGAAAGTTTTCTTGTCATCTTTAGGTTGCCTTACAAACTTCCCTCTTCTACGAAAGAACTTCTTGAAGTCTCTAACGGCCATAGCATATTCCTCATCATCACTATCCGAAGTAGATTCTTCATCATCACTTGATTGAACTCTAGCTTTCAAGGCAATGGACTTAACTTTTTCTTTCTTGCCTCTAACTAGTTCCGAATCTTTTTCCATTACCATTTCATGAACTTTGAGGTTTCCAATTAGCTCGTCAAGTGACATGCTTGAAAGATCTTTGGATTCTTCAATTGCCGTCACTTTTGCTCTCCACTTCGGATGGAGTGCTCTAAGAAATTTCCTGACAAAGTTCTTACTACAAAAAGATTCATCAAGTGCTTTAAGTGAAGGAATAATAGTGTTAAACCTAGCAAAAGCATTATCAATAATCTCATCTTCGGAAATAACAAATTGTTCATATTGTTGAACAAGAAGATCAATTTTGTTATCTTTAACTTGTGAGTTTCCTTGATGAGTGACAATTAAAGATTGCCAAATATCTTTGGCGGTTTTACACATAAAGACTCTTTCGTATTCTTTCTTAGGCAAAGCATTGTAAAGCATCATTTTAGCTTCATTATTTTTACCAATCAATTTTTTTGATCATCATCTTTAATATTAGTAACTATATTATCACCATCAATGATTATATACCATAAATCTATATCTTTAGATTTCACGTAAGTTTCAAAACAGTTTTTCCAATAAGTGGTGGTCTTTGCATAGATTGCCCTTTTTTGTAATTTTCAAAATCCATGGATCGTTTCAAGTTTTAAAACACAATATATTTTAAAAGCTTGAGTAATGTAGCTCTTGATACCAATTGTGGAAAACTAGAAGGGGGGTTGAATAGTTTACCGTTTAAAATCTTTTTAACTTGTTTAGTTAGCTTTGAAACTTTCCGTTTGATCAAAGATATATACACAAACACAATATATAACATGCAAGCAAATGAAAGAAACGATCAAACCACAACACGAGTATTTATCGTGGTTCGGCTACAAGGACTCTTTTTCCTTGCCCTACGTCCACGCCCCGAGTATCCAACTCGAGAGTTTCTTTCACTAGTCAACAAGCTCCTTTCACCGGCGGAGAAAACCTTACACGTCGCTTATACTTTTACCGACACTAAGCTAGATGTCGAGTTCTTTACCAAGGGTACAACCACTCCCGTTAGTTCTTTTACAAGGGTACAACTACTCCCGATACACTTTGTATTTTGAGGACTAAAATACTAACCGATCACTACTGAAAATACACAATCAAATGAAGTGTAAACTACACAAGTTTACACAATGCTAAGCTAACAAGTCTTGCAACGTTGTGTTGAATACTTGTTACTTTTAATGAGCTCGTGAATCTCTTTGCTACAAAAAGAAACTTTACATATGAAATGTTAAAGGGTTAGATGAGAGAATGAATGAATGTGTGTAAAAATGATGTAGAGTGATAAGCCAAAAATCAACTTGTGGCTTGGTATTTATAGCAAAGCCTTCTGCAGGCCTGGCGGATACGGCGGAACTCTCAGTTGGGTTCCGCCCGTGTACCCCCAAGGTTCCGCCGGGCTTGCAGTTGGTTTTGCAATAAATCTTTGATGCATAGGGATTGCACCAGACTTTACCTCTCGAGGGATCTCGAGAAGCTTACAACCCCCACCAGGCAGTGTACCTGATCGATGTAGTATAGTATAATGACAAGTACCGGGGGATTGATCGTTCAGCTAGGAATAGTGTCGCTAGGATTAGAAAACCTAAAGATTAAGTCTAGAGATGAGGGATGATTCTTTTTGTATTTTTATATTTTTTAGAAAGCAAGTAAAAATCTCGGGTTTTAAGGATAAGGGCGGAATTAGTTGCTAATCAACTAACCCAATACTAAGATGCAATCAAAATAAAATACTAAAAATGAAATTAAACTAATTATACTAAGGTTGTGAGCAATAAGTGGGAGAAATGTGTTTACTTAGATTTCACTACTCCCTAGATATCTTTTACACGTTAATTACTTGTTATAGTTGCGTGGATGACGGATTGTATTCATTAATACCATTCATGGGGTGGCGTACTTACTTCCCCAATCCTATGAGTGCCTACTTCACTCCTATGTCGAGCCGGCTAAGAAGCTCCTAACATGGGATCATTAGAATTTACTCATGCATTAAATACAACCAATAAAACCTAGTACACATTGGTTCATGTTTCCTAAGACGTTCAAGCATGTTACCAATTGGAGATCTGCCAGTTTTCTTAAGCCTAACATTGAAATCATTCATCCAATGCAACCATAAACAAGTAATCAACACATAATTAACATCTAGGTTTCATTAGATCTAAGCAAACACAAGATAGATCTAGCCTAGCATGGTGGAATCAAGACAAGCACAAGATATAGACAACCAACACATAGACATATTGATTGAATTAAGAGAAGACTTATCTCAATTACACATGTAAGGGTTCAAGGGCTGAAAACCCTTGAAAAAGCTGTAAAATTCGTATAAGGTTCGGCCTTAGGGTTTCTCCACACAAGTTCCTCCCTATGAATGAAAATTAGAAAACTATATATAGATTTTAGAAGGTGACGGCATCAAGAACAAATGTCTGACGCCGTCATCTCGCCGCCAAATAGTTCCTCGGACTGCCTAAATCTGGGTCTGACGCTGTCATGTGTACACCTTATGCAGGCCGTCACCATATTAACTCTTGACGCTCTACTTGTGACGCCTTCAGGTTTCTTCTGGGTCGTCATGGACTTTACTCTTGACGCCGTCAATTATTTCCTCTTGACGCCGTCATACACTGTTCTCAGCATGGAAAATTAAGTCTTTGGTGTTTTTGTTGGTATAAATAAATGACTAAAAACGTTATTCATATCTTTCGATTTCTCTATGTTTTGATAATCACAAAACGAAAACTCATCAAGCCAAAGATTATGACATAAACAAGTATTTAGTAGTAAATACTCATCTTTACCATTAAATCACTTAAGGTATGAATAAACAAAGTGTCTAACGTATTACAAGATCAAAGGAACATTTTTGTTAATCACTAGATCATTATAAAATGTTACAAAACATTTTATATCTTTTGAAAAACATTTTTGGAATTAAAAGAATATGTTTTATTCATTACAAATTTGTGAATTCAAATTTTTAACCAAAAATGGCAAATCTGATCCAGAAAAATTCCCCTCACAAAAGGACAAGAAAATCCAACGTTCAGGAGGGCGGTCCCCTTAATTATACGAGGCAGCCCCCTTAATCATTAAGGGGACTGCCCCTAATTAAGGGGACCAGCACGCTCCAGAACAGTATTTTCTGGCCCTATAAATATTGGATCATTCCACATATTTTTCTCACCTTTTTGCACTAAAAACTTTCTGATCTAAACATCCCTCTCCATCTTCTAAAAATCCTTTGATCTTTTATACTTTGATCTTTGTTTCAAAGTGATTCAAGCCTCAACACTCAAGTGCAAAGAGAATAATACTTCTACTAGAAGTATTACAACTTAGTATCATCTTGCTATCTAAGTTGTTTGGTTGTTTCATCTTGTTGATCTTTCATACTTTGGTGAATAAGGTATATGTATTAGTTTGCTAGATTTAGTTGTAGAATCTAGAATTATTGTAAGTGTGTAATGGAAGTTGAAGTGATGAAGTAGTGTTGGATAATAGTGAAGATAGGAGAAAGTGGCAATAGTGACTAGTAGTGAAGAAAGTGAAGCTTTCAAGTGGAGAAGACATGAAGACATTAGTTGATTGAAGTTGTGAAGACTCCAGTGGCTTGAAGGTGCAAAGATATTATTGGCTTGAAGTTGTGAAGACATTGGTGCTTTGAAGTTGTGAAGTTACAAGACATTGAAGTTGTGAAAAATTTTGTGAAGGCGTGAAGATACTAGTGGTGTGAAGACTTATTGAAGAAGTCAAAGGTGTGAAGAAATTGTGGTGTGTTATTTGGTGTGAGATTGGTTCTAGCTACGATTAGAACTCGATATCTTGCTTTATGTCGTTAATTGGTGTAAGCATTTGGTGTGTACGGTTTTCTCCGCCATAAGGGAGGTTATTGACTTAGTGAAGAAAACTCTCGAGTTCGGTGCTCGGGGAGTGGAGTAGGGCAAGGAAGGTGTCCTTGTAGCCGAACCACTATAAATCCTTTGTCTCTCGGTTTGATCTTTCCATCCCTCATTCTTTACTTGTTTACTTACTTGCCTTCTCGTACATTATTATTATTATGTGTTGTGCATATATTGTTTTCACATAAAGATCAAACTTGGTTCCATTCAAAACATTAATTATACATTAGTAAATTAAAGTATATACAATCATTAAAATACATATACACATATAAATACAAACTTATATTTAAGTGAGATATATGAAATTATAATTTCTATTTAACACTTTAAATAAGAAGTATTTATGTGACATATGTGAATTAATATGTATCTATACTTTAGCTTCAAAGGTTTTTACAAATTACCATCAATTACTTGAAAGTAAACTTTTATTAAAACGAAAAAGACGCAAAACTATTCAACCCCCCCTTCTAGTTTTCTACAATTGGTATCAGAGCCAGGTTTAGCAAGATTTTTAAAATAGATTGTATTTTAAAACTTGCAACGATTGATGGAATTTGAAAAATATGTAGAAGGGAAATTTGCACAACAACCACCTTTATTTGAAAATGATCATTTTCTTGAATGGAAAAACAAATTTGAAAACTATGTGAAATCAATAGATCTTGATCTTTGGCATATCATTTCAATTGGTGATCTTAAACCAACCAAAATAGATTTTGAAAATCAATATAATAATCTTCAAACTAATATTGATAAAAACACTAAAGCCACATTACTTATTTTCAAAACTCTACCAAAAGTTAAATATGAAAGATTATTTTGTTGTAAAACGGCAAATGATATTTGAAAATGTCTTTTAAAGATTCACCAAGAGAAATGTAAAACCAAAGATGATAAACTTGATATTGCACAAGAAATAGTTAATCTAGTAAATTTAGTAAATAAATATTTAGTTGAAATAAATACACGTACTACTAGTTCAAATGTGATCATTGAAGGTATCTACAACGAAGAATACATGAGCCAAATCCAAAGAAAGAGCGTGAATAAATCATGGTGCAACAAGTGCAAAGAAGACGATGATAATACGGCTTATGAGAATATTCAAACAAATGAGAACACAAGTATTGATGGCAAGAACTAAATGTTCCTAGATCCAAGTGAAACTACAAACAAAACATGGAGCGACATGGAAAATGAAATTGATCACCGTATAGCATGTGAGGAATGTACAACTACAAAGAAGGTACAATTCAAAACTAAATATTTTTGCTATGATCAATTTATATTAGAATTTTAAAAAATGGAAAACAACTTCAAACATTTTTGCAACATTGACTCAAAAATTATTTTTAAGAACGAATTTTTCAACATCCGCTGAAAACAACTTTGAAAAAGAAATCATTTTAGAAGATAAAATGTCTAGACTTAAAAGTAATATTGAAATCGATCTTGAATGTAAAAAATGTCGAGACTACAAACATGAAATTATAATGGAAAATGAAAAAGCAAAAACATTGGCAAAATTCGAAAATAGCTCTAAATCTTTAAAATATCTTCTCGACATTCAAAAGCCATTTTATGATAAAACCGGGTTAGGATTTATCGTAAATGATCCTTCAACAAATGCATTAAAACAAATAAAATTTGTTAAATCTAGTGAATAAATTTAGAACTAATACTATTAACATTCATTACTTATTATTCTAGTCAAGAAAGTCATTCTTTGTTAATTAAAACAAACTATTGATGAATTCTTGTACTTATCGACAACATCCACATCATGTGCACTCAAATGCAATGGATGGTCTCATCTAACCAACTAGGACCCATGAGAATCTGGGTACCAAGCTGTTTATCATGTTTAGGTAATTAACGAATGAAGAGTCTATTACGTGTTGATTTACTCATCTCGCTCTATTACCTTTGACGGTTATTGGTCTCTATCACATTGTTTCACTTTCTGCAAATGTTTCGCCTATGACGTTGTTGCGGGTTTATTCTTGTCTCGGCATTTTGCTCTTCACTCTTGGAGTATTGGTATCATGGTGTGTCCGTTACTATTTCAAGATGAAGCCTCCTAAATTTCTTCTATCACCGTCATGCCCACTCTTTTTGAAAAGCTGGACCTGAGATAAGTTTTCTTTTCAAAAACTTGTCAGTGTTACATTATATTTTAGAATATTTTAATTAGTGTGTGAATACGATTTAACTAATAAGTTGCCATGCTTTTAGATTATTAACACTAATATATGCATACATGATATTAGCATTATTAACCTTCTTGTTGTTTAGTCTCTTATCATTTTTCTTAAATCTTCTATGATCTATAGTAGAACCCTTCCACTTAAGCTATATGATCTTACTAGTTGTATTAATAGATGCATTATAATTGATATTTGTTTGCAACTTGATATTATGATGTTCTTTGTATACATATATATATATATATACATATGTCTATCTTGTATCCATGAACTATTTACCTTGCTCCTTCCTGTCCCATTGCATTTAGATCATAAGTATCTATCATTTCACTTTAATATCTTTAGGTATCATTAAAGATGATTATGTGTGACAATGGGCTTAATTGATTCTTTTGAGCATGACAAGCTTCCATTTCAAATCCTTCACTTTCAACTTCTTGATTATCATAATCAAAACATCATGTTTAAAACTTCTCTCTTTTTGAATGAAATATTTCTTTACTTAACTAAAACTTCTTTCATAACCATTATTTTAATCAAAAACAAGATTGATCTTTTTTTTTTTTTTTTTTTTTTTTTTTTTTTTTTTTTTTTTTTTTTTCACGTTATGAAACAAAATTCAATCTACGTTATTGTAATGGACACTTGAATTTACTTCAAAACATTGTTGAATAAAACTAAAAACGTTTTGCTTAAAACACATTTAACTTTCTCACATGTGTCATACACCTCTATTGGAAATGACATTCACAATTTAATCAAATCATTTCATGAGAATCATGACTTGCCCATATGGATCTTGTTTGTAACAAGTCTTGAAGTCCATATAATCATATCCACCTATTTGTTACTTGTTAACAATCATCAACATGTTTGCTCTAGGCTAAATGTTATCATTTTCATATTGTTGCTCATTTAGCTTATTTGCCTTATTGCCTCCTTAATTGCATATCTTAATTGATAAATAAATAGATAGCATGATTATTAGAAATTTATTGCTTATTTCAATTTTTTCTATATCACTCTCTACATTCATGAATAGTATGCCCTTTATTGCCTCAAAGAGTTGAACTTACTTGAATCCAAATCCAAAAACACAACCTTTTTAAAAAATTTTTGCCAAAAATCCATTTTTGGCATTCTGGGAATCACCAGATGGGCGGCCCCCTTAATTATATAAGGCGGCCCCCTTAATGATTAAGGGGACCGACCCCTAATTAAGGGGACCGGCCATCTGATGGTCGGGGATACTGTTTTCTTCATCACTTTTTGACCCATTTCAGCCTATACTTCCCAAAATTCACAAACATATTTTGTCCCATGCTATCCCTCAAAATTTACCTTCCTAAACCACATTTCTCATACACTATAAATACCCTCTTCCCATCATTAATGCCATGACACCCAAACATGTCATCTCCCAACAACCAAAAACCTAAGATTTCAAGAACCGCAAGGATCTCCGTCAAACCCGTTTGGAGGAGGAAACTTGATTCTTATCATAACTCAAGTGATGTTGTTCCAAGTCAACCAACTACTAAACCTCAAACCCACAATAATGATTCATCTCACAACCTATCACCCACTCATTCCCTCATTCATGCCTCTTCTTATGATGAGCATGCTCAATCCCAAAACAACAATCCCAATCTCTCAATCAATACTTCACATGTTGCTCATTCAACAAAAACACCACTCACTCTTGGAGAACCTCTTCCACCCATTTCAACGTTTTCATGACTACCCAAGCTCAACCATGTCTCCACCACCAAGAGTACCACCACCACATCCTACAACCTCACATGCCATTCCTATGTTGCATGTTCAAACCCTCACCCAAGACAACTATCATGTTCCACCATCATCACCTTCCTCCGAACACTTGAAGTTCGTTGAGGAGCTAAAAGAGGCTCATGAGCTTAGTGCTCTTTTAGCATTACATCTTGCGCAACGCAATTTGGATCTAACCCAATCAAGCTCACCATCATCACCACACAACATCAACCAAGTTGAGAAGCATGTCAACAATTGCCCTTGTTGCATCTTCATTCAACAACAAACCATTGCCTTGAATGAGCACTTCACTTGGATTGAGTATCTTCTTACAAGATCTCAACAAACATCATCACTTGAACAACATCAAAACCCTCAATTAACAAACCCTATCTCTAACCCACCACCTACAAGTTCCACATCTCCAAACTCACCAACATCCATGCAACCAAAAGTTTATCTCCACTAAACCACCAAGCATTTTATATGCTTATGTTTCTCATTTTCAAATAAAACCTTTCAACCATTTTGGGATTCAAGAAAGTTTGGTGACACTCCTTGTTAGCACAATAGGATGCTATACTTAGTCTTAGTATTCTATATTTATGGCTTTTGTAAAAATGATTATGGGTTGACATAATCATTTTCTATCAATGAATGACTTAATATGTGTTCCTCATTATCTTTTGCCATGCTTATTACTTGTTAGTATTATGATATATGTGTTTGCTTGTGCTATGCTTGTGCTTCTAATATTTTTCTTGCAAGAATCCAAATTCTCGAACCCTTTGGTGCCCTCAAACGAGGGGGAGCTTACTTCCTTTTGGCTTAAACCTTTTTGATTTTACAAAAAGGGGGAGAAGTGAATATAAACTCACTAAATACTTATCTAAAAATTAATTTTTAGATTTAATGAGTTTAGGTTTTGTAATCATCAAAAAGGGGGAGATTGTTGATATAAATAAATGACTAAAAATGTTATTCATATCTTTCGATGTCTCTATGTTTTGATAATCACAAAACGAAAACTCATCAAACCAAAGATTATGACATAAACAAGTATTTAGTAGTAAATACTCATCTTTACCATTAAATCACTTAAGGTATGAATAAACAAAGTGTCTAATGTATTACAAGATCAAAGGAACATTTTTGTTAATCACTAGATAATTATAAAATGTTACAAAACATTTTATATCTTTTGAAAAATATTTTTGGAATTAAAAGAATATGTTTTATTCATTACAAATTTGTGAATTCAAATTTTCAACCAAAAATGGCAAATCTGATCCAGAAAAATTCCCCTCACAAAATGACAAGAAAATCCAACGTTTAGGAGGGCGGCCCCCTTAATTATACTAGGCGCCCCCCTTAATCATTAAGGGGACCGCCCCCTAATTAAGGGGACCGGCACGCTCCAGAACAGTATTTTCTGGCCCTATAAATATTGGATCATTCCACATATTTTTCTCACCTTTTTGCACTAAAAACTTTCTGATCTAAACATCCCTCTCCATCTTCTAAAAATCCTTTGATCTTATATACATTGATCTTTGTTTCAAAGTGATTCAAGCCTCAACACTCAAGTGCAAAGAGAAGAATACTTCTACTAGAAGTATTACAACTTAGTATCATCTTGCTGTCTAAGTTGTTTGGTTGTTTCATCTTGTTGATCTTTCATACTTTGGTGAATAAGTTATATGTATTAGTCTGCTAGATTTAGTTGTAGAATCTAGAATTATTGTAAGTGTGTAGTGGAAGTTGAAGTGAAGAAGTAGTGTTGGATAATAGTGAAGATAGGAGAAAGTGGCAATAGTGACTAGTAGTGAAGAAAGTGAAGCTTTCAAGTGGAGAAGACTTGAAGACATTAGTTGATTGAAGTTGTGAAGACTCAAGTGGCTTGAAGGTGCAAAGATATTATTGGCTTGAAGTTGTGAAGACATTGGTGCTTTGAAGTTGTGAAGTTGCAAGACATTGAAGTTGTGAAGAATTTTGTGAAGGCGTGAAGATACTAGTGGTGTGAAGACTTATTGAAGAAGTCAAAGGTGTGAAGAAATTGTGGTGTGTTATTTGGTGTGAGATTGGTTCTAGCTACGATTAGAACTCGACATCTTGCTTTGTGTCGTTAATTGGTGTAAGTATTTGGTGTGTACGGTTTTCTCCGCCATAAGGGAGGTTATTGACTTAGTGAAGAAAACTCTCGAGTTCGGTGCTCGGGTTGTGGAGTAGGGCAAGGAAGGTGTCCTTGTAGCCGAACCACTATAAATCCTTTGTCTCTCGGTTTGATCTTTCCATCCCTCATTCTTTACTTGTTTACTTACTTGCCTTCTCGTATATTATTATTATTGTGTGTTGTGCATATATTGGTTTCACATAAAGATCAAACTAGGTTCCATTCAAAACATTAATTATACATTAGTAAATTAAAGTATATACAATCATTAAAACACATATACACATATAAATACAAACTTATATTTAAGTGAGATATATGAAATTATAATTTCTATTTAACACTTTAAATAAGAAGTATTTATGTGACATATGTGAATTAATTTGTATCTATACTTTAGCTTCAAAGGTTTTTACAAATTACCATCAATTACTTGAAAGTAAACTTTTATTAAAACGAAAAAGACGCAAAACTATTCAACCCCCCCTTCTAGTTTTCTACAGTTTTCTTCACTTTTATGCTCCAAAAATGTCCGAATTGCTTCCTTTTCCAGATTTCACTCCCAAAGTATCTAAAATCACAAAAAGAACGATTTAGGGCAATATTTGATTAAATAAATTCAATTCCGGGCTTAAATGACCCCCTAAAAGTGGTTCATTTTTCGCCTCATCATATACCCTTACGCTTGAGATTTGCTTGTCCTCAAGCAAATGCGCTTTTATTCTAATCAAAATACAAGTTAGGGGTTATTTAACACTAATATAAAAGTAATTACAACAAATAATCGTTCCACTAAAGACCAAAGACAAGCACGGATGTCATATACTAGCACCTCACAAATAGTGTTTAGATACTCACATCTCTCGGGTGTAATAAAGTATAGATTACAATATGAAAATGGAAGATATCTCTCACTACCTGTCATAGCAAAATAGATTACCATAGGCTTGGGAAAGGATCAAACCTCCACCACATGGCGTAAGCACCTAGGATAAAATATCAAAGAGGTCTTTTAAAAGGGTTGTAACGTTAGGTGTAGGGATATTTGGAATACACGGTTTTGTTGGATATAGGCAGTCTTTACTGGTGGCGAGTTAACAATCTTGGTTAATTACATGTACAATATGGCGTTGCTAAGCCAAGACTAGACTCGACTTAAGCTAATAAATGAAAAATAACAAAAACATAAAATGAACATAGAATGAAAAGGGATGGTAAACCGTTTTTTTTTTTTTTTTTTTTTTTTTTTTTTTTTTTCTTTTTTCTTGATTTTTTTGATTTTTTTTTCTTTTTTTTTTTGCATACACTTTTACCCTACCATCCAAAATAATACATCATAAGGAATGTAAATTCCCCTTACACTTGAATTTTTACATACTTTACAATAAACTAATCTAATGACTCGAATTAAGAAAATCAAAACACTTGGAGTACTTTTAAAATTAACGCACATATGGGGGTAATATATGATGTTCTTCCCCATTACTCCACAAAATAAGTACTTTACCCATGAGTCCCAATCGTCCCAAAACAATATGTACAAGGATATGTCTCGACTTAGCAACCATGTAATCAATTAGATAATTAACTTAGGGTTTAACAAATAACAATAATGCACTAAGGATGAGTGCATACACGGAAGGCTAAGGCGATTTGGGTGTACATTTAAGTGGGGTGTAACAAATTCTTCCTTTAAGTAAGATGCTTAAAGTTAGAAATGAAAAGATAGGCTCGGAGGGGTGTACTAGGGGTTTCGTGTACTAAAAATGAGTACAACGCTAAGGGTGTGGGAAAAATTAATTGACTTAACTAGCCAAGTAATATGACTTAAATGGTCAAGTAATTATGATACGGGTTTAACACAAGGGTGATCCTAATGCCTCTTATCATGTAGTAAATCCTACTACACGAATGTAGTCTCACTAGCGGTCTTGGGATGCATCACTAACGCAAGTTCTAGAATCTAAATGCTACCGGTACACTCATAAGCACTAATAGTAAATGCTTTTCCTATCAAATCTAAAGGCGAACCTCACATATTTTGGTGGAAAATTTTTCTGAATAGTACGGTTTTGTGCTAGTCATACAATCTCCTATCCATGAGACGCTTACTATGGCTAAAGTTTCACTCCTAAATGTTGTAAAAAATTTTAAATTTGGCGCTAAAATTGCACTAACAAGTATTTCTCATAGTTTTATTACACATCTACCATCAAACAAACAAACTCAAGCGAAAGCGTATCTGTAAGGTATCATCATTTTACCCTCCCCTTACACTTAGGATGAACATTGTCCCCAATGTTCAAGTAAAGAATGTAAAAGTGAAATAAGTAAAACGAATGAAATCAAATACTCCCCTGATTCGCTCGGTATGGATAATAAGGTAGCCAGGTTAGATCTTCCTCCAAGAAAATGAACAATCAAAGCTTCCCTTCCAGAATATAAATCATCTTCTTGTCATACATAACCTGTTAAACCTGAGAAAACAATCACAAAAACCCAAAGCATCAATTCGAACAAAGAAAACTCACAACTAGATGTAATTCCAGACTTAGGAATAAAAACAAAACAATTAAAGATATAATGCTTGCGGAATGAATGTTTGCAGATTTCCTGGAGTTTATAAAACTAAAGAATCAACAAAAACTTTAAGAGTCCGGTATAAACAAAACTAGCAGAATTTCCAGAATTTTACACATGACGCCGTCAGGAATTAATTCCTGACGCCGTCAAAAGTGACCTGCAGAAATCTTTACGTTAAGTTTCCGGAAAATTTCTGGAAAAACTTACGTCCTACTTCCTGGAAAATCCTACAAAACATCATTATGACTCGATACAAACATTTGACTCTATACATGTTCATTTAATATTGTTGTGGATCATGCTCAATTTCGTTCTTATAAACAAATTTGGGTTTCCCCTTACACTTAGCTTTTGCAAAATACCTTTATATGTAATTAAGACGAAGTTAAAAACAAAATAAAGCATTTTCACAATTTACATGCATACGGAAACAAATAAAATCAAATAAACAAACAAACAAACAAATAAATAAATAAAGCTTGGGTTGCCTCCCAATAAGCGCTTGTTTTTGTTCGAGTCACGAGCCTGACTCTACCCTTATTTAACGGAAATAGGGGAGGTTTTCCCTACACTTAGGATTAAGTGCGGGTGGAAGTAGCGATACACACCCTTAGGGTGGAAATATGCCACGTGAGGTGAAGGGGGTGAGTGAATGGCTTCCTTCATCTTAAAACTACCCGGATAATATTGGTTGATGGGTGGGTCGGTTCCTCTTTTGTCTCCTAGATGTATATCTAAGGATGGAAAGTTGTGTAAAGGTTGAGGTTCCGGTTCATCAACATTAGGAAATTCCCTAGAACTAGGAGTAAGGTTATAACTACAAGCATTCAAACCTATATCCTCTAGTGGTGCCTGGTCCAAGGGTTCTACCTCCATCGGAATTCCTAAAGTTTCTTCTACTTCTTCCGGGTAAGTCACGGGCGGTGTGTGTGCCTCAAATGATGGTTGAGTATTTTGTGGGCTTATGTTATTGACCTCATCATTCCATGTGTCAAGATCACCTATATCCTCATCATGTGTTTTGGTAGAATCTATCCTAAGTATTCTCCTAAGTATCTCACGTGCTTCTCTAGGCATCTCAACTTCTATGTCCGAATCATAAGGATCATCTTCAATATTTTGACTGCTATATACAAATTGCCTAAGAGATTCATCATCTGTTTCTTGAGATTCATCATCATCGATCATAAAACCTAGGTCTTTTTGATCAATGTGATCATGCTCGACTAAATCCTCCTCAATTGTTTTCTTAGGCAGTGATAATAGCAAACCTAGTGCTTCATCCAACTTATGATTTGTTGCAATGGCTCTCTCCATAATTCCTTGGCAAACTAGGTCGCATTTCCTATTGGCCTCACTAAAACTAAATCTTAAACATGGAGGTTGTTCATAAGAATCTATCCTAGGTGAAGGCTCATATGATTCATAGGTGTCTCTAAATGAGGTATTTTGAACTCTTTGGTGTGTTAGCCGCTCAACCTTATCTTGTAATCTTAGAAGTCTAAGTGTAAAGTCCATTTGAAGCAAATTACAAACAAAATCACAAAGAAAAGATAGACTACGAGAAAACTACAAAATAAAAAGAAAAAAATCTCACTTGATAGGAATCTAATGAGTAGACCTAATAAAAATCAAATTCAACCTAAACAATAACTATTCCCCGGGCTGCGGCACCAAAAACTTGATGCGTAGGGATTGCACCAGGCTTTACCTCTCGAGGGATCTCGAGAAGCTTACAACCCCCACCAGGAAGTGTACCTGATCGATGTAGTATAGTATAATGACAAGTACCGGGGGATTGATCGTTCAGCTAGGAATAGTGTCGCTAGGATTAGAAAACCTAAAGATTAAGTCTAGAGATGAGGGATGATTCTTTTTGTATTTTTATATTTTTAGAAAGCAAGTAAAAATCTCGGGTTTTAAGGATAAGGGCGGAATTAGTTGCTAATCAACTAACCCAATACTAAGATGCAATCAAAATAAAATACTAAAAATGAAATTAAACTAATTATACTAAGGTTGTGAGCAATAAGTGGGAGAAATGTGTTTACTTAGATTTCACTACTCCCTAGATATCTTTTACACGTTAATTACTTGTTATAGTTGCGTAGATGACGGATTGTATTCCTTAATACCATTCATGGGGTGGCGTACTTACTTCCCCAATCCTATGAGTGCCTACTTCACTCCTATGTCGAGCCGGCTAAGAAGATCCTAACATGGGATCATTAGAATTTACTCATGCATTAAATACAACCAATAAAACCTAGTACACATCGGTTCATGTTTCCTAAGACGTTTAAGCATGTTACCAATTGGAGATCTGCCAGTTTTCTTAAGCCTAACATTGAAATCATTCATCCAATACAACCATAAACAAGTAATCAACACATAATTAACATCTAGGTTTCATTAGATCTAAGCAAACACAAGATAGATCTAGCCTAGCATGGTGGAATCAAGACAAGCACAAGATATAGACAACCAACACATAGACATATTGATTGAATTAAGAGAAGACTTATCTCAATTACACATGTAAGGGTTCAAGGGCTGAAAACCCTTGAAAAAGCTGTAAAATTCGTATAAGGTTCGGCCTTAGGGTTTCTCCACACAAGTTCCTCCCTATGAATGAAAATTAGAAAACTATATATAGATTTTAGAAGGTGACGGCGTCAAGAACAAATGTCTGACGCCGTCATCTCGCTGCCAAATAGTTCCTCGGACTACCTAGATCTGGGTCTGACGCCGTCATGTGTACACCTTATGCAGGCCGTCACCATATTAACTCTTGACGCTCAACTTGTGACGCCTTCAGGTTTCTTCTGGGTCGTCATGGACTTTACTCTTGACGCTGTCAAATATTTCCTCTTGACGCCATCATACACTGTTCTCAGCATGGAAAATTAAGTCTTTGACGTTTTCTTCACTTTTATGCTCCAAAAACGTCCGAATTGCTTCCTTTTCTAGATTTCACTCCCAAAGTACCTAAAATCACAAAAGGAACGATTTAGGGCAATATTTGATTAAATAAATTCAATTCCAGGCTTAAATGACCCCCTAAAAGTGGTTCATTTTTCGCCTCATCAATCTTGCAAACCAAACAATGTCACATCTCATTACACCTTGTAAACCAAACAATGTCACATCTCATTAGTCAAACACAAAACTTGCAAGCAACCATATAATAAGTCAAACACACTTTCTTTCCATAAATGTATCTTGACAAAACTTGCCATAAATGTGATGTGACATTTCTATTTTAAGAAATAGAAAGTGTTGTGTTTTATGAAATGTAAAATGTAGCAAAAGTCTAGTTTATGCAAGTCTTTACAACTAAGATTATGTTCTACTTATAAACTAAAGTTTACATTTTGTCGTTAACAAAACTTAGCAAAGATCGTAAAATATAAATAACATTTTTAGGCGATATTTGTATTAACACTCTACACTCATCTCACTTGTTCCTAAATCAAAAACACCCATTATGGTTTCTGATTATAGACCCATTGCTTGCTGCAATGTGGTCTATCAATGTGTAAGTAAGATTCTTACTGGTAGAATTAAGCCTATTTTGAATGGCCTTATTAATCTTAACCAAAGTGCATTCATTGGGGGTAGGCTGATTAGTGATAACATTTTGATTGCTCAGGAGCTTATGTGTGGTTATAATTGGAAAGATAAAACTAGTAGATGCGCTTTTAAGATTGATATTCTAAAGGCCTATGATACTGTTAACTGGGACTTCTTAAGGTTCTGTGTTATTAGTTTTGGGTTCCATAAAACTATGGTTGACTGGATTATGGTGTGTATTAAATCAGCTTCTTTCTCTATCAGTGTTAATGGTGACTCCCATGGGTTTTTTAAAGCTAATAGAGGGTTGAGACAGGGTGATCATATATCACCTTATCTTTTTACCATTGGTACGGAGGTTTTGACTCTTATGATTGATAGACAAATTAAGATGGATAGTAGATTTAAATTTCATTGGGGGTGTAAAGAATTGAGGATTGTCAGTATCTGTTTTGCCGATGATTTACTATTATTTTGCCATGGTGATCTCATCTCTGCTTCTATCTTGAGGAGAGCTCTTGATGAATTTTGTTTGTCGTCTGGTCTTAGACCTAGCATACATAAGTGTACTGCTTTCTATGGTAATGTCAATGAAGAGGTGAAAAGTAGTATTAGTATGGTTATGCCCTTTAATGAAGGAAGTCTTCCGGTTAGATATCTAGGTGTACCGTTGGTGGCTAGAAGTCTTACTAGGGGTGATTGTACTGTTCTGATTGAGAATGTGAAAAAAAGGATTGATGATTGGAGGAATAAAACTCTTTCTTTTGCTGGGAGATTGCAATTAATTGCTTCAGTTCTTCAGTCTCTCCACATCTATTGGGCTTCCATCTTTATTCTTCCCATTCATGTTTGCAATGACATTGATAAACTTCTTAAGGGCTTTCTTTGGAATACTGAGGGTAGTAATAGGGGGAAATGCAGCGTTGCTTGGAAGGAGGTTTGCATGCAAAAGTGTCAGGGTGGTCTTGGTATTAAACCCCTCCATTTGTGGAATGAGGCTCTTATGGCCAAGCACTTATGGAACGTTGTCTCTCATAAGGAAACTATATGGGTTAAATGGGTTAATGTTCACTAGTTAAAAGGTAAGAGCATTTGGGATGTTATGATTCACTCTAATTCCTCATGGGTGTGGAAATAGATTCTAGGCCTTAGAAACAGAATTAGAAGTTTTGTGTATTTTAAAATTGGTAATGGGGAGAAGTGCAATTTCTGGTTTGACAAATGGCATAATAGGGGTCCTTTGTGTGATTTAATCAATCAGGAAATTATGAGAAGTACTAGAATCAATTATAAACTTAAGGTTGCTGAACTTATTAGGAATAATAACTGGAAGTGGCCTAGAGGATGGCATAGTAGATTTGGTGATCTTCTGGATATTGAGGTTCCAAACATTGTTGCTGACATGGATGATAAAGCTGTTTGGATCAACTCAAAAAATAAAGAGAAAAAGTTTGCTGTAAGTGAAGTTTGGAAAGTTTTTAGACCCAGAGCTCCTAAAGTCATATGGTGGAATCATGTGTGGTTTTCACAATGTGTTCCTAGGCACTCCTTTATTCTCTGGATGGCGATTAAAGGCAGATTGAAGACTCAAGACAGAATGTCTAGATGGATGAATGTGCAGGATATGAAATGCATCTTTTGTAAGCACTGTAAGGACTCTCACTCCCATTTATTCTTTAATTGCAATATTTCTAGAAGATTGTGGAAAAGATTAAAAGTGATGGCTAAATTAGATAGTCTGTCTAATAATTGGGCTGAAGTTATATCTAGTGTTGCTAATAGAACTGCAAATAATACCATTTGGAGTGTTATCCAGAGGCTGTTGTTGGGGGCAGTAGTGTACTTTATATGGCAGGAGAGGAATTTAAGATCTTTTGGTAATAGTGAAAGATCTGAGTTGGAGATATTTAGAACTATTGTTGATTCTGTTAGAATGAGAATTATGGGGCTGACCTTAAAGTGTACTGTTGATGTCATTAGGGCTTCTGAAATATGGAATTTTCCTATTGACAAGAGGCTTAAGTATAGAAGAATGCTTGAGGATATGGACTGGGATCATATGGATATTGATGGTGATAATTTTCATTATGCTGATAATGGTTAAGCTCTTAGGCTTATGTTGGGTTAATTGGTTAAATGAAGGTACTGGGTTTTGGAAATGCAATCAGGTTTTTGAATGTGATGATTCTGATGATATGGGGTATTGCTGGTTTTGGGTGATTATTCCTGATTGGTTGTATGTGGACTGGTGTGGGCTATGTTCTTCATCTCTATATATTCTTGACTGCTGCTTTGTGTTTGAGCTCCACTGGTTTAGGGAGGATTAGGAGGTAGTTGCTCTCTTTTCCTATTCATGGGTTTTTTCCTTGTGGTTTTACTATTGGATAGGTTTTTAAGGAGACAATTCCTTCTAGTCATGCTATTCTGGCACTCCTGTATTGCTGTTGATGGGAGTTATTGCTGATTTGCATTTGATCTGGTATTATGTTCTACTGCTCCTGCTTGATGGCTTCAGGGTTTGCTTATGGCTTGTGATTTGGATCCTGGTTCTCTCTTGTATCCTGAGTATTTAAACCTATGATAAATTTCAGTGTATGGTGATGGATTAGTGTATTTAGATTGGTTTCTTTATACACTATGGATTCAGAGTATACTGAGGTTTTTTCATAGGTCTGTACTTAGTGTTGGTATTTTCTTTGTTATACAGGTTCCTTTGTAATTGCAGTTTTTGTTATTTCTTTGTCTGCTATGTTCTTTGAGCATGGGATTGTGTCCATGGCCATGAGCATTTGAGCCAAAACATGTATGTTAAGGATGTGTCTTAACTACTTTGTTTTGTTTTGGGCTCCTTTTTTGTACTTCGCCTTTGGGCTTGCTTTTCTTAATAAATTTACCTTTAGGAAAAAAAAAAAAAAAAAAAAAAATTAAATTACGATATCATTCTTAAATATTAAGTTGCTTGATATTATCTTTACTACTGTATTTAGAATCAGTGTATGTTACGACAATCTCGTTGGGTAGAAAACTCATTCTAGGTTAACGGTAAATATATTAAGTTGCTTGATACTATATTTAGAAATCAATGTATGTTTCGACAATCTCGTTGTATGGAAAACTCATTCTAGCTTGACAGTTAACAGTTTATTGGATATTCTTTTACCGAACAATTTATGGACTATTCATAGAATGTTTTATTCATTTATAGTTCTGGCGGACGACTAATATGAGACCGATCAAAAGAAAAATGTGAACAACTAATTGGAAAATGACGTATACACACTTTTACTAAAAGGGTAAATTCATAGAATTTGGTATAAAATCATATATATGTGGTGTTTTTAGCATTTTAGCAAATATGATTTTCTTTATGCAGCGCACTATTGATTTGTAACCATTGAGAAAATAATACTTTTACGTTATGCCTAACCACGTCTTAAAAAAATGTATTCTTCTTTATAATTAATGAAAGGAGTCCAAAAATCATCATTAACCATACTCTATCTTTACCAATGGGCTTGTGGTCCACTGGACATGTCTTATTCAGTTAAGCGTGCCTAGTGGAGAGTAGTACCGGTTTGGGTGACCAAACCGGGAAGTCCTTACTTGTGGACCACAATGCCCTGTCGGTACGATTTCAAAGTCCTTCAATGAAGGTTTCAACCCACAATGGTTCGAATCTGGAGAAGGCAGGGTTTACTTCAATTTAAGTGTCGTGCCTTCGGACGACTTAAGTTGAAGGTTTTCCTCCCATCGGGTTTCGAATTGGACATGGATTTCCCTTGAAGAAAGTAACCGTTCAAAAAAACCATACTCTATCTTTATCGATTTTTTGAAACACTGATGAAGTTACTTTATATATGAAGCATCACTATTCATTTTTCCCACAAAATTTTGTTCCTCCATTAGTTCGAGATTTTTTAAATGGGTTTTACTAACTTGTGCCTTGGGGGCACAAGTTAAGCACACCAAAAGGACAGAGGGTCCCACAAAAAAGTAAAAGAAAGTACTCAGAGACCCATGAATTTTGTTGTGCTTTCTTGTACTTTTTCGTGAGACCTTCTGTCCTTTTGGTATGCTTAACCTGTGCCCCAGGGCACAAGTTAGAAAAACCCTTTTTAAATTGTTGAATATAAATTAGTTTAAAAACAAAGTTTAGCATATATGCTTGGAGATTAATATTTTTTTTTTTGAGATGAAGATGCCTTTTTATTTTTAAAATTTAAAGAATTTTGAAGTTACTTATGTCTTTCCAAGGTACTGTAAGAGCACTTGGTGTCTTAACGTGGGAGGTGAGTTAAACCTTCACGTTTTTGCGTTAAGCCTGCGTTAATCATATCGGCGATCCACGTTAAAGCTGCGTGAAGTTTTTGCGTTAAAGCATTAACGAAACGTTAAAGCGAGTTTTAATTAAAAAAAAAAAAAAAAAAAAAAAAATCCTTTTACCCCTCTCAACGTATTTAAATGGATAGTTTGACTAAAAAAAATCTAAATCATTTTCCCACCACTATAAATACCCAATTAACATACAACTTTTTCATACTTTTACAACTCAATCTAATCTATCATATACTTCCATTTGCTACAAAAAAAAAATGTCAGGATTTAACAACAACGATGATTCTTTCTTGAATCTCATCGGTGGTGGAATAACCCGAACGCGGGTTCATCATCACCCAACATCCCTTTCTCTAACCCACTCGGCTTGTCGAGCCAAGAACTTTACCTACAACATCAACGATTTCTATATTGGGAACAAAGCCAACAAAACACACTAAACACCAATTTCCAAAATCTACAATTCTCACAACAATCACAAACCGGAACAAGTGAAGTTCCTGAAACACCTACGTCTCCTCCAAAGCCATTCAAACGTGGTGGTAAATGAAAGTCCAGAAAATCCAAAGAGCCCGAACCATTCGAACCAATCGAGGAAAATAAAGAAAATCCCGACATGGTCAATGCACGTTGGCAAGGATGTGAGGAAAAATTACTTGCAAAGTGTTACGTGGCCACTACCGAGGATTCACAAGTCGTGCGTACACAACCTCGCGATGCGTTTTGGAAACGGGTAATCAATGAGTTCAATAGACTCAATTTTAAAAAACGCAACAAGGATATGATCCAAGGCAAGTGAAAAACGTTGAACCGTGATTGCCAAAAGTTCAACGCGTCTTACAAACGTTCAAAACGTGTTGAAAAAAGTGAGGAAGGTGAGATGGATATCTTTGTAGAAACTAGAAGGGGGGTTGAATAGTTTCACCGTTTTAGTTTATCTTTTAGAAAAATTTCTTTTATAAGATAGTTTTATGAAAAATGATTCGATTCGATCTTTATGTAATATCAACACAAACAACAACGAAATATAATAACAAGTAAGTAAGTAAGGATAAGGAAAGAAACGATCAAACCGGGACACCGAGATTTATAGTGGTTCGGCCACGAAGCTCTCTCTTTGCCCTACTCCACTCCTCGAGTCTCACACTCGAGAGTTTCACAAACACTATATCAACACGCTCCCTTATGGCGGAACAAACCTTATACAAGCTTACACCAAGTTTAACGACACTAAGCGGAATGTCGAGTCCTAATCCTAGCTAGAACCAATCTACCAAAGCCCACGTGGCTACACACCTCGTACTAAAACGATGGCACGATACAACACAACACAATATAGGACTTGCACTCAAGTCCAATCACATACAAGAATCAATATGAAAGAATGAAGATTTGGAAGAGATCTGCAACAACGGTATGAGATGAGAAAGACTTTCTTCAACACTTCGTTTCTAGACAATAATGAGTATTCTTCTCTTGCACTTTAGAGGAATGATGAGTGTGATCACTTGTAAACAACTTAGAACCCGATAATGTGATCAAAGAAGATAGTTTGGAATGATTTTGGGAATACAGAAGATTTCAGTGCATAAGAGGTGAGATTTCTGAAAGAGAACAATTTTGTATTTATAGGCGCCAGGAAAGAGGGGGACGGTCCCTTAAATATGGACGGTCCTTTATCGCTAAAGGACCGTCTGCCCATTTGAAGGACCGTCCCGATAGACGCTCCTCTTTTTGTCCTGACGTGGTGAAAATTTTTCTGGTGCAAAATTTTTGTTGGTTTTGAGCAGGAAATATGGCTGTTTTACATTTGAAATTTGAATTCATTTTCTTAATAAAACATTTCTTTTAATATACAAAAATACTTTTGTAAAAATGTTTTGTGACATGAAAATGTTATGTTTTGATGAAAATGAATCCTTTGATCACATACACAAATTGGTAGATGTTTATACATACCTTAAGTGATGTTGAAGACAGTGTTTTGAAAGGCTCAAGGTGCACAAAGGCGCAAAGGAGGGCAAAAAGCCTCGAGTCGAGGCGCATTCCAAGGCGCGGGATTCATGAATGCAAGGCGCACTAAAAACATTAAGTTTTTTAAAAACATATGTGACCATTTATGTAGCTTAAATAACACAAAATAGCATTTAAATACTTAATGCATGGCACATATTGCCATTATAAATATTAAAATGGATCAGTTGTCACTTCTAAAATGGATCAACTTTTTGGCTCGATAACCTATATAGAGATTAAATCCATATCAGACTAAATATGCTTGTGTCCTACACTTGTAGCTTACATCTAACAAAGCTCACAATTTAACCAAAAATATCAAGCAAGCAACATATTAATATTTAAGGCACAATGCCATATTTTCATGATAATATGTCATAAATAAAATACTTAATGAAACAAAGTAACTTTTTAAAGAAAATTTCAATCAATAAAATAAACATAAAATTAATTCAAATTTACAAATCATACAAATACTCACCCTATGACTTAAAAGGCCCATGTATCTTATCTTAATATAAATATATAAATTAATTAATTAATTAAATTAAATTAAAACTGTTACATCTCCTATGCGCAAAAAGCCCCCAAGGCGCGCGCTTTTTGTGGGATTCATGTATGTCGTGAGCCTCGTTCTAAGAAAAGCCCAATGGCTAGAGCCTTGCGCCTAGGCGAGCCTTAGGCGCGATTTTGACAACTATGGTTGAAGACGAAAATGAGTTTTCTCGATCAAAAACTTATTAGTCGTAGTTTTACGTAACGTGTATTTATATTTTGTGATTATCAAAACTAGTAGAGACCGAATAATGCAAATGACATTTTTGACATTATTTGTATTAACAATCTCCCTCTTTTTGATGATTACAAAATATAAACTCATTTTAGATAAAACTAGGCATTAATGAGTTTTTAAATTAGTTTCGTTTTCTTCTCCCCTTTTTTAAGAATAAAAAAGGCATCATCGAGAGTAGAAGAGAAAGATCGACGGCATCATGATGAATCCCCCTTGCTTAGTACTCCCCTAGATGAGTGCACCAGGGAATCGATCGATGGTATTTTGCTGCAAAAGCAAGTTAGAAGAGACATGCAAGCAAGTAGAGATATCATGCACATAAGATATGAAGAGAAAAAATATAGGATATAACACATACTGGGAACGGTCCCTTAAATAAGTGGACGGTCCCTTAGTGAAAAAGGGACCGCCATGAGGATTGAGGACCGCTGCCAGAAGGTTGTCAGGGATACAAAATTTAATAAAGCATGCATAAATTAGTCCATTCATTAAGAAATGACAAAGTCATTTATATGACTATTACAATAAGATACTACAATAATAATCCTAGTCTAATCTTTTAGGATATCCCAAGCAAAGTCCGGTTTTATTATTGAGTATGTATGGTTTTCTAAGACTTGCGGAGATGCGGTGGTGAAGAAGTTTTGGGTTGAAGGTAAAAACCCATGTGACAAGAGGATGAAGATGATGTAGT
The DNA here is from genome assembly GCA_030686995.1 of Artemisia argyi. Classification (NCBI taxonomy): domain Eukaryota; kingdom Viridiplantae; phylum Streptophyta; class Magnoliopsida; order Asterales; family Asteraceae; genus Artemisia; species Artemisia argyi. The sequence continues at coordinate 98,097,068 of CM060680.1, forward strand.
CAAGATCATTCTTCATCTTTTGAAAGTAGTTGTGATTGTAAATGCAACAAGCACAATACCTCCCATGGGCATCTACTTGGGCAAGAGTGGGATGAGACATTGTTTGAGGGTGAAACTTTTGAGATAGGATGATGTTGAGGAGACTCAAGTCAACAAGATTAGAGAATTCTTGAGCCTTGATAGAGTGTAGGGAGTTGACATTTGTCATTTGAGGTGGACATGGAGGTGGTAATGAATGATCTTGAGGACTCGGGTTTGGATACTCTTTATGTGTAGATGGAGACTCATTTTGTGGTTGAGAGGCAAAGAAGGATAAAGATGAGGATGAGACCTCTTGATGTGATTTGGGATTGGAGTAGGTATGGTGATTGCTTGTGTTGTTGGAGTGGTTCATGAAATTGCCAAAGCTTTGTTTCTTCCTCTAAATGGGTTTGACCGACATTCTAGGTTTTCTAGGAGAAGACATTTTGGTGTATGAGATAAGGAAGAAGGAAGTTTATGCCATGAAAATGGATGGAGGAAATGAAGATTTAAGTAGAGGTGGAAGAGAACAGGAATAGCAAAGCATGCATGCTTAGTGTTATTAATTTAAATCATGTTTAGGCAAAAATAGAAGGTGGATAAGACCTAGAGCTAGGCTGGTCAAGCATGCAGGAACAAGAAAGTATGAGAAGAAGTCACGACAAAATAATAGATTGACAGTTCCATAAATTGGTGGACGGTCCTTTATCTTTTGAGGGACGGTCAGTCGATAAAGGACCGCCACCAATAAGCATGCCAATTTTTAGAAAATGTTTCTAGTGTGTGCCTACATGAAACATATGTGGAGATGTGATTATCTTGACTCTAGAAAAAGAAAAACCTAAGAGATAGACCAAAGTCTCCTAAGTTCACTTTCGCTCATTTCTTTCACGTCGGATTACATATTAGTTACATGATCCGATAAAGGATTTAAGCGCATTATGCATGCATGGAAAAACGTTTTTGAATTGTATTAACAATGCAAGAAAAAATGATTTTCCTAATCGTGAGAAGATTTTAGAAAAGAGTAAATTAGGGTTTTTATGCATAAGATAACTTTTGATTAGATTTTCATCATGCAATAATGGTTGTTAAGAAAATGAAAGAAAAAATTTACTTCCCCAATTCTAATTGTTCTTTGTGCGCAAAAGAATCCTAGACTCAGAGAAGAAGAAGTGAAGAACTTGTAAGCCTTAAGAGGAGATGTGTTCCATCATAACTAATCCTAGACGAAGGTAGAAAAAGGGTTCTCGTTTAAGAAGTTTAGTAAGGATGTCATATATGTTTTCTTCGGAAGGAACTTTTTCTATAGATATGTTACCCTTTTGTACATTATCCCTAAGAAAGTGGTGACAAATTTTTATGTGTTTAGTACGAGAGTGTTGCACGGGGTTCTTACTTAGGTCGATGGCTCCTTTATTGTCACACATGATTGGAATGTCATCAAGTGTGATGCCATAGTCTACGAGAGCTTGTTTCATCCATAGTGCTTGTTGACATGCCTTTCCGGCACTTACATACTCGGCTTCAGTCGTGGAGATAGCTAGTGTTGTTTGTTTCTTGGAGAACCAAGAAGTTAAGCAACAACCCATGAAGGTACAAATGCCACTAGTACTTTTTCGATCCACATAATCTCCCGCATGATCAGAGTCGACATAAACTATAGTTTCTATGCCGGTCCCCTTAGGATACCATAGTCCTAAGTGCATAGTGCCTTTAATGTATCGGAAGATACGCTTAACCGCTTCAAGATGAGAAGTTTTGGGATCTTCTTGGAAGCAAGCACAGAGGCAGACACTAAACATGATATCAGGCCTACTCGCCGTTAGGTACAATAAACTTCCTATCATACCTCTATACTTAGTACTATCTACGGATTCACCCTCTTCATCCTTGGTGAGCTTTGTGTCCGTAGCGATTAGGTTTTTCATAGGCTTAGCATCTTCTAATCCAAATTTCTTAAGCATTTCCCTAATATACTTAGATTGATTAAAGAAAATTCCATCATCTAATTGTTTTATTTGGAGTCTAAGGAAGAAGTTAAGCTCACCCATCATACTCATTTCAAACTTATAATGCATGATTTTAGAGAATTCATCACACATGTCTTGACTAGTTGAACCGAATATAATGTCGTCAACATATATTTGGACGATTATGATGTTTGAATCTTTCTTCTTAGTGAAAAGAGTATTATCTACCATTCCCATTGAGTATTCATGCTTAAGAAGAAAAGCTTTCAACCTATCATACCAAGCCTTAGGAGCTTGTTTAAGACCATATAAAGCCTTCTTAAGTTTATAAACATGCTCAGGGTACTCAAAGTCAATGAATCCTGGAGGTTGTTCTACATATACCTCCTCATTGATGAGACCATTTAGGAATGCACTTTTCAAATCCATTTGGAACAACTTAAAGTCTAATGCACAAGCATAAGCAAGTAATATCTTAATGGACTCTAGTCTAGCAATAGGTGAATAGGTTTTATCATAATCAATTCCCTCTTGTTGATTATAGCCTTGCGCGACTAACCTTGCTTTGTTCCTAGATACAATACCATGTTCATCAAGTTTGTTCCTAAACACCCACTTGGTTCCTATTATGGTAACATTCTTAGGTCTTGGTACTAACATCCAAACATCATTTGACTTAAATTGATTTAATTCTTCTTGTATTGCGATGATCCAACTTTCATCTTTCAATGCTTCATTAATGTTTTTAGGTTCTATGATCGAGACAAAGCAAAGAAGTTGCTTTTGTCTTGAGATTGTGATTTAAGGGTTCTTTGGTTCATGTTTTCTATGACGTTCTTTAAGGGATGATTTTTAGATTCCTTAATGTTGGTGGTTTCGTCTATTTCGATAGTTTCTTTTTCTTGAGATATGTCTAAGTTTTTCATATTTTCGATTATGGTGTTTTCTTCATCTAAATCATCATCTAACAAAGGTGATATTTTAGGTGGGGGAGGACTTTCATCGAAAGTCACTTTGAGTGATTCTTCGACGATCATTGTTTCCTTGTTGAGAACAATACAGGCTTTATTATTCTATGAATATCCTAGGAATACACCTTCGTAAGACTTTGGGACAAACTTGGTGAGATAATCTTTGGTGTTTAGAATGTAGCACTTACTTCCAAAAACCTTGAAATATTCTAGAGTAGGTTTCCTACCTCTCAAAATTTCATAAGGGGTTTTCCCTAAGATTGGCCTAATGAGGATTCTATTGAGTATTTGTGTGGAGGTGTCAACTGCGTTGCACCAGAATTTCTGAGGGATGGATTGCTCATTTGGCATTGTTCTACTCATTTCTTGTAGGGTTCTATTTTTTCTTTTGACTACTCCATTTGATTGTGGAGTTCGCGGAGCCAAGAAATTAGGAGTAATACCGTTACCATCATATTAGGCTCCGAATTGTACTTCATTATCAAATTCTCTACCATGATCCGTCCTAATGGTAATTATGGAGCATCCTAGTTGATTTTTAATCTTCTTGCTAAATGTTTTGAATTGCTCGAAGGCTTCTGTTTTGTTTTAAGAAACATAGTCCATGTATACCTAGAGTAATCATCCACTATCACTAAGGTGTAAAGATTTCCTCCGTAACTCCGTACGGCGGATGGACCGAAGAGGTCCATGTGAAGAAGTTCTAAACATCTTGAGGTTGAGACCATATTCTTATGTTTATGACTAGAGTGTGCTTGTTTTCCCACTTTACAAGCATCACAGAAGTGTTGGTCGAACTTAAGTTTAGGTGGATTTCTAACTAAATCCTTAGATGCTTGATGAGTGTGTAAATACTCATCATTTTTATCGTATCTGAACTGCCAAAACATCCAAAAATACTCAAATACGCATCAAAATACAGAAATTATTCCAAAAGTGTGTTTTATATGTTTCTGATGCAAAATGTTTAAAAACAAATGAAAAACGAACAAAGTTTGCATAATTGGCAGTTTCAGTCCCTCAAGTTTCAACAATTGACAAAACTAGTCCCTGAAGGTTTAAAACGAAAGAAAAGTCAACCCAAGGTTTCTAAAGTCAAAAATTATCAAATCAAGTCCTTGGGTGAAAAGTTTGAGAAAATTACACTTTTGGTCCCCGAACTTTCAAAAATGGCAAAAGTAGTCCCTAGGCATTTTTAAGTGGGAAATTTACATTTCAAGTCCTTGGGAATTCAAAAGTGATCATAAATGGTCCCTGGTTATAAAGTTTGGAAAATTACATGTTTGGTCCCTGCAGTTTGAAAAATGACAACTTTAGTCCCTGGGAATTTTGAAAAGTACAAAAATTGCAAAAATGGTTTTTGGATATTTAAACTTTGCATGAATGGTCCTTTATGGTACTTTGGCAGAATTACAACTTTGGCCCCTCATGTTTGGTGAAATTTCAAAATTTGTCCTTGTGTAAAACTACAAACCAAACGAACCACTCCTATTAATACTAATCCCTAAATCCAATACCATCCCAAGCCCACTTATACCTTTTCTTGGCCCAACCTACACCAGCCCACTCCCACTAAATAAATCCCTTACCCCCGTTTTTATATAACCAGGGTCAAACAAACACCCCATGGTCAAACCCAATCTTTTTCCCACCTCCTAGCCTCCATGGCCTGCTAACACTGCTCCACCCCCTCCATCATTGCTATCCCTGCAACACTTCACCACCACCTTTCTTATCACTCCAAACACTCCCCTCCAAATACCATAAGACAAAAAATGTCTACAAGCTACCCCCTTCACCTGGCAGTCCATGTGATACAAGCTCAAAATTCCATCAAGCGGCTGTAAATTACTAGATGTGGGACCCAATTTAATCCAATGGCTGGAGGATGCAAACACAAGTAGACAAGAAGGCAGTGAAGCCCTAATTTTATTGTAGGATAAATATGTAGATTGTAAGCCATTCATAAGGCAGTAGGAATTTAGTGTAAAAGTAGTCTTAGTGTAATTTTTATTAAGTCTTTTAGTTCCTAATTTCAGGTTGTACTCTTATAAAAATTCAATGAAAGTCTAATCTTTTTCATTACATGTTACTGTAGCACCTCTCTATTTTGAACTGCTTATTTACTTTGCTTATCACTACTGCTTATTCAGAGTTTCTTTCTGCTTATTAGTGAGCCTTGAGTTTTTTTTGTTAATGATATAGTTTAGGAACTTGTGCTTAAGTGGTGCTTCTCAGCTATCATTTTAAGCTCACAATAGTTTATCATTAGTTTGTTCCCCCAACTGCTTATTTGACTGCTTATTCTAAGTTTGCATCTGCTTACTAGTGAACTTTATGCCTTTTTATATTGATGTTATAGTTTAGGAATTGTTGCTTAAATAGTGCTTCTCAACTGTCAATATTAGTCCTAACTGCTTATTTATATTTACTTATCTTTACTACTTAATTATGGGTTATTATTTTTCCTTTAATCTTAAATCAGCTCATTGAACTTTGGTAATTTAGATTACAACTTAAAATCCAGTTTTTCTAGCAAAGACTCAAACAGACACCCCTGAAAAGGAGTGTTTGGCACAAGCCAAAGTTGAGGCCAAACCTTGTTTTTAACCAAATCCTCTAGCTAAATCAGCTTTCTTTGATTGTTTCTAGTAGTTTTGAATCAAGTTTTTGAATGCCCTAACAGTGTTTGAGTATTTAAGTTTGTTTTTCATAATTCATTTTATTGAAACTGTTTTAGGTAAACAAGTTTAAGTAGAATCTGTTTTAGGCCATTTAGTTACCTCTTTTGCTTCATCTTAGTTCCATACAGGTTAATACATGCATTTTTACATCCGGTCTTAGCATTTTCAAGTCAAATCTCCCCAATTTGACCCATTTCATACAGTTATACCATTTCACAGCCCTGCATCCCACCATTTTTCATTTGCTCACTACTTGGCTATTAGGTCTTGAAATTGATTCCTAGTTTATCTGGCAGCTTGTTTACATGCTCATAATTTTAGTTTATTTTTAGAATTTTTTCTCAGGCCTATGCTTAAGTCCAAACTTGCCCCTCTGAATCTGCAGGCCTGCTTCTTTTTTGCCCCATGTTACAGCCATAAGGTGGTTTAGATAGTTTAGTGCTTCTAGAATCATGTAGATTGCTTATCTGTTCCCCGTAGTGCCAATAACTTGTTTCCCCTCAGGACAGCTTATTTGTTGCTTATTGTTAGCTTTCTACCCCTGCAAAGTTCACCCCTAGGCCTGCACTCAGTTTGCCCTGCTCTGTCCCAAACAGCCCAATTCACAAGCTCATATTGAGCTCACCTGTGGTCCCCACTAGCTGCTTCTTGGCTCAATAGAAAGCTCACCTGGCCAGCTTATTGGATCAAGGTTCAATTTGGACCCCTACACCCCCCTGTGGGCCCCACATTGGCCTGCACTTCACCAATTTGGCCTGTTGAGGCCTATGTATTCAGTGGGTTAGATGTAAGTGCTTATTAGATTCTCTTAGCTTATTCAGTGTACCCCCTTATTGATTTAACTTCAATTCAGTCCCTTTAAGTTAGTGGAACCTTAATTTCTAGATTTTGTTCACTGGTTAGCTTATTTGAGCTCAAAGTTCTTATTTAAGCTTCATAAGCTCATCTGTGGTGATCAATAAGTCCCACTGAGCTTATTTTTAAGTTCCAGTCAATGTACTTTCACAAAAGTTGGTTAATTATAGATGCTTAATAGGTTTGTAAAAGAAAAACCAAGAAAAGCCAATTTTAATTTCTAGTGATAGCTTCTATTTAACATAATTTAGCTTTTTAATTTTTCTTTTTAAATTCTTGTCAAGTACTTATATGTTTTTATATTTTTCTTAAATTCCTAGTATATTAAAGTACTTGTAGGAATTTTTTCAGATTTTTATCCTTCCATTTAGTATTTATTATAATTAGTATTAGTTTATTAATAATTAAGTAATATTAGATAATTAATTAGGTTTATTAATTTTTACTTAACAACAGTACTTTTTTATATTTTTCCTAGGTTTTATATGTCATAAAATAATTTTAGGAAATTTTTCATAATTTTCACTATTCATTTTCTATTTTTCTTAATTTTAATTAGTTTAAAGTAATTAATAAATAGAAATTAATTAATAATAAATAGAGAAAAAGTAGGAAAAGTATATTTTTAGTTTTAAAATTACTTTTATATTATTTTAGAATTTTTAAAATTAAATTTTCATTTTTCTAACTTAATTTCATAATTAGTGTAATTTAAATATTATTAATTAGTAATTAAATAGTAATTAATTAAATAGTGTAAAAATTATTTTTCTTTTTCCAAAAATTTTCTTTTGTCATTAGGATCGTAGAAAAGTAATTTTCATAACCGTAGGATTTTATTTGCTTCCGTTTCACTTTTTATTTTGCGCACTCGCGTTATTTTTAACGTAAATGCACGTTTTTAATCTTAAACACGTTCTAGGGTAACGTAGCTTTACGTTTTTGTTAATATAGGTTATTTAAGTTATTCTCATTCGTATTTCCTTAGTGTAATCATACAAACCCTTATATACCCCTTTCCTGTCCAAATTCACCCGATCACAAACCCGTTTTGATTACCATCACACCTCGCTGGGACATAACGACCCGGGGAAACGCTATACTTCCGCGGAGAATTGGTTTTAGACGTTTGACTTTATTGACCATCACCTGGTCAATTCAGGTTGACCGTTCGGGATCAATCAAATTTTGGCGCCGCTGCCGGGGAGGTTGTGCGCGTATTCTAAACGGTTTTACAGATTAGTGAATCTGGATATACACTCATTGTATATTTGCTATCCTTTGTTCATATTTTCTTATTTTAAAAACAAAATGGTTCCTGAAAACATTTTAAAATTAGTTTTCAACGAACACAAAAAACACAAAAAGATTTTCTTTCTTATAAAATGTTTATCAAAAATCCCAAAAATATCCATCTTTACCCTCCTGCCTTTTTGATTCTCCATTTCTTACCCTCCAAAAACCTTTGATTCTTTCTATGTCTCATCCTCACCTTCTTTGTCGATGGTGTGGTAGTCCTTATAATAGTTGTAATTGCCCTAGTTGTGGCATGGTAGAGTCAGGAAACGGGTCTGTCTATAACCAGAATCCCTATTCCTACCATGACACAACTAATTCATTCCATCAGCTTCCACACCATGAGACCCAACAGTTTTACTGTTGTGAGTATTGTGAAGGCCCTCACTACAGCTCTGATTGTCAAATTAGGAATCAGTTTGTCTATGAACAGGTTCCTTGTAACGATCATGAATTTGGTTTTAACCAGCCCTCACAATACACAAACCCTCACCCACTGCCTCAGGACGAGTTAGCTAGAGCTGAATTGATTACTAAAATAATTATGAATCAAAATCAAGTCAACAAGACCATTCAAGATAGTATAAACTGTCTTAAGGATTTGATTCTTAGAAATCAAAAGCCTCCTGTTAACTCATTTTATCTTGAGGATGAAAGTAATGAGGATGAACCATTTGAAGAGGAAAACCCTAAGGAAACTTCAGATATCTTGCCAATGGGGGACAAGGAAGTCAAAATCAATCCTCTTGAGGAAATTGATGACCTTGTTCCAATCCCAAAGGTATCTGAGAAACCTTTTGATTCAACTTCAGTTGAAACTGCTTCAGTAGAAATACAGGGAGAAAAGAATATGGCTGAATCACTAGCAGTAGAAATAATGGAACTTGTAGAATCCATGAGTGCTAGTCCTTCTCAATTCCCTGAGTCTGCTGTTATCACACCCGAGGTTCCCACTCACTCTTTGAGCATGGGGGACGAGCATCTTGACACTGTTCCTGAAAGGGAATCGGACGAATTCATAAAGTCTAGTGTTGAGAACCTTGTTCCAATCCCAAGAGAGTCACAGGGAATTCTTGATCATGTGTGTGATATCCCTCCTCCTCTTGTCTTCCCAATTGACAATGTTGAGATGTTTTCCGATTCTGATATTGATGATTCTTTATCTTGTGGGGACATCATTTATGCGGAAGAATTACCTTCTGAGCTAGTTAGCTTGGAAGAAGAGAATGATGAGATTGACACTGAAATCCAAGATGAAGCACTTCGTGCAACATTATTGAATGTCAATCTCCTCATTTCTAAAATCGAGGCTTTCAAAGAGAAACCTATTTCATCTCCTATCCCGATTAAGGATAGTGACATTTTCTCCGATGATCCTATTCCGGAGTTTGAAGCCTTTACTTTTGATCCTATGGGAGAGAAGATTAGTGGCAGTACCACTTCTCATTCTCATAATTCTCTCCCCGATTATGAATCATTTACCTTCGATGAGTTCTCCTGTGAACTCAAGCACATCAATCCCGAATATGATTCATTAACCTTTGAGGAGTTCTCCGGTGAACTCACTCATATCATGACTCCTCCGGAGTTTGATAGCCCGGGGGGAGATGCACTCAATCATGAGGATTTGCAAATTCCCACCCTCCCTCCCGGTATGTTTACGAGCTTAACCCTTGCAATCCAAATTCAGGCTAATGAGCCTGAGATCGAGGAAGAATATCAAATCATGATTTTCATCATGGTTTTCTTCCTTTTCTTCACCTATAAGTAGGGGTGGAAACGAGCCGAGCCGAGCCCGAGCCTGCCAGAGCTCGAGCTCGGCTCGTTTTTATTTTCAAAAGCTCGAGCTCGAGCTCGGCTCGATTCGAGCCTTAAGATTTGAGCTCGAGCTCGGCTCGTTTATGATGCGTTTGTTAAATTTCCAGCTCGGCTCGTGTTTTGAGCTCGTTTGTTCTTGGTTGTCCTTGGTCCAAAACAGAGAACGGAAAATAAAGAGGTGAACAAGAAAGAGCCGTAAACAACATAATAAACAACAACCTCACAACACTCCCCATTTCAGTCAACCACAATAAACAAACAAGACTCGAACTTAAAAAGAAAGAAACAAGATCTCAGTTTTCTTTCATATATCATAGATAGCTTTAAGATCTTTCAAGATCTTAACAGCTGGAGAGAAAATCATCATAGATCTAAACGAACAAACCAAGAACAATAACTATTCCACAAACGAGACCTATCAAAGATCTTATCGTGGTCTTACCGATCTTCGATAAACATGAAACGAAAGGAGTAAAAAGGTTTGGATGGTTTAATTCTGTTCATGTGTTGATGTTCGTAGCTGTGACCTTGTTGAGTCTTTGTTCTCAATCATATAACAAGAAGAAAGGAGTTTGTGTTCGGTTAGATCTAAAGCAGTAGGAAAGATTCAAATTTTATGGTTGATATTAAGTGTGGTGGATTCGTTTCGTATGAATGAAATGAAAAAACGAAAGAAAGATAGAGGCTGTATTATTGAGAAGTGTGTTTAGTGGAAGAGTGTGCAATGAAGATGTAAATGGGGGTGTAATATTGCGAGTGGGATTTAGGATCATATTATATGAATGTGAATATGTGATTGATACTTAGTTATTTCAGATATTATATATGCATACATATACATTTATATGTATTATACATGTATACATATAAAAAAATAATAATACTAGAGCTCGTTTAGGCTCGCGAGCCTAATCGAGCTCTGTATATAAAGCTCGGGCTCGGGCTCGTTTATTAAATGAGCTTTACTTTAGGCTCGAGCTCGGGCTCGGGCTCGTTTAAGCTCGGCTCGTTTGAGCTTTTTACCGATCCGATCTCGAGCTTTTTACGAGCGGCTCGGCTCATTTCCACCCCTACCTATAAGGTAACTTCTCCTGTTCTTCACTCCTTAAGGAATGAAGACATTATCTTTGACCCCGGCATTTTCATGTATCATTATCTTGAGCCGGGATTATATCTCATCGGTGTGGAACTTTCACGTGCTTCAAATGTTTGTCCAAACATCTTGAATGAAAGTCCGATGGAGATTGTCTCTTCCACATCATGCTTCCCCAAGGACAAATGAATTCGGGGTCGAGTCAAGCTAGCGACTCGGTAAACAAAAACAGTAGCATGCTTATAGGGTTTTCACCCTAAGTGTGGGGGAGGTACCCCTGCTGTGGTTACAAATAAATTGAAAAAAATGGTGATTCCACATTTAGCTTGTAATGTTGCCCTTTTAACATTCAAAATGTCGGCATAACAGTCGGGACTTTGAATATTGAGGACAATATTCAATTCTAAGTGGGGGGGGGGGGGGGGGGGGGGGGAGGAATTCTAGCGAATTTTATCACATTTTACCATCTAGTACCCCCGTTTTTGACCAAAATTTTAAAAAAATTTCACTAAAGTTCAAAATTTTTTGTGGTAATCAGTCCGCCATGTCTAAACGACAAAAGGATTGGCTAGTCCAGGAGCAAACGGCTCTTGGTAAAGACATCTCAAATCCGTTGATGGCTTGCAATTTGCCCAAAATTGTATGGTATATCAACTCGCCATATCCCATAAAGCGAATGAGTTGGCTAGCCCACAAGATTATGGCTTGTGGTAAAGGCCGTGGAAAATCCATAATTGGTAATCAGCTCACCAAGATGTTGACTTAGTCCATCAAGAGTTGGCTAGTCCAGAAGCAAACGGCTTTTGGTAAAGACTAATTAAATCCGTTGACAGCTGGTGGTTTGCTCAAAATCATACGGTTATCAGGTGTACCACAGTTCTCACACCTGGCTACTCCAGAAGTGATGGCTTTTGGTAAAGAGTTTTTTAAATCCATCAAGTTTTTCTCAAAAGATTGCTAGGGACTAGCAATAGTTTAGTGTGGGGGATTGATGAGTATGTAAATACACATCATTTTTATCGTATCTGAACTGCCAAAACATCCAAAAACACTCAAATACGCATCAAAATACAAAAATTATTCCAAAAGTATGTTTTATATGTTTCTGATGCAAAATGTTTAAAAACAAATGAAAAACGAACAAAGTTTGCATAATTGGCAGTTTCAGTCCCTCAAGTTTCAACAATTGACAAAACTAGTCCCTGAAGGTTTGAAATGAAAGAAAAGTCAACCCAAGGTTTCTAAAGTCAAAAATTATCAAATCAAGTCCTTGGGTGAAAAGTTTGAGAAAATTACACTTTTGGTCCCCGAACTTTCAAAAATGGCAAAAGTAGTCCCTGGGCATTTTTAAGTGGGAAATTTACATTTCAAGTCCTTGGGAATTCAAAAGTGATCATAAATGATCCCTGGTTATAAAGTTTGGAAAATTACATGTTTGGTCCCTGCAGTTTGAAAAATGACAACTTTAGTCCCTGGGAATTTTGAAAAGTACAAAAATTGCAAAAATGGTTTTTGGATATTTAAACTTTGCATGAATGGTCCTTTATGGTACTTTGGCAGAATTACAACTTTGGCCCCTCATGTTTGGTGAAATTTCAAAATTTGTCCTTGTGTAAAACTACAAACCAAACGGACCACTCCTATTAATACTAATCCCTAAATCCAATACCATCCCAAGCCCACTTATACCTTTTCTTGGCCCAACCTACACCAGCCCACTCCCACTAAATAAATCCCTTACCCCCGTTTTTATATAACCAGGGTCAAACAAACACCCCATGGTCAAACCCAATCTTTTTCCCACCTTCTAGCCTCCATAGCCTGCTAACACTGCTCCACCCCCCTCCATCATTGCTATCCCTGCAACACTTCACCACCACCTTCCTTATCACTCCAAACACTCCCCTCCAAATACCATAAGACAAAAAATGTCTACAAGCTACCCCCTCCACCTGGCAGTCCATGTGATACAAGCTCAAAATTCCATCAAGTGGCTGTAAATTACTAGATGTGGGACCCAGTTTAATCCAATGGCTGGAGGATGCAAACACAAGTAGACAAGAAGGCAGTGAAGCCCTAATTTTATTGTAGTATAAATATGTAGATTGTAAGCCATTCATAAGGCAGTAGGAATTTAGTGTAAAAGTAGTCTTAGTGTAATTTTCATTAAGTCTTTTAGTTCCTAATTTCAGGTTGTACTCTTTTAAAAATTCAATGAAAGTCTGATCTTTTTCATTACATGTTACTGTAGCACCTCTCTATTTTGAACTGCTTATTTACTTTGCTTATCACTACTGCTTATTCAGAGTTTGTTTCTACTTATTAGTGAGCCTTGAGTTTTTTTTCTTAATGATATAGTTTAGGAACTTGTGCTTAAGTGGTGCTTCTCAGCTATCATTTTAAGCTCACAATAGTTTATCATTAGTTTGTTCCCCCAACTGCTTATTTGACTGCTTATTCTAAGTTTGCATCTGCTTACTAGTGAACTTTATGTCTTCTTATGTTGATGTTATAGTTTAGGAATTGTTGCTTAAATAGTGCTTCTCAACTGTCAATATTAGTCCTAACTACTTATTTATATTTACTTATCTTTACTGCTTAATTATGGGTTATTATTTTTCCTTTAATCTCAAATCAGCTCATTGAACTTTGGTAATTTAGATTACAGCTTAAAATCCAGTTTTTCTAGCAAAGACTCAAACAGACACCCCTGAAAAGCAGTGTTTGGCACAAGCCAAAGTTTAGGCCAAACCTTGTTTTTAACCAAATCCTCTAGCTAAATCAACTTTCTTTGATTGTTTCTAGTAGTTTTGAATCAAGTTTTTGAATGCCCTAACAGTGTTTGAGTATTTAAGTTTGTTTTTCATAATTCATTTTATTGAAACTGTTTTAGGTAAACAAGTTTAAGTAGAATCTGTTTTAGGCCATTTAGTTACCTCTTTTGCTTCATCTTAGTTCCATACAGGTTAATACATGCATTTTTACATCCGGTCTTAGCATTTTCAAGTCAAATCTCCCCAATTTGACCCATTTCATACAGTTATACCATTTCACAGCCCTGCATCCCACCATTTTTCATTTGCTCACTTCTTGGCTATTAGGTCTTGAAATTGATTCCTAGTTTATCTGGCAGCTTGTTTACATGCTCATAATTTTAGTTTATTTTTAGAATTTTTTCTCAGGCCTATGCTTAAGTCCAAACTTGCCCCTCTGAATCTGCAGGCCTGCTTCTTTTTTGCCCCATGTTACAGCCATAAGGTGGTTTAGATAGTTTAGTGCTTCTAGAATCATGTAGATTGCTTATCTGTTCCCCGTAGTGCTTACTTAGGTTTTCCCCTAGTGGCAAATAGCTTGTTTCCCCTCAGGACAGCTTATTTGTTGCTTATTGTTAGCTTTCTACCCCTGCAAAGTTCACCCCTAGGCCTGCACTCAGTTTGCCCTGCTCTGTCCCAAACAGCCCAATTCACAAGCTCATATTTAGCTCACCTGTGGTCCCCACTAGCTGCTTCTTGGCTCAATAGAAAGCTCACCTGGCCAGCTTATTGGAACAAGGTTCAATTTGGACCCCTACACCCCCTGTGGGCCCCACATTGGCCTGCACTTCACCAATTTGGCCTGTTGAGGCCTGTGTATTCAGTGGGTTAGATGTAAGTGCTTATTAGATTCACTTAGCTTATTCAGTGTACCCCTTTGTTGATTTAACTTCAATTCAGTCCCTTTAAGTTGGTGGAACCTTAATTTCTAGATTTTGTTCACTGGTTAGCTTATTTGAGCTCAAAGTTCTTATTTAAGCTTCATAAGCTCATCTGTGGTGATCAATAAGTTCCACTGAGCTTATTTTTAAGTTCCAGTCAATGTACTTTCACAAAAGTTGGTTAATTATAGATGCTTAATAGGTTTGTAAAAGAAAAACAAAGAAAAGCCAATTTTAATTTCTAGTTATAGCTTCTATTTAACATAATTTAGCTTTTTAATTTTTCTTTTTAAATTTTTGTCAAGTATTTTATATGTTTTTATATTTTTCTTAAATTCCTAGTATATTAAAGTACTTGTAGGAATTTTTTCAGATTTTTATCCTTCCATTTAGTATTTATTATAATTAGTATTAGTTTATTAATAATTAAGTAATATTAGATAATTAATTAGGTTTATTAATTTTTACTTAACAACAGTACTTTTTTATATTTTTCCTAGGTTTTATATATCATAAAATAATTTTAGGAAATTTTTCATAATTTTCACTATTCATTTTCTATTTTTCTTAATTTTAATTAGTTTAAAGTAATTAATAAATAGAAATTAATTAATAATAAATAGAGAAAAAGTAGGAAAAATATATTTTTAGTTTTAAAATTACTTTTATATTATTTTAGAATTTTTAGAATTAAATTTTCATTTTTCTAGCTTAATTTCATAATTAGTGTAATTTAAATATTATTAATTAGTAATTAAATAGTAATTAATTAATAGTAATTAATTAAATAGTGTAAAAATTATTTTTCTTTTTCCAAAAATTTTCTTTTGTCATTAGGATCGTAGAAAAGTAATTTTCATAACCGTAGGATTTTATTTGCTTCCGTTTCACTTTTTATTTTGCGCACTCGCGTTATTTTTAACGTAAATGCGCGTTTTTAATCTTAAACACGTTCTAGGGTAACGTAGCTTTACGTTTTTGTTAATATAGGTTATTTAAGTTATTCTCATTCGTATTTCCTTAGTGTAATCATACAAACCCTTATATACCCCTTTCCTGTCCAAATTCACCCGATTACAAACCCGTTTTGATTACCATCACACCTCGCTGGGACATAACGACCCGGGGAAACCCTATACTTCCGCGGAGAATTGGTTTTAGACGTTTGACTTTATTGACCATCACCTGGTCAATTTAGGTTAACCGTTCGGGACCAATCAATGCTAAAGATTGAAGTAAATGCATATTAGTGTGTCCTAATCTTCTATGCCATAAGGTGGAGTTATCACTAACCGTAGCTAATACATTATTGCTAGGTTTACTACTTATCTTTATGACATATAGGTTACCTTTCCTAACTCCTTTGGCATTTACTTTTCCATCCTTTATGATTTCACTACCATCTTCAGAAAAGATTACCTTACACTTATTATCACATATTTGACTAATACTTAATAGATTAAAGCCTAGAATATCTACGTGTTCTACATTAGTGATCGTAAGAGAGTTATGAGTGATCGTAACTTTGCCAATGATATTTCCCTTAAGTTTACCACCAAAAGTGATGTTACCTCCACTGCATGGTTGATATGATGAGAATAGCTTACGATTACCCGTCATGTTATTTTTGCATCCACTATCCTTGACCCATTCGTCGGGCTCCAAGTCCATTCCCAAGCATATCTAATGATGACATAGACAAATTCAAATATATGGTCCCCAATATCTCATGGGTCAAAAGTTGTTAGTATCAAACATCCTATGCATTTCTCTAGGATGTTGGAATGATGAGTAGAAACCTATGCGTAGAAAATTGTTTTACCAATTGACGTGATATGTCTTTGGATAGTTTTGTTTCTTAGGTGATCTTGGTCTAGTTTATCTTTGAATGACATTAGTTTTTCTACGTGGTGGAGATCTAGGTCTCACTAAAGGTTTGTTAAATCCTACACCAGATTTGAGTAGTGGTTTATAAAAACATTTAACCTCTCTTATACTAGCAATGGGTACTTTATAATTCATTACATTTAGTTGCTTTAGATGAGGACCCAAAACTGATTTTGGAAATTTCTCGGATTCACCCACTGGTGATGGTCCTTTACTTGAACGACGGTCCTTTATTGATAAGGGACCGTCAAGGGCATTTGAGGGACCATCATCAGTAGCTTGAGGTTTCACAAATTTTATTTCCTTTGTTCCACTTGTTGAGCCTTCAAAGAAACTATAGCCTATTCCGGTTTTATTATCCGAAAACTTTTGAGCATCAATTATTTGTTTAAGAGAGTGGGTACTCTTTTCAAATTTATCAAGTTTTGAGGCTTCCTCTTTGAGTTCCTCATTTTCGATTTTATGACTAAGACATGTCTTGCATTCAAGTTCAATTTCTTTACCTTTTTCGAGTCTAGATAACTTATCCTTAAGATGTAAAATTTCTTTTTCTAGTTTATGTTTGATAGATTTTAAAGATTTGTTTTTCAAAATTATCTTTTGACTCATTTTGCAAAATTTATCATATTCGTTGTCTAGGTCAAGCGAATCTAATGAAAGTGTATCATCATTGTTGAGATTGGTTTCGAGATGTACCTCTTTTGAAGTTCCGACCATTAGACAAGCTTCATTTTTGGCATCTTCGTCGCTATCACTTCAAGCGCCGCTTACGTATACCTTTTGGTTCTTGTCTTTTGTTTGATGTGGACAATCTCCTACCAAGTGTCATGGATCTTCGCATCCAAAACATCTTTTATCACCCTTGCTATATCTATCATCACGGGTCTTTTGAGGGGTTTTCTTTTCTTCCCTTTGTTGTCTAACATATCTACCTCTTCACTTAAAGAACTTCTTGAAATCTCTAACTGCCATGGCGTACTCCTTATCTTCACTTTCCGAGCTTGAGTTTTCATCATCACTTGCTTCCTTTTTGGCTTTCAACACGAGTGATTTTCTTTCAACTTTGGTTTTGACTATTTCGGAATTACTTTTGATGATTAACTCATGGACGTTTAGATTTCCAATGAGCTCATCTAATGATAGTGAAGCTAAGTCTTTAGATTCTTAAATTGTCATGACCTTTGCTCTCCACTTCGGATGTAATGCCATGAGAAATTTCATAACACAACTCTTGACAGAAACACCTTCATCAAGTGCCTTTAGACTAGTAATAATAGTATTGAATCTAGCAAAAGTACTATCTATAGATTCGTCGTAAGGAATGACGAATTGTTCATATTGTTGAACTAAAAGATTGATTTTATTATCTTTGAGTTGATTATTACCTTGATGAGTGACTAACCAGGTTTTCCAAATATCTTTAGCCGTATTACACATGAAAATTCTTTGAAATTCCTTTTTGGGCAAAGAGTTGTAAATAACCATTTTTGCTTCATCATTTTTAGCCAATTTCTTTTTAAGATTTTCGCTTTATTTATCATAAGGAACAATTTCATCTTGTTTAGTTTCCGGGTTTTGTTCAATTGGTTGAAAGTCATCCATGGTAATAATATGCCAAAGATCAAGATCTTTTGATTTCACATAAGTTTCGAATCGAGTTTTCCAATAGATAAAACTATCGGCTTCGAAAAGTGGTGGTCTTTGCATAGATTGCCCTTCTTGATATTTTTCAAAATCCATTGATCAATTCAAGTTTTAAAATACAGTATATTTTAAAAATTCTTTAGTAACGTGGCTCTGATACCAATTGTAGAAACTAGAGGGGGGGGGGGGGGTTTGAATAGTTTCACCATTTTAGTTTACGTTCTAGAAAAATTTCTTTTATAAGATAGTTTTATGAAAAATGATTCGATTCGATCTTTATGTGATACAACACAAACAACAAATAAATATAATAACAAGTAAGTAAGTAAAGATAAGGAAGGAGATTTATAGTGGTTCGGCCACGAAGCTCTCTCTTCGCCCTATCCACTCCTCGAGTCTCACACTCGAGAGTTTCACAAACACTATATCAACACGCTTCCTTATGGCGGAACAAACCTTACACAAGCTTACACCAAGTTTAACGACACTAAGCGGAATGTTGAGTCCTAATCCTAGCTAGAACCAATCTACCAAAGCCTATGTGGCTACACACCTTGTACCAACACGATGGCACGATATAATACAACACAATATAGGACTTGCACTCAAGTCCAATCACATACAAGAATCAATATGAAAGAATGGAGATTTGGAAGAGATCTGCAACAACGGTATGAGTTGAGAAAGACTTTTCTTCAACACTTCGTTTCTAGACAATAACGAGTGTTCTTCTCTTGCACTTTAGAGGAATGATGAGTGTGATCACTTGTAAACAACTTAGAACCCGATAATGTGATCAAAGAAGATAGTTTGGAATGATTTTGGGAATACAAAAGGTTTCAGTGTATAAGAGGTGAGATTTCTGAAAGAGAACAGTTCTGTATTTATAGGTGTCAGGAAAGAGGGGGACGGTCCCTTAAATATGGACAGTCCTTTATCGCTAACGGACGGTCTGCCCATTTGAAGGACCATCCTGACAGACGCTCCTCTTTTTGCCCTAATGTGATGAAAATTTATCTGGTGCAAAATTTTTTTTCGGTTTTCTGCGGGAAATATGGCTGTTTTACATTTGAAATTTGAATTCATTTTCTTAATAAAATATTTCTTTTAATTATACTAAGATACTTTTGTAAAAATATTTAGGTTTTTAGATAGACAGGTTACCCAACTTTCTAAGTTTATTCGCCTAAGCCCAAACTTATTTTTTGTTCACTTAGGTTACTGAACTATATGGGTTTGACATTCAGGTCACTGAACTTACCAAAATATACATAAACATCACTGGAACAGGTAAAAACACGACATTTATATTACTTAACTTACCCAAAAATATATGTTCAGGTTACTCGGATTACACTGAAAATATGAGGTGTATGCTACCCAAAAGTTCAGTAACCTAAGTGAACAAAAAAAAAAGTTTGGTAACTTAGGTGAATAAAGTTGGAAGTTAGGTAACCTATCTATATATAAACCCAAAATGTTTTGTGACGTGAAAATGTTATGTTTTAATGAAAATAAATCATTTGATCACATACACAAGTTGGTAGATGTTTATACATACCTTAAGTGATGTTGAAGACGAAAACGAGCTTTCTCGATCAAAAACTTATTAGTCGTAGTTTTATGTAACGTGTATTTATATTTTGTGATTATCAAAATTAGTAGAGACCGAATAATACAAATGACGTTTTTGACATTATTTGTATTAACAATCTTGAAATGGGAGAAACAAATGTATCGTGACGAGCACAAAACTGCTCCATTTAATAACGAGGAGGCGTGAGATGTTTTGCATTGTCATAAAAAATGGGATGCGCCAGATCTGCTTAATTTAACCGGCGATGTCCCAAGCCAAACTAACGAAGCGTTATTTGGTCATGATGAACAACCACGTCCAATGGGCAAAAAGCGTGCTTCGAAGAAAGCCAAATCCGAGAGCACGATAAGTACTGGGGGAACGAGCTCATCAAGCCAATTCGGGGAGGTTATGCAACATGAGTATCGTTTAAAACGGGAAGAGGCATCCATGGTGTATCGGCCGGCTAAGGAAAAAAGATTGGAAGAGATGAAATTTTTGATGATTGAGACTGCTTGCAAGGATCGAAACGTTGTAGGTTGGATCAATGAAGAAAAGGACTGAATCATTAAAAAATATAACTTGCAACCTCATCAGTAGATTTAATTGTATTTCGTAATTTCCTTTATATTGTAGTTTGCTTTTCGTTATGTATTTATTGTTTCGTATTTGTTTTTCGTTGTAAGCTTTATTTATTTATTTTTAATTTCGTATTATAATATGTTTAAGAATTAATATTATGTTTTTTAATAAATGAATTATTAGTTTTAGTTTATGTGTTGAATTTGAAAATAGTTGAGTTAATGTTGAGTGATGATAAGAGCAAAGGGTATGTTAACCAAATAAGGATGTGAAAGTTTAACTTTTTTTGGTTAAGACACTGCCTCCAAATGTTAAAGGTGTGTTAAAGTTGAAGGTTAAAGTTTTAACCTTGCGTTAATATATATATATATATATATATATATATATATATATATATATATATATATATATATATATATATATATATACCCCTCAAATTTTCACTTTTGCCCTCTAAATGAAGGAGAGTTTTTGTAAATTGTTGTTGAGTTATGATAATTGATAAGGGTGTTTTTTTTATTAAAGGTGAAAAGGTTAAAGCTGATGTGGCGCTGACTTTGTAGTGGTGAAAGTTTAACATTGTTAATGATACCATTTGCTCAATGAGGTGTTTTTTTTAGTTAAAGTTGAAAAGTTTAAAGATAACGTAACGCTGACGTGCCACCTGATGCTCTACAGTGTAAATAATACAAATATCGACTAACAAAAACAACCACAAAATTACGGAGTAACAAGGTAAAAAGAGAGAACAGTTGATTGATAGGGGGCATAAATTCTGCTTTTGTTTTTACCGTTCATCGGTATTGTGCAAGATTTTAGTGGTCAGGAAAAAACATCAATGCTATAGGTGAAAAAACCGAGAGGGGCAATTTTTGGAGTTTTGCAAACTTTCTTGTAGGGAGGTTGCCCCTACATCATGGGTCCTTTCTAGGGTTTTCCAATATTCCACAAGTCTACATTTCCCAACGGTAAAAAAATTTCGAAAATTTGCTCGAAAAAGAAAAAAATAATAATAAAAATAAAAAAATAAAAATAAAAATTGAATAATTATATTTAAAGTTACTGTGGATCTGTGATTTTGATAGTGGCTAATCATGACGAAAGTTACTTCGCTTACTAGCCGTTGAGTCATGAATCATGATGTTTAAGAAATGGTTGTAACAATAACTATTTTTGTACGTTACAACATGTTAATTTTGATAAGCTTTAACTATGCATGATTGCAAGACGAATCATTTAGGACTCAAATGCAACGACCCAAACCTAACATAAAAAGTAGTAATTGGCGTTACTAATTTATATGTTTGAATAAGTAGAATGCATGTGTCACAAAATGAATAAATTAGATATGAAATTAATCATATAAATTAGTTATCTCAATAATTTCCAACATAAAAACCTATTTTACCACCTATCTAATTGAACAAAAGTGAATTTATATCTTGTTTATGATGCCAACGCTTTTTTATTTGCTTGTCTCTGCTCATTGGTCGAACTTTCTGCACCCCTTCTTCCTCTTCGTCTCCAGCCATTTGATTAAGATTAAAACTGTCCTCTGTTGAACACGTTGTGTTGAACGAACTATCCCCAATTACTTATATCTCTTGAACTTTTCATGTCTCACTTTTTTAAATCGGAGAATTTCCACATTCTTCCATTTTGGAACATCTTTTAAAATTCTCCACGCATGAAAAATTGTAAAAGGTACTCCATACTTAGCACGATATTTATCAAGTGCCTTTTGGATGTAATCCTCGTCTCCGGCTAAATTTTGCGGCAACGCTTTTAGGGATGTGTGGTATGAATTATATGTGTTACACATCCCGTCGCATCAAATTTTGGTTTGTACGACACACAACCAAAAAAATACACCAACGCACTTCACTTGAAAAAATAAAAATAAAAATAAAATCGATAACCCCCTATTGGCGGTGTGCCTTTGGCGCAAGCACCGATGTGCATAACGACGCCATATGCACGGATTTTGCCCTATAATGAGCGCCCATAATTGTACGTGCTCTCTTATTGGAGTGCCTTCACGTTTAAGAAGTAGTATGTGTTACGAGTAGATACTCAACATGGGGAAACACTAGTAGAAAGTGAAGACCACTATGCTGATAGATCAAGGTAGACCGAAAATTAGTGAACTTGTAAATGGCATGTCATGCGAGTGTCATATAGACTAATATATGACATAGCATCTAAACATATTTTCTCAATTTAGAAAAATTGTTTTTTAAAGTAAAAAATCTTTGTTCCTATCTAAAAAATCGACATAGAATACTAGTGGAAATTTTCTACAACCAAACACATAATACATTTTAGTGGAATAGTGATAAAACTTAGGTTACTATTAGATGACATTTTTCCTTTTAAATACTAAATAAACTAATTCAGTTATGTTGTGTTATGAGCAGTGTTGCAAAAATCGGCCTACAAGGCCGATTAATCGGCGATTACAAGCTGAACGGCCTTGGACCTTGGAGCGAATTACAAGGTAATCGGCCGATTAATCGGCCTTGGACCTTGGAATCGGCGATTAATCGGCCAAAAATCGCTACAAGGCCCTCGACCGCCTCGGGGCCGATTCACGATTTTTGCAACATTGGTTATGAGAAAAAGAAAGCTTATAATGAGCACACAAGTGACAAGACACACAAATCATTAATCTTATCGATGCAGTTTTAAATAAGCTTGAAAGTTAATAACTCAATTTTATAAGGGGTTTTTCTAATGTGTGCCCTGGGGGCACACGTTAAGAACACCAAAAGGACAATGGGACTCACGAAAAAGTACATCCGGACCCACAGAAAAGTACACTTTTCAGATAAAAGGTGTGGGTCCGGATGTACTTTTTCGTGGGTCCCATTGTTCTTTTGGTGTTCTTAACGTGTGCCCCCAGGGCACACATTAGAAAAACCCTTTTATAAGTTCAAGTGTCGACATTTGACCATTTACATTTCTGACTTAACAGAAGTTCATAAAATGTCTCTAATAACTTCCTCCACCAGAAAAATAGATTTAATCCTACTCTTCAATGCATATGTTGCTTCGGAGATCGATGAGATAATACTTTTGATGTTTCAAAAAGTAATACTTTGAAGAATTCAAACTTAAAACGATCACCCAACATGTATTTCTTCGTAAAAAGTAAGGCTCGGTTGTCTACATTCTTCATCTCATACCCCGCACTTGAGGGATGACTGGGTGGTGGTGTTGTAAAATAAGGCTGGGTTGATACAAAGAGACTTCCCCTCCTCTCACAATTAACAATTAATCAAAACCAAAACTTCCTAAATAACAATAGATTTAGAAACACAACACAGACTACAACTAAAAGAACCGCAAGAGACTTATGAAGCGATACCATAGTAGCTATTTCACATCATATCATCAATGAAATGTAGTTTAGTGCACAATAACAACCAACAATTTTACTTATCATCAAACCTTCAATTCTAGTCTTCAACAGCAATTTCATTCATGTTCAGCAGCATTCATTCCGTCCAAGTTTTCCCTCATTCTCCCCATTATAGCTAACAATTTCCCATTTCTCGCTTTGATGTTATTGGCTGACTTAAGGTAGGGTGGAAAGAGTTTAAGTAATTCCTTTGTGCACTATACAAAAAAAAAAAAAAAAAAAAAAAAAAAAACTCTAAAAGTTACTCTATATGCATATAGACTAAAAGTTAAACAAGCAAAAAGACCTCAATGGTTGAAGTGATAAAAATATTACCTGGTCAACCTTCTTTGCTGCTTTTTTCAAGTAATCTCCCTCATCAACATTGCTAAGCATCCAAATAATATCACTACTATAGCTTTCTGCAAGAACTAACTTCCCATATATGACCTGAGATATTAAATGATTGTGAGTAACCAACCAACAGACTTACAGACCAAAGAACTAACTAATTAGTTAACCAACCTCACCAACATCACCATTAGTACCAACGTTCTCGTTCTCGTTCTCCTTCTCCTCCTGTAATTTGTAGAAATTTGCTGTAAGACTCTTGTTATTGTGAGATACTCTAATTCAACACATCGACATGACATCAGCAACCATAGATTTAGAAACACAGCAGATTAACAATACACAAGATAACAACAAATTATTCTAGTTTAAGATATCAAATCAGTGCACAATAACAACAACCTGAGGCGCTGTTGCAATACTGTCAAAAAGCAGAGGCTCGAGGGTTGCTGCATATGTTTTATAAAATCAGTTCTAACACTGTTTTAAATTATATTTCATACACATAACATTCAACAACAAAACAACCAAGCTCCACAAGAATGCATAAAAAAAATACAAAACAACAATCAAAAGTCGATATTGATAATAAAAGCAAATAAAAAGAGTACATAGGACGGAATAGAGCTCTAGCATCTCTGAGGCTAAACTAGAAAATCAGAATTCTATATGTGATAGGTAGCAAGAAGTAATTAATAACCTCAAGAATTGACAATTTACCATCTTATATAATTAAGATTGGCTACAAGTTATAAATTCCTAGTAAAGACGATTCAATATTAACTAACGTAGGTTCCGTATAGTTAGGCTCTCTTGGCAAATACAACACCCCAAGCTCAAACTAAATAGCTATAACCGATAGTAGCATTAGAAGAACAAGGAAAGTAGAAGTCAAGAACAGAGTCACAAGTAGCAAAAGAAGAAATAAACTTGTAAAGCTTAACTAATTAACCCATTTAGAATCCCTATATACATCGTATTTTTTTATTTTTTATTTTTACATTTTCCAGTTTAAAGGTCCATCTTACGTGAAGCGACTCGCTAAAAGGTGCTTGTTGCCTGCCTAAGCCAAAATCGCCTTGGGGTGTATGATGTGATTTACCCATTTCTTCGTGTGTTTTTTCCACAGTACAACATGATCAACAACCACAAATCGATCAACAGACACGACATCAACATCAGCAAGATATCAACAATAAACCAATCAACAACTAGATCAACAAGATAACAACCTAACACATCAACTAAAGTATTAATACGACATTACAAAATATCAAAACAAATATGAATAGAGAGAGATAAGGAGTAGTATTTAATACCACACATGGGATTCCTATCAACTCTTCTAGTAGAGCTTTGGCTTCATTTACATCTTTTATACTTGCTAGCTTCTCTCGAGCTTGAATCTTCTTGTTTTCAAGCTTCTGTAACTCTTCATGCATGCTGTCACGTTCCAATTCCAAATGACGGCGTTCTGTCATCATATCTCTGAACTGGGCAACCTTCTGGTTGATAGCTTGCAATGAGTTTTCCAATTCACTCGCCATATCTCCTAGTAATCTACTCTCGAGCTTCGTTCAAATTAAGAGTAAAGCAATTTGTAAGAAGATGAACGACTACCATATACGAAATCGTTTATGGCACTCCTAAGGTTTCATTTATATATACAATCAAGCTAAAATACAGTGAAATAAAACCATAGAGTAATATACAAACTTAGGATTATCTCAAGATTTTAAAAGTGAACTTATTGGGGGAATTTCATCCAACAGCTTGTGTACATAAAAGAATATAACTACTACCAATCTACGTTAAAATTATTAAGCAAAAAAATAAGAAGATGAACAAAACCAGGAGAATAGGACACAATCAAAGAGCCTACTCAAGTCATTCGAAAATGGATTTACCAAAATTTCTTCAACTTTTGGAGGGTATGTTTGGTATACAAATGTGACTGGGAGTGTATGGTTTTAAAGGGGAATATGAAAGTTTTAACAAGCAAACCCAAACACCTCCTGAGGACGAACACAATTAAGATAAAACTTATTTAATAGATTCGAAGAATTAATTAGAACCACGGAAGTTAGCACTAAGTCATACCTCGAATTACAACGGATATTTCATGTTTTAGTCTATAATTTACAGAATTAAACATCACACTTCAAATTCAGGATTAAAGGGGTTTTCAATGGGGTTGTTGAATCAATTACAATTTACACATTTTTCACATTTGCCCTGTTCTACATGCAACTACAAACGATGTGCATTGATAAAAGAAATGTTGAACTAATCATTTACGACCTAAAATACTACCGTAGATTCATACAAACATTTAGATTAAGTAAACATCAATAAATTTGAGGAAATTTCAACACTTGAAAAAGTACAGGAAGATTGACCAATTCTAAAGAAAAACTTATTAATTTTTACATGAGACCGAGGCTGAATAAAAGAAATGAAATGTGTTATGTGTCTAATAAAACATAAAAGAAAAGAAATGAAATAAAAAAGATGCAAATGTATTCACAAGTTAATAATGTCAAGAATTTCGGAAAACTGTTTCCCAAAACATACACTGGGTTAAGCTTGCATGTTAACAAAATCCACAAGAAATAATAAGCAGTCAATGGATTTTTTTTGTCGTAAAATTGTGACTTATAAAACATATTTACAATATATCTTCCTTTTTCCCTTCCTATTAGGCTATTATACCCACCAACCTAATAATTGTGTTTTGAGATAGATCATATGAATAGCGGCAATACATTTACGATTAGGTGGTTATTACTGGATGGTGACATAATCAGTTTCTAAGTTGCATATTCAAACTGATTATTATTAACGGACTACGCGTCAAATTTAATTTAAAATGTCTAGCAAAAGCATAGGTGAAATTGATAATTTAAATCAACATGTAACAGTTAGACATGCATGCAATCTCTCGGATTTTAACACTTTCTAAGGAAAAACTAGTTTACTGATTTGATCTTACCAGAAATTAGCTGAATGAGATGTATATCCTGAGGCTATGACAGAAACCTAAGCAAGAAACAAAGATTCAAAATCGAAGATTCATTAAGTGAAGAAGTATGCTTTACAAGAATTTAAAAAAAAAAAAAAAAGGACTTGCAGGAAATGATAGAACATAACTAAACTAACTATTTATCGTTTACTTGAACTCACCTAGTACTGTTATTTCAGTTGCAAACACAATTGCCTGAGGTTATTATTCTGCTTAGTGTTACTCACTACATACGCGCACTTATGGGGTGTTTATGTTAGCATATTTACGGTGCTTATGAGTCACGAGCTTATGTAAAAATTTGGAAAAGCAGGTAAGCCCCCTTTTTTGCGGCTTTATCAAGTTGAGCATATAGCTTATTTAAAGTCACAAGCTCATAAGCCGAAAACACTAGCAAGTTTTTTTCCAAATTTGCATAACTTCATAAGGTGGTTAAATAAGCTAACACAAACACCCCCTTAGTAAAAACGGACCATATCAGTTACACAAGTTAAGAAACCCCAAATTTCATTAAACAAACAGTCATTTAGCTAGAAATTATCTAATGTAAAGGTGGAAATTTTGGACATTTCATCGAACACCTTGTATTCATAAAACAATGTTACTAATACTAGTCTACATTACAATATATAAACGAAGTGAGAAGAAGATGAGCAATACCAGATGAGCAATACCAGGAGAGTAGGACACTATCAAAGAGCCACTTTAACCTTTTAAAGGTGTGTTTGGTGTAGAGTTTTGTCTGGAATCATTGGAGATTATAGTCTTGAAAGAAATGTGAAAGTGAGAATTTGGGGGTGTTTGTCTAGTTATCTTTTTGTTATGTTTAGTTGAGGATTTTTTTATTTTTATTTTTATTTTTTTATTATTTTTTTAAGATGGAAAGAAAGAAAATTTGTTCGAAAAGAATTGTTTTTCCTTCTACAAGTTAATATATTTGTTAAAATCAAATGTAATCTAACTTATTAGAGTTTGTTATAATACAATTTACTAAATCAAAGGCTTGTGTCCTAATGATACTAATTGTTATGTAAGAAGCTCTCCAACTAAATGATTGCAGGTTCAAGTCCTTTTTAAAATATGTGAGATAGTTGTTGCGTATAATTTGTGAGATAGTTAGTTGTTGTTATGCAAACAATAATAATTAAAATTAAAAAAAAAATTACTAAACATTGATCGCCTCATTTCATGTAAAGTAATTTATGACATACTACGGATCACACTATTTATTTAATTTTTATATAAAAATATGACACTCAAGTACTCAACGATCATATTTTGAAAGAGGTTAGGTACAAAAATCTGTGAACATAAGAATACTCACTCTTGGGGCATACAATGCCAAAGTGTATGCATTTGGTATACGGACTCATTCATAATCCACAAGGAATATACAAAAAAGGCGCGTAAAACCTTTTCAAAATGTTAACGTAAAATATAACACAAGTTTCAGATAAAATAAACCAAAAAGGTGGGAATGAAAAACACATGTTTTTATATAAACGAGCGGGGTAGCCCGCGCGTTGCTGCGGGAGCACTTTGTTGACATTGTAGTTAACAGAGGCTGCTGCTAAGTGGTCACTAACCTTTCAAATCTGGAATATTACAATACATGTGGATTCAGTAACTGGAAAAAAGATCTATTTGTCAAAACGAAAAGCAGCTCGGGCAGGTAACATGTACAAAACATATAGAGTTTAGTCTAGTTTACAGCTTCTTAATGACCCGACGTTAATGTCATCAAATAAAATAGATAAATACATACGCGAATCACTAAAACAAAATACTTTCAGTTCTTATAGAGAATGTGCCTGATAAAAGAGAAACGTCTAGTGTCCACTTTATATTTCTCCTTCATCACTACAAATGGGTCGAAACATTGAAGCCATTTTCATGGCTAAATCTGCAACCATTTCCATTCTTTGGAAATCAGGCATGAACCTCAAGCTGTGACGCGTATTTTCAATCTTAGCTATTAACTGTTCCATACTTCCCTATCCTCGAGTTCAAAATGCTTACCAGAGTCATTATCTTCTTCAGGTTGTTTAAGTGCTTCAAGTATTGCTTCGTGATTGTGACTGCGATGTTGATACCTGCATATCTCCTCCAGTTATCCTTTTGTTATCTATAATAGGAGTATCACTAATTATAGCTGGTCTTCGGTTTGGTTTCATTAAGCTACTAAGCGCTTAATTATTTACCGAAGCCTTTGTTTGATCCATTGGAACCATATGTTCTACAATAGCAGAAAAACATAGACATATTAGTTTGTCAAGAATTTATGAGAATCTGTCAGTATTTGTATGTTGGTTTAAGCCATGTCCATTTTTACCAAGGGCCGATTAACCTTACTAATTACACAAAAAAGGTTATTTGACTCTATTAATGTGTTTTCCGGGTCTACTTGTAACATATGAGCTAGAATTCTATGCTCATAAGCACCTTTAATGAGTTGTTTACTTACTGCAATACTTTATGCCTTTTGCAGAACGTTATCTGGGCAAATGTTGGCTCCAAAGCGTTATTGTTTCAGTTGAAATGTTGAAGAATAACAGAGGATTTATTTGTATTCTAACCTGGGCTGTGTGGGAGTTACAATTCTTACCCCTATACTAACTCCGAAAATACATTGAAGGAAAATATATCATATTATATCAAGACAGATACTGAACTTATATTTTTGAGTCAGCGTAACCCCGACCAACCCGTTTGACCCACACTAGAGAACAGACCAATTCTGAACTTATATGTTTCATTATCACACTCCCTACAATCCTTAGAATGTCGTAGAACAAAGCGGTTATTATTATTATTTTTTAAATGTGTTGAAAATGTTGTGACAGTAAAAATTAAACTTCAATATATAATAAATTAACATATGGTGAAGGAAATGTGATAATAATACTGATGGTGACTAAGACACAAAAATGCTCGTACCTTTTGTGGGTAAGAATGGTACTTTAGCCGCAACCCTTCTTCATTTCAAAGGCTTTTAGACAATATTGAATATGCATTTGCAACTGATGGATTACGTCGTTACTTGCGACCATGGTAAACTTCTGCTTCGTACTTGCAGCAGCTGCACGTATTATTACATACGAAATTTTAAAAAAAATGTTGAATGCCGAATACAATCAATTAAATTTACGTGATATCCATGCTGCTACTCAAAACCTACAATCATTATAACCAAGTAAAAACGAAAATAAATAAGTCATTTATTGACAGCATTAGCGATAAGGTGTTCAGAATTGCCTATTTTTTCTACTTATTTTGGGGCCAAACTGCTTATTAGGCTTGTCTCACTGTTCCTGCCTTCTATATCTACTCATGACATTCTTGCAGATAATAAGCAAATCTAAACACTAATTCCTAAACTACTTATCTCTACGTCGCTTTTCTACTTATAAGTGCGTAAACTAATCATCCTATACATAAAGAACACATTTTTACAACTTAATATAACCCAATAAAACCTGTTAGTTCGGAAACAACAGTTGTAAGCAAAGACAAACCTACAAAAGGAGAACCCCCACAACAATTTCTCTAACACAGCTTGCAAACCTTGTCTATGATTTGTATCCTTTGTGACTCCTAACGCCTGTTCAATTTAGGTAAAGAAACATGTAAAATACCGTTAGCAATAGATTTTGGCGTTTATAACTGTTAGCATTAAAAATATATATATAGAAGTGATGGTCATTCTCATATTGTAACTTTGTGTCGTTTGTTAAGATTAGTAATAGTTTAGACATTGGGCTTTGGACTTGGCAAGCTAATATGTCATGTGCTATGTTTCATAAGCCTTGTTATCTACCATGTAACCAAGTCCAAGCCCAAGCCCAAGCCCATAGAAAGCCCATAGGGCATCTCATGTTAAGAACTATTTAAACACCTCAAAGGCTCATTTGAGGTGTGTGCTTGTGTGTGTATTGTGTGTGTTTTTTAATAAAAGCTTTCTACTTCATCTCTTATTCTCTCTTTATTATTAACGCCACACCTTATTCATCAAGTCACCATCTTTACTTCATCTAGTGCTTATATTGTTATTAAAGTTGATATATCTAAGGTCATACAAGTGGTATCAATCGCCTAACAATGATTTAGGAGTGTTTTTATCAAGTTTTTTTGTTAAAAAGTTGCATTTTTCATTCATATATGTACTTTTTCTTCAAAAAGTTTTGATTTTTACGTGGTTTTAGTGTTAAAGTTGTTGTTTTTATTGAAGTTTTAGTGATTCTAAGTATTTTGGGAAAGATTTGATCAATAGAAACAAGTGGAAAAAGTGGTTTTGGTTGAAAAAATCGGATTTTTCACATTTCTGGTCATCTTACGCGTAACTCACGTGAATAGTACGATTCTAAAGCTGTCAACAGTACTTTTTGTCCTTTATACGAGTAACTTTTGGTTAAAACCCTTTTCTTACGAGTAACATAGGTCAAAACCCTGTTCTTACGAGTAACTTTGGTCTTCTACACCTAAAACCTATGAGTAAGTCCATTTCCTACGCGTAAGTCCACTGTCTACGCTCAAGATTCTATGAAGAAGTTGTGAATCCTACGCCTAAGTCACTTTCTACGCAGAAGATCAGCTCTTACGCATAAGATTATATCTTACGCGTAAGTTTCAGAAATCTACGCAAAAGTTTCTTCAAAGGTCTTCTCTTCGTGCATCGGTGACTCAGTACGTCCCTGACTTGGATAAGTTTGTGGAATACTTCGACACGGGATATCTTTCAAGCTTGGATAAGTTTGAGAGATCATTTTGGTTTGTAAACCTTACGCGTAAAAATCTTACGCATAAGCTAAACCTTACGCGTAACTAATCTTACGCATAAACACAAAGCCTACGCATAAACTACTAATCTTACGCATAAGTATTTTTCTTACGCATAAGTTTACTGTTTACACATAACTTTTGTTTACGCATAACATTTCCTACGCATAAGATTTTGTTTATGCATAAGTTTACCCTTTACGCTTAAGTTTACTGTTTACGCATAAGATCAGGACTTTACGCGTAAGTTTTTGACTTTTGACAACCAAACTTCAAACGGCCATAACTTTTGAACCGTAACTCTGTTTTCGACGAATCAGCTGTCAAAACGACCGTGAGACAGAGGAGAACGACACGCTAAATGATTTATCGATTTAGGTGAAGTTTCGAGGCCTAAAATCGCTCCAGGAGGAAGTTATTGAGGTTTTAAGGTTTTAGATCAAATTTTTCACCATAAAAACTTGCATCAACTTACACTAAACACAACTCCTATTTCGTTGGAACGATCCAAGATCAACTTTATCACACATCAGAACCTAATGGAAATAGAAATGCAAATGAAGGAGAGAGATTTTATGAAAAAGTTTACAGTGTTCAAGTCACAGGTTGAGAAGGTTATCAACATATTTGGATATGAGTCAAGGTTCGAACAAGCATTTGAATACTACGTCAGAGACCGATTTCATTATTTCAAAGAAAAACTCAATCAAAACCTGAATCAACTGGATAAGCTACTTAATGAAGAAGAACTTCATACACGTGACTGCAGAGAAGCTCTTATAGTGATCCAAACTCAATTTCAGAGTATCTTTAACCCTTAGATAATGAACAAGTCAGAGTTTATCGAGGCATTTTCCCAAAAATTTAGGGTAAGCTATTCGACATTCAGAACTCAATGCATAATTCAAATGGATGAACTCGAAAAGATACTTGAAACTGAGGAAGCTAAGTTAAATGAGATTGAGAAGCTGAAACGGGAAAAAGAGCAGAATGAAAGGGAGATGCAGTTAAAGGAAACTGAGGTGATTGAAAAAGAGACAGAGAAAGATGTTCAAAAAGAAGAGGAAACAGTCTATGAGGGTGATGCATCAGATGTTAGTTTGGTTTTCACGGGAAGTGATTTATCTTCAGAACAGCAGGTTGAAAGCAGCAGTCCTAGCTATGATTCAGATACTGATGATACACAAAGGAATGAAGCTGTTTGGGACACCGAAGATGATCATATCAGACCTTCATCAGACACAGAGATAATGGCTACGGTACAACATTCACATGCTCATGATGATGTTGATATATTTGAGAATATGTTTGTTCATAATCATACACATCCTGAGCATCCTGAGTCTATTAGTGACACTTATATGGTGGAACAAAATGATAGCAATATCACTTTTGATACTCCAGATATGGATCCTAATAGAGGTGAGCCTGCCCAGGATGGATCTTCTTATGAACAAGATCGTGCCTTATTTGCTTCATTAATCAATAATTTCAAACATGAACTTGACAAGTGCAAAAACGACAATCGTGAAGCTAAGCAAGCGAATGTCTTTTTAAATAAAGAGATTCAGAGATTTAAGGAAATGGAAAAACGTTTTGAAAATGCAACAACAAGAAATGCTGAACTTGAAATTGAAATCTCAAACCTTAAATCTCACGCTCAAAAGTTTGAAATGAATGGAGAGTCTGTAAAACCACTTTTAAAAAGATATGAAGAACTTGAAGTTGGTTATAGAGAAGCTGTTCTTCGTGAAAAACGCTCCATTCAAAATCTGGATGCTCAAATGGTTGTTAACAACAGAAAGGTTCAAGCGCTTTTAAAAGAGAACAATGATTTAAAAAGTGAAAATTCAAAGCTTCAGAAAACCACATCAAATTTTGAGATTGTAAACACAAAACTTGAGAATAAAAACCAAGAGTTTTTGAAACGAACAAACGATCTTGAAAACAAACTTCGAAAATTGGGACAGACTTCTCAGACTATCAACATGCTGCCTACTAAAGATGAGGAGGTTGAGAAACAAACATCTGGGATTGGCTTTGTGCATAATGCTAATGTGGAAAATGAAAAACCTTGTTTTTTAAACAAAGTGCAAAAGTTGACACCTATTTTGTATAACGCTAATGATATGGGAAAAGAATTGTCAGATGATCTTTTGTTTGAGTCTCAAGATATTTTAATATCCGAAGAGGAAAAACGTTTGAAAGTAAAACAAACAAAAAACCCACTCTCGTACCACGGCTTTGTGTATGGTTGTACACAATTGACAGATATACCAAAAGGTCCTTTCAAAAGAAAAGACACAAATGTGAAAAGATTTTTCAAAGAAGCTCAACTTGCTACTTAGGATGCTAAGTTATGGCAAAATAGAGCAAGGAAACAATTTTGTAATCTTAAACGTCACATTGAGCAAACGTTAAAGGTCATTTGGTTTAAGCAAGAAAACATCACAAACAACGTTTTTTCTAATCCTCTTTCATCAGATGTATGCCTTAAGTTAGAAGTCAAAAAGATTTTGAAAGAGGAAATTGAACCTCGTGTGAAAGATATCAACTTATGTTTTGAGTACTTTGAAAAACATCTTGTAACTGAAATGAGAGAAGATCTAAAGTACGTTCACTCTCTTGAAGACGAATTTGATGAAAAATGCTTAATTCTGGACATTCAAAAAGAATTTTTCACAAATCAAATAGAGTCGTTCAAGTCAGTATCTGTCAGCCATGAGTATGAGAATGTGCATTTTGAACAAACATCTTCTTTGAAATCTGAAAATCTTTGTCTCAAAAAGAAAATCACCGAGCTTTCAAAAGAAGCAGCTGATGTCAAAGAAGAACTGTCAAAAAGAACTGCTCAGTTTGAGAAACATCTTGCAAAACTCGAAGCACAAAGTATCTCTTTCCAACTAAAATTGCAAAAGCAGAATCAGAAAATGTCTTCTGAAAACTCTTTGACATCAGTGCTTAAAGAAAAAGAAATGATTTTTGATGAAAATTGTGATGATACCAATATCAAGTTTGATTTTGACGAACTTGATACAAAAAATCTTGAATTGGAACATGCTGTGGCATCATTACAAAAAGAAAATGAGCATTTGAAACTGACTTACAAAAACTTGTTTGATTCAATCAAGAGGTCAAGAGTTCAGAATCAAACTTCAAACAAATCTGACTCTCAGATCACATCAAATCATCTTTTTGAAAAAGAAAAGTCTGTGCTTCAAAAGAAAATTGTTGAATTGGAAAAAACGATTGCACAACAAACCAAGGATTTTGGTGATGCCAAAAATGATTTTTCAATCGAAACAGACAAATATGAAAAATATTTTGCACATCTTGAAAATCAAAATGCTTCTTTGCATGAAAAACTGGCATCATCAGATCATCTTTCTCTTCAAAAAGAATACAATGATTTGAGAACCTCATACAATGCTTTAAAAGCAAAGTTTGATGTTCTTAACCGGTCAAAAGGAAAATCTCAAGTTTCAAACGAATCTAAACCACAAGTAAGTGTTTCAGAAAAGGTTTACACGGGTGAATCTTCAAAACCATTTTCTAAAAGGGTTTCTCAATTTACCACCTATTCTTTGCAAAAAGGAAGGAAGTTTTCAAAGAGACCAAATTTTTCTGAAACATTTACTCCTCAAAAGGTTTCAAATGCAAGTGCTCATAAAGAAAATAATCAAGGTTTTCAAACTCCATACTCTTGTTTTACTCCGGTAAAGCCAGTGTGGAAACCAAAGCAAAGCAGTTCAAAACATTTGAAATATTCATACTCTGAAATGCTTCCGCTACAACAAAGGAATGGCTATGCTTGGAAAAATCCTAATTCTGGAAGGTTTCCATTCATCTCAAAAATGAATTTTCGAAATGAAACACCGAGTTTCAACAATGGATGGAAAACTTCTTCAAGTTTTAACACTCCAAGAGAAACACCGAGTTTCTCAAACATGTTTCACAAGCAAAAAAGTTTTAAATCACCGTTGATTCCACGAGCTTTATTTCAAAATGAAACACCGGTTTTCAGTCCTCGTTGGAATTCAACTTCTTTGTCTCGGATTGACACAACTTACAAATGGATTTCAAAATATGGTAACCCAGTTGGTGCCGTGCTTAAATGGGTTCCAAAAGTTGTTGTCTAATCCAAATTCATAATGGCTTTCGTATACTTCAGTACAAAACCCGGGCTTAAATTTATGACTTCTTAGTATTTCAGCTAAGGACTCGTTCTTCAAATAAAGGAAAGTGCTTAATCAAACAAGGTTTTAAATATTTTTTGAGCACTTATCCTAAAAACATTGTGGCTTATGCACACATAACAGTGTATAACCCGCGATTTTCAAAAAAAAGGACCATGTTGTACATTTATGCGAGACAATCCTAAAAGATAAGAAGACTTCTCACCAAAATGATTATCAAAGTCTTCTTAATTTTTGAGCAAAATTTCGAAAAATGTTTCAAAAGGTTTTCAAAACTTTTCATGATGTTGCTCAAGATATTACTCCCTCACATCCTTAAATCGCTTAATTTACTCAAAATGTTCTATTTTTGAGGGGGAGTAATAAAAAGATGTTCCAAAAAGATCATGCTTAAAGGAAACTTATACGGAATTTACAAACATCCGTTTCTCCCATATGCTATCCAAAAAGAAAAGGTTTTAATCAATTGGTATAAAAAATACCATGGATATGCTATTTTTGAGGGGGAGAAGACGTGATTAAAATGTGATCAATGTGTTTAAGATTGTGGCTGAATCTCGTGCGAGCTCGACTCAGAAATGACCCAAGAATTGACGAAACAACAAAAGTTAGTAATCGAAAAGACTTATCCTCGACGGGTAATAACATCAAGTTAGTTACTAGAGCTAGCTGTCACCTAAAAGCTGACAATGGAACTCTTTAACTAGCCACGTAAGCGTGTCTCGAAAAGGATTTGTCTTAGTAGAAATGTACCGTTTCGAGAAACTTTATGTGGATATGACCAGGCCGGGTAATAACTTCAAGCTAGTCTAACTAGTGATGTAAGCGTGTCTCGAATCAGTCATGTTCACTGAAAGTGGATCAATTCAAAAAGTGCAAACTCCTCTCGCATGTGCAAATTTCTTAAATAATTCATGAGCACATGTGAAGGGGGAGTCCTTCAAAAGAAACAAAAACTCTTAAAGTGGTAACAACAATGTGTTTTATTATCATAAACACTTTGAGAGATTTTTCATAAAAGGTTTCATGGCAATTATAGGATAGTCATGGAGTTATAAGGTGACTAAGGTTAGGAAAAACCGTCCTATGATCCGCCAGAGCCGGAGGGATCTATCCAAGGACAAATCCAATAGATTAGAATTAGAAGTCCTTAGGTATGATTGAAAAAAAGGAGAAAATTAGAAAGGAGAAAGAAGGGGTTGAAGAATTAAAAAGAAAAGTTATGAAAAAGGGTGAAAAGAAATAGCCCTTCAAATGTTCAACCTTAGGGCAGACACCGGGTACAATTCATATGCTATTGGTTGTTACTAAGGTGACACCGGTATTGAAGACAAAGACGTCATGGACCCAGTGACGCACTGCACTAAACCTTCTTAACCACTCAAGTTCTCTTAAACGAGCTTGTTTCATTCTCACGGGGAACAGGTGTAATATATCGACCTGTCTCTTAGAGATGGTTGATATTGAAGCAGGAGACCTCTCCCTAATCTCCGCATAGGAAACCAAATGTGCACTGATCGAGTCTAGAGCCCCGAGATTCATCAAAAGATCTCATAGGAACACATGATATTTCTACACTGGTTGTTCATCATTAAGGACGCCAGATGTAAACTTAAGAGTCCTACGCAGATCTTAGCAATCTGCCAGAACATTTATGAGAGAATTCACACAAGTGTTTCTCAATGATTGAATGGAAACTCCTGCCAGGGTCAACATCAAACAGCCCTGACAGCAGGTCACTTCGGTAATTCTTTATGAGTTACGCTTAGTGTTCGCGGTGGTTTCAAACGGTCTACAGTCGTGGAGTGATCCCCAGCGACTCACCCAGTCATTGAGCTAGTTAGTAGGTCTTGTAAGCTCTCTCGAGAGTATCTGACATGGGAACGGCCTTGGTAAGGGTTAGAAGGAGTCTTCACACTATGCTGTTGACGATCTCTAATTCGAACCTGTAAGTACCGGTTGATTTATTGCTAACTGTTTATATGCAGGGACACTTCATCTCCATGGCGACAGATTCCACGTGCTCATACATACATCTGGAAGTTAAAGAAAGCTCCCTCAAAGATCTATACAACACAAAGTTCAAAGAAAGATTCTACGCCAAAAAGAAGAATCTACAAAGTATTAAGGCTAAAGATCAAAGTGAAAGAAAGGGAACTACATGCATATGAATATCAAAATCCAAAGATGTATGAGCATGTTGGAATGGCAAACAACCACCATAGACGCAGAAGTGACGAAAGGCAGATAACTCTACATCTCAAAGGAACAAAGAACGATGAAAAATCAGTTATCAAATATCACAAAGCATGAAGGAACAAAGACTAAAGACTATTCTACAACGACACACAAAATTAAAGACAAAGAACACGGAAGACCCACTCACGTGGAGCATCATTCGAATGACCACCCCTTAGGGGGAGATTGTTAGCATTAAAAAAATATATATAGAAGTGATGGTCATTCTCATATTGTAACTTTGTGTCGTTTGTTAAGATTAGTAATAGTTTAGACATTGGGCTTTGGACTTGGCAAGCTAATATGTCATGTGCTATGTTTCATAAGCCTTGTTATCTACCATGTAACCAAGTCCAAGCCCAAGCCCAAGCCCATAGAAAGCCCATAGGGCATCTCATGTTAAGAACTATTTAAACACCTCAAAGGCTCATTTGAGGTGTGTGCTTGTGTGTGTTTTTTAATAAAAGCTTTCTACTTCATCTCTTATTCTCTCTTTATTATTAACGCCACACCTTATTCATCAAGTCACCATCTTTACTTCATCTAGTGCTTATATTGTTATTAAAGTTGATATATCTAAGGTCATACAATAACTGTAATAATCAGATTATCAGTTGTTGGGGTGTTTGTAAAATTCAATAATATCTTGAAACTTATCATCCGAAACTACTTATTTGACAACTAAATAATCCCAAATCAGGAATATAACTTTTACATCCAAACATAGTCACAATGATCAATTGCAAAACCTAAATGAAAACACCCCTGAATAATTTTACCTGCTGACATTTGCTTTCCAACGAAATGACACGATCATTCAAATCCTGAATGGTTTCGTTAGCCATCTTTTACATGTGAAAACATCAAAAGACCATAGTTAAAATACCTTTCATACATCCCTACCACATAAGTGGCTAGGGTATTCGGAAAACATCCAAAGACCATATTTAAAATACCTTTTTTGCGGCATGCCAATGCATGTATATTGTTGTATGCAACATCAGACAATTCACGAACAACCACGTCAACCTGGAATGCAGGTGGAGTTAAATTTCTTTAGATATTACAAATATTAAACAATTGTAAGCAAAGGTATCTAAGCGAAGGGACAGTAGATGGCAAAAGTATAACAAAAGAAAGAAAAAAAGACAACATTAACCGATGACAGTAGATGCCAAAAGTATAGCTTAGAAAAAAATCCATATTACTGTAACAACCCCAAAATACCGCAGCGGAAGACTGTGTCACTTGGGGTGCTACTTCATAATACAAAGTACAAGTTATAGAAAACGACCTCTAAATGAGACGTTTTAAAAAGTTACCATTCGATTAATGAATTGAAAGTTACAAACATGAGATTCCAAAGTATGATACATAAATGTATACAAAATGTTTTGAATGGTAAATGATAAAAAGTGTAAGTCTTCAGAATATGCAGCTTGACTCTAAGTTCCACGCACTAGCTATCGCCTTACTAACCTGAGATAAACATGCTAAAGTGTCAACACAATGGTTGGTGAGTTCATAGAGTTTGTCTTGAAATAGTTAAAAAGTCTTTAAAGAATGTTCACACAACAAAGGCATTGTGAATCCACTCAGTTGCAAGTCCCGCCCATAACAACACTTGCAACCTGTGTGTTCACAACCCACTGCTAAAATATATAGTATGATTCAGACATGTATAAGTTCATCACAACAATTAAGCAATTAGTCGTGAGTCTCTACTTCATCTCCGAAGACCTCACTTGGGTATGCTGCTCACAAGGAAGGTAATAGCATTGGTTCTACTTCATCTCCGAAACCCAATGCATGTGTCATCCAAGGAGACTTTATGATGCTCACAAGGAAGGTAATAGCATTGGTTCTACTTCATCTCCGAAACCCAATGTATGTGTTATCACAAGGAGACTTACAAGTTTAGGTATAACGCAATCAAGTATAATGCAATCAAGTATAATGCAATCAAGTATAAGACAATCAAGCATAAAACAATTAAGTATAAAACAATCAAGCATAAAACAATTAAGTATAAATGTTTTGAGTATTTGTACAAGTAAGCAAGTAGTTGAGCATGTATCTCCCCCAAAGAGTTAAAACAAGTATAAAAAGAGTAGGGGCTATGACTCACCTTAAGCTTATGTAATGAGAAATGAAAGTGATAGTCGAATCGCGAAAGTCTCTAAGAGCAGCCTATAATAGAACGTTGCGACTTAGGTTTGGAGTAACGTCTAAGAATACGAAGAATTGCCTATATATGTCTTGCATAATGTTCATGATGTACTACTTAGTATATAGTGTAAGTCGTTGAATATAAATGGTTTATGAAACATGTATAGGTTGTATATCTCTTACTACCGTTCAGGCTGACATAATTCGGAAGTCATGGAGTAAACGTTCGAGGAGCCAGGACACTTTAATTCGTAAATCCATAACTCATCTCGACGGCTTACTTAATGAGCTCCTCACATGAGGCTCCCTACTATTGTAGTATTTGATAACATATATATAAGTTTTTGATCTTTAAAAGTTATATGGTCTTTAGCCGTGGCTTTGCCGTGACCTTGGTCATTGTTACCATGGTCTTGAGACTCAACCTTGGCTTTAGCCATGGTTGTAGTCTTGGCTTTAGGTCATTAGACCTCTTGGTCTTAGTAAAACATAGCTATTATATAGTGACATTAGTATATATATAAAATAGCTGTTAAGAAACTGAAAAAAATCTCATTCGTTATTGGTTTTCTGGAGACGTGCTCCTGAGTTTTTGAAGAAAACGTGATTCCGGACAACTTTCGTGCTTTAAATTTTTCATGAAACGGACCAGAAGGGCCTCTTTTTGCGTGTTTTATGTTCTGTCACAGAAACTTTTGGCAGATTTGCCGCAAAGTTTTGGTAATTTCAAATGGTCATAACTTTTGACTCGGGTACTCGTTTTAGGTGATTCAAATTGCTATGTTTTCCTTGTTAAGTCTTCTCTAACAGTAGGTAAGTGTCAAATATCATAGTTATACTATTTTGGTCGTGGTTCTCCAAGAAAGTTACTAGTTTACTTGTTTAAATATCATAAGTTAACATATATATACATAACTTGTTTTACCAATTTTTATATATCATGAACATAATAACAAGACAATATATAGCATGAAAGAAACATAATAAGCATGAAAATGATATTGAGCAAGAAAGTGTAAAATAGGGTTTCTTACAACTTTTGGCTTTCTAAAGAAAGGAAGTCAAGTATGAAACTAGGACACTAAACCTATGCTTGCAAACCCTTCACCATAACTCTTGAAACCCTTGCTA
This sequence comes from Artemisia argyi, assembly GCA_030686995.1. Taxonomy (NCBI): domain Eukaryota; kingdom Viridiplantae; phylum Streptophyta; class Magnoliopsida; order Asterales; family Asteraceae; genus Artemisia; species Artemisia argyi. The sequence continues at coordinate 98,138,445 of CM060680.1, forward strand.
GCCTTGATATATACCTTGTGAAAACCAATTAACTTCAGCCCCTAATCACCTTGTGTAGCTCCTAATTCAACCATGGAATCACCAAATAAACTTAAGAACTAGGTAGAGAATACAAAGACCTTGAACTTTGTAGTGTAACTTGTAGTTTGAAGATCAAAGGATCATGGTGCTAGGGATTTATGTGTGTGACGTTCAAAGGAGGGGAGGAGAGGCTTTTATAGTGAGTTTAAGGAGGTTAGGAAAGTAACTAGTAAGTTTCCTAAACTTGGTGACCAAGTTTAACTTGGAGCCAAAGTTTAACACTTGTTCTAATTCTAGGGCTAGAGTCATGAGATTAAGCCACATGGGCTGATTTCCCCCCTAGAGGCGGTTCACCTTGGATAAGGAGGGATGACTTGGTGGGTTTTTGTATTATCCTACTTATGGAGCTAGTTTTGGACCCGTAAAATGCTAACCGTAAGTTGTTAAGTCACGAAACGTAAAACCGGGTATCCTAAAAATATGGAACATGTAAATATGCTAGAACTTATCAATATACTCCATAATAAAATATAAAATGAGTGGTAGGTTCTATTGGGGGTGCTCAAACCCTGCTAAAACTGGAAACACGGGTCTAAAACGCGTAATACGTAAAACGTACGAAAGTTGCGTAAAATTGAGAAAAGTAAAATGTAACTTTTCTAATAGGATACTAATGACTTAAAATGGCTTATAATGTCTAGGCTGGGCTCTGTCTAGTGTCGGTTGGTATTTAATGTCTTTAAACTTAAAACCGTAAGCCCAAAAATCAAGGAATGATTTATAAAATCAAGGAATAATTTTTGGTCAAAGGAGGAGGGAAAAATATGTTGACTTATTCCAAAAATGTGAAAACTCAAATTGTCTTAGAAACGCGGTGCAGGTATAGGCTAAGGTTACGGCTAAGTAAAAGTGCTTAAAAACGAAAATTCCTGTTTCTCACGGCCGAGGTTTATTTGGTCATGTTTTTCTCAGTCATGATTTATTCTCAAATAAATCATGAGTGTATCAAACATTTTTCTGATACGGGGAAAATTAACGCGGTCGAGTTTCATTGTGCGTAGAATTTTTGAATGACGTTTTACCCTAAAACGTGTAATTTCTTAATAACTTTCACGACAATGATCTGATGAGTGTCAAACTTTTAATTTGCTATAGAAATGATTTATCACTCGAGGCCAAGAAACAAAAATCAAATTTCAGGAAAATTTCAGGAAAAATGAATAGTAAAAGTGAATAGTGAAATTTTCGGGGAATAGTAATTAATCTGAAAATGCGAATTGTTACAGTCTCTACCTCTTAAGGAGAACTTCGTCCTGAAGTTCAGTTTGATGTTAACTACTTACGGTGTGTCTAAGGAAATTCGGGATCTCTAATATAGTGGTGTTTACTCTGATTCGTCTAAGGTTCTGGTTAAGGAGTTGTATCGGCTACAATTAAGCCCACTTATTTATAACACATTACTTACATAAAGAAGCGTCCAAATTTATGTAAGTAAGGTATCATAAACTTATGGTTCGGTGATTTACAATTTCTTTATTTAAATAAAGAGGCGTCCCAATCCATTTAAATAAGGAGATTCTAAATCATCCTACTTAAGAATTTTCGACGCAAAATCCGCTTTCTTAGGCAGATAGTAAGATAATCAAGTCATCAAATCCCTAAAGCTAAGTAATAATATTATTTAACTCAAATCTTGTGTCTCATCAAACAAGAACTGTCACAAGATCAAGTTAAATAATTAGTTATTACTGAGCTCCATGTTTTTAATGACTCGACTAATCTCTGGGGTTCCTTATAATACTAAAGTCACATCATCTAACAGCGTGGAACTAAACCAATAACTAACAAAAGCATATGCGTATGTAGTGTGTGTAAGGCAAATAAAGAGGAGAGTCTTAACGTATATAGCAGTTATAGTCTAGGCACTAAATGCAACCTAGTTCTCTATAACCAAGGCTCTGGTACCAATCTATAACAACCCCAAAATACCACAGCGGAAGACTGTGTCACTTGGGGTGATACTTCATAATACAAAGTACAAGTTATAGAAAACGACCTCTAAATGAGACGTTTTAAAAAGTTACCATTCGATTAATGAATTGAAAGTTACAAACATGAGATTCCAAAGTATGATACATAAATGTATATAAAATGTTTTGAATGGTAAATGATAAAAAGTGTAAGTCTTCAGAATATGCAGCTTGACTCTAAGTTCCACGCACTAGCTATCGCCTTACTAACCTGAGATAAACATGCTAAAGTGTCAACACAATGGTTGGTGAGTTCATAGAGTTTGTCTTGAAACAGTTAAAAAGTCTTTAAAGAATGTTCATACAGCAAAGGCATTGTAAATCCACTCAGTTGCAAGTCCCGCCCGTAACAACACTTGCAACCTGTGTGTTCACAACCCACTGCTAAAATATATAGTATGATTAAGACATGTATAAGTTCATCACAACAATTAAGCAATTAGTCGTGAGTCTCTACTTCATCTCTGAAGACCTCACTTGGGTATGCTGCTCACAAGGAAGGTAATAGCATTGGTTCTACTTCATCTCCTAAACCCAATGCATGTGTCATCCAAGGAGACTTTATGATGCTCACAAGGAAGGTAATAGCATTGGTTCTACTTCATCTCCGAAACCCAATGCATGTGTTATCACAAGGAGACTTACAAGTTTAGGTATAACGTAATCAAGTATAATGCAATCAAGTATAATGCAATCAAGTATAAGACAATCAAGCATAAAACAATTAAGTATAAAACAATCAAGCATAAAACAATTAAGTATAAATGTTTTGAGTATTTGTACAAGTAAGCAAGTAGTTGAGCATGTATCTCCCCCAAAGAGTTAAAACAAGTATAAAAAGAGTAGGGGTTATGACTCACCTTAAGCTTATGTAATGAGAAATGAAAGTGATAGTCGAATCGCGAAAGTCTCTAAGAGCAGCCTATAATAGAACGTTGCGACTTAGGTTTGGAGTAACGTCTAAGAATACGAAGAATTGCCTATATATGTCTTGCATAATGTTCATGATGTACTACTTAGTATATAGTGTAAGTCGTTGAATATAAATGGTTTATGAAACATGTATAGGTTGTATATCTCTTACTACCGTTCAGGCCGACATAATTCAGAAGTCATGGAGTAAACGTTCGAGGAGCCAGGACACTTTAATTCGTAAATCCACAACTCATCTCGACGGCTTACTTAATGAGCTCCTCACATGAGGCTCCCTACTATTGTAGTATTTGATAACATATATATAAGTTTTTGCTCTTTAAAAGTTATATGCTCTTTAGCCGTGGCTTTGCCGTGACCTTGGTCATTGTTACCATGGTCTTGAGACTCAACCTTGGCTTTAGCCATGGTTGTAGTCTTGGCTTTAGGTCATTAGACCTCTTGGTCTTAGTAAAACATAACTATAATATAGTGACTTTGGTATACATATAAAATAGCTGTTAAGAAACTGAAGAAAATCTCATTCGTTATTGGTTTTCTGGAGACGTGCTCCTGAGTTTTTGAAGAAAACGTGATTCCGGACAACTTTCGTGCTTTAACTTTTTCATGAAACGGACCAGAAGGGCCTCTTTTTGCGTGTTTTGTGTTCTGTCACAAAAACTTTTGGCAGATTTGCCGCAAAGTTTTGGTAATTTGAAATGGTCATAACTTTTGACTCGGGTACTCGTTTTAGGTGATTCAAATTGCTATGTTTTCCTTGTTAAGTCTTCTCTAATAGTAGGTAAGTGTCAAATATCATAGTTATACTATTTTGGTCGTGGTTCTCCAAGAAAGTTACTAGTTTACTTGTTTAAATATCATAAGTTAACATATATATACATAACTTGTTTTACCAATTTTTATATATCATGAACATAATAACAAGACAATATATAGCATGAAAGAAACATAATAAGCATGAAAATGATATTGAGCAAGAAAGTGTAATAGGGTTTCTTACAACTTTTGGCTTTCTAAAGAAAGGAAGTCAAGTATGAAACTAGGACACTAAACCTATGCTTGCAAACCCTTCACCATAACTCTTGAAACCCTTGCTAGCCTTGATATATACCTTGTGAAAACCAATTAACTTCAGCCCCTAATCACCTTGTGTAGCTCCTAATTCAACCATGGAATCACCAAATAAACTTAAGAACTAGGTAGAGAATACTAAGACCTTGAACTTTGTAGTGTAACTTGTAGTTTGAAGATCAAAGGATCATGGTGCTAGGGATTTATGTGTGTGGCATTCAAAGGAGGGGAGGAGAGGATTTTATAGTGAGTTTGAGGAGGTTAGGAAAGTAACTAGTAAGTTTCCTAAACTTGGTGACCAAGTTTAACTTGGAGCCAAAGTTTAACACTTGTTCTAATCCTAGGGCTAGAGTCATGAGATTAAGCCACATGGGCTGATTTCCCCCCCCTAGAGGCGGTTCACCTTGGATAAGGAGGGATGACTTGGTGGGTTTTGGTATTATCCTACTTATGGAGCTAGTTTTGGACCCGTAAAATGCTAACCGTAAGTTGTTAAGTCACGAAACGTAAAACCGGGTATCCTAAAAATATGAAACTTGTAAATATGCTAGAACTTATCAATATACTCCATAATAAAATATAAAATGAGTTATAGGTTCTATTGGGGGTGCTCAAACCCTGCTAAAACTGGAAACACGGGTCTAAAACGCGTAATACGTAAAACGTACGAAAGTTGCGTAAAATTGAGAAAAGTAAAATGTAACTTATCTAATAGGATACTAATGACTTAAAATGGCTTATAATGTCTAGGCTGGGCTCTGTGTAGGACCTTAGATATATCAACTTTATCACAAATATAAGCACTAGATGAAGTAAAGATGGTGACTTGGTAATATATGTGTGGCGTTAAGATAAGAGAGAATAAGAGATGAAATAAGAGAGCTTTTATTAATAAACACACACACTTACACACACAAGCACACACCTCAAATGAGAGGTAAGGTGCCTTATATGGTTAGAGAGAAAGGCCTCATAGGCTTTCTAATGGACTTGGGCTTGGACTTGGTTTACATGAATTATAAAGGCTTATGAAACATAACTAATAACATATTAGCTTACCAAGACCAAGGCCCATTGACTATTCTTATAACACAAACTACGACACATTACAACGTTACAATAAATGAGAATGACAATCACTTTTTAATATAATTTTTAATGCTAACAGTCTCCCCCTAAGGGGTGGTCATTCGAATGATGTTCCACGTGATTAGGTCTTCTTTGTTCTTTGTTGTTGACCATTGTGTGTCGTAGTAGAATAGTCTTTAGTTTTTGTTCCTTCATGCTTTGTGATCTTTGATGACTGACTTTTCATCATTCTTTGTTCCTTTGCGATGTGGGGTTATCTGCCATTCGTCACTTCTGCGTCTGTGGTGGTTGTTTGCCATTCCAACATGCTCATACATCTTTGGACTTTGATATTCATATGCATGTAGTTCCCTTTCTTTCACTTTGATCTTTAGTCTTTATACTTTGTAGATTCTTCTTTTTGGCGTAGAATCTTTCTTTGAACTTTGTGTTGTATAGATCTTTGAGGGAGCTTTCTTTAACTTCCAGATGTATGTATGAGCATGCGGAATCTGTCGCCATGGAGATGAAGTGTCCCTGCAAATAAACAGTTAGCAATAAAACATCCGGTACTTACAGATAAGAATTAGAGATCGTCAATAGCATAGTGTGAAGACTCCTTCTAACCCTTACCAAGGCCGTTCCCATGTCAGATACTCTTGAGAGAGCTTACAAGACCTACTAAGTAGCTCAATGACTGGGTGAGTCGCTGGGGATCACTCCACGACTGTAGACCATTTGAAACCACCGCGAACACTAAGCGTAACCCATAAAGAATTATCGAAGTGACCTGCTGTCAGGGCTGCTTGATGTTGACCCTGGCAGGAATTTCCATTCAATCATTGAAAATCACAAATGTGAATTCTCTCATAAATGTTCTGGTAGATTCCTGAGATCTGCGTAGGACTCTAAAGTTTACATCTGGCGTCCTTAATGATGAACAACCAGTGTAGAAATATCATGTGTTCCTATGAGATCTTTTGATGAATCTCGGGGCTCTAGACTCGATAAGTGCACATTTGGTTTCCTATGCGGAGATTAGGGAGAGTTCTCCTGCTTCAATATCAACCATCTCTAAAAGACAGGTCGATAGATTATGCCGGTTCCCCGTGAGAATGAAACAAGCTCTTTTAAGAGAACTTGAGTGGTTAAGAAGGTTTAGTGCAGTGCGTCATTGGGTCCATGACGTCTTTGTCTTCAATACCGGTGTCACATTAGTAACAACCAGTAGCATACGAATTGTACCCGGTGTCTGCCCTAAGGTTGAACATTTGGAGGGCTATTTCTTTTCACCCTTTTTTCATAACTTTTCTTTTTAATTCTTCAACCCCTTCTTTCTCCTTTCTCATTTTCTCCTTTTTTTTTTTTTTTTTTTTTTTTTTTTTTTTTTTTTTTTTTTTTCAATCATACCTAAGGACTTCTAATTCTAATCTATTGGAATTGTCCTTGGGTAGATCCCTCCGGCTCTGGCGGATCATAGGACGGTTTTACCTAACCTTAGTCACCTTATAACTCCATGACTATCCTATCATTGTTGCCATAAACCATTTATTAGAAAATCTCTCAAAGTGTTTATGATAATAAAACATATTGTTGTTACCACTTTGAGAGTTTTGCAACTTTTGAAGGACTCCCCCTTCACATGTGCTCATGAATATTTAAAAAATTTGCACATGCGAGAGGAGTTTGCACTTTTTGAATTGATCCACTTTCAGCGAACATGACCGATTCGAGACACGCTTACATCACTAGTTAGACTAGCTTGAAGTTATTACCCGTCCTGGTCAAGTCCAAAGAAAGTCTCTCGATATGGTACATTCTACTCAGACAAGTCCTATTCGAGACACGCTTACATCACTAGTTAGACTAGCTTGAAATTATTACCCGTCCAGGACAAGTCTTTTCGATTAATGACATTTTAAGCTTCGTCAATTCATTGGTACTTTCTGAGTTGAGCACTTTTGAGATTCAGCCACAATCTTTACACATTTTGATCACATTTTAATCATGTCTTCTCCCCCTCAAAAATAGCATATTGTGATATTTTTGATATCAACTGAGTAAAAAAGCTTTTTGGAGAGAAAGACAGATTTCATTTTGCATGAATACGGAACATTTTTGTTTTTGTACTCCCCCTTAATGATAGCACATTTTAAAATCAATTAAGGGTTTTGAGGGAGTTATCTTGAGCACTCATTTTGAGAGATTTTGAGAAATCTTTTGAACAATCTTGAAAAAGTGCTCAAGAATTTTGTTAAAAAACGAGTTTATGCTTGAAATCTTTTTCGTTTGTTTAGACTCGAACTTTTTGAAAAAGAGTTCGTCATTGAATATACGAGTCCTTGATTTGAAAATAATCAGAAGTCATCATTAGGGTCCGGGTTTCGTACTGAAGTATACGAAAGCCATTGTGAAGAAACTTTTGAGAAACGACATGTTTTAGAAAAACATTCAAAAGAACTCCCGCTCAAGCATCTTTACATGTCCGTATCATTGTTGAATGACATTTCTAGAAACGTACAGAATATTGATTTATACGAGAGACATGTCGTGAGAAGAATATTTTTTGGATTTTAGAAATTTTATATTGTTTTTGTATTTTTTGAAAATTTTATATTTTTGTATTTTGTTTTTGTTGGTTTTTCAAATTTTGTATTTTGTTTTTTCAAAAATATTTACAGCGAAGCGATTTTGAAAAACATTTTTCAAGAAGATTCGAGAAGACGTTCTAGCTCCTCAGGAGTTAGGCTTCGCATGCCAATTCGTCGAACTAAATAGTCAAACCGTTCTTTTGGAAGGGCTTTAGTAAATAGATCGGCGAGTTGGTAATCAGTCTTAACGAAAAATAATTCAACAGTACCCTCTTCCACGTGTTCTTTGATGAAATGGTAGCGGACTTTGATATGCTTCGTCTTAGAGTGATGTACGGGATTGCACGAGATGGCTATGGCACTTTTTGAGTCACAATACATAGGTATTCTGTCAAAAGTAAAGCCATAATATGTGAGCTGTGTCCGCATCCAAAGAACTTGGGCACAACACGCAGATAGAGACACATACTCGGCTTCGGTGGTTGATAGTGCAGTACAATCCTGTTTCTTTGACGACCAGCTTACAAGCTTTTCACCCAAAAATTGTGCTCCACCTGATGTACTCTTTGCTGTAACTTGATCACCAGCATGGTCTGCATCTGAAAATGCTGTTAGATTAAACCCCGAATCCTTCGGATACCAAAGTCCCATGTTAATGGTGCTTCGTAGGTACCGAAAGATCCGTTTAACCTCTTTGAGGTGAAGTTCGGTAGGCTTTGCCTGAAACCGTGCTAACAAACAAACAACAAATAGAATATCGGGTCGGCTAGCTGTTAGGTACATGAGAGAACCGATCATGCTCCGATATTTCTTCGGATCGATAGGTTTCCCAAACAAATCAGCACCTATTTTTGGTGAAGTGACCATTGGTGTACCAACAGAATCACAGTTTTCCATTCCATGTTTTTTCAAAATCTCTATTGTATATTTAGCTTGATTGATAAAAATACCACGAGGGGATTGGTGTATTTGTAAACCAAGAAAGAATTTTAGTTCCCCCATCATGGACATTTCAAATTTGCTTTTCATGAGATTTTCAAAATGTTTTGAATGGTTAGGATTGGTTGATCCAAAAATAATGTCGTCCACGTAAGTTTGAACGATCAAAATGTCATCTTTGAATTTTTTGATAAACAAGGTGTCATCAACCGTTCCTTTTGTGAAATTGTTTTTAAGCAAGAAAGATGATAGTTCGTCATACCACGCTCTTGGAGCTTGTTTTAAACCATAAATTGCTTTCTTAAGCTTGTAGACGTAGTCTGGATGATCTTTGTCGATGAATCCCTCTGGCTGACTCACATACACTTCTTCTTTCAGAGTTCCATTCAAGAAAGCTGTCTTAATATCCATCTGATAGACTGTGATATTTTTGTGAGCGGCATAGGCTAAGAAAATCCGGACTGCTTTAAGTCTAGCTACAGGCGCGAATGATTCTTCGAAATCTATCCCTTCTTCTTGTGGATAACCTTTAGCCACGAGACGAGCTTTGTTGCGAATAACAGTCATTTCCTCATCCAGTTTGTTCTTCCACAACCACTTGAGATCAAGAACACGTATATCAAGTGGTCGTTCAACAAGTTCCCAACTGTCATGTAAATCGTATTAAAGAATTTCATCCTGCATTGCTTCTATCCATGGGTATTCTGCCATTGCTTCCCAAATGTTCTTTGGTTCTTTGAGGCTGATTGAGCAAATGTAAATGCACAATTCGAGATCGGTGGCAAGTTGTCTCCTTGTCTGAACTGGCTTTGAAGGTTCACCAATAACGTGTTCTATTGGATGGTCTTTTGTCAATTGAAACGTAGAAGGGTACCTTAGGTTTGATGAATGTGTGTTAGATGGTTCTGGTAACCTTGAAGAAGATTCAGCAGAGTCTGTTGAAAACGGGTTTTCAAATACTTCTTCTTCTTCTTCTAACGCAACATCGTTTGAATTATTTGTAGGTTCTTCTTGAAAATTAGTGTTTTGATTTTGCTCATCAACTCTTGGTAGTTCAGTTTCAAGTACTGGAGTTGCTTGAGTAGATGTAGATGATGTTGATGTAGTTGGTGCTTCAGTTTCGATTGTGGTAGATGCATCTTGTGATGGTGGTGGTGGTTGATGGTTTTGAGCGGGTGCAGCGGAATGTTGTTGAGATGCATTTGTCGAAGTTCCACCATAATATTCATCAAACATTAACTCGAAGAAATTTTCCAGTTCTTGTTCTGAAGGTTTGTCCGTGTTTGTTGACTGAGCTCTTTGAGGCACGAGTCCTGAACTGATGTGTCCAGAAGTCTGCTGGTTTGGTGTGGGTCCTAATTTGTTTTGATTAGAAGCCATCGGATTAAGCGCGGGTTCTAGAGCGTATCTCTCAGAAGCCATCTGTGAAATCTCGTCAAACTTCACATTCATCGTCTCCATAATCCTTTTTGTTCGTCTATTATACACCCTGAATGCCCTCGAGTTTTCTGAATATCCAATGAAGATTCCAATATCACCCTTAGCTTTTAACTTCCCTAGATCTTCTCTGTCATTCGTCGGATAGCACAAAGCGCCAAACACGTGAAGGTAAGATATGTCAGGTTTACGGTTGTTCACTAGCTCATATGGGGTTTTATTGAATCTTGGATGTACTAGGGATCGGTTTTGAGTAAAACAAGCAGTGGCTACAGCATCAGCCCATAAGAATAGTGGTGCACTAGAGAAAATCAGCATTGTGCGAGCAGCTTCCACAAGAGTTTTATTTCTTCTTTCAACTACCCCATTTTGCTGTGGAGTTCTAACAACTGATGTTTGTTGAGTGATTCCCACATCTTCAAAGTAGGTTCTTAACTCCTGATTAGTGAATTCTGTGCCATTATCTGTTCTTACAATCCTTACTGGAGCTTGAAGTAGAACTTGGATACGCTTCAGAAAGGTGATGATGATGCCTGGTGCTTCGTCTTTTGATCTCAAAAACTTTACCCAAGTATATCTTGAATAATCATCAACAATAACGAGAATATACTTCTTCCCATTAATGCTTTCAACTCTCATTGGGCCACATAAGTCCATGTGCAACATATGTAACCTTGCTTCCGAACTAGGTACGGTTTTGGGTTTATATGATGCTCTTTTACTTTTTCCTTGTTCGCATGATGGACATAGGTGTTCCTTGGTGTATTTGAATTTAGGAAGTCTGGTGACGATGTTGTCTTTGCCTAACTTGTTGATGGTGTCGAAATTGAGATGGGATAAACGTTTATGCCACAGCCAGGACTTAGTTTCGGTTGCCCTTGTCATAAGACAAATTGATGATATAGAAGCCATTTGGTTGATGTCGATAGCATACAAATTTGTACCACGATTACCAGTTAAGAGATCATCACCAACCAAATTTCTAATAAAAACCGTGTTTCTCCTGAATGCAACTTCTAAATCAGCATCACAAAACTGCCCGACTGAAAACAAGTTGTGTCCCAACCCTTCGACGTAGTAAACTCGAGTGATTAAAAAATTCCCAAACTGAAGATCTCCATAACCCTGAATAGCTGCTACATGATCATTTCCAAAGCGTACAGTTCCCATAAATTTCCAGATGAAATTGATCAGCAGCTTTAAATTCCCGGTCATGTGCTTGGAGCAACCCGAGTCGACGATCCAAAGACATATTTCGATAACCTGCCAAGAACAGAAGAGTTTGTATTTGGAAACCGTTTTGAATTTGGTTCCATGGGGTTAGGAGTAAGATCTAAATCACACTCATAGACAGTTGCTACTTGTTTAGCTTGAGCTATTTCTAATCTGCCGTTCTGAAGAGTGAACTCTCTACCCGTCGGAATCCACATACAATACTTAAGATAGTTCCTAGGCATTCGACTAATAGTGGTAGACCTAAAGCGTGCAACTAATCTTTCTATAGATCTAGATCTGGCACTAGTTCCCTTTGGAACATACTTCTGTTTAGGCGTAACATTCACATTCTTAGAAACACATTCATCATGAACATCATTAATTAAACATTTCTTGCATATTAAACAAACAGAGTCATTACATGCATTAGAACCAGTACTTTCGACATTACATTCAGATGAATCATGTTTCTTATTACAAAGCGATAAATTCCTAGGGTGTTCTTCTATTTCTTCAACTTTATTCTTGCTACTACTCGTAGAGACAGGCGAGACTCTATTGTTCCTTGTATTGCTCCTAGGCTTTAGTCTGCTGCTCCTAGAGGTGCTTTCTAATCCTGTAGAAGGTAAGGCACACACATTAGGATTTATATTGTTGTCCTTTTTAGCATCCCTAGATTCTTTAGAATTAGCCTTTATGCACTAGTCATTAGTCTTAGATGTTGAGGCAGACGCACTAGTGGGACTAATCCTAAAAAGGCCAGGTGCTATCACTTTTGGTGTTTCGACAACCGCTTTTTCTTTATCAACAATCTTTTTATTTTCACTTTTCTTGGGCAAGGGTGTTGGAGTGACTGGTTTTGTCAAATCCTTTTTCTCATCGACTTTTGGAGCAAACCGTGAAATTGACATTTTTGCTTTTTGAACCGTGTTTGAAACATTTGGTTTCTCTGTAGTCAATGGTTTTGCAAACTTAGTTTCCTCACCCTTTCCTTTTTGACTTTCAAGCTGAGCCCTCAAAAGATCATTTTGCTCTTTCATGTTCTTTAAGGCACGCTCATACGACAATTTGTCATACTTGCATTCTTCCTTTTTTCGATCAAGTTGTTTAAAATATGACACATTTTTTTTTCAAGCTTTATAAGAGCATTTTCATATTTTGAAACAATTGCGGAGGTCTCAGCTCTTAGTCTTTCATCGTCTTGAACAGAATATGTTTGTAAAATGATGGACATAATATCAGTGGTCATAACAGCTTCGAAGAGAGAATCATTTAGGTTTTCCAAAACATTCATGTTTTCACGAGTATCATTAGCTTCGTTTACCAGGGATTTGTGGTCCTTGACAAAGTCGGCCGTTTCTTTTAAGAAAGCTTGTTCAAAATGGATTACCCTCGCACTGATGTTATTCAGTGGGATAGTAATTTCGTTTTCAAAAACTTTTTTCTGCTCAATATGAAAACTGGAATGCCAGTTATTAATATTGATTGTAGTTTTAGAAGCAACAATATTTTGAAGTTCTTGAATTCTCTTTTTAACGTCATCCAGAATGTCTCTAGCCTCGCTTGTATTAAAAGTGTTGTTAGAAGACATTTGTTCTATTTTTGAAAGAGATTTGGAAGCAATTACTTTCTTAGAAAACATTTTTGAAAATGGTCGTTTTATGGAAAACACAGATGGTTCTTTTTGTGGAACTAAAGTAATTCCCGAAAGTTTGTTCAATTTGTTGTAATCAATGGGTTTCAAATTCTTTTGTTTCATTTTATTTATGCTCTCTTCGACATGTTCTATCGTTTGCACAGAATCCCGAACGACGGGAGGATCATGTTTGGTGTAAATCACATTACCATTATACAAAACATTCTGTTCTTGCTGAGCTTTCTTGAGATTACTGGGTGTGTTGTTACCAAGAGCCACTTTATGTTTCATATGGTAAATCGGATTAGTTTGATTTGAAATCATTTTCATTGTTTGACTTGACTGGCCCGACTTAACCACTAATTCTTCTAAATGTGCAATCATGTGTTCTGACTCTACGATTTCGGCCAAAAGTTTGTCTTCTTTCTTTGCAAAGTCCTTTTTCAGCTCGTCCCTTTCTTTTTCAAGATTGGTATAAGCTGATTTTTGTTTGGAAAGTTGGTTTTGTAAATCAGAAATTTCCGCGTTTAAAGATTTTATCTTTTTGAAAGAATTAACATCATGTGTATCAAACTTGAGTTGCAATTGTTTTTCCCTTGAAACGGAGTTTTGATAACCAGTTTCTAATTCAGACAATCTTTTGTTATGAAATTCAAAAGCTTTAACGTTTTCTTTGTAACTCTCAAGCTCAGCGGTCAATTTAACATTCGCGGCCTTAACATCGCGATTGACCTTTTGCACATTCTCAATTTCAATACGACAATTATTCAATAATGATTCAAATAAAGCACGTATTTCCTCATCATTCTCAGCATGCTGTGAAACGAAGCCTCCATTATAATTCACATCTGGAGTTGCTGAAGGAGTATTGCTACTACTTGGCATATCCAGGTATGTATCATAAGTGGGTGCTAGCTTCTCAGAATGCTGTTCCTCATGAGGAGACATATCAAATATATCATTATTGTGACATGTGTTGAAATTTGGTACCTCAGATGGTGCATTGGTGTCATAAACAGGAAGTGTATCAGAATCCGTGTCATACTTAGCTTCCTGAAGATTTGCCATGAATATGCAGTTCGCATCGATATCCTCTCTATCTTCCATGTTATCCATAAGAGCCATGAAATCATTCTCCTCTGCGTTCAACTGAAACCTTGCCTCATTCTTTTGTGCCAACATTAATGCTTTCTGCAAGTACGCTGTGTCTTTCTTGTTCGGCTTATTAAGACAGTTCCTTGCCATATGACCTACACCCTGACAGTTGAAACACTTTACCGGATTACCTTGATTCACATTTCCCAAATTCCCAACTACTGGAGCTGCAACATTTCTATTTTGATTACCCATTGCCTGATTACCAACATTCTGACCCCTCTGATTTCTAACAAATTGACCCATCTGATTCCCTGCATACTGACCATACTGATTTCCTGCATTCTGATTCCCTGCATTCAGCATATTCTGATTCCCCATGTTAATTCCAGTAGCATATCCTTGCTGATTCCCATAAACTCCAACCATTTGGCCTGCGTTGCCCATATTGAAACTCGGTTGAGCGATCTGCCTGTTGCGAGTATTCGATGAAATCCTTTGGTTGTTGTTAGTTGGTGTAGAATAGCGTCCTTGGAATGCCTTTGACAGAAAAGCAAACGCTTGGGTCAATGCTGCAGAAGCTTCATCATTTTCAGTGAATTCTGGGTCTTCGAATTGTGGGTATTGCTGTTGTGGAATAACATGTTGTTGTTGCTGTGGGTAGAACTGTTGTTGGTAGACCGGTGCTGGTTGTTGAATGTATGATGGTTGCATGTAGTTTTGAGTGGAAGATGATGATGGTTGTTGCGTGTTCACTGATAGCGGTGTTGGTGTAGTAGCAATAAATGCGAGAGGATCATGATTCTTTGCCAATCTTTCTTTCCTTACTTCCTTAGCCTCAGCTTGGTTTTGCTTCAAAAAGTCATAGAGTTGATCATAATTCACCTTATGTAAATCCTTTGTTTGATTGACAATTGTAACATAACGACCCCATTCTTCTGGAAGGTTATTGATGAATTTGATGTTTGTTGCAATTGTTTGAGGTGTCAACTTGTTTCTGATTAACTCATTCATCAAAGTGCAAAACCTTGTGTAGTAAGATTCAATCTGTTCACCTTTAGTGGATGTGAAATTCTCCCATTCAGTAAGAAGTTTGTTCTCAACGTCTTGTTGTCCAATCTCAGTTCCGTGACAAATCCTTCTAACACGTTCCCACATAGCATAAGCAGTTTCACAACTGTCGACCGCAGCAAAGTTCTCCCGTGGTAACCCAAGTTGGATTAAATGCATTGCCATATCATCTGCGGCGATCTGCTTCTTGTCTTCATCTGTGTAATCTGCTTCTGTTTGTTCACGCACGAATGGTTGAGTAGGAGGTATTGTGTTTGGATTGCCTTCAATTTGAACTTGTCTTGGCATAAATGGACCATTTGTAATGGAGTTGATCATTAATTTACCACCAGGCTTTGTTTTGATGTAACGAAGCATGCGGCTTGTCCATGGGAGATATCCACCTTTTTCAAGCATTGGAGGTCGGTTTTCCGCACCGGCTGCATGAATGTCTTGCTGAGTTGCCATTGATGAAGTGTAGATTGATAAAGTTGATTCTTGGATCGTTTCAACGAAGTAGGAGTTGTGTTTAGTGTAAGTTGATGCAAGTTTTTATGGTGAAAAATTTGATCTGAAACCTTAAAACCTCAATAACTTCCGTTCGGAGTGGATTTAGGCCTCGAAGCTTGGCTTGAATGATCTTTAGATGATTCAACGTGTCCTTCTTCTCGGTCTCACGGTCGTTTTGACAGCTGATTCGTCGAAAACGGAGTTACGGTTCAAAAGTTATGGCCGTTTGAAGTTTGGTTGTCAAAAGTCAAAAAACTTACGCGTAAACCCAGATCTTATGCGTAAACAGTAAACTTATGCGTAGACTGAATCTTATGCGTAGACCTAACTCTTTTGGTTAACTTAAAATCTTATGCGTAAGAAAAGTTATGCGTAAACGTTTAGGTTATGCGTAAAGATGAAAGTTATGCGTAAACAGTATGTTTATGCGTAAGCTTTGATTTTTACGCGTAAACTTTGCGTTTATGCGTAAGATTTTTTACACGTAAGGTTTTTCAACCAAATTGATCTCTCAAACTTATCCAAGCTTGAAAGATATCCCGTGTCGAAGTATTCCACAAACTTATCCAAGTCAGGGACGTACTGAGTCACCGATGCACGAAAAGAAGACCTTTGAAGAAACTTTTGCGTAGATTTCTGAAACTTACGCGTAAGATTTAATCTTATGCGTAAGAACAAACTTCTGCGTAGAAACTGAACTTAGGCGTAGGATCTTATGCGTAGGCTTCAACTTATGCGTAGGAAAGTGAGCTTATGCGTAAGAAGAGGGTTTTGACCAAGCTTATGCGTAGAAAAGGGGTTTTGACCTCAACTTACGCGTAGAAAGTACTGTAGACAGCTGTAACTTGTACTATACTCAAAATCTTACGCGTAAGATGTCCCAAACAGCTAAAAATCCGATTTTTTCAACCAAAAACACTTTTTTCACTTGTTTCTATTGATCAAATCTTTCCCAAAACACTTAGAATCACTAAAGCTTCAATAAAAACAACAACTTTAACACCAAAACTTGTAAAAATCGAAACTTTTTGAAGAAAAAGTGCACAAATGAATGAAAAATGCAACTTTTTAACAAAAAAACTTGATAAAAACACTCCTAAATCATTGTTAGGTGATTGATACCACTTGTAGGACCTTAGATATATCAACTTTATCACAAATATAAGCACTAGATGAAGTAAAGATGGTGACTTGGTAATATATGTGTGGCGTTAAGATAAGAGAGAATAAGAGATGAAATAAGAGAGCTTTTATTAATAAACACACACACTTACACACACAAGCACACACCTCAAATGAGAGGTAAGGTGCCTTATATAGTTAGAGAGAAAGGCCTCATGGGCTTTCTAATGGACTTAGGCTTGGACTTGGTTTACATGAATTATAAAGGCTTATGAAACATAACTAATAACATATTAGCTTACCAAGACCAAGGCCCATTGACTATTCTTATAACACAAACTACGACATATTACAACGTTACAATAAATGAGAATGACCATCACTTTTTAATATAATTTTTAATGCTAACACTCTGTCTAGTGTCGGTTGGTATTTAATGTCTTTAAACTTAAAACCGTAAGCCCAAAAATCAAGGAATGATTTATAAAATCAATGAATGATTTTTGGTCAAAGGAGGAGGGAAAAATATGTTGACTTATTCCAAAAATGTGAAAACTCAAATTGTCTTAGAAACGCGGTGCAGGTATAGGCTAAGGTTACGGCTAAGTAAAAGTGCTTAAAAACGAAAATTCCTGTTTCTCACGGCCGAGGTTTATTTGGTCATGTTTTTCTCAGTCATGATTTATTCTCAAATAAATCATGAGTGTATCAAACATTTTTCTGATACGGGGAAAATTAACGCGGTCGAGTTTCGTTGTGCGTAGAATTTTTGAATGACGTTTTACCCTAAAACGTGTAATTCCTTAATAACTTTCACGAAAATGATCTGATGAGTGTCAAACTTTTAATTTGCTATAGAAATGATTTATCACTCGAGGCCAAGAAACAAAAATCAAATTTCGGGAAAATTTCAGGAAAAATGAATAGTAAAAGTGAATAGTGAAATTTCCCGGGAATAGTAATTAATCTGAAAATGCAAATTGTTACAATTACCGTGCTGCGTGTCAGTGCTTCTTGATGGCCGATTCTGTAAAACATGATCACCGCAAGAACATTACCTAATAAACATTATATCATCAGTTGCTATAACAAATCTTTTTGCAAGTGAATTACAACTGAAAAATTGTTCGCAATAAAGAAAGATACAATCTTAATAAGCAACCTTAAACACTGTCTTAGGAATCACCAAATATAAGAAATATATAGCTATATAAAATGATTCCCTTTTTCACCTCCCAATTTTGTTATCCCATCGTTCCAACATCTTAAGACATACCATTCTAACAATCTAATTAACAAAACTACATTTCATTACTAACTTATCTTCAGCTTAATTTAACAACTAAATAAGGCGCAACAACATTTTAGTTAAATGCATTTATATGCTCATTCATGATAGTCAATTTTCACTTTAGCATTTCATTAAACAACTTGTGTTCAACACTCCGATCCGCTAAACATAAACTTTCTAAACTCAAATCAGCAATCAAATCACATAAACATACAAATAACCACAATTCACCCAAGGCTCATTGAATTAGGCCGGAATCAATTTAGGTTCTAAATAATGTACTCCTAAAATGAGCAGCCATATCAAAAAATTCGACATGAGTATACCAAATAAAAGTTAAGTAGTTCATAATAAGTTTTAATAAGCTATTCTAAATGCCAGCCGATCCTTACACTTTTACAAATCTGTTTAAACGTGTCATCTTATACATAAAACAAACCGTCGTTTGGGTGGTCTCCTTTGCGAATAAAATGAGATGGATTGTACTGCTTACCATCAATCATCACTTCATCAATAGCTTTACGGCGTCGTTTGGGTGGTCTCCTCCTAGGTCGTTTCGGTCCGGATAATTTACATTGCCTTCCTATGGGTCTCCTTTGCGGCTGCTGTGACTCAATCTAGAAGGATTTAGGGTTTAGGATGAACAAATTGATTGATTGATTGATTTGATTAGATTTAGGGTATAGTTTTTTTGTTAAAGGTTAATGGGTTTGGTGGGAAGAAGATAAGAGGAGGGGAGGGGCTGCTGGAATTTTCTAGGAGGTGAGGGGAAGGGGTTGAGTTTTTATCAGGGAGAGAAACGGGACGGGTACAGTAGAGGGAACGGATGAACAGTGTTCCAACGGGATTCCAACCAATGGGTAAGCGTTATTTGGATAACGGAAAAACTGCCTTTTATATAATATATATAATAAACCAAAAAGTTGACATACAATGTTAATGAAAATTAAAGATAGTTCAGTAGTCTTTAAGTTTAAAGATTATATATTCTCAAATAAAAATGAAAATGTCAAATAGGAAACAAACATGCGCACATGACAACTAAAATCACAGACTAAGATTAGCAAACTTATAAATTTCTGGTCATAAGTTTCTAATAAACCTATATTCTTTTTAACATGAACTTCCTAAAGATAATGAGTTCTTTTTTCAAGGATTGCAGATATTAAAAGAACATTTGAAATAACACATAAATTATCGAGCAATACAATTTCTTCCATTCTTGCCCTATAGCTTTCCATACCAATAATTTCCCCACAAAACTTTTGGAACTGAAACATGAAAAACATAATGAATCCAACAAAAATAACATCTAACAAAAATATGCAATACATGTTATGACTAAAAATAAACAAGAGAGTGTAAAACCATTCATTCTTTTCCTTATTACCCTTTTATACAATAGCGAAGCAAACAACTGCGTTTTGGCCTTACAAAAACGACATCGTTTAAGGCTTTGCTTGGACCGTATAAAACTAGATTTGGCCAAACGACACCGTTTGTTGGGAATTATATTAAGTTGATAATACAAAACAATAAGAAAATAATGAAGGAAATATGAAACTAGAAGGACTTAAAAGACAAAGAAGAAATTCTACAAGCTATGGAAGATTATAGAAGATTCCTTTAGAAGATAAAGATTAAAGTTAGGAAGATTTGTTTCCTAATACAGTTATGAGTCTTTGTAAACCCTAATATATCTATTATATAAAGAGATATAGGGTGTGTCTTTTATGTGTGCAAAATAGAAAGATGTAGTCGACTGGTTAGATAGTTTTACGCCTCAAGGTCAAGCCTTGATCCCTGTTACAAGGTGTGTAACATGTTCTACCTTGATCATGTAGAATTGAGGCATGTATGATGTAAAACCTTGTTAATAACAAATTTATTAGGCTGTGCATATTGTTTGAACTTTGCTATTGTTAATCCTAGATTAGATCTAAAAAAACTAAAGCTATAAACGATTTGTCAGGTGGTATCAAAGCTCAGGAAGCTCATGATCTAGGATTATACGAGGTTTTATTATCGAAGGACGATAGCAGCTTTGGTGTACGAATTGGTTTTTAGGGTTACAAAGTAATCGTTGTTTAAGATTTGGATAAAAGTCAATTGGTTGATACTCTCTACTTGGTGACAAAGGTGAATCCATTTAAAACATTGCTTCATGGGTTGATTTCCTTGTCGTTTATTGCATGAGTCTTATCTTTGTGGTTCGCATTTAATATCCTAAAACTAACAAAGATACCTGATTTGTTTCTCAATTAGTTATCCTTATCAAGGGTTGGTGGTTTAGACATAGCACTTTTGATTATTTAAATCATCAACCGTCCATGCTCTTATATATTTAAATCTCAAAAACGTTTTTGTGGATTTTATTATTGAAGATTCGTTGTGTGGTGGACTATACCTTTAACGATTATATATCTATTTATTGGGAAGATGGGTGAACCCTACGTGGAACAGTTTGTCGATTTTTGGTGCAACAGGTTGGAACGCTATTGATAACTATTAATATTGTTTGTCGATTGAATTGTTTCTTGGTTGGGAGTTTGTTGCAACAGAGATACGTTTTGGGTTTTGGATAGTTGGATATTGCTTGCGTGTCATGATTTGGATATGGTTATGAGGTCGATTATTGTGATTCATTCTTGATAGGGGATACAAGAGCAGTTATGTAGGAGGGTTTGATGATGGTTATTCGTACAGTTGAGGGGTTACAAGTAAGAGGAGTTAGGAAAAAGAATACAATGACAGTAAGCCTCTCAAACTTTGAAAATCTATGGTTGTTGATTATGCAGATACTGATACAGCAGGTGCTGTTAACGTAGAGGTTACTGGAGAATAAGGCTATGTTTTAAATTAATGTCATGTTCTTTGGTGAGTAAGTTACTGCAATACGAAGAATGTTATTTTCTTTAAAAGTAGTCTCACACATGGTTCTTTATGAGGTTACTGGTCATTCTAAGTAAGGTTCCTGTTTTAATATTGCTCTTACTTGTTAATGCTGCTTGATTCGGCACACTTGGTTACTACTGCACTCCAATATTAAAGACGCTCATGGATTTTCGTGCTGCTTGAGATCGTTAGTGCTGCTACTTTGCTGTTTGTCGAAGTTCACTTGTTAGTGCTACTCATCATTATTAAGGCTGCTAGTTAGTACTTGTTAGTGCTGGTGGTTATTTTTTATGTTCCTACGTATTGTTTCTACTGCTTATGCTATTTTCTACTGCTCGAGTTCTTAGTACTGCACCTTGATTGAATGTTACTGCTGCTTGAGGTATTTAGTGCTGCCAAGAGACAAATTAATGATGTTGTCTTCATGATTAATATTGTTAGGGTTATTAGGTATTTTAAGCTGTTTGTTCAAAGAAGATTATACGAAGAGAGTGTTTAATAAGGCAACATGGTTTAAAGGTGTTTCGATACTAAAGTTTACTAACAGTTTGAGATTGCTTATCATATGTCGGGTGCATCCGCTATCAACAATCTAAAGAATAATTTGAACCACCTGCATCACATGAAGACGACGAAGATGGAACAATGGTAAGGGTGGAACCCAAAGAAGTTGTGGGTTCCGTTTGGTTAGAAGCACATACGGTTAAAATTTTAGGAATCCATTTAAAGTTCGGTTTTCTTTTGTAACCAACGTTGCCAATTCCTACTAGTTCGTGCTTTCTTCTTTGTGAATTCACTAGGTGAGGGCATGTTCCTAGATTTGTTGTGCACAACTATGGTGGTAACTATGGTGTTAATACAAATATCGTCTAAAAAGATTATTTATATTTTACAATCTTTGCTAATATTTTGTAGTGGACAAAGTATAAACGTTATTTTCTAGCAAAGTATAACTTTAGTATAAGTCTCACATATAGAAACTTTATTTCTAAACATTACATTTTCTATATGATTCATTGTTTGTCTAACAATAGCATGTTAAGTGTCAAAACATATTTAGTAAAGTCTACTAAATATTGTGTCATATTGAGTTACATGTCTTCAAACATCTTTTGTAACTCAATCACTTAGTAAAAACACATCATACAAGCATTAGTCTATATTTCTAAGTAAATACTTTTACATGTTTACTTTCACAATAGTAAAAGTCTAAAATTAGAAATATACATCATGCATTGCATCATACATGTCTTGTCAAAACTCTTTGCATATCTTTCTTGAAGGTCTCATGCATTCTTGGAAAGATTCTTACTCAACATAGTTGACTCAAAAGATCTTGAGTGAACTTGTCATTTTTACAAACTATTTTGTAGTTGACTTAAGAGATCTTGATTTGACATTGCATTTATTTAGAAAGATTTCTTACACACTTGAAAGGATTCTTACTCAATATATCTTGTTGTTGACCTTAAGGATCTTGATTAGAAATTGCATAGATATGGAAAGATTTCTTGATCTTTTGACTGTCCGACTGGCGGAACCCTGTGGATACAAGGGCGGAACCCTTGTTTTGGTTCCACTAGGTCTGCCAGCCTGCTGTCTTGTTTGGCTATAAATACCAAGCCACACTCAAGAATTCTTACATCACTTTTAGCTATACATTATATACATACTCTCAATACTCCTATCTAACTCAGTAGCAATTCACTTGTGTGATTCTCTTTTGTAGCTAAGAAGTTCACAAGTTCATCCGAGAAGTTACAAGTTTCAACTCAACGTTGCAAGACTTGTTAGCTTTGTATTGTATAAACTCTTATAGTTTATACTTCATTTGTGTCTTGTATTGAAGTGATCGGTTAGTATTTTAGGCCTTAAAATACATAGTGTGACGGGAGTAGTTGTACCCTTGTAAAAGAACTCGACATCTAGCTTAGTGTCGGAAATATTGGATAGGCGACGTTAGGGTGGTTCTACCTTGAAATAGGACCCGGTATATAGCTTTGTACCGGATAAAGTGTAAGCGACGTGTAAGGTTTTCTTGGTGAAAGGAGCTTGGTGACTAGTGATTAGTAACTCTCGAGTTGGATACTCGGGGCGTGGAGTAGGGCAAGGAAAAAGAGTCCTTGTAGCCGAACCACGATAAACATTCGTGTTTTGGTTTGATCATTTCTTTCTTTACTTTTGCATATTGCTTATTGTCTATTAGTTTCAGTTATCTACTTACACGCAAAGTTTACAAAGATAAACAAGTTAAAAAGCGGTAAACTATTCAACCCCCTTTTAGTTTTCCACAATTGCCATCAAGAGCTACGTTACTCAAGATCTTTAAAATATATTGTATTTTAAAACTTGGATCGATCCATGGATTTTGAAAATCTCAAAGAAGGGCAATCTACTCAAAGACCACCGCTATTTGATTTTTTTTTCCTTGAATGGAAAAATAAATTTGAAAATTATGTGAGATCAATTGATCAAGATCTTTGGCATATTATTTCCATTGGTGATTTTAAATCAACAAAAACAAGATTTGAAAATCAAGATGATTATCTCAAATTTGATAAAAACACTAAAGCTAAGATAATGATCTATAAAGCTTTACCAAGGATTGAATATGAAAGAGTGTATTTTTATCAAACGGCTAATGACATTTGGAAAGATTGATTAAACTTTCATCAAGAAATGTGTCAAGTCAAAAATAATAAATTTGATCTCACGTATGAGTTAGAAGTCCTAGAAAAACTAATAGATAAACACTTAGTTGAAGTAAAAACAAGTGCTACGAGTTTAAATGTTTTAAATGAAGGTATTAGTGAAGATGAAAACTTGGGTCTAGCTCCAAGAGGACCTGCTTACGATTCATGGAGGGACATGGATAAAGATGAAGACAACTATCTGGTTTGCAATTATATATTGGATAAAACTACAAACAAGGTACAACTTGAAACCGAACACTTTTGCTTTGACACATTTATCTTAGAATTCTCTAAATTAGAAAATGAGTCTAAACATTTGTGTAACATGGACCTAAAAGCAATCTTCAACAATGAACCTTCAAAATCTCTCAAGAATAATTTTGAAATGGAAATCATGTTGGAAGATAAAATGTCTAGGCTTGAGAATAATGTTGAAATTGATTTAGAATGCAAAATATGTAAACATTACAAACATGAAATTAAAAGACAAAATGAAAAAGGAAAAATGTTAGGTAAATTTGAAGAAAGTTCAAAATCTCTTGAAAACTTGTTGAAAAGTCAAAAGTCATTTAGAGACAAAACCGGATTAGGATTTAACTTGAGTGCATCATTAACAAGTAAAACAAAGGAAGTAAAGTTTGTTAAGCCTAGAAAAAAAGTTTAGAAGTTACTCAATCTCAAATAGAAGTTTATGTTAAAAGGAAAAAGGTCTTTTTGTTCTATGCTTTTATATGTTTGACTAACCACCTCGGATTCATGAGTACTTGAGTTTCCAAGCTTTTCTACAAGTTAAGATGAAACGCACAATGTATAACTTTCTTGGTAGCATCTCTTTGTCTTTGGAACTTAAAAGGTACGCTTTCCTTCAAACTTACCTATTTTTGTCTCATGTTTTTAGCTTAAGACTTATCGTGTGTAGTATGAGTTGTTAATTCCTTAAGTAGTCATTCTTGCTAGTTGGTTATAACGAGGATTGAATCCTCTGTGGTCAAAGGATTTCCACATAACAATGTATAGGAGACATAAGGTGCGTCAATCCATTAAGCTCTTGGGCATAGACAATAGAAACTCTTGTGTAAGTCTTACTTAATGCTTGTCTGCAAGTGAGCTAACTAAGAATTTCTTAAGTGATAAGATGACCAACACTTTTGTGATGCTTGCAAAATTAATAAACAAAAATCCTCACAAATGAGTGTGATATAACGTCTTTTAACACAACAACTAACATTTTCAATCATGTCTTAATTCAATCACTCTTTAACAAAACTTCATATGGAGTATACAAAGGTTAATAGAATAGATTTGAATATCTTAGAGTGTTTGGGAGAAAATGCTTTATGTCAAAAACCAAGGACTCACACACATCAAATTCGACCCAAAGTCTTATGACGATGAATGTCTTGGATTCAAAAAACAACAAAGTCTATATTGTTTTTGAAACTAAGAAATCTAAAGAGTCGAGGAATCGTTGAATATAACATTTAATGAAAGACTACCTCCTTCTAAGGCATCATCTATGGTAGATAATGTCCTAGTCGTAAGTTCAAGACAAGTATGTCTAATTAATGACATGAAAGATGGACTATTAAAAGGAGAAAATATCAATGTTTAATCTAAAGGTCATTCACTAACTAGTGTCATTAAAAACGTTAATGTAGGAACATTAAAGAACAAAAGTCCAAAGTGAAAATAACTTTTTTCGTCTTGGGTCAACCATTGAATCAAATAATATAAACAAGGTCATAAAACATGGATCATGGGTCATTGGAATGATTTAACAAATTTGATAAAAATAGTGTTTAGACATTATTTCCTCAACCAAAAAGTAAACCAACAATTGGAAGAAAATGGATCTTTTCAAAATAGATAAAGATGATGTCATAAACAAAGCTAAACTAAAAGCATATGGTTGAGAAAAATGTCTTGAGATCTTAAGCAAGCTACAAAAGCAAGGAATAATCACTTAAAGTCATTCCTAGTTCTTCACAAGTACAAAAGGATTTAAGTTTTCTATGACTCACCAAGAATGAGATTAGTGAATCCGTAGATAACACTAAACATAGAGAAATGTTTGGAAGTTTACTTGTTCTCATAACTAGTAGATCCGACATTATGACTAGTACTTGTCTATGTGCTCATTTTCAAGAAGATCCTAAAACCATTCATTTTAAAGGGATTGCTTGGAGAGATTAAAAGGTACTACACACTTAGGATTATGGTATTCCAAAGGAACAGAAATAGAAACCATAGTGTATACCAACTCGGATCATGCCGATGACTAAGTGGATAGAAAAGCACAAGTAGTACTTGCTCTTTTGCAAAATACTTTCTCACCTCATAGTTCATTGAGAAACAAATAGCTCTCGCTACCTCAACAACTGAAGCAGAATGCATGTCGACGGGAATAACTTGTCAACAAGCTCTGTTGGATCAAACATACTCGTATCAATAACGAAATTCCACTTGACGACATCTTTTCAACAAAGAAACCATCGACAAAAATTAGAATCCAGTTCAACTCTCTCGTAATTGATATCACATAATTTGTCATTACTTCGTGCATGATAATGTTCATAAAGGGAAACATCTCTAATGAGAAAACATCCTTTGTAAACAACATTGTCGATTTCCTTACGTATCTTTCCAAACATCAACCATTTAACCTCCGTAGACTTGGACTAGATCTTATGGAACCTACTTTGTAGTTTTGAAAGTTAGGATTAAATCACAAAAATCAAAACAAATCGTTTAAGTTTTTCTATTGATAAATCGGCGGATCCCTTCGTCATAACGGGCGGAACCCTCTTTTTGGTTCCGCCTGGTCCGCCAGTTCTGCAGATTGTTTTTCTTTTGAATCATAAACGAAACACTCCCTAGCTCATAACTATAACTCACAAACAACCACCATTCACTCATAAACACTCACACACTCGAAAATTAGGGCTCTCTATCAAGTACTCCCCTTTCCAATCATCATTGTAAGTTTTCCTTATATTAATTGCAGGTTTAATCCATGTCTAGGATTTCTACTCAATCACAAAAACTAAAATCTTAGGGTTTATGCACAAATTTGTTAATTCATGAAAAACCTTGGTCATGAACTAATCATGTTTTCCCTTAGTTAGGAATTGCATCTTCTTAATTACTATCATGATTTGCCAAATACCCCAAGTTAACTTGTTTGAAAATAATTTCCCACAATTAGAACATAACCCTTCGTCACATTGTTAAAACAAATGAAAAACGTTACAAAAACATCATTTGCATAAAATCTTGTTAGGAATACGATTATTCATATGAAGACTCGGTCACCCCGAGTATAGTTTAGCATATTGTAGCTCGTAGTAATTATCATATTAGTTAGTATGTAGAGTAGTATTAGTTAGTATTTGTGGAGTCGGGTCGGGTCTCTTACCCACTGTCAGTCCGCTCTACAGCCCGTTTCAAGGGGCGTTTTCATTGTAACTATATATACCCTTTCCCACCCATGGGAAAGGGTTGGACCTTCATTTGCAATCTAACCTTTCACACGTTTTCACATACAAGGCTCCCACTTCTCTCATCTCATTCTCTCTCTAACATCTCACTAGAAATTACATCTCTTATCATCCTAAATCACATAATCATCCATGTTCTTATATTAGAGTTTATTACAATTGGTATCAAGAGCCATGGTTCTATCCTAGGATTCATGGTATGCTCGAATTTATAGTATGGTTTGTGGTTTGTGGGTGGTTCGACCTATTCTAGTGGTTTTCACTCGAATTTGTTCTTGTTAGGTGTTTATCTCGACATTCTTCTTGTACTTTCTTGTTTATTAGTTGTGTAGACACCTTGTTGTAACCTTTGTTTAGTCATTTCATCACTTGGGTGGACATTGGTGACATTTCGAGTACCTTTTCTTGCCAGCGAGTTGGCATCTCTTGGTAGAGAGTTGGCAGTTGTGTGTAGCGAGTTGAGCTTAGAGATTTGGCGGTTTGCCATTTTGGGACATACGGACAAATCGCTACGAAAGGGACACTTTTGTCTCATTATTAGCGAGTTGTCAGATTTTGGAGTTTTGTGGATTTGGCGAGTTGTTAATTAGCGAGTTGTGCATTAGCGAGTTGATATCCAGCGAGTTGATTAGTTGCAAGTTGATTGGTTAGCGTTTTGCCTGATAGCGAGTTGAGGCTTCAGCGAGTTGATTTCAGCGATTTGAGTATAGCGAGTTGAGCAGTCAACGGCTTGTCAGATTGGAGACTTTGGAGTCTTGTGGATCTAGCGAGTTGTGTATTAGCGAGTTGAATTATAGCGAGTTGAGGCTTCAGCGATTTGAGTTTAGCGTGTTGACATATTCCAGCGAGTTGACTCCTGTTCAGTGAGTTGACTATAGTATTAGCGAATTGTTGATCACACTTGTGCAAGTTGTGCTACTAAGTCTAATCTTTCACCTCATCATTACAAGTACTCAATCTAATACTATTCTGAGTTCAACTGGACTATCTCAAAACTCTGATGGAGCTGCTGAATGCTTCAAGCTACTTCACACCCACATTGTAAGACTCTTTGAAAAATCAGGCTACTCAGGAGGGTATCAACGTGCATTTGTGATGCTCTTTGGACATGACATTGAATCATTCACAGTCACCATGAATCTATACCTAGATCAACTACAACGACAAATTAACAAAGCTGACTTCTCTGGTAACAGTTGTGTGGCTGCTTTGGAGGTGATTCTTAAGCAATTCCAAGCATTCATTGACTCAAGATTCACAATGGAATATGACCATGACTCTCATATGACTAGTAGATGGTTTGTTGATCACACTGGATTAGATGTGGATGCCTTCAGAGTCACTTTACTTCAGATTTCGGTGAATGTCAAGAAGTTTATCAAGGAACGTACACACCTCACATCTACCAGTGAGACTGCTACTGCTGAATGTACTTTCATTGAATCTCCTGATACTCTCTCTACACATGTGGAATATGCATTACATCAACAGGTTAAAGAACAACATCCTGCCTCAGTGGTTCATGCTATTAACTGCAACAAGGATCCTGATCAGGATTTACCCATCTATGATTCGTGTCTATTGGAAGAGACTGATAATAAAGTCACGTCTAATTCAATCTACACGAATCCTATTTGGGAAAACTGTGATCAGGATACTACAGTGGATGATGTGTCAAATCCTTTGGTTTCAAACAAACTCATAAAATCAAATGAAACGGTTGAAATGCACGTTTTTAAAGAATTGTCCAACAGATTTTCTCAATTAGAAAAGCACTGCATTTCTCTTGAAATTGCAATGCAACAAAATGAAGAACAATTTTTGATCAACCAACCACGTAAGTATTCAGAACTACCTGAACTTAGCGAATATTTCATGATTAACGAGTTAAAAGCTCAAATTGAAACCAAGGATCAAACAATCAACCACCTGAAGCAACATATTAATGTTATGAAGGCCATGTGTAGTAACCATAAGGTCAATACCACACACAACAGCAACACTGACTCAAATAATCATGTTGTGCTAGTTCATAAGGTAAAAGTGTTGCAGAACGAAAATGAATCTTCGAAAAGACACAAGAAAACACTTAGTGAGTTTATCAAAGATGAGAAATGTAAAACTGCTGCATACACAATGTCTTTGATATCACTTAATGATGAAGTCAATACTAAACTTCAGAAGAAAAACCTCGAGATTACCACATTAAAACATGAAGTGTGCAAACTAAACATGAAAAATGTGAACACTAAGTTTGATAATTCTTCCACTATGCAAACACCTTTGAACCAGTCATATAGAAAACCCAGATCTACTAGGCAATTGTCTGCTTTTCGTTCTAATAGATCCAAGGTTAACATATCTAGGTGTGTTCCTCAAACTGATACTAAACAAGAATTATTAAAACCAGTCACTTCACAACGTCATCATAAGGGTATGTCACTTCTCAAGAACCCCACCTGGAAAGACAAACATCTCATTGGTAGGTCAGATGATATGCACTTCAAAACTTGCTTTAAGTGGGTCCCTACTGGTAGAATCTTTAAGATGATTGGGTGTAGTTGGATACCAATGAGAGTTATGGAAAACCCCAAGGATTACGGTATGACCACCACTGCACGAGACTCTAATAACACTAACACACATCAAAACAAGCACTATTGTCATGTTGGTGTAGGGTCTTCTGGTCTTTATGCTGGATCCCCATTTGAGAACCTCAAAGTTTGGCGAGCTAAATGCCCTCTCTATACAGAAACAGGAATTCAGGCAATCAGACGAAGTTGAACAGTGCATGATGACTCCTGGTTACTCTCTTATCAGGACTCGGACTTCAGCGATGGTCGTCTCTTTCCATGATTAAGTGGTGTATACTCGTTGGTGTGTAATTTGTATTGGGTTTTTGCATGATTATCTGAGTAATGGCAGATGCAAATATTCCCACCGAGTTGGAGTCAGTTACACCGCCTCCCACTCGCACAGATGATGAGATACTGCCACACAGTGAATGGGTATCTCTTGGGAAGAGCAACTTATATATTGACATTGATAAACCTTATAACAATCCCACATACAAGATTGCCGTAGACATCTTGAAAAACACATCCTTCTTCAAGGCATTCACGGTTTCCTCATCGATTCCATCCATATACATCCAACAAATCTGGAACACCATGACTCATAACAAGGAAAGCAACGCTTATCTGTGTCAACTCGATGAACAATGGTTCGTAATCAACAAGGAAACGCTCAGGAATGCTCTCCAGATCAACCCAATCGTTCCAAACAAACCTTTCTCATCCCCACCAAACCCTGAAGCCCTCCTACAGTTTGTGAATGATCTAGGGTACCCCAATGAGGTCATCACACTTTCATCCATGTCCACTAATGAAATGTACCAACCCTGGAGAGTCCTGATCACGCTTATCAACTTATGTCTCACTGGGAAGACATCGGGACATGAGAGACTGCGCGCTCCTGCACTGCAAATATTGTGGGGTATTGTGAAAGAGAAAGATATTGACTTTGCTGAACGTATATGGGAGGAATTTGCTCACTCCATTAATACTTTCTTAGATGATAAGATGAAGCTGGAGGCTCACAAAGAAAGCAAAAAATGGAAATCCAAGTCTCTAATTCCAAGTATCAGATTTACTAAGCTGATCATACTTCATCTACAACAACGTCACAACCTACACCCTAGACCTGATTCCTCAGTGCACCTGGCATCCGATGAACACGGTGTGGGAAATCTCAAGTTTGTTGCTAAGGGGACGGATCATGAAGTGTTTGGAATGAATATACCTAAAGCTCTTATCTCCAACAACATCCTTGAAGCACCTTACTACAAGAACTATCTGAACAAAGTTGACTTGTATCACAAACAATCCACCGTCAAGTCTGTAACAATTCGCAATTTCAGGTTAATTACTATTCCCGGAAAATTTCACTATTCACTTTTACTATTCATTTTTCCCGAAACTTTCCCGAAAGTTGATTTTTATTTGATATTCTTGAGTGATAAATCATTTCCATGGCAAATTAAATGTTTGACATTCGTCAGATCATTTTCGTGAAAGTTATTAAGGAATTACACGTTTTAGGGTAAAACGTCATTCAGAAATTCTACGCACAACGAAATTCGACCCCGTCAGGTGACCCCACATCAGAAAAATGTTTGACACACTCATGATTTATTTGAGAATAAATCATGACTGAGAAAAACATGACCAAAATAAGCCTCAGCCGTGAAAAACTGGAATTTTCAGTTTTTAAGCGTTTTTACTCAGCCGTAACCTTAGCCTATACCTGCACCGCATTTCTAAGACTATTTGAGTTTTCAACTTATTAGAAAAAGTCAACATATTTTTCCCTCCTCCATTGACCAAAAATCATTCCTTGATTCTATAAGTCATTCCTTGATTTTTAGGCTTACGGTTTGATGTCTAAAAGACATTTAATACCAACCGACACTAGACTGAGCCCAGTCTAAACATTATAAGTCATTTTAAATCAATATTATCCTATTAGAAAAGTAACATTTTACTTTTCTCAATTTTACGCAATATTCGTACGTTTTACGTATTACGCGTTTTAGACCCGTGTTTCTAGTTTTTAGCAGGGTTTTACCACCCAAATGGAACCTACCACTCATTTTATATTTTATTATGGAGTATTTTGACAAGTTTAATCATTCCTCCAAGTTTTGTATTTTTACGATACCCGGTTTTATGTTTCGTGGCCTAAAAACTTACGGTTAGCAACTTACGGAGTCAAAACTAGCTACATACTTAGGATATTATCATCCAAGACCAAGTCACCCCTTTCTTATCCTCTTGAAACCGACTTAGGGGGGGGGGAGTCACCCTTTAGGTGTCTTGATCTCCTTCCTTGAGCCTTAGGATGTATACATGTGTATAAGCTTCCTAAATATCTTATAAGACTTCATCTAAGACTTGGCAACTCATAAGAACTCATCTCTTCCTTTTTCTCTCTATAGCAACGACCAAACACACCCTAAAACACCCCATTTGATCATTGGTCTTGCTTATTCAATCCATCACAAGTTCAAGGCATAGTTCCTAGTTGATCCTTAACACCTTTCAACCATAAAATACCCATAAAACACCACAAAAACTCATCAAATTTCCAAGTGTTCTTAGTGAAGATTTTTACTAAGGCTTGTTTTTGTGATAGATTAGTGTTTATCAAGGGATTATAAGATAGGGTTTTTGATATGGAAGCTTGGCTATGGTTGGAAAATATTTGGAAGATTAAGTAGTAATTCTTGGTTTTGATCTTGGTTCTAGTTAGTTTCTTCACAAGTTGTAAGCAAACTCTAATACACTTCCTTGCTTAAATATCATGTTCATATCATTTACATGTTATTCTTGCTATATTATGTCTTGTATAAATGTCCATGATGTATAAAAATGACTAAAACATGTTGTTGTAATTGATTGTTAAGATAAGTTACTAAAACAAGCAAACTAGTGACTTTCTTGGTAAGACCTGATAAAAATGGTAAAAATATGATGTTGGATCATTACATATTACAGTAGAGGACTTAACAAGGAAACCATAGCAATTTGAACCACCTAAAACGAGTATACGAGTCAAAAGTTACGCCCATTTGAAGTTACCAAAGATTTCCGGCAAAACTGCCTAAACCACACTGTTTTGCATTCTGACTTTTTGAAAGTCATACTTCTGGTCCGATTCATCAAAAAGTTAAAACATGAAAGTTGTCCGGAACGACGTTTTCATTCAGGAACGAAGAAGCTCGAGCCCTGAAAACGCTTTCCGAGTGATAATTTCTTCAAATTCTTAACAGCCCATTTTTAGACCAAAGTCATTGCATATAGGCTATGGTTTATGAAGACCAAAGGGGTCTTATGACCTAGAATCAAGACCACAACCATGGCTAGAGCCAAGGTTGAGTCTCAAGACCATGGAACAATGACCAAAGGTCATGGCAAGGCCATGACGAAATGACCATACAAGCTTACTTAGGCGAAAACATGAAACAAAGAGTTAACGATAACTTGAACAAACAATTTGGATCTACTTCACTTAAAGGAACCATGAGATATTACAAAGAGAAAATGGTCATACAAGACTTATGAAACTACCCCTAATAACAATCTTCATGTACAAATAAACTTTCCTAAGTTTATTCAAGTATCGGACATGTAACTTTTCGGATCAAAACTTATATCTATATATTTCATCAACTACTACAATAGTAGGGAGCCTCATGTGAGGAGTTCATTATGTAAGCCGTCGAGTTGAGTTGTGGATTTACGAGTTAAAGTGTCCTGGCTCCTCGAACGCTTACTAACATGACTTCTGAATTATGTCGGCCTGAACGGTAGTAAACGATATACAAAACATACATGTTTCATGAATCATTACTTTCAAAGACTTACACTATACATCATACCACATCATGGACTAAATGCAAGATATATATATAGGCACTTATTCATATTCATTACTCAAATCCTAAGTTGCAACATTCTAATATAGGTTGCTCGTAGAAACCTTCGCGATTCGACCATCACATTCATTACTTGATATCTTACTTAAGGTGAGTTCATAGCCCCACTTTACATTACTTCAATGTTTTACAAACCCTTGGGGGGAATACATGCTATTATTTTTCTACTCGAACACAATGCTTTCTACTGTATACTATTCGACCATGTTTTATTATCACTAAGTAACATCCTTGCCAAACCAAGATCCCTTATTATGAACCATTTAATCACTTGCGAGGGTTACTTGCAAGTGAGCGCGAATATTGTGAATAGGCCTATTGGGATTGACGAATCCCATTTGTATTGACTAAGTTCAAACAAATGCATTAATATTTGAGACATTAGGTATGACGGCAAAATACCTACCGGGATAACTCCGCCGATTGATATTGGTACCCGTTAACGTTTTGGTGTCATAAGCTTAGTAATTGATAATAACTGTTCCGGGCGTATAACAACGTGGCCCATCTTTGTTTTCCAAACATTGGTGTGAGTCTATAGCTCACACTACCAACATATTGTGTTCAAACATTAAACAAACTCTATGAATATCACTCAACCTTTGTGTTGACCTCTCAAGCATGTATTTCAGGTTCATGACGATCAAGGATGGCACGGAAGGGCACGGATACTCAAGAGGGCTATAAATTTTATTATCATTCAAAAACTCATTTATTATACATTGTAAACATGGAACCATTTGGGACCTCATTTTGTAATCTCTGATATTTATACAATTTGAATGATAAATCTTTTAAAACGACTCAATTGGAGTTCGTTTTCTATTATTGTGACTATTGTGCCGTCGAGTAACACCCAGTTTGAATTCCGCTGCATCCATGAATTGAGGGTGTTACAGATTGGTACCAGAGCCATGGTTATAGAGAAACGGGTCTAAGTGAGACCTAAACTATAACTACAATCACAAACAAAAACATTTTATAGCCTTCCACTCTTCGTGTCTTCCATCCTCCAGACGATTATGGACTTAGTAAGCATGTTATGCTACACAAACATATTAGTATATTCATATATACCCATTTTGAGCATTTCCCCGTAGACATTTTTATGCTACACAAACATAATTGCATATTGATATATGTACCCTTACACTTATTGAGCATTTCCCCGTAAGCATTTTATGCTACATGAACATACATATATTGATATATACACACTAGGCATTCTATACTACATGAACATATTAGTATATTGATATATAAACTCGGTTTATTTTCAATCATTTATCTAAACAATGGACTAAACATATCTGTGTATGCCTATTCTAAGGCATTTCGGCACAGCCACACTCTCCCAATCATGTTCCTACTCCAACATTCATTTTCCAAGACATTGTGAGATACAATGGTCTTATTCATTTCCAAGACATTGTGAGATACAATGGTCTCATTCATTTTCCAAGACATTGTGAGATACAATGGTCTTATTCATTTCCAAGACATTGTGAGATACAATGGTCTCATTCATTTTCCAAGACACTGTGAGATGCAATGGTCTCATTCATTTTCCAAGACATTGTGAGATACAATGGTCTCATTCATTTTTCAAGACATTGTGAGATACAATGGTCTCATTCACTTTTCAAGACATTGTGAGATACAATGGTCTCATTCATTTTCCAAGACATTGTGAGATACAATGGTTTTCCAAGACATTGTATTATACAATGGTCTTAACCATTTCTCAAATGTTTTGAGTCACACAATGGTCTAACCTACTTCCCAGACAATGTGAATTGCACAATGGTCTAATCTACTTCCGAGACATTGTGATTTGTGCAATGGTCTCTGGAATTATTCCACCACCTCATCAATATCATTTCATATGATATCAAAAACCCATCACAATCTAACGATTTCCAAACAAGAAATATGAGATTTCTAAAGGATAAACTAATCCATCACCTACAAAAGCTGAAGTTCAGCTCTACATTCATCAAAGTTTTCTTCTGAAACCTTCATTGTTAAAAGCTCGTGATCCTGGCCAAGTATGGACTGTTACTTAAAACTTCCTTTCCACACACATACCTACCCGTACTATCTTCTATGCAATGGAATGTGAAAACATAGGTTACAAGTCTTGTATGAGCGGGACTTGCAACTGAATTGTTTGACATCGCCTTTGTTTAGTGGACAGTTTCCCGAAAGCAACGGACATATCAAAAGTATACCTAATTTAGGTATTTGAAAATCTTATCGAACCTTGGCTAAATATAGACTAGTCACCTATATTTAACCTAGGGACAGTGGAATATAGTCTGACTAACTATATTCGACTTAAAATTTTCAAATACTGAGAGTAGTTGTACTAGGGTTATGTTCAGATTGATTTCCTACATGAACACGATAAACCACCAGAATACATTAAAACAATCTAGAGACACGATAGTGCTTTACCACTCAGCAAGATCTTAACACCTTATTTGTATGATCTAAATTCATTCTTGAAATTTTTCATTTATGAGATAATCCGAACTACTATCTTGGGATAGTTATCAAATCTTCTCTTCATCCTGTAGAAGTACTATCATGTTTAGGTCCTAAGGATACCATTCCATCATAAACCTTTAAAGTCTCTTAAGATTTTCAAAGCAAACTCAAACATCTATACCTAAGAGTATTAATGTTAAGCATACACTACACACTTTTGTTCATCAACATATCACATCATTATCTTCACAACTGTTACAAACATAAGCTCATTAACAGATCTTGATGCACTTTTAAAACTCAAATCATCCTTAGTTACACCACAAGTACCCTCATCAGCTTTACAAGTTTGAATATTCATCTTGTACTTTTGGAACACCAGTATCATCTCGTAATACACTACCTTGTAACTCACCGGCTAAGTATGAATGTTGTGTCGGGAATTCTTGAGTAGGATGATTTATAATGTCCTTATTTGAATGGATTGGGATGCCTTTTCATTTAAATAAAGAAATTATAAATCATCGAACCATACGTTTATATTCCTTTAGTTACATTGTTTGGGATGCCTCTCTATGTAAATAAAGAATTATAAACAAGTAGGCTTATCTATATCCGAAATAACATAAGTATGAAGTCAATAAATACTAGATACAACAACAGATTACCTACTAGGCTATGATTGCAACAACTATCCCAATTTCCATTAGTAAGAGATTTACATTTTGGTTTTCATAATGATAGTGCAATATAACAAACTCATTGCGAGGCAATGTAACCATATGCATGTGCAGTCGTACCAAACTCATTACGGGGCCATGTAACCATACGCATGTGCAGTCGTACCAAACTCATTGAGAAGCCATGTAGCCATATGCATGGGCAGCCGTACAATTCAAACAGGACTTGGTCCAACCACATGTTCAACGCTTATTCCATGATTCGATTCTTATATCAATTGCTATTGATACTTGACAACTATATCAAGTTCTATTTTGATATTCGACTGCTATATCAATTTCCTTTGATATTCGACTATTACCATACCTTTCCTATATAAAAGTAAGCCTCATCCTACACCATACACTGAAATGACAAATCAAATTACATCACCGGTAATCCCAGACTTTAGTCCTCATAAGTAACCACACCTTTTCATTGACACCACTCCAACATATGATACACACAGAACTTCGGGATGAGGTTCCCCGTAAGGGGTAGAGACTGTAACAATTCGCAATTTCAGGTTAATTACTATTCCCGGAAAATTTCACTATTCACTTTTACTATTCATTTTTCCCGAAACTTTCCCGAAAGTTGATTTTTATTTGATATTCTTGAGTGATAAATCATTTCCATGGCAAATTAAATGTTTGACATTTGTCAGATCATTTTCGTGAAAGTTATTAAGGAATTACACGTTTTAGGGTAAAACGTCATTCAGAAATTCTACGCACAACGAAATTCGACCCCGTCAGGTGACCCCACATCAGAAAAATGTTTGACACACTCATGATTTATTTGAGAATAAATCATGACTGAGAAAAACATGACCAAAATAAGCCTCAGCCGTGAAAAACTGGAATTTTCAGTTTTTAAGCGTTTTTACTCAGCCGTAACCTTAGCCTATACCTGCACCGCATTTCTAAGACTATTTGAGTTTTCAACTTATTAGAAAAAGTCAACATATTTTTCCCTCCTCCATTGACCAAAAATCATTCCTTGATTTTATAAGTCATTCCTTGATTTTTAGGCTTACGGTTTGATGTCTAAAAGACATTTAATACCAACCGACACTAGACTGAGCCCAGTCTAAACATTATAAGTCATTTTAAATCAATATTATCCTATTAGAAAAGTAACATTTTACTTTTCTCAATTTTACGCAATATTCGTACGTTTTACGTATTACGCGTTTTAGACCCGTGTTTCCAGTTTTTAGCAGGGTTTTACCACCCAAATGGAACCTACCACTCATTTTATATTTTATTATGGAGTATTTTGACAAGTTTAATCATTCCTCCAAGTTTCGTATTTTTACGATACCCGGTTTTACGTTTCGTGGCCTAAAAACTTACGGTTAGCAACTTACGGAGTCAAAACTAGCTACATACTTAGGATATTATCATCCAAGACCAAGTCACCCCTTTCTTATCCTCTTGAAACCGACTTAGGGGGGGGGAGTCACCCTTTAGGTGTCTTGATCTCCTTCCTTGAGCCTTAGGATGTATACATGTGTATAAGCTTCCTAAATATCCTATAAGACTTCATCTAAGACTTGGCAACTCATAAGAACTCATCTCTTCCTTTTTCTCTCTATAGCAACGACCAAACACACCCTAAAACACCCCATTTGATCATTGGTCTTGCTTATTCAATCCATCACAAGTTCAAGGCATAGTTCCTAGTTGATCCTTAACACCTTTCAACCATAAAATCACCATAAAACACCACAAAAACTCATCAAATTTCCAAGTGTTCTTAGTGAAGATTTTTACTAAGGCTTGTTTTTGTGATAGATTAGTGTTTATCAAGGGATTATAAGATAGGGTTTTTGATATGGAAGCTTGGCTATGGTTGGAAAATATTTGGAAGATTAAGTAGTAATTCTTGGTTTTGATCTTGGTTCTAGTTAGTTTCTTCACAAGTTGTAAGCAAACTCTAATACACTTCCTTGCTTAAATATCATGTTCATATCATTTACATGTTATTCTTGCTATATTATGTCTTGTATAAATGTCCATGATGTATAAAAATGACTAAAACATGTTGTTGTAATTGATTGTTAAGATAAGTTACTAAAACAAGCAAACTAGTGACTTTCTTGGTAAGACCTGATAAAAATGGTAAAAATATGATGTTGGATCATTACATATTACAGTAGAGGACTTAACAAGGAAACCATAGCAATTTGAACCACCTAAAACGAGTATACGAGTCAAAAGTTACGCCCATTTGAAGTTACCAAAGATTTCCGGCAAAACTGCCTAAACCACACTGTTTTGCATTCTGACTTTTTGAAAGTCATACTTCTGGTCCGATTCATCAAAAAGTTAAAACATGAAAGTTGTCCGGAACGACGTTTTCATTCAGGAATGAAGAAGCTCGAGCCCTGAAAACGCTTTCCGAGTGATAATTTCTTCAAATTCTTAACAGCCCATTTTTAGACCAAAGTCATTGCATATAGGCTATGGTTTATGAAGACCAAAGGGGTCTTATGACCTAGAATCAAGACCACAACCATGGCTAGAGCCAAGGTTGAGTCTCAAGACCATGGAACAATGACCAAAGGTCATGGCAAGGCCATGACGAAATGACCATACAAGCTTACTTAGGCGAAAACATGAAACAAAGAGTTAACGATAACTTGAACAAACAATTTGGATCTACTTCACTTAAAGGAACCATGAGATATTACAAAGAGAAAATGGTCATACAAGACTTATGAAACTACCCCTAATAACAATCTTCATGTACAAATAAACTTTCCTAAGTTTATTCAAGTATCGGACATGTAACTTTTCGGATCAAAACTTATATCTATATATTTCATCAACTACTACAATAGTAGGGAGCCTCATGTGAGGAGTTCATTATGTAAGCCGTCGAGTTGAGTTGTGGATTTACGAGTTAAAGTGTCCTGGCTCCTCGAACGCTTACTAACATGACTTCTGAATTATGTCGGCCTGAATGGTAGTAAACGATATACAAAACATACATGTTTCATGAATCATTACTTTCAAAGACTTACACTATACATCATACCACATCATGGACTAAATGCAAGATATATATATATATATAGGTACTTATTCATATTCATTACTCAAATCCTAAGTCGCAACATTCTAATATAGGTTGCTCGTATAAACCTTCGCGATTCGACCATCACATTCATTACTTGATATCTTACTTAAGGTGAGTTCATAGCCCCACTTTACATTACTTCAATGTTTTACAAACCCTTGGGGGGAATACATGCTATTATTTTTCTACTCGAACACAATGCTTTCTACTGTATGCTATTCGACCATGTTTTATTATCACTAAGTAACATCCTTGCCAAACCAAGATCCCTTATTATGAACCATTTAATCACTTGCGAGGGTTACTTGCAAGTGAGCGCGAATATTGTGAATAGGCCTATTGGGATTGACGAATCCCATTTGTATTGACTAAGTTCAAACAAATGCATTAATATTTGAGACATTAGGTATGACGGCAAAATACCTACCGGGATAACTCCGCCGATTGATATTGGTACCCGTTAACGTTTTGGTGTCATAAGCTTAGTAATTGATAATAACTGTTCCGGGCGTATAACAACGTGGCCCATCTTTGTTTTCCAAACATTGGTGTGAGTCTATAGCTCACACTACCAACATATTGTGTTCAAACATTAAACAAACTCTATGAATATCACTCAACCTTTGTGTTGACCTCTCAAGCATGTATTTCAGGTTCATGACGATCAAGGATGGCACGGAAGGGCACGGATACTCAAGAGGGCTATAAATTTTATTATCATTCAAAAACTCATTTATTATACATTGTAAACATGGAACCATTTGGGACCTCATTTTGTAATCTCTGATATTTATACAATTTGAATGATAAATCTTTTAAAACGACTCAATTGGAGTTCGTTTTCTATTATTGTGACTATTGTGCCGTCGAGTAACACCCAGTTTGAATTCCGCTGCATCCATGAATTGGGGGTGTTACAAAGTCCACCACAAGCAAAGCTGTATCTAAGAAACAAAAAAAGGTTTCAACCACTGAGATGGCATCTGGGGGTACAACGAAACATAAAAGAACCAAAACTGTCAGCAAACCCGGGTCCAAGAAACCTAAGAAAGCCAAAGCTACAGTTTTAGATGAACACCCACAAGAAGTACTGTCCCCAACTGAAGCTGCTGATATTCAAAAGGCTGTCGAGGAGAGTCTCAAAACCAGTAAGACACATCCTGGTCCACCATTGACAGGTGTCAGCATTAATGAGCCGGTACCTGAGAAGCTTAAGCAACTACCTGATACGGTCGGGAAAGGAAAGAGTGTTGTTACTGAAGAACAAGCTGCACATACACTCCTTCAAATTTCATCACCTGCTTCAAAAATTAAAGAACCTCGGTATGAATTCAAGAAACGATCCCCGGAATCAGCTAAACCTAAAGTGGTTTCCTTTGAAGATACACAGGAGCATCAACAAAGTCATGAATCTTTCATCGAATCCAGTGACTCTGAATCTGATCTTAATATCTCTAAGAAAGATGATAAGACACCTATCACTACCATCGGGGATACATCTTCCAGGGATTTGCCTCCACCAGAATTCGGACCCTCCACTGAACCCCACTCGACACTGCAAGATGACTTTGTTGCATCTATCTACCCTGCGGTTCAAGAGAATCTTAAGATGAAATCTGACGAACAGAAGTTGGTTGTAGAACCCGACATGTCGACAGAAACTCTATCCTCATACAAGCAGTTGGATCATGATTACACTTTTGGGGATCACGATGCAGATGACAACCCTGAAGGGAAGGAGGCCTCTAAACCTACCAATGAGAGCGAAGTCATCTCTATGGTAGATGTTCCCATTGTGCAGTATGTGTCTACTATACCCACAGTGACCATGCCGAATCCCACCTCCGCAGCAGACACTACTACCATCCCA
This sequence comes from Artemisia argyi, assembly GCA_030686995.1. NCBI lineage: Eukaryota > Viridiplantae > Streptophyta > Magnoliopsida > Asterales > Asteraceae > Artemisia > Artemisia argyi. The sequence continues at coordinate 98,180,202 of CM060680.1, forward strand.
CCTTGTACGATTGAGAACCTGTCTACTCAAGTTGTTAAGGCATTATCTACTGCTGAAAAAGCGAATGTTGAAATTCTAGACATCAAATCTACACTTGAGAAGCATCGGGACGTTCTTAAAGACCTTCAAAAGCTAAATCTGCATCAAGTCATCCATCACCAAGCGTCAAGAATCTCTAGTCTCGAGCTGATCAACGTTGATACTTTGGTGCGTGAAGCAGTTGAAGAACAGGTGTCCTTTGCTGTTAAAAAGGCCATGGATGCACCACTCAAAGCACGATTCAAAGACTTATCCACATATGACATGAAAGATCTGCTACAGCAACGTATATTTGAAACCGATCATCACAAGGAACATGTGGCTCACCAGCAGTTGTATGAGTCACTAGTAAGGTCTATGAAGGTTGATGACGCCAATGAGCTGGAACAAAACTTGGCTGAAGAACGATTAAGAAAGAAACGTAAGCAAAGCATCCCTAAACCACCATCAGAGGATCCTCCTCATCCACCTCCTCCTCCTCCTCCTCCAGGATCCGCTGGGGCACCTGGGTCGTCTGGTGGTGCAAGTACTCTCCAATCTTTACAGCCACCTCAAGCACCACAACCTCCCTCTCAGAAGGATCAACCTGACTCCACCACTGAATCCGGTAAACCCAAGTCTTCCCAACATGCCATTTACAAAGCATGGACTACTACAGAAACCTGACGTACACCTTCTATCTCTGTAGAACATGAGTTGGGTTATGATTCTGGTTCCCCTCATGAAGACCACTCGTCTGCTGAAGAAGAGGATGATGACAATGTTCCTCACGAACCCAAAAGGGATCAATGGTGGAAGTCGTTCACACGAAGAGATGGGTCTCCATCCACCCCTGTGACGGTTACGGATGATGTCATTAGCACATGGTGGAAACATGATGAAGATGAACAAGAGTCTCTTTCACCTGAGCCTGAGTGGATGATCACCTCTGACAATCAATCTGTTCCTGATAACAACTGGGCATATGCTATAGCAGATAACTTTGTCCCTCCTCCCTCTAATTCCCTACTTGCTCAGACAGGAGATATGGGTACTTTCATCCAATGGTACTGTAAGCAACAAGGAATATCCAAACTTACCACAAAGGATCTGGAGGGCCCCGCTTACAAGATTGTCAAAGCTTTCCATCCTGATATTGTACATCTACAATATCAAATGGAAGAATGCCACAAGATGCTTACTGATAAGGTTGATGATAACATCCTTGATTACAACCACGGTAAACCACTCCCTCTTGGAGGGTCTCCAGGTCGTCTCACACTCCAAGCCGACTTCTTCTTCAACAATGACCTTGAGTATCTGCGCTCTGGCAACAGGATAACACTATCCATCAACAAGATGAAAGCTGCGCGATACACTAACGTTGGTTTGGAACAAATGGTGCCAGATACAATGTGGTGTGATGAAGAGTGCAAGTATGATGTTGCAGCATCCTTTGGTATCTCTCACTGGTGGTACAGAAAGTGTGACTTCTACATCGCAAGACACACAGCTGCTGGTGACCCCAAAGCTGCATACTCTAGAAGAAAGATTCTAAGTGTCATTCGTGTTGAAATCTTTCCTACCTGTGGATACAATTACATGAAAAGGATTGTTCTCAGAAGATCACGTTATTGGGAACATGTCATATCCGAGGGTGACTTTAAGTATCTTCATCCTAATGACTTTGAAGATCTTTTCCTGCTTCATCTCCAAGGAAAACTTGATCATCTTCCTGCTCTTGAAAGAAGAACACTTGTATCTGCAGTCACTCAATGGATTCGTGGACTAGTCATCAGACAAAGAGTGAAAGATTTCCAGCTTGGGATTGAAAGTTATCAGACTCACCTCAATCTCACTAGACCTCGATGGGAAGCCAGAGACTTGGAATTCAAGAGAGATTACTCGATTGTTGAGTCCTCTAGAGCAGTGGTCTTCACTGACTGCTTCAACACTCGAATGCTCATGAGACTTGACGAAATCCATCAGTTCAGTGATGGAACACTCACACAAGTAGAAGCTGCTCTGGATGTCAGGGATAAGGAATATCGAATTGCTAAGGATGTGAAGTACACTACCTTCTGGACTGCTGAAATGTTCCAAAGAAACAAGCACTTTCTTCACGCCATCAGGAAACTCTTGCTTGAAAGATGAATTTTCCGAAGTTTGGAATGCTCTGTTGGTGGAAGAATCTATGAAGGAGACTACAGACTAATGGAATGTACTATCTAATCCTGTGTCTGTCTATTATGTAACATTTGGAACAATGTCAGTCTGTAACTATATAATCATATGAACTTATGTGTGTGATTGTGCTATTGATTCTGTTATATCTCTCAATATGGTTTGCTATTACTTCAGATAGCAACCCGGTATTGGTATTGGGGAAAGTTCGTCGCCAAAAAGACGACTGTTCCTTACAAAGGCATGAATTACTTTACATTCGTGCCTTTCCGATCAGATGTACGCTTAAGTGCATCATTTCTGGTAAGAGAAGAGAAGTCTTCTCTGCATCTCAAATACTTTTCCTTCAAAGATTCTTCGGGAAAGTATTTGCTCCAAACTTGGTGGTACCATGGTTTTTGAAGATCAAACAAACCTGAAGAGTTGTTTAAAATTTACCACTCAATCGATGCTACAAAAATTATACTTTATGCAAAATGTTTAATTTTAAAATGTGTCATCGATTGAGGGGGAGAATGATTTCAAAAACTATACATCATCAAAACAATGATCTTTGTGCATAACTTCAAGTGGATTAAGTGCAATTGTTATGTGTTAGTATATGAATTTTTCATGAGTTTATTACTAAACTCAAAATCATTTATAAACTCATCATCTCTAACACATAACATACTCCCTCAAGGTTTGTGGGGGAGCTTAAATGTCGTCTCAAAATCAGTCATTCTTAAACATGTCACATCCTTCTCCAAAACTTTATACTTATTTAAATCACTTGGGATCACAAATCTCAAATTGATTTGAAATTTTTGATCGGGGGAGAAGATGTGATTTAAATATGAAAAACAGATTCAAAAGTGATGTTTTTGAACATGAAAACAAGAATCTGCTCTTTCCTATGTGCCAAACTCTTTCGCATATCAATGCACATATTGAGGGGCAGCAAAATGATTTGAGTAAAAGGATCCTTGCATCTCATATGAGTGCATCTCAGTCTTGACTCATGAATTGACGAAACACAAATGTCCTGAATCGAAAGGACTAGTCCTGGACGGGTAATAACTTCAAGCTGGTTCAACCAGTGATGTAAGCGTGTCTCGAAGAGGACCAATTTAAGTAGAATGTACCGTTTCGAGAAACCTTGGGTGAACCTGATCGGGCCGGGTAATAACTTCAAGCTAGTTTATCTAGTGATGTAAGCGTGTCTCGAATGCCCGATCATGATCACTTAAGGTAGATCAATTCAAAAAGTGCAACTCTTCCCGACATGTGCAAATTTTCAAATCAATACATATGAGCACATGTTAAGGGGGAGCATTTGAAAATGACTAAACTCTCAATGTGTTAACAAAATGTGTTTCTCAATCATAAATACATTGAGAGAATTTTCAATGATTTGGCAAATGGCAAGTTAGGACAGTCATGGAGTTATAAGGTGACTAAGGCTAGGAAAACCGTCCTATGATCCGCCAGAGCCGGAGGGATCTACCCATGGACAATACCAAATAGATAGTATATAGAAGTCCGTAGGTATGATCATGAAAAAAGGAGAAATGTGAGAATGGAGAAAGAAGAGGTTGAAGAATTAAAAAGAAATGAAATGAGAAAGGGTGAAAAGAAATAGCCCTCCAACTATTCAACCATAGGGCAGAAACCGGGTTCAATTCATAATCTACTGATGGTTGCTAAGGCAACATCGGTATTGAAGACAAGACGTCATGGACCCAGTGACGCAATGCACTAATCCTTCTAGCCACTCAAGTTCTCTTAATAGAACTTGTTTCATTCTCACGGGGAACCGGTGTAATCTATCGACTTATCTCTTAGAGATAGTTGATATTGAAGCAGGAGACCTCTCCCTAATCTCCGCATAGGAAAACCAAATGCACTTATTGAGTCTAGAGCCTCGAGATGCATAAAAAGATCTCATAGGAACACGTGCTACTTCTACCCTGGTTGTTCAACATTAAGGACACCAGTGGTAAACTTATGAGTCCTACGCAGATCTGAGCAATCTGCCAGAACATTTATGAGGGATGTTGCTTTAGTAACTCCCAGTGATTGAATGGAAATTCCTGCCAGGGTCAACATTAAGCAGCCCTGAAAGCAGGTCACTTAGGTAATTCCTTGTGGATTACGCTTAATGGTCGCGACGGTTACTAACGGTCTACAGTCGTGGAGTGATCTCCAGCGACTCACCCAATCGTTGATCTACTTAGGTAGTTCGTGTAAATCCTTTCAGGGTTTGCCGATTGGGAACGGTCTTGGTAAGGGTTAGAAGGAGTCTTCACACTATGCTGTGTACAATCTCTAATTCCGAACCTATATGCACCGGATGATTTGTTGCTAACTGTCTACTTGCAGGAATTTCTAACGGTTGCGGTTGATTGCTGAAAAGATGCTGATTCATCAACACATGCTCACACTTCAACTTCATAACTCAAATATATCATGATCATTAAATGGGCTTCAACCATGCTTCCTCAACTCTGATGAAGAAGATCTTGATCCTGAAAAGTGTGAGCATGCCAAAACAAAGAGGTTCATATCACATGGAGACGTTACTACTCAAAGATGACCCTCAGACACTCATATGGATGATGAAGTCGAAGCTATTTCCAAAGATCATCCATCACATTGAAGGTGTCATCTAGAGTCTACCACTTAATGCACAAAGATCTCAACAACGAAGAATCTAAAGGCTACGAGCTACAAAGATGTCATCAAAGACTTGAATGCTATGACTCAACATTTATTTTCCGGGGTGACCTCCCTTAGGGGGAGATTGTTAGGAATACGATTATTCATATGAAGACTCGGTCACCCCGAGTATAGTTTAGCATATTGTAGCTCGTAGTAATTATCATATTAGTTAGTATGTAGAGTAGTATTAGTTAGTATTGGTGGAGTCGGGTCGGGTCTCTTACCCACTGTCAGCTCGCTCTACAGCCCGTTTCAAGGGGCGTTTTCATTGTAACTATATATACCCTTTCCCACCCATGGGAAAGGGTTGGACCTTCATTTGCAATCTAACCTTTCACAAATTTTCACATACAAGGCTCCCACTTCTCTCATCTCATTCTCTCTCTAACATCTCACTAGAAATTACATCTCTTATCATCCTAAATCACATAATCATCCATGTTCTTATATTAGAGTTTATTACAAATCTCTTGAATGCTAAAGGGAATACATAACTAATATGTATTTTCGGGTACATTCAAACGAAGCCACATTAAATTAGGAGCGTTTGGGTTATCTTATGGTTTATGACAAAAACTTGCATTATAAAACGTTTTGAGCATTAAAATGAGTCAAGATAACCAAGTCTCCACATCGTTAGCATATAGTCACACACTAGAACATCCACATTGCAATAATCATCAGCTTAAACTAAAATGTTAAATTTTGTGTTTTCTAGGAATCAACATGCCTCCCGCAACATTCTCCGATCACAAGGACACCCTTAAGTATCTACCCAAACACCATATGACCAAAGGCTTACTACAACCGAAGTCAACATCTTTAAGGGCTTAGAAAAACGGTATGTTCATGAGGGGAGAACCATTGATCCATCATTCCTAGAAGGAACTTCTATTCGTCAAGAATTAGCAACCATTAACTTCGATTGTCTTCTAGACATTGATGAACAAATTTGAGCTAGGTTTATTCTAGAGTTCTATGCTAACATGGTTCTCTCTAGTGATGAAAGCGGTCAAATCTCCTTAAACTTCACTAACAACCAGCATCAAAATACCATTCCTTGAGAATAATTTGCTCAAATACTTGGTATCCCAAGTAATGGAACGTGTCTCTACAGTGATAAGTGGCACCTTACAAGTCTTGACGCCATTAATTGCAATCCCGTTTATGCCTCTCTTCTTATTAGTAAAGAAGCACTTCGTGATCATCTTTTCATAAGAACCATCACTAGTACTTAAAGTATTTATTAAAACGGTTAAATAAAGTTTTTAAAAACGGTTTTGAACCGTTCTATAATAGAGCGAACTAAATAATAAGGTTGATTTTTTACAGCGGTTTTGAACCGTTTTAAATAAGTACATTTTTTATAACATTTATGAACAACCGTTGTATTATGGTTACCAAAATTTTAGAAATTTAAAACATTTTAATTAACAACTGTTATAATAAGCGCCCCTTGTATTGTCTCCACGTCACTAGTACAAAAAGTATTTATTTAAAGTTTAATTGATAGTTATTGTTTTATGTCATTAACACAGTAATACTTATGCATTTTGAGAATCAATTGTGCCATCCGAGAATAAATTATCCATGGTTTCTTATTCCCTTTTTATTAGCAAAAGTTTCTTATTCTTTTGTTGACTGACATATTTAATCAATATAGTTGTGCATCAAGCATACATCCTGCATTAGAGAAAAGTGAAAAGAAGATTTTAATCAATATAACTAAAAGGAAAAAGTAAATCTACAATATATGACACAATAAAATAAAAACCCACAAATGTAAAATGAAGCAAAAACTTGCAATAATACCATTTTAGATAAATAGACGATGGACAATTGTAAAGTCTTGAGTGTACTTGATCAATATAACTTAAAGAAATATGAAACACAATAAAGAATCCCTCCAATGTAAAATGAAACAAAAACCTGCAACAATACCATTTTAGATAAACGAACGATGCATAATTGTAAAGTCTTGAGTGAACTTACGAAATGAAAGATAAGTTGTTTGAAGATCTGCAAGAAAATTAACGTGAAAAGCTTGAGTTAGCTATTAGGTATAAATTAAGAGAAAGAAATACAATTGCCAATATAACAATGAGAAAGAAAAAGTGGCGAATTTAAAAAACAGAATAAGGGTGAAAAGAGAAATGGAGGGAAAAATCCCGCTCATTTGAGGTGAAAAGCTTTTGAAAATTTTCGTATGTTTTTGAAAATATTTTTTGTAGCAATAATGTGTAACCGTTGTAAATATATGACTAGGCAAGAAAATGTTGAATTCTTTTAAAACTTTTTATTTAACCGTTGAAAATAATAAGTTTAATTATAAAATACTAAGTCTTTTAAAACGATTAGATTCTACCGTTGTATATAATAGGCTTAAATTATAAAAATATTGAAATCTTTTAAAACGACTATATGTAACCGTTTTAAATGATAAGAAGAAATTAAATAGTGAAAGAAACCATTTTAAATGATATATTTTATATTACGTTTTCCAAATTAACCATGGTATATAATGTTTTCCAAATTATTTAGTACGATGAAATTGAAAACGTTTTAAAAAGTCCGTTGTAAAATACTCCTTTTCTACTAGTGCATAAACACTAAGAGAAATCGTTTGGGGAATGAAGTTAATAAAGACTTGTTTGGAATGGAACTAAATGAGCTTAAGCCTCAATTTAAGAAATGGGAAGAAGTTCTTAGAGCTAATGTCATATGTTCTGTAGGAAGTAGAGATCATGTGAACACATGTCTTTGTTACATGCTGATTGGCTCAAAACGGTCAACTAAATTGACCAAGTGATTGGTCAACAAAGTCAAACAGCTTAGAGTCAATCTCCAAGGAGTATAGAATATCCCCAGGTCGTTATGTCCCAACGAGGTGTGAATTGTTATCAAACGGGTTTGTAATCGGGTGAATTTGGACAGGAAAGGGTTTGTGATTGAATACACTAAGGAATTTTGAAAGAAAATAACTTAAATAAGTTATATTAACAAGACTGTAAAATCAGAAAAACCAGAAACGTTTTAAACCTAAAAACGTGTACGTTCAGTTTAAATTTACGCGAACGTACAAAATAAAAAGTGAAAACTGAAATCTGAAAACCCACAGGGGGTGAAAATGACTTTTTTACAAACTTAAGGATAAAAGAAAATTTTTAGAAAAAGAAAATAAAGTTTTACACTAATTACTTATTTAATATTAATTAAATACTATTTAATACTAATTATTAATATTTAAATAACTTAAATACAATATAATATTAATTTAATACTAGAAAAATGAAAATTAAATTTCTAAAATTATAAAGTAACTAAAAACTAATTTTAAAATTAAAAATATGTCTTTTTGTCTTTTTGTGGATTTTATATTAATTAATTACTAATTTAATATTAATTACCTAATTAAACTAATTAAAATTATTAAAAATACTAAAGTGACTTAGATAATTAGGAAAAATTTCATAAATAATTAACTATCACAGGAATCCTAAAAAATTATAAAAAGTTTATTTTATATGTTTTTACACTATTTTACTAATTATTAAAGTAAATATTAATTAATTACTAATTAAACTAATTAAATAAAATAGAAAGTGAACAGTAGAAATTCTAGAAAAATTCCTAAAATTATTTTATAACATATAAAAGCTATGAAAAATATAAAAACTAGGTATTACTTAATAAAAACTAATTATGCTATTTAATACTTAAATATTGATTAATAATTAATAAAACTAATATTAAATCTAATAAATAATAAATGATAATATAAAAATTTGGAAAAATTACTGAAATTACTTTAAGATAAAAGGAAATGAAGAAAAATATAAAAATGCAGGTTACTTAATAAAAATCTAAAAAGGAAAATTAAAAAGATAAATAATATTAAATAGAAACTAGCACTTATTTTAAAATTGGATTTTCCCGATTTTTCTTTTTGAAAACTATTTTACAACTAAAATTAATTAACTTTTGAAAAGGAACTTGGGCTGAAGCTTAAAAATAAGCACTTTGAGTGCTTATATGGTTAACAGCACAAGCTTTTGGCTTATATTGGAATTTAAGCTCAAATAAGCTATCAAACAAGCTCACAAAAAGGAAACAGAAGAAAACTAAAGTATGAACAATCGAAAGTGACTGAAAATAAGTAAAAAAAAACACAAAGGATTATACATATAAGCTTAGTATAAGCAAATAAGCAAATCCAATATACACTGAAAATCAAACAAGCCTGCAGTCAATTATAGGGTCAATTTAAGCTTATGAAATAAGCTAAAAAGCACAACTTGAGCATTGAGGTAGCAAGCTAGGTTGAAGAGCTATTCAAAAAACCTAAATTCACAGGATAAGACCCACAAATAAGCTCTTGAGAAGCTTGTGAAAGAGCCTTAAATACACTGAAAACTCAGTATACACTAAGAGATGGGTGATTTGCCCTAAACCGTCAACTTATATTGACCAAGGAATGGTCAACAAAGTCAAATAGCCTAGAGCCAATCTCCGGGTAATATAGGAAATCACCAGGTCGTTATACCCCGACGAGGTGTGAATTGTATCTGAGCGCGTTTGTGATCGAGTGATTATCCACAGAAAGGGGTGGTTATGAGAATTATTTGGAAATTATGAACAGAAATAGCTTAGAAAAGCTATGTGATTAATTACTGGAATTAAGATTAAGAAGAAGTTAACTAAAACCTAAAAACCGTACGTTTGCTGAAAACAGGAACAAACGTACGTAAAATAAAGTGAGTGAGGTGATCTGAAAAGGCTACTGGTATAAAAATGGTATTTTTACAACCCTAATGATTAAAGAAAATTTTTGGAAAATTAAAATTAATTTTTACACTATTTTTATAATTACTATTAATTAAATACTAATTTCCTATTTAATTTTAATTAATTAAATTAACCTAAAATACAAATAATTATGAAATTAACCTAGAAAAATAAAATTCAAAATTAGAAAAATCTAAAATACTATAAAACTAATTTTAGAACTGAAAATATACTTTTAAGACTTTTTAGTTAATTGTTACTAATTATTAACTAATTATTAATTACTTTTTAATTACTTAAATTAACCTAAATTCTAATTAATTATTAAATTACACTAGAAAATTGAAAATAAGATTTGGAAAAATAAAAAATAACTAAAAACTAATTTTAAAATTAAATTTATATTTTTCTGATTTTCTAATTAATTAATATTAATTATTAACTATATAATAATTATTAAAAACTAATTTAAATTAAGAAAAATACCAAATGATGCAAAAAAATCTGAAAAAATAACAAAAATTATTTTTATATACCAGAAGCCTAGAAAAAAATATAAAAATGAAATTAGCTTATAAATAAGCTGAGGTAATAAGCCATTTGGCTTAAATAGAAGCTATCACTTCTATAAAAGTTGGCTTTTTGGGACTTTTCTGTTTCAAACTTGCTTATTGGATATTTTTAAGCAACTTTTGTGAAGGTGATAAGTTTGGAACTAAAAAATAAGCCATTTGGGTAGCTTATTAGATGACAGATGAGCTTTTTAAGCTTATTAGGACATGAATGATAAGCAAAAGCTACCAAATGATGTTATGAACACAAATAAGCCACAAACAGATATGCAACCACTTAAAACAAACCAAATTAAGATAATAAGCACAGGGAATAAGCACTTTGTAAGCAATAAGCAATTCAAGCACCAAACAGTCCAATACAGGTCCAAATGAGCTTGTGCACAAGCTTGTGCAAAATTCACAAAAACAAACTAACCATAGGATCTTGTAGACCAGCTGAGATAGTATAAGCACAACAAATTTCACTTGCTCATTCCAAACACAAAAATCTAGAAAAATCCTCCCAGAAATAGATTTCTGCCAAGGAGTCTTTTTGACTTTTTTTTTTTATGAAAACTTGATTTTTGACTTTATTGAACTTTGATTCCTGATTCTATGACTTGTTTAAGTTATATAAGCTACAATAAGCTCAAAATAAGCAAAAACTTGTACAAGTGACTTGAAATGAGGCTTATGCCTCTCTAAATCCTTCACAGAAGGTTTTTAAGCCATTTTATATGAGATTTTGACTTTTTGTTAACAAGTGACTGATTTTATGCTTTACTTGGTGTATCTAGGCAATAAGTGAGCTGAGTAAACAAGCAACAAATACTGAGAACAACCAAAGTGATCCACACAGTTAAATCCAAACACCCCTTTAAAACACAGTAAGCAAGTAAACTTGGTACAAATGATTTCAAACCACAAACTAATGATCACAACTAGTCTAATTAATGATAATTAAGTAAAATAAACAGATACAAGCTACTGATGCTACTTATACACTAAAAAGAGAGATTTTTGAGCTTACAAAGGCCTTCCAAGCTTAGCAGCCCAAGAACCAAGGAACCAATACCAATCCCTAATGACTTCCACAAGTCCCTAACCCACTGCCATCCTTTATACATAGTGCTCTAGCCTTCTTCAACCTTGGAACATGAATTTTTTATTTTATTTTTATTTTTATTGATTTTTGCCTATTTTTATGAAACTCTGATTAGAACAATGCCACAAGCTTAGAAAGCCTCTGAAAACCTTTATGTTTGGTTTCGATGAACTAATAAGTAGCTTATAATAACTAATAACCTTGCAATAGTAATTAAAATTTTTATTTTTGAACTTGGAATTTGAAACAGGAAATAAACTTAAAAGAGAACTTGCATTACTTTAAAAACTGAGTACAACTTGATAACTAAACACTAAATTAAGCTAAGTTACAATATTACACACCACTAGGGCTCATATGAGCTTATATATATATATATATATATATATATATATATATATATATATATATATATATATATATATATATATATATATATATATATATCGATCTAAAATTGGGTCACATCTCTCTTCACATGGCTTCTTTTTGATATCTTTTTGTCCCAGAGGCCTCCCTTTTGACCCTTGACCAAATCCTCACCCTTCAATTGAGCTTTGATGAATCTGAGCCTTTGATTTCCATTTTCCCGCCAAAAACAAACGCACCAAAATTAGTGGTATTGGTGAGGGCATTTATTGTGGTGGTGGTGGGGGTTGGTTTGGTTGGTGAGGGGAATTAATTGTGGAGGACTATTGGTTGGAAAGGTGGAGAGGGGGGGGGGGGGAACATAGCACCCTGGTTTTGCGTTGTTTGGTTGGGAGGGAAGACGGTCAAAGGGACGTTTGACCGGGTTTTAATATTAAAAGGGGACGGGCCTGGGTGGTGATGGGCTTGGGATGGTTTTGGGCTTGGGGGTTGAATTTGGATCAGGCTTTGGTTTTGGGGTTTAATAATAAAAAGGGTCCGTTTGGTATTATTACACACAAGGACCAATTTTGCAATTTTACCAAAGATGAGGGGCTGAATCTGTAAATCTCTCAAATTGCTACCAAGGACCAAAAATGCCAAGTACCATTATCCAATAACCATTTTTGTATTTTTCCATTTTTCAAAATTTCCAGGGACCTTTTATGCCATTTTTGAAAGTACAGGGACCTAAACTGTAAATTTTTATAATTTTTGACCCAAGTGTTATATTTTGTGATATTTGACTTTCAAAAGACTTGGGTTGACTTTTTCTTTCAAAATAAATGCATAGGGACTATTTTTGACAAGTTTTGAAACTTAGGGGACTGAAACTGCCAATATTGCAAACTTTAATCATTTTTCATTTGTTTTTGATTATTTTGCATTTAAAACACATAAAACACAATCCCTGGGATAATTTAAGTATTTTGATAACTTTTTGATTGTTTTTGTATGTTTTGGCAGTTTAAATACGACAAAAATGATGAGTGTTTGAGCACTCATCAATCCCCCACACTAAACTATTGCTAGTCCCTAGCAATCTTTTTAGAAAACTTGATGGATTTGAAATCTCTTTACCAAAATCCATCACTTCTGGAGTAGCAAAATGTTTCGATTCAAATAAGAACAATGGTCCACCTGATAACCATGTGATTTTGAGCAAACCACCAGCTGTCATCGGATTTGATTTGTCTTTACCAAAAGCCATTTGCTTCTAGACTAGCCAACTCTTGATGGACATAGTCAACATCTTGGTGAGTTGATTACCAATTATGGTTTTTTCACTGCCTTTACCACAAGCCATAATCTTGCGGGCTAGCCAACTCTTTCGCTTTTTAGGATATGGCGAGTTGAGATACCATACAATTTTGTGCAAATTGTAAGCCGTCAACGGATTTGATATATCTTTACCAAGAGCCGTTTGCTCCTGGATTAGCCAATCCTTTTGTCGTTTAGACATGGCGGACTGATAACCACAAAAATTTTGAAGCACAAGTGAAAAAATTTTAAATTTTTTGAAATTTTGGCGAAAAACGGGGGTACTAGATAGTAAAATGTGATAAAATTCGCTAGAATACCCCCCACACTTAGAATGAATATTTTCCTCAATATTCAAAGTCCCGGCTAGTATGCCGACTCTTTGAACGTAAATGGGTAACATTACAAGCTAAATGTGGAAATACAATTTTTCACTTTATTTCTATATATACACACTTTCAAACAGTGGGGGGTTGGCCATTCCCCCACACTTAGATGGTAGAAAGTAGAAAGAAATCAGAGATACGGGTGAAAACCCGTATTGTGCTATTGTTTCAAATTTTGATTGGCTCCAAAAGGTCAACCTAATTGACCAGAGGATGGTCAACAAGGTCAAACTGCCTAGAGTCAATGCTCCGCAGAATATAGGGTTTCCCCGGGTCGTTTTGTCCTGACGAGGTGTGAATTGTTATCAAACGGGCTTGTGATCGGGTGAATTTGGACAGAAAGGGATAAAAATGAAAACTGAAATAAAAATGAACGTACGAAATAAAAATGAAAACTGAAATCTGAAAACCCTCAGGGGGTGAAAATGAATTTTTTACAAACCTAAGGATGAAAGATAAATTTTAGAAAAAGAAAATAAATTTTTATTCTAATTAATTATTTAATATTAATTAAATACTATTTAATACTAATTATTAATATTTAAATAACTTAAATACAATATAATATTAATTTAATACTAGAAAAATGAAAATCAAATTTCTAAAATTATGAAATAACTAAAAACATATTTTAAAACTAAAAGTATGTCTTTTTGTGTTTTTGTGGGATTTTATATTAATTAATTACTAATTACATTTAATTACCTAATTAAACTAAACAATATTATTAAAAATACTAAAACAACTTAGAAAATTAATAAAAATTTTACATATCTATTTAACCATCACAGGAATCCTAGAAAATTATAAAAAGTTTCAAAAAATTATATTTAGGCTAGTTTACTAATTATTATAATAAATATTAATTAATTACTAATTAAACTATTTAAATTATAAAAACTAAAAGATTAATAGTAGAAATTATAAGAAAATTCCTAAAATTATTTTATTACTTATAAAAGCTATAAAAAATATAAAAACTTTATAAAAACTAAGTTTGCTATTTAATACTTTAATATTAATTAATAATTAAGAAAACTAATATCAAATCTAATAAATAATAAATGACAAAATAAAAATCTGAGAAAATTACTAAAATTACTTTAACATAAAAGGAATTTAAGAAAAATATAAAAATGCTAAGTGCTTAAAAAAATCTAAAAAGGAAAATTAAAAATTTAAATTACATTAAATAGAAACTATCACCTGAAATTAAATTGGATTTTCTGGATTTTTCTTTTTGAAAACTAATTTACAACTAAAAACAAACAACTTTTGTAAAAACAACTTTTTGATAACTTAAAAATAAGCCAAATGCAAGCTATAAGCTTGGACAGTTGACTTATGTTGACCAAACCAAGAAATAAGCTCAAATGAGCTTATGTGGGGTCCACAAGGGTGGAATCTGATTCGAAAGAGTTAAATGGACATGTTTAAGCAAAAATATACCAAAAGCTCACTGATTAAGCCCATAAGCCAGAATAAGCAATTCACTTTCTTATTTGAACAAAAAAAAAAAATAGGACAAGGTTGATGGGTGAATTCAAGTGGGTCCCAGTGAGATTGAGCTCAAAAGCAAGCTCAAACCTTGAAGAGGACCCGGAGGGGGGTTGAAAGGGCCAAAAGTGGGGTTGTAAGACCCACTGTGGTGGCCAGGAGGAACCACCAAAGGTGGTGGTGTGGATGGTGGTCTGATGCAGCAGGGGATGTTCTTCTCCTGCAGGTGTGTTTGAGGGGCAATATGGTCCACAGAAAAAAATCACAAAAATATAAAAAATGCGGGAAACCCAAGTTCAGCTGTTAGACTTCAAGTTCTGAAAAGATCAAATCCTAAAACACTTCACAAAATTCTATAAAAATCTTGCAAGAAATGGAAAAAACAGAAAACATGCAATTTTGACTTTTTCAATTATGAGTAAAGTTTGACCTTGAGGAACTTTGATTCAATCTCAGTGATTAAAAATGATGTTACAAGCAATGTTGACACTGAATTAAGCTAAGGATTTCACTTATGAACTAGTATGCAAGATCATGTGTACGAGAATCCTAACAGTTAACAATGGGTTTAAGTTTAAAGGGAAGTTTGACTTTTTAATGAAAAACCTAAGTATTATTTGACTGATACGAGCTAATCTATCCTATTGGAGCATGTCTCAATTGAATTTAACAACAAAAGCTACTAACATCACAATGTAATTAACAAATCCAAACACCCCTTAAAAACTATGAATTGATGAATTTCAAAGCCTTTCAATGATTTTATCCATGAAATTGTTTCCAAAGCTTGTAACATGATGGAATAGAAGCATTTAAGCACAAATATATCAATAATAACAACAACAATTCAAAGATCACTAATATGCTAAAAATAACTGAAAATGAAAATACTAAGCAATTATTAATATTAATGAACAACAATGAGATTATAAGTTATATTACAACTAAATAACATCAAATAAGCACAAAAGAAGCAACAAGCAGTGCAATAAGCACTTGTATAGTAGAAAGGTAAAAATGATGAAATGCTTACAAATGGCCTATAGGCTTAGAAACCAGGAACTAGGAACCACAAATACAACCTAATGCCTCCCACGAGGCACTAAAACCATGAATATCCAAAGTTAACCATGCTCACTGCTTCATTCTTCATCAACATTGATTTTTATTTATTTTCTATTTTTTTTTTAGGTATTCTCTAGATTTTTTAGTAACTTGAACCAAGCTGATTAACACACCCTAGAAACTTGAAAAAGCTTTAAATGAACATGATAAAGCTTAAATAAACACTGGTAACAACTTATAACAAGATTTAAGAGAATTTGTCAATTTCACTTAAATTTGCCAAAACAGAAATTTGTAAAGTTATCTTGAAATTAAGTGTGAAGGAAGTTCAAAAAACCATTAAATAAACTGAATGCAACACTTTTAAAGCTGAAAATACAAATGAAAATGAAATTCTACTACCTACGTATTAAACTAAACTAAGCTAAACTAACTTCCTTCCCTTCTGCTTTCTTTTCTTCTTATAGATGACTTTTTGGGCTTCTTGCATCCTTCTCTCTCTTTCCCACTTCTTTCTGGATCGTTGGATGCTTCAAATCAATCCCAGCCATCAAATGGCATTTTGGCGGGAAATATATATTTGACAGGTAATGGGTTTGGTTTGGTGTAATAAATGAGGAGGGGGAAGGTTGGGTGTAGGTGAGTGTATTAATGAGGTTTGGTGAGGTTGGTGAGACTTTGGGAAGAGGGGGAGCAGGATTACAGGAAAGGTGGGAGGATTAGGGACGATGAACAGTAACCGAGGGTGGAGGTTGACTGGGGTTTGACCTGGGTGACAATAAACGGGGGGAAAGGTTTTGGGCTTATGGGGATTTTGGGCCAAGGGGTAGTGGATCAGGGGTGTTGGTTTGTATTTTTGGTTTATTTGGTTTTTGGGCTTATATAACACAAGGGTCCGTTTGGTTATAGCAAATTACAAGGACCAATTATGTAACATCCTGAAAGTTAAAGGACCTGAAATGTAATTTTTTCAAAGTACTCACAAGGATCTTAATTGACAAGTTTGAATATTACAAGGACCAAAATTAATATTTTCCAAAATAAAACACCCGGGGACCAATTATGCCAAAATCCCAACATGAGGGAGCAAAATGTAAATTTTCAAAACTTTTCATCCAAGGACCATTTTTGAAAAATTTTGATTTTCCAAGGACCTTTATTGACTTTTCTTACAAAATAAATGCCTAGGGACTGTTTTTGTCAATTTTTGGAAGTTGGGGGACTGAAACTGCCAATTATGCAAACTTTGTACGTTTTTCATCTATTTTTACTCATTTTTCATCTAAAACATATAAAACACAATTTTGGAATATTTTTAGTATTTTGATGCATTTATGAGTGTTTTTGTATGTTTTGCAGTTCAGATTTAACCAAAAATGATGAGTGTTTGAGCACTCATCAATCCCCCACACTAAAATATTGCTAGTCCCTAGCAATAAGTTGTTTTGAAAACTTAATGGATTTTAATCTCTTTACCAAAAGCCATTACTTCTGGAGTAGCCAAATGTTTCAGTTCAAGTAAGAACTATGGTCCACCTGATAACCATGTGATTTTGAGCAAACCACCAGCTGTCAACGGATTTGATTTGTCTTTACCAAAAGCCGTTTGCTTCTGGACTAGCCAACTCTTGATAAACATAGTCAGCATCTTGGTGAGTTGATTACCAATTATGGTTTTTCCACAGCCTTTACCACAAGCCATAATCTTTCGGGCTAGCCAACTCTTTCACTTTTTAGGATATGGCGAGTTGAGATACCATACAATTTTGGGCAAATTGTAAGCCGTCAACGGATTTGATATATCTTTACCAAGAGCCGTTTGCTCCTGGATTAGCCAATCCTTTTGTCGTTTAGACATGGCGGACTGATAACCACAAAAATTTTGAAGCACAAGTAAAAAAATTTTAAAATTTTTGAAATTTTGGCAAAAAACGGGGGTACTAGATAGTAAAATGTGATAAAATTCACTAGAATACCCCCCACACTTAGAATGAATATTGTCCTCAATATTCAAAGTCCCGGCTATTATGCCGACTCTTTGAACGTAAAAGGGTAACATTACAAGCTAAATGTGGAAATACCATTTTTGTTTTTTCACTGTATTTGTAACCATAGTAGGGGTAACTCCCCCACACTTAGGGTGAAAACCCTATAAGCATGCTACTGTTTTTGTTTACCGAGTCGCTAGCTTGACTCGACCCCGAATTCATTGGTTCTTAAGGAAGCATGATGTGGAAGAAACAATCTCCATCGGACTTTCATTCAAGATGTTTGGACAAACATTTGAAGCACATGAAAGTTCCACTCCGATGAGATAAGTAGAAAGAGACCTTGGCTCAATATAATGGTAAATGGAAATGCCGGGGTCAAAGATAGTGTCTTCATTCCCGAAGGAGTGAAGAAGAGAAGAAGTCACCTTATAGGTGAAGAAAAGGAAGAAAACCATGATGAAAATCATGATTTGATCTTCTTCCTCGAGAGCAGGCTCATTAGCCTGAATTTGGATTTCAAGGGTTAAGCTCAAAAACATCCTGGGAGGGTGGGTGGGAATTTGCAAATCCTCATGATTGAGTTCATCTCCCCCTGGGCTATCAAACTCCGGAGGAGGCATGATATGATGAGTGAGTTCACCGGAGAACTCCTCATGAAGTGAATCATTTACAAGATGTAAATCTATGAACTCTTGTTCCGGAATAGACTCATCACAATCCTCATTCCGAATACCAAAGATTGGATTATCAAAAATCAAAGTGAATTCAGATTCGAATTCAAATAGAGGATTGGTGAGAGTAGTATTGAATGCTTCGGGAACAAAATGATTAACATTCTCAATTGGACTGTTGGGATCAGAAGTGAGTGACGGATCATGATATAGGAGACTTTCAATTTCTCCTAGATCGGCTTCAAAGTCAAGGAGACCATCATCACTTTCTGATGAAAGTGGATTGATGTGAGTAAGTTCATCGGCGAACTCCTTAAGAAGATGATCAGCATCAGAATGTGGAACTGATGCCTCAACATACTCGATGTCTCCATGGGATGTACAATCATCATTAAAATCTGAGAAAGTCTCAAAATGATCGTTTGAACACTCAAGAGGGAAGGTAAATCACACACATGATCCAAAGTTCCCTGTGACTCTCTCGGGATTAGGACAAGGATCTCAACACTAGACTTTATTAATTCGTCCGATTCCTTTTTAGGAACAGTGTCAAGATGCTCGTCCCCCATGCTCAGAGAGTGAGTGGGAACCTCAGGTGTGATAGCAGTTGTTTGAGATGGAATCTCAACTGCTGGGATATCAACTGATGAACTTGATGAAGTTTTATAAAATTGAAGAATATCAAGGGTATCTTCATCATCACTGTCATCAGGGATGAAACGGAACTGAGAGCTAGATTTGGTTGCTTTTTCTTTTGCAATTGATTCCTTAATAGATTTTTCATATGCATCCTGGGAATTTATTCTAGCAGCCTGCTCTTCAGCTAGCAATTCTTCCATGGATTTTTGATGAGTGTCTTTTTGGGCAAAGTCTTTAACTAAACCCTTAAGCTCATCAAGTATTTCCAGTACATTTTGCATTTCTGGAAGAAGTGCTTGATTCATTTGGTACTGTGGAGGTTGGTCATAATAAGGTGTGTCAAAATTGTCACAAGGATATGGATTCCCCGTTTGACAATTTGAGCTGAAGTGTGGACCCCCACAGTAATCACAACAGTAAAACTGTTGAGTCTGGACTGGTGAATCATATGGGTATTGGTCATAACCAAAGTTCTGAGCATCACCGGAAAACTGTTCATAGACAAGCGTGTTTCCGGCTTGACACTCAAATCCTTGGTGAGGGCCTCCACAAAACTCACACAGATATGTCAGTATCTCATGATGTGGTGGCTGGTAGGATGAATCAGATGTGTCATGGTAAGGATAGGGAGCTTGGTTATAGACAGACCCATCTCCTGACTCTACCATGCTACAGTCGGGACAATTCCCACCATTATGAGGACCACCACACCATTGACAACCACAATGGTGTGGATACGACATAGAAAGAATCAAAGGTTTACAGAGGGGTAGGGATGAAGAATCAAAGATGTGAGAGGGTAAAGGAGAATGTTTTTGGATTTTTGGATAAACATTTTGTACAATTAAGAAAGAAAATGTTTTTGGGTTTTTGTGTTCGTTGAAAACTGATTTTAAAATGTTTTCGGGAACAGTTTTGTTTTTATATGAAAATAAGAAGATAATATGAACAAGGGTGGTAGATATACAATGGATGTATATCCCGATTCACTAATCTGAAAACCGTTTTAGAATAACGCGCACAACCTCCCCGGCAGCGGCGCCAAATTTTGATTTGCCCTAAACCGTCAACTTATATTAACCAAGGAATGGTCAACAAATTCAAATAGCCTAGAGTCAATCTCCGGGTAATATAGGAAATCACCAGGTCGTTATACCCCGACAAGGTGTGAATTGTATCTGAGCGCGTTTGTGATCGGGTGATTATCCGCAAAAAAGGGTGGTTATGAGAATTATTTGGAAATTATGAACAGAAATAGCTTAGGAAAGCTATGTGATTAATTACTGGAATTAAGATTAAGAAGAAGTTAACTAAAACCTAAAAACCGTACGTTTGCTGAAAACAGGAACAAACGTACGTAAAATAAAGTGAGTGAGGTGATCTGAAAAGGCTACTGGTATAAAAATGGTATTTTTAAAACCCTAAGGATTAAAGATAATTTTTGGAAAATTAAAATTAATTTTTACACTATTTTTATAATTACTATTAATTAAATACTAATTTCCTATTTAATTTTAATTAATTAAATTAACCTAAAATACAAATAATCATGAAATTAACCTAGAAAAATTAAATTTAAAATTAGAAAAATCTAAAATACTATAAAACTAATTTTAGAACTGAAAATATATTTTTAAGACTTTTTAGTTAATTATTACTAATTATTAACTAATTATTAATTACTTTTTAATTATTTAAATTAACCTAAATTCTAATTAATTATTAAATTACACTAGAAAATTGAAAATAAGATTTGGAAAAATCAAAAATAACTAAAAACTAATTTTAAAATTAAATTTATTTTTTTCTGATTTTCTAATTAATTAATATTAATTATTAACTATTTAATAATTATTAAAAACTAATTTAACTTAAGAAAAATACCAAATGATGCAAGAAAAATCTGAAAAAATTACAAAAATTATTTTTATATACCAGAAGCCTAGGAAAAATATAAAAATGAAATTAGCTTATAAATAAGTTGAGGTAATAAGCCAATTGGCTTAAATAGAAGTTATCACTTCTATAAAAGTTGGCTTTTTGGGACTTTTCTGTTTCAAACTTGCTTATTGGATGTTTTTAAGCAACTTTTGTGAAGGTGATAAGTTTGGAACTCAAAAATAAGCCATTTGGGTAGCTTATTAGATGACAGATGAGCTTTTTAAGCTTATTAGGACTTGAATGATAAGCAAAAGCTACCAAATGATGTTATGAACACAAATAAGCCACAAATAGATATGCAACCACTTAAAACAAACCAAATTAAGACAATAAGCATAGGAAATAAGCACTTTGTAAGCAATAAGCAATTCAAGCACCAAACAGTCCAATACAGGTCCAAATGGTCAACTTTGAGGACCTGTGGGGTCCACTAGAAACCTTGGAAATCCAAACAAAGAAATAAGCCAATAAGCTGAGCTTATTGGCTATCTAAAAAGCTAAGTCTCACCCTCTGGGTCCCACAGATGAGGTCAGCGGGAGGGTTGGAATGTTGGTACAAATGCTGATTCCTCAGCTTAAGTCAGAAAAGGAGTCAAATTGAGGGCACTTGCAGCCCTACCAAATGGCTTCTAAACTACAAAATAAGCTTAATTCCTGAAATCCTGGCTTATTAGCTTTCTAATAAGCCAAAATGCTAGGGCTGGGGTCCACTAGGTAGGCCTGTGGGGCCCACTAAACTTGGGTGAGTAGAACTGAACCCAGTGCACATGGGAGGTGCTTCCCCTGCAGCTCACTTTGAGCTTGTGCACAAGCTTGTGCAAAATTCACAAAAATAAGCTAACCATAGGATCTTGTAGACCAGCTGAGATAGTATAAGCACAACAAATTTCACTTGCTCATTCTAAACACAAAAATCTAGAAAAATCCTCCCAGAAATGGATTTCTGCCAAGGAGTCTTTTTGACTTTTTTTATGAAAACTTGATTTTTGACTTTATTGAACTTTGATTCCTGATTTTATGACTTGTTTAAGTTATATAAGCTACAATAAGCTCAAATTAAGCAAAAACTTGTACAAGTGATTTGAAATGAGGCTTATGCCTCTCTAAATCCTTCACAGAAGGTTTTTAAGCCATTTTATATGAGATTTTGACTTTTTGTTAACAAGTGACTGATTTTATGCTTGACTTGGTGTGTCTAGGCAATAAGTGAGCTGAGTAAACAAGCAACAAATACTGAGAACAACCAAAGTGATCCACACAGTTAAATCCAAACACCCCTTTAAAACACAGTAAGCAAGTAAACTTGGTACAAATGATTTCAAACCACAAACTAATGATCACAACTAGTCTAATTAATGATAATTAAGTAAAATAAACAGATACAAGCTACTGATGCTACTTATACACTAAAAAGAGAGATTTTTGAGCTTACAAAGGCCTTCCAAGCTTAGCAGCCCAAGAACCAAGGAACCAATACCAATCCCTAATGACTTCCGCAAGTCCCTAACCCACTGCCATCCTTTATACACAGTGCTCCGGCCTTCTTCAACCTTGGAACATGAATTTTTTATTTTATTTTTATTTTTATTGATTTTTACCTATTTTTATGAAACTCTGATTAGAACAATGCCACAAGCTTAGAAAGCTTCTGAAAACCTTTATGTTTGGTTTAGATGAACTAATAAGTAGCTTATAACAACTAATAACCTTGCAATAGTAATTAAAATTTTTATTTTTGAACTTGGAATTTGAAACAGGAAATAAACTTAAAAGAGAACTTGCATTACTTAAAAACTGAGTACAACTTGATAACTAAACACTAAATTAAGCTAAGTTACAGTATTACACACCACTAGGGCTCATATGAGCTTACATATATATATCGATCTAAAATTGGGTCACATCTCTCTTCACATGGCTTCTTTTTGATATCTTTTTGTCCCAGAGGCCTCCGTTTTGACCCTTGACCAAATCCTCACCCTTCAATTGAGCTTTGATGAATCTGAGCCTTTGATTTCCATTTTCCCGCCAAAAACAAACGCACCAAAATTAGTGGTATTGATGAGGGCATTTATTGTGGTGGTGGTGGGGGTTGGTTTGGTTGGTGAGGGGAATTAATTGTGGGGGGCTATTGGTTGGAAAGGTGGAGAGGGGGGGGGGGGAACATAGCACCCTGGTTTTGCGTTGTTTGGTTGGGAGGGAAGACGGTCAAAGGGACGTTTGAC
Organism: Artemisia argyi; assembly: GCA_030686995.1. NCBI lineage: Eukaryota > Viridiplantae > Streptophyta > Magnoliopsida > Asterales > Asteraceae > Artemisia > Artemisia argyi. Next base: position 98,203,631 of record CM060680.1, read on the forward strand.
CGGGTTTTAATATTAAAAGGGGACGGGCCTGGATGGTGATGGGCTTGGGATGGTTTTGGGCTTGGGGGTTGGATTTGGATCAGGCTTTGGTTTTGGGGTTTAATAATAAAAAGGCTCCGTTTGGTATTATTACACACAAGGACCAATTTTGCAATTTTACCAAAGATGAGGGGCTGAATCTGTAAATCTCTCAAATTGCTACCAAGGACCAAAAATGCCAAGTATCATTATCCAATAACCATTTTTGTATTTTTCCATTTTTCATAATTCCCAGGGACCTTTTCTGCCATTTTTGAAAGTAAAGGGACCTAAAGTGTAAATTTTGTAACTTTTGACCCAAGTGTTATATTTTGTGATATTTTAATTTCAAAAGACTTGGGTTGACTTTTTCTTTCAAAATAAATGCATAGGGACTATTTTTGACAAGTTTTGAAACTCGGGGGACTGAAACTGCCAATATTGCAAACTTTGATCATTTTTCATTTGTTTTAGATTATTTTGCATTTAAAACACATAAAACACAATCCCTGGGATAATTTAAGTATTTTGATAACTTTTTGATTGTTTTTGTATGTTTTGGCAGTTTAAATATGACAAAAATGATGAGTGTTTGAACACTCATCAATGGGACAAAGTACAGGGTCAATTTTAGCTTATCAAATAAGCTTGAAAAGCCAAAATAATCCTGGAAATAGTGAGTTGGGTGCAAGGGCTTCTCAAAAAGCCCAAGGATGCTCAGTGGGACCCACAAATACGCTCTTGAGAAGCTTATGGAGATGGCTGAACAAAGGAGCACCCTGGGAGCAGGGCAGTGCAATCCCCCTGCAGGTGTGTTTGAGGGACTGTGGGGCCGACAGGAAAAATCACAAAAATAATAGGAAGATGGGACTTCAAAGTTGAGGTGATAGACTACTTTCCCTGAGAAGCACAAGGTCTAGATCCTAACTTAAAATTCTTAACAATTCTTGCAACTTTTGGTTTTTTCTGCCTAAGGGTAATTTGCCTTTTTGAAATTTCTTTACACAGTTGAATTAGTTGAACTTTGATTGAATCCTACTTACTTGGAATGATGTTATAAGTTGCAAGGGACTAAAATCTAACAAGCTTATCAAAGTTCAAAGCTAAAATGGAGATTATACCAAGTTAATTTCTAACAGATAAGCAGTTAGGTGAGATAACAACTAATTTTGACTTTTGAACTATGAACCACCAATTTTATGATTTGAACATGCTGTATGAGCCTAATGAAGACTATCTGAGCTATATTTAACACCTGCAAACATCTCAAACACAGAATCAAAGCTTAAGCCAAACACCCTTATATATGATCTGTTTCACTAAGTTGTGTAGTTTTAAGCTTACAAGACCTAAACTAATGATCAAATCCTATCCCTAAACTGATATTAGAGCTAAATAATCAGGAAAGAATAACAAAGAACAACTAAATTACCCAGATGCAGTCTAAGCTGATTTGGACAGTAGGAACTTATGGTAACACTAGGACTTATAGATACTCAAATTAAACATACAGGAAGCCATATTAAACTTAAACTGAACAAAATGGAAAGAAAATTGTTAACTAAGAAATGCAGAAAAGTAAAAAGGTCACTTACTTGATGCAAGGCTATATGGAATGATTAGCTGAACAGTAAGATATAAGCTCACAATAAGCATAAGTTGGCTTATTTGAGCTTATAGGAAGGGCAATATTAGCTTGTAAAGCCACTGTACCCTTGTGCATATGTATAACTAAATTAAAATAGAGTAACAGCCTATGAGTGTAGAAGCTTAAACAAATTTGAAACAACTTAAATCTGAGAACTTAAGACAATTAGAAAGCTTATTACTGATGAAACCTAAAATGGATTTAAGTAAAGCAATAAAGAAACATGAACTTTTATTAAACTTTAATGAAAATTACATTTAGAAAACATAAGATATTACACGAAATTGAGAATTTTAACCCTAATTATGCTACTGCTACTACTAAGCTACACTAAGCTACTCCCTACTCCTTACTTAACTACTGCTCAAATGAGCTACATAATAATCTATTTATACTAAATGAACTAGGGTTTCACTTGCTTCAGTTGTCCTTTTGTGTTGTGTTTCTTGTATGAGTAGAAACTGAGCTGTCATCACTTGTGCTTGTTCAACATCCATCACAGCCATCAATCTCAACTTGGTGCCATTTTGAGCCATTGATTAATATTGGATGTTGGAGGATTGCCAGCGTGGCAGAGGATACATGTGAAGGAGTTTGGACTGGAGCATTTGGAGGGGGTGAGTTGGTGCAAAGTAGTGAGGGTGATGATGGGAGGGTCTGAGGTGGTTTGGCAGGGCGTGGTTTTTGCAGGCGAGAATCATGGGGAGGAAGGGATAAGGTGTGAGATTTGACATGTTGACCAAAAATAAATAAAACGGGGAGTGTTTTATTATTAGTGGTAGTGGGCTTTGGGGGTTAATGGGCCACAGGTTAGGGTTGGGTTGAAAGGGTTAAAGGGTTTGGGTGGTTAATTTATTAGTGGTTTGTTTGGTATGTAGTAGATTTAAGCCCAAGGACCAAATATATATAAAGCTGAAAATTCCAGGGACCAAAACTGCCACTTTTCCAAAGTTGCTACAAGGACCATTCTTGCCATCTTATAATTCCACGAAGTCCTTTGTTGTTAAATTTCTAAAATAAAATCTCCGGGGACCATTTCTGCTAAGTTTACAAAATTAAGGGACCAAACTTGCAATTTTTCCAAATTTTACAACCAAGGACCAATTATGATAGCTTTTGCTTTCCAAAGGACCTTTGTTGTTAATTTCCACATTTTGAATACCAGGGACTAATTTTGACAAATTTTGAAAGTTCAGGGACTGAAACTGCCAATTATGCAAACATTGCTCGTTTTTCATCTGTTTTCAATCCTTTTGCATCTGAAATACACAAAAACACATTTCAAAGATATTTGTAACATTATATGGTTTATTTGTATGCTTTTGGTCGTTTTTGTGGGTTTAACAATGTAAAATATATGTGTTTTTAGACACATATCAAATCCCCCACACTAAACTATTGCTAGCCACTAGCAATCTTTTGAGAAAACTTAATGGATTTGAATCTCTTTACCAAAAGCCATTACTTCTGGAGTAGCCAAATGTTTCAGTTCAAGTAAGAACTATGGTACACTGATAACCATGTGATTTTGAGCAAACCACCAGCTGTCAACAGATTTGATTTGTCTTTACCAGAAGCCGTTTGCTTCTGGACTAGCCAACTCTTGATGGACATAGTCAACATCTTGGTGAGTTGATTACCAATTATGGTTTTCCACTACCTTTACCACAAGCCATAACCTTGTGGGCTAGCCAACTCTTTACTTTTTTGGATATGGAGAGTTGAATACCATACAATTTTGGGCAAATTGTCAGCCATAAATGGATATGATATATCTTTACCAAGAGCCGTTTGCTCCTGGATTAGCCTGTCCTTTTGTCGTTTAGACATGGCGGACTGATAACCATAAAATTTTTTGAAATGAAGTGAATTTTTTTAAAAATTTTTTTTGCCAAAAACGGGGGTACTAGAAGGTAAAATGTGTTCAAATTCGCTATAATTTCCCCCCGCCCCCCCCACACACACTTAGAATTGAATATTGTCCTCAATATTCAAAGTCCCGGCTATTATGCCGACTCTTTGAACGTAAAAGGGCAGCATTACAAGCTAAACGTGGAAACACCATTTTTCACTTTATTTGTAACCACAGCAGGGGTAACTCCCCCACACTTAGGGTGAAAACCCTATATGCATGCTACTGTTTTTGTTTACCGAGTCGCTAGCTTGACTCGACCCCGAATTCATTGGTTCTTGGGGAAGCATGATGCGGAAGAAACAATCTCCATCGGACTTTCATTCAAGATGTTTGGACATACATTTGAAGCACGTGAAAGTTCCACACCGATGATATATACAGACCCTGGCTTAAGATAGTATAAACTATAAGCGGTGATGCCGGAGTCAAAGATAATGTCTTCATTCCCGAAGGAGTGAAGAACAGGAGAAGTCACCCGGTAGGTGAAGAAAAGAAAGAAGATCATGATGATAATCATGATAAAATCTTCTTCCTCGAGAGCAGGCTCATTAGCCTGAATTTGGATTTCAAGGGTTAAGCTCATAGGATTTGAAAACATCCCGGGAGGGAGGGTGGGAATTTGCAAATCCTCATGATTGAGTGCATCTCCCCCCGGGATATCATACTCCGGAGGAGTCATGAAATGAGTGAGTTCACCGGAGAACTCCTCATGAAGAGAATCATTCACATGATGTAAATTTGTGAACTCTTGTTCCATTATGGACTCATCACTCTCCTCATCAAAGATTGGATTGTTAGAAATCATAGTGAATTTAGATTCGAATTCAAACAGAGGATTGGTGAGAGTAGTTGTCACACCCCCAAAATACCTGAATGGCAGCGGAATGGAATACCTGGGGGTGACGGTCATAGCACCACAGTTACAGTTATATTGAACGACCTAAAGTGTCGTTTGGAAAATACATCGTTTGATAAAAGGTTCAGAGTTACAAAACATAGGTCCCAAAGTATTTAAAAGTTAAAGGAAACAAGTTTAGTACAATCAAACGATAATATATAAGTGCATGAAAATCCAAAATGAGACGCGCCATCCTTGCTACTCACTAAAATGACTCCATGCATGCCATGAGATATACCTTAGTTACCTGAAAATACATTGCTAAAACGGTCAACATAAAGTTGGTGAGAAATCATAGGTTTGTAAGTTAAATCGGATGTACATTAGCCATAAGTAAAGTAAAGTGACAAAAATGTCAAAAGAAAGCTACATTGAGTCTTAAGCTCATGACCCCGAAGCTAGACATAGTTACTTGGCCCCAAATGAGTGTTTACCAGACACTCTAATATATTAGACATGAAATGCATCCGTAATTCCGTTGGAGCAACCCAAACACAGATGGAGGAGTCACCCTCAATAGATCTATTCACTCACTCTCGCTCGCACTTTAATTAACGGTCCATGATAATAAAGGGGACTTGTCAAGACGTGGTAATAAGGCAACTTAAGCAATGTAAGGAATTTAATACTTAGGCATGTACAAAAATAAGTGGTGCAATGTATTCTCCCCCGTAGGATTTGAAATCAAAGTATTGTATTAAAAACGGGGCTATGAAAACTCACCTCGAAGTGATGATACAATGCAATGGAATGATAAGGACAACAAGGAACGAAATCAACCGCAACCTATGATGAATGAGTATGATCTAATTTAGATCATGAAATGATGTAGAGAATATGCATGCACATGATACCTATACCACTCATAACTGGAAAATACTAGTTATAGTCATATGAAAATACATTCCATACTTAAGAAAAATAAGTCTTAACTAGACTTGTATAAACATGTCGTAATATATATATATATATATATATATATATATATATATATATATATATATATATATATATATATATATATATATATATATATATATATATAGAAAGTTAGTGTTATAAACTTCGCCTTGATTGAAGTAACGTCTAATGGTCGTAAAAATAAACTTGTAATCATAAGTACTTCATTAGTTATAAATTTGGCAATTTAGTAGAATTTCTAGATAATCTAAGATTTAGTACGTAGAAGTAGTATTATTATTATTTCTAGTAAAAGCTGTCAATTATATAGAGTTTTTGTCGATATTGAAACGTGAATAACTTGGTCGTTAGTTCATTTTCTTCGTTCTTTATATCCCTGGATTCGTCTTAGTATGTACTAATATATTTTTGATAACTCGGCTTCTCTAGGTTACGTCTAACGCCTCGGTTTGTCCACCAAAAATCGTCCAACAGCATACAATTTTCAGAAAAATAGTTTTCGTCAATAAACTTGCAAAAATCATATCTCCTTCGTTAAAAACTCGTTTTAATCCGTTCTTTCGCCTACGGCTTCGTTTTTGAAAGTATTTTCTAAATATTTGGTCAAAAAGTACTTTGAATTTCCTAAGTTTCCTGGGTTTACCATCTTGGGACAGTAGGTAAATAAACTTGTTCCAAATCCATTTCAAATGTCTTAAACTAGTTTCTAATCCACCCAAAACATTTCCAATCACCACAAATCTAATCTATTACTACCATACACCTTATTAAGGTGTCATGGGTTCTTAAACATCATCAATCTAGTAGATCTAACAAGGAAATCCAATATAAACATTTCTAGGGTTTCAAAGTTAAAAGTTTATAAAAATGAAGTGGTATAACTAGCACATGCATGAAATATTGTAAGAAAACCATATGATCAATATAAATACTTGAAGAAATAATGAAAATAATTTTTGTAAGCTTACTTTGGATGAGTTAGTGATTAGATGAAGAAAACCTAAGGATCCTTGAGTTTATATTGCAAAACCCTAACAAGGATCAACAGATGAGCTAGATTTTTTCTTGATCTTGGAAAAATTTTTGTTCTTGCTTCTCCTTGTGTTCTTGGCCGTGAGTTTGAGAGAGGAAGAAGAGAAAATGATTTTTGATTTTAGCTTTAGGAGATAAGAAGTAAAAGATAGGTTTTTAAGATATTTACTTGTGATGTTTAATAAGTTAAAGAAAATTTAATGCACAAGGTTAGGGGGGGGGGGGGTTCATGGCAGGTTTTTCAAAGGAACAAAAAGCAAAAATTGAGCTTTTGATTTAATTAGGATTGTAGTGTAAGATTTGTATAGTTTTTAGGAGTGTAATTTAGGTAGTTGTTTGTTATAATCGGGTACCGGGTTTGCTAGAAATAATTTTATTAAAGTTAACCAGGACATAATAAAGTCATGAAAATGATAAAAATATGTTGGGTACAAAAATTTAGCTTTTGGATAAGTATTATTTAGTTTTCACGAAAACCGTCGCAATTATAATAAACTTACGATATAAATTAAATAAATTTCCAAAATACCGGGTAAATGAATTTTATAACTTTTATGATGTTATAAGGGATATAAAAATATATCGGGACCATTGTGGGGATTTTTAGATATGTTAGTTATATTTATTAATCGCGTATCAACGTTTATTTAAAAATAAATATACGTAAAACGTTAAATATACCAAAAATATTAATTTGAATATTCTACGAGTGGTATAGTATGCAAATGCTATTATGATGATATGTAGACTATTTCTTGTCCGTATGAAATGTCCTTACTGATAATGCATGAATTCGCACCTGAACCAATACGGTTACGCGAATTTAAGTACTCGTAAACTAAATTTACAATGAAATGAACAATGCACGTGAATAGTATTTTCTTTCCGGAAATGAATAGTGTTTGGTGAATTGTAAAATTTTTGAACGCTTCTCAGAATATCAAACTGACCTCAAAAATGATGAATAGTAAACAATGAATAGTGATTTATGAATAGTAATTTGTCGAAGTTTGGGAAATGACCTGAAATGGTGAGTTGTGACAGTCGCCCACCCAAAAAGGAATTCAGTCCCTGAATTCAGCTAGTGTTGGTCTCGGTAACAGGTTTGGTGAAAAGATGTGGATACTTGCGTTGCATTTGGTCTTCTCGTTCCCAAGTAAACTCGGGTCCTCTTCGAGAATTCCAGCGAACTTTCATGATCGGAATTCGAATCTGCTTCAATTGTTTGACCTCTCGGTCCATGATCTCAACTGGTTCTTCCACAAAGTTAAGCTTGTCATCTAGTTGAATTTCTTCTAATGGTATAATGGAAGACTCGTCCAAAAGACATTTCTTGAGGTTTGAGACATGAAACGTGTTATGTACGTTGTTGAGTTCTGATGGAAGTTCAAGTTTGTAAGCTACCGGACCAATCCTTTCCAGTATCTTAAATGGACCAATGTTTCTCGGGTTCAACTTTCCGCGTTTCTCGAATCGTATCACGCCCTTCCAAGGCGAGACTTTCAACATGACTTTGTCTCCAACCTGGAATTCCAATGGTTTGCGTCGAACATCTGCGTAGCTTTTCTGTCTACTTCTAGCTGTTTCAAGTCTTTCTCGAATCTGAACTATCTTTTCTGTTGTTTCTCGAACCATCTCCGGGCCAGTACATTGTACATCACCGACTTCGGCCCAACAAACTGGAGATCGACACTTACGACCATAAAGTGCCTCGAATGGTGTTGCTTTTATGCTTGAATGGCAGTTGTTGTTATAAGAAAACTCGATTAACGGCAAATGGTTAGCCCAACCATTTCCAAAGTCAATCACACATGCTCGCAGCATGTCTTCAAGTGTCTGAATAGTTCTCTCACTCTGACCATCGGTCTGAGGATGGTAAGCAGTGCTCATGTCTAACTTGGATCCAAAAGAATCTTGTAGTGACTTCCAAAAGTTTGAAGTAAAGCGACTATCTCTGTCAGAAATAATGGAGATTGGTGCTCCATGTCTTGAGACTATTTCCTTGACATAAAGTCTGGCAAGTTGTTCCATGGAATAAGTCTCTCTAATGGGTATGAAATGGGCTGATTTGGTAAGACGATCAACAATTACCCAAATAGCATCGTAACCTCCTGACGTCTTGGGAAGTTTAGTGACAAAGTCCATTGTAATATGCTCCCACTTCCATTGTGGAATTTCTAGTTGTTGAAGTAGTCCTGACGGTTTCTGGTACTCAGCTTTCACTTTAGCACAAGTAAGACATTTGCTGACGTACGTAGCTATTTCTGCTTTCATGTTCGGCCACCAATATAGCTTTTTGAGATCCTGATACATCTTGTCAGAACCTGGGTGAATAGAGTACTTCGACTTTTGGGATTCATGCATAATCAATTCTCGTACTCCACCATAGAGTGGTATCCAACTTCGGTCCTTGAAGCATAACACTCCATCTGCTCTCTTCACAAAGCCATTTTTGTTCTCTGGCATACCATAAAGTTTCTCCTGTGGTCGATTTTCCTCCTTGAGAGCTTCAATATGAGCTTCTAGAATCTTTTATGGTAATGGTGAAATGATAGTCATTCCCAATGACCTAACCCTCAAAAGTTTGAGTCGTTCTTTTCAGCTAAGTGCATCTACTACAACATTTGCTTTTCCTAGGTGATATCGGATTTCACAATCGTAATCACTCAACAATTCTAGCCAACGACGTTGTCTCATATTAAGTTCCTTCTGATCAAGTATATGCTGTAAGCTCTTGTGGTCGGTAAAAACTACACATTTGGTACCATAAAGATAGTGTCTCCAAATCTTGAGTGCAAAAACTACAGCACCCAACTCCAAGTCATGTGTAGTGTAATTCTTCTCGTGTGTCTTAAGCTGTCTAGATGCATAAGCTATCACCTTCTCGTTTTGCATTAGCACAGCTCCAAGTCCTTTATGCGAAGCATCGCAATATACCACAAAGTTCTCAATACCTTCTGGTAGTGACAAAATCGGTGCACTACAAAGCTTCTGCTTCAATAACTGAAATGCAGATTCTTGCTTCTCTCCCCACTCGTACTTTTGATTCTTTTATGTCAGCTTAGTCAGCGACTTCGCTATCTTGGAAAACCCTTCAATAAACCTTCTGTAATATCCTGCAAGTCCTAGGAATTGACGAATTTTCGTAGGAGACTTGGGCGTAGCCCAATTCTTTACTGCCTTGATCTTTGCTGGGTCAACTTGTAATCCTTGGCTATCAATGACATGGCCAAGAAATTGAACTCTTTGTATCCAAAAATCACACTTTGAAAATTTGGCATACAATTGCTCCTTCTTGAGTAGTTCCAGGATTGTTCTGAGGTGCTCTTTGTGCTCTTCCTTACTCTTGGAATAAATCAAGATATCGTCAATGAATACGATCACAAACTTATCAAGATACGGTTTGCACACTCTATTCATGAGATCCATGAATACCGCAGGTGCGTTGGTTAATCCGAAAGGCATTACTTGAAACTCATAATGACCATAACATGTTCTAAATGCCGTCTTCGGAGTATCTTCTTCTCGAACTCTAAGTTGACGGTAACTGGATCTTAAATCAATTTTGGAATAAAAACAAGAACCTTGTAACTGATCGAACAGGTCGTCGATCCTAGGGAGTGGATAACGATTCTTCACCGTTAACTTGTTCAGCTCACGATAGTCGATGCACATTCTGAAAGATTCGTCCTTCTTCTTCACAAACAAAACCGGTGCTCCCCAAGGTGAGGAACTCGGTCTAATGAATCCTTTGTCCAAAAGTTCTTGTAATTGGTTCGACAATCCTTGCATCTCAGAAGGTGCAAGTCGATACGGTGCTCGCGTAATTGGTGCAGCTCCTGGCACTAATTCAATTTGAAATTCAACTTGGCGTGTAGGCAGAAGTCCTGGCAATTCTTCCGAAAAAACTTCGGAAAATTCCTTAACAATTGGCACATCCTCAAGTCGTTTCTCATCCGACTTCTTCTCCGTGATGTGAGCCAAGAATGCATAACAACCCTTCTTTATGTACTTCTCGGTTTTAATGCACGATATAATACTGAGTCTAGTTCCACTTCGCTCTCCGCGAACAACTAAAGTTTCACTACTATAAGGAAGATGAACCACTTTCTCATCACAAATAATTCTTGCACGGTGTCGAGACAACGAATCCATACCAATAACAACGTCGAAACTTCCAAGTTCTACGGGCATAAGGTCTATATTGAATGGATGGTTTAGGAAATTGATTATGCAACCACGGACAACGGTGTTGGTGTTAACTATAGACCCATCGGCTAATTCAACAATATAGGGAATGTCTAAGGTGGTTGGTTCTATGTTAAGTAAAGGTGCAAATGCAATAGAAACAAAACTTCTATCCGCTCCTGAATCAAATAAAATGGATGCATAACGATTATTAACGAGGAACGTACCTGCAACAACATTCGGGTCCTCTCGGGCATCTTCTCCTCCCATAACATAAGCTTTTCCTCGAGCCACTCCACCTTGGTTTCCAGTTCCTTGGTTCTTCTTCTTTGGGCACTCACTCCTATAGTGTCCAATTTCTCCGCAGCCAAAACATGTTACTGGTGGTTTCTGATTGTCACCCAAGATTAGAAACCTGCAATCTTTGGCATGGTGACCAACCTTCTTGCAGTTGCCACATAAATCTGGGCAACGTCCTGGATTATGATGCTTCTGACACTTATCACACTTTGGTAGATTACCAGCATATCCTTTCCCTTCATTCGGCCCTGCAGCAGAGGCCCTTGCCACTTCCTGTCTCTTAGGTGCTGGCTGGATAGCATTTCCACCTTGGTTGTAGTCAAACCTCCTCTTGTTGTTGTTGTTGTTATTGTTTGGGTTGTTGTTTCGGTTATTGGGATAGTTGCGGTTTCGATTGTTGTTATAGTTGTTGTTGTTTCGAGTGTTGTTGTAGTTGGTGTTGTTTGAACGGTTATTGTTGTTGTTGACAGCAGATTTTCCTTTTACCACCTGAACCATAAGTTTATGAGTTATACGAATAGCCTCTTCCATTGATTGTGGATCGAAAGACATCACATCCCCTCGGATGCTTTCAGGTAGTCCACCAGTAAAGTTCTCCATCTTTTTCTCATCGTCAGGAACCATAGTTGGACATAGTGCAGCCAACTCCTGAAACCTCCTGATATAGGTCTCGATGTCATCACCTTTTGTTACCAGCTCATAGAATTCCGTCTCCAATTTCTTCACCTCAGTACGAGGGCAAAACTTCTTAGTCATCAGTTTCTTGAATTGATCCCAAGTGAGCTTGTAGGCATTCTCCATACCAATAGGCTGAGCATGCGAATTCCACCATGACATAGCTTCATCCAGAAGCATACCGGTAGCAAATTTCACCTTGCTGACATCAGGACAACTACACATGAGAAATACATTCTCAGTCTTTTCAAACCAGCGGATCAAAGCAACCGCTCTTTCAGTGCCCTTAAACTTGACGAGATCACTAATCTTGAAATCCTTCCAAGTGCACTCACGCCTAGTAGTGGGTGGTTCAACCGCCCTAGTATTAGGTGCAACCTCAGCAGCCCTAGTAGCAACCTCAGCTCTCTCAGTCTCCAGAGCTTCTGCTATACTATCCCTGACCAACTTGCGGATAGCGGCTTGAGTCATAGCGGGCGTTTCTGGTGCAGCCTTTCCTTTCCTTGGCGCCATACTTCTGATAAATAATAATCGACAACAACCATGAGAAAGTCATAATAGAAATAGTCATCGTACCAAAAGTGTACACCCACAACATGTATATATACAACCACAACAAGTATAAATACAACCATGACATGTACGAGTACAACCACAACCTGTAATAATACAACCACAACACATATAGATACAACCACAACAAGTATAAATACGTTAACAATAAAGAGCAACCACGAAACATCATAAATATAATCACAACACATGAATATAATACATGAAAATTTTGGCCTACATGGACCGATATATATATATATATATATATATATATATATATATATATATATATATATATATATATAGCATAACCATTCCAACATAGTAGAGTCACACTTGATATATTTGTTTGTACAACAACCAAAAGACTACAAGTTCTTGAACTATGTCCCACACCTCGGGACTAGGAAAATAGTAAAAGCTAATACAATACAAGCCTATGTCTAGGCTCCTCCGGGTGCTCTAGAACCTCCAGGTCCTCCCCTAAGGCGGCGAATCTCACGATCCATCGCAACAACAATCTCCTCCAAGTGCTCAACTCTAAGCTAGAGGGCAGCCTCCCTAGTCTCTGCAACTGTCATCCTCTCCTGAGCTACTGCCAACTGGTGTGCCTGCACTCCCTGAGCCTCATATGTCATCTGAGCTCTATCCCGTATCTCCGGTAGCTCATCCCTAAGCTGATCAATCAGCTCCTGGTGTCCCTCCTGCCGTGCCTCAAGTCCATGATACGACACGTCAATGCTAACCCTGCCTAAGATCAATCCCTCAACCTGCTCCTCGAACTCCTCAAGTCGAGTAGTGATAATCTCATCTACCCTATAACCCAAACTATCAACCTGCTCCTGTTGAGCCCCTAACTGATCATCTACAGTAAAAGCTGTAGGCCCTCTAGCAGCAGCTGCTCTCGAACTCTCTCCTACATGGTATACTGGTGGTGGTGGAAGGTCAGAAGTCTCTGTAGTACGTGAAGCTGGGGTAGTAAACCTTGCACGCTTCCTGAATGGCAAAAGTGAAGTAGATATAGAAGTAGTAGCGGGCATGGCTGGTGGTGTAGGTAATGTAGGAACGGTAGGGATCCTAAAGGTAGAGGTAGTAGTGCGTACGCTCTTCCTAGCACCTATGGTTGTTTTACTACGAGGGAACATATGTTTTGGTTCTGAGGACATAGAAGTAGTGGGAGATGATATATCAGTAGGTACATGGGTAACATCAAGGGGTGCAATGGGAGAGATATGAGGAGTAGGAGCAGTCTCTTCCTCCTCAAAAGGCTCGGTATCCTCACCTGATGCCGAAAGTGGCAACACAGGTACTGGAAGAATGGGTGGTGAAAAAGCGGTGGAAGACATAGAGCCCTCAACATCAGAGTCTGAGACAGAGTAAAGTATGACAATGTTCGGGTCTGAAGACATAACTCTGTGATAATCAAGGTGAAATGAAAATAAATAACTCGTATAATGGAATCACCTAAAATAATGAATATGCACTTATGATGTTATGATGAGATGCTATGATGATGTGGTTATAGTCTAGGGTCTATGATGCATCCTAGTTCGCTATATCCTTAGCTCTGATGCCAATCTGTCACACCCCCAAAATACCTGAATGGCAGCGGAATGGAATACCTGGGGGTGATGGTCATAGCACCACAATTACAGTTATATTGAACGACCTAAAGTGTCGTTTGGAAAATACATCGTTTGATTTATTTAAAAAGGTTCAGAGTTACAAAACATAGGTCCCAAAGTATTTAAAAGTTAAAGGAAACAAGTTTAGTACAATCTAACGATAATATATAAGTGCATGAAAATCCAAAATGAGACGCGTCATCCTTGCTACTCACTAAAATGACTCCATGCATGCCATGAGATATACCTTAGTTACCTGAAAATACATTGCTAAAACGGTCAACATAAAGTTGGTGAGAAATCATAGGTTTGTAAGTTAAATCGGATGTACATTAGCCATAAGTAAAGTAAAGTGACAAAAATGTCAAAAGAAAGCTACATTGACTCTTAAGCTCATGACCCCGAAGCTAGACATAGTTACTTGGCCCCAAATGAGTGTTTACCAGACACTCTAATATATTAGACATGAAATGCATCCGTAATTCCGTTGGAGCAACCCAAACACGGATGGAGGAGTCACCCTCAATAGATCTATTCACTCACTCTCACTCGTACTTTAATTAACGGTCCATGATAATAAAGGGGACTTGTTAAGACGTGGTAATAAGGCAACTTAAGCAATGTAAGGAATTTAATACTTAGGCATGTACGAAAATAAGTGGTGCAATGTATTCTCCCCCATGGGATTTGAAATCAAAGTATTGTATTAAAAACGGGGCTATGAAAACTCACCTCGAAGTGATGATACAATGCAATGGAATGATAAGGACAACAAGGAACGAAATCAACCGCAACCTATGATGAATGAGTATGATCTAATTTAGATCATGAAATGATGTAGAGAATATGCATGCACATGATACCTATACCACTCATAACTTGAAAATACTAGTTATAGTCATATGAAAATACATTCCATACTTAAGAAAAATAGGTCTTAACTAGACTTGTATAAACTTGTCGTAATATATATATATATATATATATATATATATTGTATATAGAAAGTTAGTGTTATAAACTTCGCCTTGAAAACCTTGAAGTAACGTCTAATGGTCGTAAAAATAAACTTGTAATCATAAGTACTCCATTAGTTATAAATTTGGCAATTTAGTAGTATTTCTAGAAAATCTAGGATTTAGTACGTAGAAGTAGTATTATTATTATTTCTAGTAAAAGCTGTCAATTATATAGAGTTTTTGTCGATATTGAAACGTGAATAACTTGGTCGTTTTAAGTTCATTTTCTTCGTTCTTTATATCCCCGGATTCGTCTTAGTATGTACTAATATATTTCTGATAACTCGGCTTCTCTAGGTTACGTCTAACGCCTCGGTTTGTCCACCAAAAATCGTCCAACAGCATACAATTTTCAGAAAAATAGTTTTCGTCAATAAACTTGCAAAAATCATATCTCCTTCGTTAAAAACTCGTTTTAATCCGTTCTTTCGCCTACGGCTTTGTTTTTGAAAGTATTTTCTAAATATTTGGTCAAAAAGTACTTTAAATTTCCTGAGTTTCCTGGGTTTACCATTTTGGGACAGTAGGTAAATAAACTTGTTCCAAATCCATTTCAAATGTTTTAAACTAGTTTCTAATCCACCCAAAACATTTCCAATCTCCACAAATCTAATCTATTACTACCATACACCTTCTTAAGGTGTCATGGGTTCTTGAACATCATCAATCTAGTAGATCTAACAAGGAAATCCAATACAAACATTTCTAGGGTTTCAAAGTTAAAAGTTTATAAAAATGAAGTGGTATAACTAGCACATGCATGGAATATTGTAAGAAAACCATATGATCAATATAAATACTTGAAGAAATAATGAAAATAATTTTTGTAAGCTTACTTTGGATGAGTTAGTGATTAGATGAAGAAAACCTAAGGATCCTTGAGTTTATATTGCAAAACCCTAACAAGGATCAACAAATGAGCTAGATTTTATCTTGATCTTGGAAAAATTTTTGTTCTTGCTTCTCCTTGTGTTCTTGGCCGTGAGTTTGAGAGAGGAAGAAGAGAAAATGATTTTTGATTTTAGCTTTAGGAGATAAGAAGTAAAAGATAGGTTTATAAGATATTTACTAGTGATGTTTAATAAGTTAAAGAAAATTTAATGCACAAGGTTAAGGGGGGGGGGGGGGTTTCATGGCCGGTTTTTCAAAGGAACAAAAAGCAAAAAATTGAGCTTTTGATTTAATTAGGATTGTAGTGTAAGATTTGTATAGTTTTTAGGAGTGTAATTTAGTTAGTTGTTAGTTATAATCCGGTACCAAGTTTGCTAGAAATAATTTTATTAAAGTTAACCGGGACATAATAAAGTCATAAAAATGATAAAAATATGTTGGGTACAAAAATTTAGCGTTTGGATAATTATTATTTAGTTTTCACGAAAACCGTCGTAATTATAATAAACTTACGATATAAATTAAATAAATTTCCAAAATACCGGGTAAATGAATTTTATAACTTTTATGATGTTATAAGGGATATAAAAATATATCGGGACCATTGTGGGGATTTTTAGATATGTTAGTTATATTTATTAATCGCGTATCAACGTTTATTTAAAAATAAATATACGTAAAACGTTAAATATACCAAAAATATTAATTTGAATATTCTACGAGTGGTATAGTATGCAAATGCTATTATGATGATATGTAGACTATTTCTAGTCCGTATGAAATGTCCTTACTGATAATGCATGAATTCGCACCTGAACCAATACGGTTACGCGAATTTAAGTACTTGTAAACTAAATTTACGATGAAATGAACAATGCACGTGAATAGTATTTTCTTTCCGGAAATGAATAGTGTTTGGTGAATAGTAAAATTTTTGAACGCTTCTCAGAATATCAAACTAACCTAAAAATGATGAATAGTAAAACGATGAATAGTGTTTTGATAAAAAGTAATTTGTCGAAGTTTGGGAAATGACCTGAAATGGTGAGTTGTGACAGTAGTTTTGAATGCTTCGGGAACAAAGTGATTAATATTCTCTCTTGGACTGTTGGGATAAGAAGTGAGTGACGGATCATGATGTAAGAGACTTTCAATTTCTCCTAGATCGGTTTCAAAATCAAAGAGATCATCGTTACTTCCTGTTGGAAGTGGATTGATGTGAGTGAGTTCATCGGCGAACTCCTCAAGAAGATGATCAGCATCAGAATGTGGAACTGATGCCTCAACATACTCGATGTCTCCATAAGATGTACAATCTTCGCTACAATCGAAGAAAGGCTCAAATTGATCTTTTGGACACTCAAGAGGGGAAGGTAAATCACACACATAATCAAAAGTTCCCTGTGACTCTCTTGGGATTGGGATAAGGTTCTCAACACTAGACTTTATGAATTCGTCCGATTCCTTTTCAGGAACAGTGCTAAGATGCTCATCCCCCATGTTCAAAGAGTGAGTGTGAACTTCGGGTGTGATATCAATAGACTGAGGGAGTTGATAGGAGCTAGCATTCATGGATTGTACAAGTTCCATTTGATCTTCTGCTAGTAATTTTTTCGTCACATTATTTTCTCCCTAATTTTCCATGGAAGGAATCACAACTGATGAATCTGACGAACCCTTATAAAATTGAAGAATATCAAGGGTGTCTTCATTATCACTATCATCATCACAGTCGAGAAGAGCAGCTTTTCGAAATTTGGCACGCGTTATAGCTGCTTGTTCTCCGACAAGTAATTCCTCCATACTCTTTTTGTTTCTAGCCTCTCGTTCTTCAGCAAGTAATTCTGCGATAGATTTCTCACGAGAGTTTTGAAATGATACACTAGCCAACTCCTCCATAAGTTCTTTCAATATTTCAAGAGCCTCAAGACAAAGGTCTTGCTGAATTTGAGGAGTTTCTTGGATTATTTGGTACTGTGGATGTGGATCATGATACGATGTGTCAAAATTGTTACAGGGAAGTGGATTCCCTGTTTGACAATCTAAACTGAAGTGTGGACCTCCACAGTAATCACAACAGTAAAACTGTTGAGTCTGGCTTGGTGAATCGTATAGATATTGGTCATAACCAAAATCCTGAGCATCACCGGAAAAATGTTCATAGACAAACGTGTTTCCGGATTGACACTCAAATCCTTGGTGAGGACCTCCACAAAACTCACACAGATATGTCTATATCTCATGATGTGGTGGCTGGTAGAATGAATCGTATGTGTCATGGTAAGGATAGGGAGCTTGTTTATAGACAGACCCATCTCCTGATTCTACCATACTACAGCTGGGACAATTCCCACCATGATGAGTGTGTAAATACTCATCATTTTTATCGTATCTGAACTGCCAAAACATCCAAAAACACTCAGAAACGCATCAAAATACAGAAATTATTCCAGGATTGTGTTTTATATGTTTTTGATGCAAAATGTTTAAAAACAAATGAAAAACGAACAAAGTTTGCACAATTGGCAGTTTCAGTCCCTCAAGTTTCAAAAATTAACAAAACTAGTCCCTGAAGTTTTAAAACGAAAGAAAAGTCAACCAAGGCATTTAAAAGTCAAGTATTATTAAAAACGATCCTTGGGTAAAAAGTTTGAGAAAATTACAATTCTGGTCCCTATACTTTCAAAATTGACAGGAATGACCCCTGAGCAATTATTTTGGATGGAAAAGTTAACATTGGTCCTTGGAATTCATAAATTGCCACTTTCAGTCCCTGGGGGAAAAGTTTTGGAAAATTGCAAGTTTGGTCCTCCAAGTTTCAGAGTTTTACAGTTTTGGTCCTTGGGAATAAAGTATTGGAAAAATAAAAATTGGACCTTGTACTATTCAACCTTGGAAAGTTTCACCATTGGAATAACTTTAGAGTAGTTGGCAGATTTGGTCCCTCCATTTCAGAAAATTACAAAAATTGGTCCTTGTGAATTATTTACTTAAACCATAGGACCCTTTGTATTATTTAAACCAAACAAACACCCTTTTACCCAATCAATAGCCCAACCCCAAACCCTTATACCTCCTCAGCCCATTTCCCCTAGCCCAAAAACCTTTACACCCCGTTTTATATTAAAAACCACCCTAGGTCAAACCATCAGTCAAACACTCATCCCTTCCCTCCCCACACGTGACCTGCCAAACTCCATAGCCTGCTACAACCCCATCATCACCTCTCCACTATATCCTTGCCTCCCCTACACTCCAAACACCCCAGTCTAATTTATCCCCCTCTGGCTTCAAGTACTCAGAAGAAAAAGCCAAAAGCATTTTGGCGGCAAAATTGAAGGAAGGGTCAGGATTAATGTATTATCATCCAATGGCTGTTATCATGGATGGGAAGGCTCAAGTGGGTCCCACTGAAACCCTAAAGGCTCAGTATAAAAGGAAGAAGAAAGAGCTGAGATGGGTGGTAGTTAGTAGTGTAGTTTAGTTTTATTTAAATGTCGAATTAATTTTAATTAAGCTTTTCAAGTGTTAATTTTAGCTTTCAAGACATATTCTAAGCAGTATTAATGTAATTTCAAAGTTGTGTAATCAAAGTATCATATTTCCTATTTTATTCAAGATTGCTCAGTTGCTTAAAGTCTCAATATTGCCCATGTTAACTAAAATGTTATTTCAGTGTTCCATTGAGCTAAATTTAGCTCACTCATAAGTTTTTACAAGTTCACAAAGCACTTAGGCCTGCTCTATTCTCAATAGCTCAAAAATCCAATAAAGTCAATGAAGGTCAACATAAGCATAATTTGATAATGAGTTAGTTTAGGTCAGGTTTCTGTGGCTTATTCTGGTTTGGGGAGCTTGTAGACAAGCTCAAATGAGACTTCCACCCTTGTTTTGATCAAGCAGCTGTGAGTAAGTCTCACTCTCCATTTTTGGCTTAAATTGGTATTTATTGTTTTCTACTTGTTAATGCTAAATCCTTTGCTCTATTGTGTTTTAGATACTTATTTAATCCCTACTAGATCAGTAGTTAGTCTATGTTTTCTTTTTAGAATGCTTAATCTCTTGTTGATGTACTTAGTAGTTAACTGTGAGACTTTGGTTAAGCTAGTTTAGAGCTTTATTTTGCATCATTTAGTCTTAAAACATCTTTTACAGGCTAACTCATCATTCTGCATTAGTAACTAGGAATTAAGACATGTAAAAACAAGAAGAACTCAAAAACAGTCTACTTAAGGAGTGTTTGGTTCTGAGTTGTTCAAATGGTCCCTCTGTGTTTCAGTTGAAGTTTTGAGTTATAACATGTCACTTAGGGTCCTACTAACACAGTCAAGGTTTAAAATCCAGCTCTCATTAGTAGAAAAGTCAATTTCACTTTTATTCTTCATTTTTGCATAACTGTTTAGAGATTAGGGTAGCATAGCCTGCATTACAGTATTAGAACTTATTAAGTTTACTAGGATTAGTCTTATTTTTAGCTTATTATAATCTTTTCAGTCATTTGAAACCAATCAAAGCTCAAGAAAGTCAAACTTAGGAGTTCATATGAAAAAGTCAAATGTGTATGCTCTCAGAAAACCCAAATCTCCCACGAATTTTTATGATTTTTCTGTTTAAGATGAGAGTTTGAAACTTCTAGAGGTTATTGAGTCCCAGCTTATCTCTTGATTCCCACTATTATCTTATTTTTAAGAATTTTTATTGGGCTTATGTGGCGGCTTAAAGTAACCTGCAGGGGGAGTATCTCCCCTGCACCCAGATTTTGATCCACATTCAATAGCTCCTAGCCACTTCTCTAGTTAAGCTCATTTTGAGCTTCTGGCTAGATTGTAAAGCCTGTTGCACCAGCTTGTTGGTTCAAGGCTTGTTCTGGTCTTGAGAGCTTATCTGCACTGTTTCATTGCCTTATCTAGTTTGGTATTTCATCTAAGTGTCTGATTCCATTTTAGGCCTGCAAGTGTGAGTTTCTTGAGATTTCCTGTTCATTTAAGTTCACAATTGATTATAGTTGCTCATTTCAGTAATTGGTATCCATTGGCTTAATCTGTTGCTTATTCCTTATTCCAAGTGCTTATTTCAACAGTTAGATCCCATATCTGAGTTTCTGTGATCATTTTGGCTTAACTTCTGTTCACTAGAGTCCATTTTAGTCAAAAGTAAATTTTGTCAAAGTTTGGTCAACCCTGGTCAAGTTTTGCTTATTAACAAGCATTCCAAATAAGCAGTTTCATAGCTTATTGCACTTACAGTGCTTATTTTCCAATTTTTATATTTTTCCTAGAATTAGATGAATATTTTAGATTTTCCCTGAATTTTTCATATTTTTCTGAGTCCATTTGCTATTTTTCTTATTTAATTTTTATTTTTATTCAATTTTTAATATTTTTTAATTACTAAAAACTCCAAAAAAATCATAAAAAGCCTAAAAAAATCCAAAAATATATTATAAAATAGTTTTTAGTTATTCCAGAATTTTAAAAATTAATTTTGATTTTTTCTCACTTTATTCTCATTTTCTTTTAATTTTTAATTAGTTAAATTAGTTTTAAATTAATAATAATTAGATAAAAAGTCTTAAAAATATATTTTCAGTTTTAAAAATTGCTTTATATTATTTTAAATTTTTCTAAGTTTTAGTTTTATTTTTCTAAGTTAATTTTATAATTATTTGTATTTTAGTGTAATTTAGATAATTAAAAGTAAATAGGAAAATAGTAATTAATTAATAATAATTATATAAATAGTGTAAAAATTGTTTTTCTTTTTCTAAAAATTATCTTTTACCATTAGGATTATAAAAAGTTAATTTTCATAGCCGTAGGATTTTTATTTAACAAAACTCGCGTTTTATTTCGTACGTTAACGTAAATTTAAATCAAACGAACGCGCGTCTTTAGGTTAAATCACGTTTTTAGTGTATCTGATTATCAGTAAATGTTAATACAGTGTTTCTAAGTTATTTTCATTCCTCATCTCGTAGTGTAATCATTCACAACCCTTTTCCTGTCCAAATTCACCCGATCTCAATCCCGTTTTGATTACCATCACACCTCGTCGGGACATAACGACCCGGGGAAACCACTGTATTCCGCGGAGATTGACTCTAGGCAGTTTGACCTTGTTGACCACTCACATTGGTCAATTTAGGTTGACCGTTTGGAGCCAATCAAATTTTTGGCGCCGCTGCCGGGGAGGTTGTGCGCGTTATTCTAAACGGTTTTGCGTATTGGTGAACCTGGATATACATCCATTGTATATTTACCACCTTTGTTCATATTTTCCTTTTATAAAAACAAAACCGTTCCTGAAAACTTTTTAAAATTAGTTTTCAACGAACACAAAAAAAACACAAAAAGATTTTCTTTTTTATAAAATGTTTATCAAAAACCCTAAAAATATTCACCTTTACCCTCCTACCATTTTGATTCTTCATCCCTTTACCCTCTATCCTTTTGATTCTAAATTCTTCCCCTTGTCCCGTAATCTAATGGCATCTCTCGATGACGATTTCTTTGAACAAAGGGCCTTTAAGAGCAAAATTGAAAAAATTCAGGCCTTGTCAAAGATGTCGAGATGTCGTGTTGATTATGATGGACCATCGATTCATATTCCCTCTCCGGTGATGGAAATGGAACAAGAAACCGAGGTGACAAAGGACCCTGTACTTCCCTCTGACGATGGAAGTGCTAAATACGTCCAACCTACGGTTGTCCAAAAACCTAAGCTTACAATTGCTTCTAAACCGTCAAGAATTGATCCTAACCTTTCACGGTTTACGGTTAAAAGTTTGTCAAACAAACGTACAGAACTTAGGGCAGTGACTGAAAAGAACGACTTACCCAATCTTCACGATTATCAAAAACAAAAACCCAAGACTATAACGGAAGTGGAGGAAATTCCTAGCTCTAAGAGCACACCACTTGTCCCACCTCCAGATTTTATTCCTTGTGTTGGTTGTGGTGAGCCGCTTTTTGGTTTACCATGTCGTTGGTGTACATGTGTACAATGTGGTAATGATATTCAAGACGGAAGTTGTTTGTTTTGTGGTTCGAGGAATTCATTTGCTTATGATCCTAATCAGAACTCATTCTACGACTCTCCAAATTTTTCTAATTACCCATCAAATTCATACGAGCAAGAATCATATTATCCAAATCATAATGATGCTTCGTATCAAAATACACCAAACATTTCTTGTGAGTATTGTGGAGGTCCTCACCAAGGTTTTGATTGTTATAATAATCAAAATGTTGGTTACGACCAATATCCATACAACTCACCGAACCAGATTCAACAATTTAACTGTTGTGAGTACTGTGGTGGCCCACACTACAGTTCTGATTGTCAATCGGGCAACACGCTTGTCTATGAGCAGTTTCCTGATAACAATTATGACTCTAGCACATACGACTCATAGCCACATCAGTTTTACTGTTGTGAATACTGTGGAGGTCCTCACTTTAGCTTAGATTGTCAAACAAGGAATCTATTTCCTTGTAGCAATTATGACTATTCAATTCAAGACCAACCTCCACAGTACCAAATGATCCAAGCAACTCCTCATGATACCGAGCAAGACCTTTTACTAGAGGCTCGTGAAATTTTGCAAAAACTTAAGGAGGAGTTTGCCACTACATCGTTTCAAGATTCTCGTGAGAAATCAATGGCATAATTACTTGCTGAAGAACGAGAGGCTAGAAATGAAATGAGCATGGAAGAATTACTTGATGAGCAAAGAGCGGCTAAAATACGCGCCAATCTTCGCTATGCTGCTCTGTATGATGACGATGATGACAGTGATGATGATGAAGATAACATTGTTATTATTCAAAAAGATTCATCAGATTTATCAGTTGTGATTCCTTCCATGGAGAATCAGGGAGAAAATAATGTGACAAAGTCACTAGCCGTTGATTAAATGGAACTTGAAACTTCCGTAACTGCTAGTACTTCTAAACTCCCTCAGTCTATTGATATCACACCTGAAGTTCACACTCACTCTCTAAATATGGGGGATGAGCATCTTAGCACTGTTCCTCAAAAGGAATCGGACGAATTCATAAAGTCTAGTGTTGAGAACCTTGTCCCAATCCCAGGAGAGTCACAGGGAACTTTTGATCATGTGTGTGATCTACCTTCTCACCCTGAAAATCCAAAAGATCATTTTGAGACTTTCTCCGATTTTAATGATGATTGTACATCTTATGGAGAAGTTGAGTATGTAGAGGCACCATTGCCTCATTCGGATGTTGACCCTCTTATTGAGGAGTTCACAAATGAACTTACTCACATCAATCCACTTCCATTGGGAAGTGATGATGGTCTCCTTGATTTTGAAGCCGATATGGGAGAAACTGAAAATCTTTTAAACTCTAATCCCAACATCGAGCTTAGTACTTCACATGCTGATGAAATTTTTTTATCTTCTGGAGACATCAGTCATGTGGAAGGATTACCTTCTGAGCTAGTTAGCTTAGAAGAAGTGAATGATGGGACTGACACTGAAATCAAAGATGAAGCACTTCGTGTAACATTATTGAATGTCACTCTCCTCATTTAAAAAATCGAGGCTTTCAAAGAGAAACCTATTTCATCTCCTATCCGCATTAAGGATAGTGACATTTTCTCCGATGATCATATTCTGGAGTTTGAAGCCTTTACTTTTGATCCTATGGGAGAGAAGATTAGTGGCAGTACCACTTCTCATTCTCATAATTCTCTCCCCGATTATGAATCATTTACCTTCGATGAGTTCTCCTGTGAACTCACGCACATCAAACCAGAATATGATTCATTCACATTTGATGAGTTCTCCTGTGAACTCACTCATATCATATCTCCGCCGGAGTATGATAACTTCTACTTTGATCTAGACACACCCGGGATATGTCTTGATCAAACGAGCTTAACTGTTGAGATTCATGAAACAATGAATTCTCCTATTGAAGATGAGGAGTTAGTCATGATATTTATCATGATTTTCTTTCTTTTCTTCATATATCCTGTTGCTTCTCCTGTTCTTCACTCCTTCGGGAATGAAGACATTATCTTTGACCCCGGCATCACCGCTTATAGTTTATACTATTTTAAGCTAGGGTCTTTATATCTCATCGGTGTGGAACTTTCACGTGCTTCAAATGTTTGTCCAAACATCTTGAATGAAAGTCCGATGGAGATTGTCTCTTCCACATCATGCTTCCCCAAGGACAAATGAATTCGTGGTCGAGTCAAGCTAGCGACTCGGTAAACAAAAACAGTAGCATGCTTATAGGGTTTTCACCCTAAGTGTGGGGGAATTACCCCTGCTATGGTTACAAATAAAGTGAAAAAAAAAAACGTTGTTTCCACATTTAGCTTGTAATGTTGCCCTTTTACGTTCAAAGAGTTGGCATAATAGCTGGGACTTTGAATATTGAGGACAATATTCAATTCTAAGTGTGTGTGGGGGGGGGGGGGGAATTCTAGCGAATTTGATCACATTTTATAATCTAGTACCCCCGTTTTTTTACCAAAATTTTAAATTTTTTTTCACTAAAGTTCAAAATTTATTGTGGTTATCAGTCCGCCGTGTCTAAATGACAAAAGGATTGGCTAATCTAGGAGCAAACGGCTCTTGGTAAAGATATATCAAATCCGTTGACGGCTTGCAATTTGCCCAAAATTGTATGGTACCTCAACTCGCCATATCCCATAAAGCGAATGAGTTGGCTAGCCCGTAAGATTATGGCTTGTGGTAAAGGCAGTGGAAAAACCATAATTGGTAATCAGCTCACCAAGATGTTAACTATTCCATCAAGAGTTGGCTAGTCCAGAAGCAAACGGCTTTTGGTAAAGACTAATCAAATCCGTTGACAGCTGGTGGTTTGCTCAAAATCACATGGTTATCAGGTGGACCATAGTTCTTACTTGAATTGATACATCTGGCTACTCCAGAAGTGATGGATTTTGGTAAAGAGTTTCAAATCCATTAAGTTTTTCTCAAAAAGATTGCTAGGGACTAGCAATAGTTTAGTGTGGGGGATTGATGAGTGTGTAAATACTCATCATTTTTATCGTATCTGAACTGCCAAAACATCCAAAAAACACTCAGAAACGCATCAAAATACAGAAATTATTCCAGGATTGTGTTTTATATGTTTCTGATGCAAAATGTTTAAAAACAAATGAAAAACGAACAAAGTTTGCACAATTGGCAGTTTCAGTCCCTCAAGTTTCAAAAATTGACAAAACTAGTCCCTGAAGTTTTAAAATGAAAGAAAAGTCAACCCAAGGCATTTAAAAGTCAAATATTATTAAAAAGGATCCTTGGGTAAAAAGTTTGAGAAAATTACAATTCTGGTCCCTATACTTTCAAAATTGACAGGAATGACCCCTGAGCAATTATTTTGGATGGAAAAGTTAACATTGGTCCTTGGAATTCATAAATTGCCACTTTCAGTCCCTGGGTGAAAAGTTTGGGAAAATTGCAAGTTTGGTCCTCCAAGTTTCAGGGTTTTACAGTTTTGGTCCCTGGGAATAAAATATTGGAAAAATAAAAATTGGACCTTGTACTATTCAACCTTGGAAAGTTTCACCATTGGAATAACTTTGGAGTAGTTGGCAGATTTGGTCCCTCCATTTCAGAAAATTACAAAAATTGGTCCTTGTGAATTATTTACTTAAACCATAGGACCCTTTGTATTATTTAAACCAACCAAACACCCTTTTACCCAATCAATAGCCCAACCCCAAACCCTTATACCTCCTCAGCCCATTTCCCCCTAGCCCAAAAACCTTTACACCCCGTTTTATATTAAAAACCACCCTAGGTCAAATCATCAGTCAAACACTCATCCCTTCCCTCCCCACACGTGACCTGCCAAACTCCATTGCCTGCTACAACCCCATCATCACCTCTCCACTATATCCTTGCCTCCCCTACACTCCAAACACCCCAGTCCAATTTATCCCACTCTGGCTTCAAATACTCAGAAGAAAAAGCCAAAAGCATTTTGGCGGCAAAATTGAAGGAAGGGTCAGGATTAATGTATTATCATCCAATGGCTGTTATCATGGATGGGAAGGCTCAAGTGGGTCCCACTGAAACCCTAAAGGCTCAGTATAAAAGGAAGAAGAAAGAGCTGAGATGGGTGGTAGTTAGTAGTGTAGTTTAGTTTTATTTAAATGTCGAATTAATTTTAATTAAGCTTTTCAAGTGTTAATTTTAGCTTTCAAGACATATTCTAAGCAGTATTAATGTAATTTCAAAGTTGTGTAATCAAAGTATCATATTTCCTATTTTATTCAAGATTGCTCAGTTGCTTAAAGTCTCAATATTGCCCATGTTAACTAAAATGTTATTTCAGTGTTCCATTGAGCTAAACTTAGCTCACTCATAAGTTTTTACAAGTTCACAAAGCACTTAGGCATGCTCTATTCTCAATTGCTCAAAAATCCAAAAAAGTCAATGAAGGTCAACATAAGCATAATTTGATAATGAGTTAGTTTAGGTCAGGTTTCTGTGGCTTATTCTGGTTTGGGGAGCTTGTAGACAAGCTCAAATGAGACTTCCACCCTTGTTTTGATCAAGCAGCTGTGAGTAAGTCTCACTCTCCATTTTTGGCTTAAATTGGTATTTATTGTTTTCTGCTTGTTAATGCTAAATCCTTTGCTCTATTGTGTTTTAGATACTTATTTAATCCCTATTAGATCAGTAGTTAGTCTATGTTTTCTTTTTAGAATGCTTAATCTCTTGTTGATGTACTTAGTAGTTAACTGTGAGACTTTGGTTAAGCTAGTTTAGAGCTTTATTTTGCATCATTTTAGTCTTAAAACATCTTTTACAGGCTAACTCATCATTCTGCATTAGTAACTAGGAATTAAGACATGTAAAAACAAGAAGAACTCAAAAACAGTCTACTTAAGGAGTGTTTGGTTCTGAGTTGTTCAAATGGTTCCTCTGTGTTTCAGTTGAAGTTTTGAGTTATAACATGTCACTTAGGGTCCTACTAACACAGTCAAGGTTTAAAATCTAGCTCTCATTAGTAGAAAAGTCAATTTCACTTTTATTCTTCATTTTTGCATAACTGTTTAGAGATTAGGGTAGCATAGCCTGCATTACAGTATTAGAACTTGTTAAGTTTACTAGGATTAGTCTTATCTTTAGCTTATTATAATCTTTTCAGTCATTTGAAACCAATCAAAGCTCAAGAAAGTCAAACTTAGGAGTTCATATGAAAAAGTCAAATGTGTATGCTCTCAGAAAATCCAAATCTCCCACGAATTTTTATGATTTTTCTGTTTAAGATGAGAGTTTGAAACTTCTAGAGGTTATTGAGTCCCATCTTATCTCTTGATTCCCACTATTATCTTATTTTTAAGAATTTTTATTGGGCTTATGTGGCGTCTTAAAGTAACCTGCAGGGGGAGTATCTCCCCTGCACCCAGATTTTGATCCACATTCAATAGCTCCTAGCTACTTCTCTAGTTAAGCTCATTTTGAGCTTCTGGCTAGTTTTTAAAGCCTGTTGCACCAGCTTGTTGGTTCAAGGCTTGTTGTGGTCTTGAGAGCTTATCTGCACTGTTTCATTGCCTTATCTAGTTTGGTATTTCATCTAAGTGTCTGATTCCATTTTAGGCCTGCAAGTGTGAGTTTCAGCTTGTAACTTGAGATTTCCTGTTCATTTAAGTTCACAATTGATTATAGTTGCTCATTTCAATAATTGGTATCCATTGGCTTAATCTGTTGCTTATTCCTTATTCCAACAAGTGCTTATTTCAATAGTTTGATCCGATATCTGAGTTTCTGTGATCATTTTGGCTTAACTTCTGTTCACTAGAGTCCATTTTAGTCAAAAGTAAATTTTGTCAAAGTTTGGTCAACCCTGGTCAAGTTTTGCTTATTAATAAGCATTCCAAATAAGCAGTTTCATAGCTTATTGCACTTACAGTGCTTATTTTCCAATTTTTATATTTTTCCTAGAATTAGATGAATATTTTAGATTTTCTCTGAATTTTTCATATTTTTCTGAGTCCATTTACTATTTTTCTTATTTAATTTCCATTTTTATTCAATTTTTAATATTTTTTAATTACTAAAAACTCCAAAAAAATCATAAAAAGCCTAAAAAAAATCCAAAAATATATTAGAAAATCGTTTTTAGTTATTTCATAATTTTAAAAATTAATTTTGAATTTTTCTCACTTTATTCTCATTTTCTTTTAATTTTTAATTAGTTGAATTAGTTTTTAATTAATAATAATTAGATAAAAAGTCTTAAAAATATATTTTCAGTTTTAAAATTAGCTTTATATTATTTTAAATTTTTCTAAGTTTTAATTTTATTTTTCTAAGTTAATTTTATAATTATTTGTATTTTAGTGTAATTTAGATAATTAAAAGTAAATAGGAAAATAGTAGTTAATTAATAATAATTATATAAATAGTGTGAAAATTATTTTTCTTTTTCTAAAAATTGTCTTTTATCATTAGGATTATAAAAATTTAATTTTCATATTCGTAGGATTTTTATTTAACAAAACTCGCGTTTTATTTCGTACGTTAACGTAAATTTAAATCAAACGAACGCGCGTTTTTAGGTTAAATCACGTTTTTAGTGTATCTGATTATCAGTAAAAGTTAATACAGTGTTTCTAAGTTATTTTCATTCCTCATCTCGTAGTGTAATCATTCACAACCCTTTTCCTGTCCAAATTCACCCGATCTCAATCCCGTTTTGATTACCATCACACCTCGTCGGGACATAACGACCCGGGGAAACCACTGTATTCCGCGAAGATTGACTCTAGGCAGTGTGATCTTGTTGACCACTCACATTGGTCAATTTAGGTTGACCGTTTGGAGCCAATCACACCATTATGAGGACCACCACACCATTGGAAACCAAAATGGTGTGGATACGACATAGGAAAGAATCAAAGGTTCATAGAGGGGTAGGGATGAAGAATCAAAGATGAGAGAGGATAAAGTGAATATTTTTGGAGTTTCTGGAAAACATTTTGTAAGAAAGAAAATCTTTTTGTGTTTTTGTTTTCGTTGAAAACTGATTTTAAAATGTTTTCGTGAACTGTTTTGTTTTTATATAATAAGAAAATATGAACAAGGATGGGTAAATATACAATGAGTGTATATCCCGATTCACTAATACGCAAAACCGTTTAGAATAACGAGCACAACCTCCCCGGCAGCGGCGCCAAATTTTGATTTGCTCCAAACGGTCAACTAAATTGACCAAATGATTGGTCAACAAAGTCAAATAGCTTAGAGTCAATCTCCAAAGAGTATAGAGTATCCCCGGGTCGTTATGTCCCGACGAGGTGTGAATTGTTATCAAACGGGTTTGTAATCGGGTGAATTTGGACAGGAAAGGGTTTGTGATTGATTACACTAAGGAATTTTGAAAGAAAATAACTTAAATAAGTTATATTAACAAGACTGTAAAATCAGAAAAACCAGAAACGTTTTAAACCCAAAAACGTGTACGTTCAGTTTAAATTTACGCGAACGTACAAAATAAAAAGTGAAAACTAAAATCTGAAAACCCACAGGGGGTGAAAATGACTTTTTTACAAACTTAAGGATGAAAGAAAATTTTTAGAAAAAGAAAATAAATTTTTACACTAATTACTTATTTAATATTAATTAAATACTATTTAATACTAATTATTAATATTTAAATAACTTAAATACAATATAATATTAATTTAATACTAGAAAAATGATGATTAAATTTCTAAAATTATAAAATAACTAAAAACTAATTTTAAAATTAAAAATATTTCTTTTTGTCTTTTTGTGGATTTTATATTAATTAATTACTAATTTAATGTTAATTACCTAATTAAACTAATTAAAATTATTAAAAATACTAAAGTGACTTAGATAATTAGGAAAAATTTTATAAAACTAATTAACCATCACTGGAATCCTAAAAAATTATAAAAAGTTTATTTTATATGTTTTTACACTATTTTACTAATTATTAAACTAAATATTAATTAATTACTAATTAAACTAATTAAATTCTAAAAAATAGAAAGTTAACAGTAGAAATTCTAGAAAAATTCCTCAAATTATTTTATAACATATAAAAGCTTGAAAAAATATAAAAACTAGGTATTACTTAATAAAAACTAATTATGCTATTTAATACTTAAATATTAATTAATAATTAATAAAACTAATATTAAATCTAATAAATACTAAATGATAATATAAAAATTTGGAAAAATTACTGAAATTACTTTAAGGTAAAAGGAAAGTAATAAAAATATGAAAATGTAGGTTACTTAATAAAAATCTAAAAAGGAAAATTAAAAAGATAAATAATATTAAATAGAAACTATCACTTATTTTAAAATTGAATTTTCCTGATTTTTCTTTTTGAAAACTATTTTACAACTAAAATTAAGAAACATTTGAAAAGGAACTTGGGCTGAAGCTTAAAAATAAGCACTTTGAGTGCTTATATGGTTAACAACATAAGTTTTTGGCTTATATTGGAATTTAAGCTCAAATAAGCTGTTGTTCCAAAAAAAAAAAGCTCAAATAAGCTATCAAACAAGCTCACAAAAAGGAAACAAAAGAAAACTAAAGTATGAACAATTGAAAGTGACTGAAAATAAGTAAAAAAAACACAAAGGATTATACTTATAAGCTTAGTATAAGCAAATAAGCAAATCCAATATACACTGAAAATCAAACAAGCCTGCAGTCAATTATAGGGTCAATTTAAGCTTATGAAATGAGCTAAAAAGCACAACTTGAGCACTGAGGTAGCAAGCTGGGTTGAAGAGCTATTCAAAGAACCTAAATTCACAGGATAAGACCTACAAATAAGCTCTTGAGAAGCTTGTGAAAGAGCCTCAAATACACTGAAAACTCAGTATATACTAAGAGATGGGACAAAGTGCAGGGTCAATTTTAGCTTATCAAATAAGCTTGAAAAGCCAAAATAATCCTGGAAATAGTGAGTTGGGTGCAAGGGCTTCTCAAAAAGCCCAAGGATGCTCAGTGGGACCCACAAATAAGCTCTTGAGAAGCTTATGGAGATGGCTGAATAAAGGAGCACCCTGGGAGCAGGGCAGTGCAATCCCCCAGCAGGTGTGTTTGAGGGACTGTGGGGCCCACTGGAAAAATCACAAAAATAATAGGAAGATGGGACTTCAAAGTTGAGGTGATAGACTACTTTCCCTGAGAAGCACAAGGTCTAGATCCTAACTCAAAATTCTAAACAATTCTTGCAACTTTTGGTTTTTTCTGCCTAAGGGTAATTTGACTTTTTGAAATTTCTTTACACAGTTGACTTAGTTGAACTTTGATTGAATCCTACTTACTTGGAATGATGTTATAAGTTGCAAGGGACTCAAATCTAACAAGCTTATCAAAGTTCAAAGCTAAAATGGAGATTATAGCAAGTTAATTTCTAACAGATAAGCAGTTAGGTGAGATAACAACTAATTTTGACTTTTGAAATATGAACCACGAATTTTATGATTTGAACATGTTGTATGAGCCTAATGAAGACTATCTAAGCTATATTTAACACCTGCAAACATCTCAAACACAGAATCAAAGCTTAAGCCAAACACCCTTATATAAGAGCTGTTTCACTAAGTTGTGTGGTTTTAAGCTTACAAGACCTAAACTAATGATCAAATCGTATCCCTAAACTGATATTAAAGCTAAATAATCAAGAAAGAACAACAAAGAACAACTAAATTACCCAGATGCAGTCTAAGCTAATTTGGACAGTAGGAACTTAAGGTAACAATAGGACTTATAGATACTCAAATTAAACATACAGGAAGCCATATTAAACTTAAACTGAACAAAATGGAAAGAAAATTGTTAACTAAGAAATGCAGAAAAGTAAAAAGGTCACTTACTTGATGCAAGGCTATATGGAATGATCAGCTGAACAGTAAAATATAAGCTCACAATAAGCATAAGTTGGCTTATTTGAGCTTATAGGAAGGGCAATATTAGCTTGTAAAGCCACTGTACCCTTGTGCATATGTATAACTAAATTAAAACAGAGTAACAGCTTATGAGTGTAGAAGCTTAAACAAATTTGAAACAACTTAAATCTGAGAACTTAAGACAATTAGAAAGCTTATTACTGATGAAACCTAAAATGGATTTAAGTAAAGCAATAAAGAAACATGAACTTTTATTAAACTTTAATGAAAATTACATTTAGAAAACATAAGATATTACATGAAATTGAGAATTTTAACCCTAATTATGCTACTGCTACTACTAAGCTACACTAAGCTACTCCCTACTCCTTACTTAACTACTGCTCAAATGAGCTACATAATAATCTATTTATACTAAATGAACTAGGGTTTCACTTGCTTCAGTTGTCCTTTTGTGTTGTGTTTCTTGTATGAGTAGAAACTGAGCTGTCATCACTTGTGCTTGTTCAACATCCATCACAGCCATCAATCTCAACTTGGTGCCATTTTGAGCCATTGATTAATATTGGATGTTGGAGGATTGCCAGCGTGGCAGAGGATACATGTGAAGGAGTTTGGACTGAAGCATTTGGAGGGGGTGAGTTGGTGCAAAGTAGTGAGGGTGATGATGGGAGGGTCTGAGGTGGTTTTGGTAGGGCGTGGTTTTTGCAGGCGGGAATCATGGGGAGGAAGGGATAAGGTGTGAGGTTTGACATGTTGACCAAAAATAAATAAAACGGGGAGTGTTTTATTATTGGTGGTAGTGGGCTTAGGGGGTTAATGGGCCACAGGTTAGGGTTGGGTTGAAAGGGTTAAAGGGTTTGGGTGGTTAATTTATTAGTGGTTTGTTTGGTATGTAGTAGATTTAAGCCCAAGGACCAAATATATATACAGCTGAAAATTCCAGGGACCAAAACAGCCACTTTTCCAAAGTTGCTACAAGGACCATTCTTGCCATCTTATAATTCCACGAAGTCCTTTGATGTTAAATTTCTAAAATAAAATCTCCGGGGACCATTTCTGCCAAGTTTACAAAATTAAGGGACCAAACTTGCAATTTTTCCAAATTTTACCACCAAGGACCAATTATGATAGATTTTGCTTTCCAAAGGACCTTTGTTGATAATTTCCACATTTTGAATATCAGGGATTAATTTTGACAATTTTTGAAAGTTCAGGGACTGAAACTGCCAATTATGCAAACATTGCTCGTTTTTCATCTGTTTTCAATCCTTTTGCATCTGAAATACACAAAAACATATTTCAAAGATATTTGTAACATTATATGGTTTATTTGTGTGCTTTTGGTCGTTTTTGTGGGTTTAACAATGTAAAATATATGTGTTTTTAGACACATATCACATGCTCTATAGTATCTCCATTAGACAACCATTCAACTTGGCTTATTACATGGCTAGAAGAATGGCTGACATACCTTTGAATGGAAAAAGCGCTCTTCCGTACGGAATGATTCTCACCCGTCTCTTTAGAGCCATCTCACCAATTCCACCTAATGACAAAGGAATTTGCATTGACTACTCTCTTGTTCCTCACATCTTTGTCCCTCTTAGTGGTAAGAGAGTCTCTAAGACCAAAGGAAAACGTCTTCGCTCTCCCTCACCTTCATCTTTATCTTCATCAATGAGTGATGATGATGGTCTTCCTAACTCTAGGCTAGCCCAACTTGACTACCTCCAAGAACTTCCCTCTATTAAAAATGAGTCCGAAGAATTCAAGCAAACAAAAGAAATGTGGAAATGCTTTGGAAAGTATCTTGGAAAGCTCAAGAAGAAGATGGATCGCTTTTGAGATAGTTGCATAAGGAGCGTTTGGATTTACTTTGTCTTAGAACTATGTAGTCGTTAAATTATGAGAATTGTGATGTTTTACGGTCTTATATATTTCCATATTCTATTATTATCTTTGGACAATGTATTGGCTTAACAATTATATATGCATGATGACGACATTTTAGATGTTGTCAAATTTTCAAGTAAATGGAAAATTTCACTAAGTATAGTGAATTTCGTTAGCCCCCGGTCAAAATCTAACAGTAAAAGTGTTTCCATATCCATTTTTTGCATTTCCTAATCAGAAATAAATTTAAGTTTATGTTCCAAGAATTTTTGGAAAATTTGAAAACCGTCTCGACCTCGAAAAACCTGGACTGTTTTCTTTTTTGGCGGAACTGGCAGAACCAAACTCAGGGTTCCGCCAGTGCATTTTCTGGGTTAACCCAGTTTTGGCCCAACGGATCAGACGGAACCCAAAACAGGGTTCCGCCTTTGTTGTCGTTTGGTTCCGCCAGTCACCTACAGAAATTTTTTTCATTTTTCTTAATTTCACACTCTCTCAAACACCAATTCATTTTCTTTAATGAGAAACATCTTCCCTAACTTCCAATAAATATATTAGGATCATTTTTACCCATCAAAACCAATAGGAAGCCATTTCCCACCAAAATTCAAATTCAAACATACTTTACCTAAGGAACCCTTATACACAAAGGAAGGAACCCTCTGAAAGGTTCCTTGAAATCCGTGGAATATCTAAACCAAATCACTTGACATGACCACATAGCATTTAGTGTATATCTTGGTCATCTTACTCCATCCAACCTCATTGGGTTAACTTCTAGTGAAGTGACAACCTTCATAAGCCTTCCTAATAATTAGTAACCTCCATCTTTGTATGAAAAAATATCAAATCCAAACACATTTTTCAAAATTCTTCAACTCTATAAATTAGTCCATCTTGGATAGTTTGTACTCACATCTCACCATCATCCTCTTACATCTTTGTCATCTCCTTAACATCCTTGTTTCACCATGACTAAGTCAAACCACTCATCGCCACCATCTCGACCCATTAGAAGAACCGCTAGGATTAGTGTCAAACCTTGTTGCTTCAACACCAAAATCAACTTAAGTTCATCATCTTCGGATGAATCACCCCTTATCATCTCATCACCTATTCATGAAGAAAATCTCCTTGACCTTGTAACTCCTACACCATCTCATAGATCACAAAGTGTTACAACCACTCCACCACCAACAAAATCACCAAATGATTCAACACCACCATCGACACCAACTCAACCATGAAAATCACCATCACCTCCAAAATCACCTAAGAGTGAACCCATGGAACTTTTTTGTACGGCACCATCATCACCACTTTCATTTCTTGAGGGCTTGGAAAATCTTCCTCCAAGATCACAAGATCCACCAAAAATTGAACCACAACCACTTGAAACTCCATCATCTCAACCATTCAAAACACAATCACCACCACAACCACAACCAATGTTGTTACATGCCATTCACAACAACATCCATGGTCTTCTATATGAAAAACCTAATTTCTAACAAAACTATCAATCTCAACCTCAACCACCACCTCAAGAACCCCAATCTTAATCACAACACTTTGAATCCTTGTTTTCTTCCTTTGAGGAAATAAAGGAATCCTTATGGAATGACCCACCTAACCCAAACCAACAAACAACTAGTGTTCCACCACCACCACAATAAATCACAAATCCAATCCTACCTAATCCTCGTCATGGTTGTATGCAATGTGAGCGAACAATCAAAATTTATGAAAGCATAAAAACCATGCTTCACCAAGTTCAAGATGAAACCCGCTTCGTCCTCCAACACATTATCAATAGTCTAAACACTCTTTCTCATCCTCACCAACCGTAGACCTTAACTTAGGAGGATGTTTCTCATCAAGGACAATGTTGGTCTTTTTATAGACATAGGACTTTTTCTCTTCTAAGTTATCTTTTTACTTTTATTTTTCAAAAGTAGGACTTCTTATTTCATATCTTTACTTTGACCTTTGTCAAAAAGAAATTTTACTAAGAATATAAGTAGTTCTACTATGTCTTGTGCATTATCGGTTGATTGTCTCTTTGTCATGAATATGGTGTGGTCACTCATCTTTGCATGACTCAGTGCGGGTTATTTTGTTTTTATATATACTTGTCTTGTTCAACAATTAACTTTCTTTTGTAGGATCAAAATCCATGTATCCTTTCTTGGCACTCCATCTAGGGGGAGTATTGTCCAAGGGGGAGCACTTGGAACGCATCATTCCACTACACAACTCTTCTTTTTGTTTCGACAAAAAGGAGGAGAATTAGTATTAAACTCATCTCAATCTTAACTTTTACATATCAAGTTGCATCCACTTGAACCATCATTCATTCACAACAAAAAGGTTAAGTAAAACATGGTTTAATATTGATTTTTAAATGACTTTATACTACAATTATCTTGTTACTTAAAAATAAAATTTCTGTTTTATCCTCAACAAAAGGGGGGTGATTCTTAATATAAATATCGTCTAAAAACGTTATTTATATTTTACGATCTTTGCTAATATTTTGTAGTGGACAAAATATAAACATTATTTTTTAGCAAAGTATAACTTTAGTATAAGTCTCACATATAGAAACTTTATTTCTAAACATTACATTTGCTATATGATTCATTGTTTGTCTAACAATGTTGATAACATGTTAAGTGTCAAAACATATTTAGTAAAGTCTAATAAATATTGTGTCATATTGAGTTACATGTTTTCAAACATCTTTGGTAACTCAATCACTTAGTAAAAACACATCATACAAGCATTAGTCTATATTTCTAAGTAAATACTTTTACATATTTATTTTCACAATAGTAAAAGTCTAAAATTAGAAATATACATCATGCATTGCATCATACATGTCTTGTCAAAACTCTTTGCATATTTTTCTTGAAGGTCTCATGCATTCTTGGAAGGATTCTTACTCCACATAGTTGACTCAAAAGATCTTGAGTGAACTTGTCATTTGATTTGGAAAGATTTCTTACACAAACTATTTTGTAGTTGACTTAAGAGATCTTGATTCGACATTGCACTGATTTAGAATGATTTCTTACACACTTGGAAGGATTCTTACTCAATATATCTTGTTATTGACCTTAAGGATCTTTATTAGACATTGCATAGATATGGAAAGATTTTTTGGGCTTTTGACTGTCAGACTGGCGGAACCTTGTGGATACAAGGGCGGAACCCTTGTTTTGGTTCCGCTGGGTCCGCCAGCCAGCTGTCTTGTTTGGCTATAAATACCAAGCCACACTCAAGAATTCTTGCATCACTTTTAGCTATACATTACATACATACTCTCAATACTCCTATCTAACTCATTAGCAACTCACTTGTGTGATTCTCTTTTGTAGCTAAGAAGTTCACAAGTTTATCCGAGAAGTTACAAGTTTCAACTCAACATTGCAAGACTTGTTAGCTTTGTATTGTATAAACTCTTATAGTTTATACTTCATTTGTATCTTGTATTGAAGTGATCGGTTAGTATTTTAGGCCTTAAAATACATAGTGTGACAGGAGTGGTTGTACCCTTGTAAAAGAACTCGACATCTAGCTTAGTGTCAGAAATATTGGATAGGCGACGTTAGGGTGGTTCTACCTTGAACTAGGACCCGGTATTTAGCTTTGTATCGGATAAAGTGTAAGCGACGTGTAAGGTTTTCTCCACCGGTGTAAGGAGCTTGTTGACTAGTGATTAGTAACTCTCAAGTTGGATACTCGGGGCGTGGAGTAGGGCAAGGAAAAAGAGTCCTTGTAGCCGAACCACGATAAACATCCGTGTTGTGGTTTGATTGTTTCTTTCTTTACTTTTGCCTATTGCTTATTGTATATTAGTTTCAATTGTCTACTTACACGCAAATTTTACAAAGATAAACAAGTTAAAAAGCGGTAAACTATTCAACCCCCCTTCTAGTTTTCCACATACGGCATCATTTGAAAGAACACTTGGCGGTTTTCCTAACATAGACTTAGAAGCAATAGTGGGCCTAGAGGAAATGCCAGATGTACTTTTCTTATTATGGGTTAAAAGAGATTTAGCTACACATTATGCATGATCACCAGATAACATACTTTTACGACAAAACACACAAGATGCATTAACATTCAAAACATTCGTTACACTGAGATTTCGATTACAATTTTCTAGATTAGAGTCTAATTCAGAAGCAACATGATTTTTATTCAAACTCCTAAGTTGATCTTCTACTTCTTGGACTTCTAGTGATCCTCTTTTACGTTGCAAGATCCTATTCTTCTTGTTACTTTTACCCTTTGATCTGCTAACACTAGTAGTGGAGACTATTCTTGTAGAAGTGGAAGGATGCAAGTTAGTGTCCTGAATGTTTGTTTCCTTAGGTGTAATGTCCAACTGATACATTCCTTGTGCTATCACTGTTGTATCAACAAACTTTCCTTTTTGAAGTAGCTTAATTTTCTCTTTTAATTCAATGATGATGTATGTTTTATCTTGAATTTGAGACTCAAGGCTTCTATTGAAATGAGCGATGTCATCGCGGTTTTGTTTCCATTCAGCATTTTCAACTTTTAATTCCTCTATTTCCTTTTTATATTGCAAAGGTTGATTTATGAAAACCTCATTGTCATTGCGGTTTTGACAAGATTTTGAAACATTTTGATTCTGCAATTGCAATTCAAAATCAAGACTTTGAGTTTGACACCATTGAAGCTTTTGATTGAGTTGAACAATTTCATTGGAAAGTTTACTTTGCACATCATCATTTCTTATCCTCTCATTTTCTTGTTTTAATGACTCAACTTCATGTTTGAACAAATCATTATCTACAGAGTGATCATCAAAAATCATAGAAGTACCAGTTTTATAAAGAGCATTCATGATAACAGAAATAATATCGGCATAAGAACTTGTTCCAAGAGTTGATCAACATCATTTTAAAACCTTGTTTCTTTGCTTTGAAAATATTTATCATGGATTTGACTTCCTTTTGGAGTTCCTGTTTCCAACGTGTAGCACAAAGACGCAAATGTTGAACGAATGATAAAAATTGTTTTTGAAAAATTCTCTCTTTTCTCTTTCATATGCAGATTGAAAAGTTGCGACCTTTATCTCTGAGAACATTCAATTGCATTTTCCAAAATTTCAATGTCTTGTATAAACGAGTCAAAGTACTGAAGTACAAGACAATGTTTAGGCAAGGGTGTAATTTCACCAGAAGTTGGTAATGGACCATTTATTTGTGCCACAGTTTGAACGGGAGCAACATTTGAAGATGAGATATATGATTTTATCACATACCATGATTGCTCAGGCTTTTCTTTTTGAGGAACAAAAGATTTAGAAATATGAGGGGCTTTTGAATAATCATACGGTTTACAAAACGGTTTAAGACTCATTTTTGATCGACTTTCTTCTTCAATTTCCTCTTCTTCCTCAGTATCATGCACAACAACACGTATGATAGAATAATCAAACATTTTTTCAACACTGTAAATTTTAGGATTTTCCTTGAGTGCCGAGTGAAGAAAACGTGGTTTGTTGTCACCAAAAGCAAAGCCTCCATTAGGATTTGGTTTCAAAGTAATGAATCTTTTGTTTTCCATTTCAAATTTTTGTGTTCAGAAAAATTGGTTTGACCAATTAATGAATCTTCTGTTTTCCTTTTTAACTTTTTATGTTCAGAAAAATTGGTTTGACAAGTTGACAACTCGGTTTTTGTTTTTGAAAGCTCAGTTTTAAGTTGTTCAACTTGTTGTTTGATTTCACATTTTTCATTTTCCAATTGAGAAACCAATTTGCCGTTAGACTCAATTAATTCCCTCAATTGATGATGAAGATTTTGTTCTTTGTTGTAATATTCTTGAAACGCAGGTTCAAAACTTTTTTCACGTTTTTCTTTGTTTTCAAAAATTGACAATTGTGTTTTATAGCACTCAAGGTCCTTGGTCAATAATGCATTTGTTGCTTTTAATGATTTATTTTTTTCATTTCATTTTTGAATTTGTGAAATTTGAGCATTCAGTTGGTTGATCAAGAACATAAGGTCAGAGTCTGGATCAGGCAAAGGTTCATTTTGTTCAACATGATCATGTTTTTCGTCCTCAATTGGATCATCAAATGTAACAACTGGGTTAATTTGATCATTTTCATCATCAAATGTAACAACTGTGTTCATTTGTTCATCTTCTTGAGGAGATAAAGATGAGTCAATTTGAACAACTTGCGCCTTGTCTGGTGCAGACGCAGATGGTGATGCAATTTCATGTATTAGGCACGTGTTCGGATCATGTACTTGAGAGAGACTATTAGTGTCATATACTGGGCCCAAATCATTCATTTGAAGTTCCTGCATGTTGGCCATTAGCATCACAACAGCATTAGCCTCCAGATCTTCCATGTCATCATCATCATAAGTATTGGCCATGAAGCTGTTTTCCTTTTCAGTGAAAGTTCCACCTGCTTCATCCTTTAGAGCTAGGAGTAATGCTTTCTTATGAAACTTGCTGCCCCGAGTTCTTGGTTTAGGACATGCAGTAGCTATATGACCTTTCCTATTACAATTGTAGCACCACAATGCAGCATTTCCAGAGTCTGAATTCCCTGATTCAACAATTTCAACCCTTTTCTATAAAGCATTGTTCCTGAATCCCCTAGTATTGTTAAACCTTTGTCCATTTCCTGAATTTCCTGTATAACCACCTGAACCTGATCTTCCAAAGTTATGATTCTGTATCTCAACCCGACCATCTTGAACTATAGCTTGATTACTTGTGTTAGATGAGGTATGGAGATGATTGTTTGTCTTGTTTGAGAATTTGCTGAAGGCACGAGCAATAAGTGCAAGTCCTTGATTCAAAGTATTGAAGTCCTCATCTTCATCATTATCTGAATTTGTTTAGTGCATAGTGTCATTGTTTTCATATGGAACAAGTTGATTTGAAGCAGATGGCTGTGACGAATCATATGAGATCATTTGGTTTGAGGGTGTTTATTGTGGGTAATTGAAGTAGTTTTGTTCTTTGACATAAGCTTGATTTGACATTAGAGGTGGAGCCATGTGTGATTGAGCTACGAGTGCCAAAGATTTTGGAGTTGGAGGCGGTGAGTAGTTCCCTAGGATAGCTCGATCTTTATCCACTTCAGATTGATGGAGCTTCAGATAATCATACAACAATCCATATGGTGCATTGTGAAGATTTTTTGCTTGTCGAACAAACGTCACATACTTTTGCCAATCAGGACCAAGACAACTTAGAAACTTAGTATTGACTGCAATCCTTGGTAGCTTGATGTCATGTTTGTCAAATCATTGATGATATTAGTGAAGCGATGGTAGTACGACTCAAGTGTCTCCCCTGGTTCAATCATGAACATAGTATATTCCATGTAAAGTTTTTATTGCATGTCCTCTTTATTTAGTTCAGTGCCTTCCATTAAGAGATGAACGTGTTCCCACATAACTTTGGCCGTTTTCTGAGCATCAACACTTCAAAAGATTAGATTCGGGATTCCCTGAAGTATGTAGATCATAGCATATTCATCTGCTTCACAATGAAGTTGTTGATCAGCAGTGAGTTGAGACTCAGAAACAGGATTAACTGAATCAGGCCTTGGAGGATTAGCATTGGGATCACCTTCAATGGTTGTTGTTGGCCACTGAAATGGTCCTTCAAGGATTACCTTTTTCATGAACTTGCCATGGGGTTTCTTGAGTTCAATCAACCTTAGGAATCGACTTGCTCACTGAACGTAACTACCGGGTGTAAGCATTGGGGGTGTATCAAGTGATCATACTTCATGTCTTGATTGTTGAGTGGTGATTACT
Source organism: Artemisia argyi (assembly GCA_030686995.1). NCBI lineage: Eukaryota > Viridiplantae > Streptophyta > Magnoliopsida > Asterales > Asteraceae > Artemisia > Artemisia argyi. The sequence continues at coordinate 98,245,958 of CM060680.1, forward strand.
TCACACATCTAATCAAACCAATGAGGTTGTTTAGGTGGAAGATTGATTGGTTGTTGTGGCATTTGGTATGGCTGTTGTAGATGGATGAGCTGATGTTGTTGCATGAGGAGTTATTGTTGAGGATATTGCGGTTGTTGATAATATTGTGGTGATTGTTGATAGTGTTGTTGTTGGTGATATTGCTGTTGTTGAGGATATTGTTGTTGATAGAAGTTGTAGCACGATGGTTGAGACATGATTAGTGAATATGTTAAAATGGATCTTGAATGATAAATAAGGCTGTTGTTGTAGTTAAGATGTTTTGGCGAAAGTTGAAGACAATTCGGATATTAACTTCCTTGCTCTCTAAAATCCAGAATTTGCTTACTCGCAGGAACTTAAAGTGCTTATTCTCTGGATGTGAACAAATTGCTTACTCGCTGGAGAATAAGTGCTTACTCTCTGGATGTGAAAAATTGCTTACTCACTGCAGAATAAGTGCTTACTAGCTAAAAGTTAACCTTACTCGAAGAATAATGTTTAACGAACTATAGTTTCCCTTACTTAAAAGCAACACAAATTCCTTACTAGATAAACTATAAGGAAACAAACAGGTTCTAATTCCTAACTCGGAATTTGTAGACAGAACTGTTACTCATTAAGTTGATGCTTACTCGCCAAAATTTAAGCTTACTCGCCAGAAACTTACTTACTCACCAGATTCTAAGCTTACTCGCCGAAAACTAAGCTTACTCGCCAGAAAGTAAATCTTACTCGCAGAAACAAAGAGTAACTCGCCCAAAAAACGTAAAAAACCTACTTTTAAGCCCAAAATTTCTACCAAACCTAAACTAAAACAACCTATTCTATCCCTTGGCGATTGATACCACTTGTTAGGTCACCATTTCACAACACATAATCATGTAATCTTAGTGAGAGAAAGTAAGTAGAGAGAGAGAGAGAGAGAGTGGAAGGAACTTGTAAATGATATAATGGAATTAGATTAAGCAAGAACCAACACCCTCCAAGGAGGGTTTACAATGTATTTATACTAGTAATATAGGGTTACCACTTCTATAGGCTTTTCCATACACTAGAAAACTAAGGCCCATGGACTAATGTTTTACTTAACTTAAACAAAACATAATAACTTAATACATAACAATTCATAACGTAATAATGTAAAGCAACCTATTAATAAAACTTAATGACCGACACTTGGTATTAACAAAATGTGTTCCCTGCATAAACTCTTAATGATTACTTATGTCAATATTATTTAACCTTTCTTAAGGGGTTACACTAACTTATAATGCTAGTGAAGAAATCGTTGGAGGGGTATGGTAGCCCAAGAATTCCACAGCTAGACACAGAGGTTATTAATGCACATATAATAAGAACCAAATAAATATCATATAAACTTATAATCGATGGGAAAGCAATATAAAGGGGAGAAATATGGCGGTCACAAGCCCAACAATCCTGATGGATTAAAGCTTACTATTACAATAAAACAAAACTATTTAATGAGCTAAAACACTAGCAGGACCTTCTTACTGCTCTGAAATCTTCGTTTAGGTGGTGTCTTGTGTTGCCTATTCGTCTCTATTCTTCTACTTTGGGTTTGATTGCACCCGAAATTCTGCTGTCTAATGGGGTATTTATAGTCTTCTGTTAGAGGGTTGATGCGGCGTATTTAGATAACTTCGCGTTGGGTCAAAGATTAATATATTCTTGAATATTCGTACATCGTATTCAGATGCAGCGTAACTTGAATCTCTATGCGGCGCATGTCCTTCAATATCTTGGATAATCTTTGGTGAAATCTTGAGACTGTTGCGCCGTATGTCAATAAGGTAATACGACGTATCTGGAGTAGATAAGTCAGATCTTCTTCGTTGACCAAAGTTTCATATGCGGCGCGTGAGATTAATACATGTGGCGCATTCTTAAAAGTCAGGCAATAGAATTCGAATTCATCTAAGTATGATAGTACGACGTATCCGTCTAGAATGACATGGCGTATCTCCTTCAATTCAGTAGACTTTTCCAACTTGATCCATTTTTCTTCATTTTACGTCTGAAATCACTAACTTTCACCAAATGCTTGTTTATTACTGACAATTACAAAAGTAAGCGATTAAGTGTCAATTCTCATAGATAATATTATAAAACAAGTCAAATACATAGGACAAATGATGACAATAATATGTACTTATTTGATGTCATCAGTTCCTCCAAAGTTACACACCATAATGAAAACAAAGCGTTTGTATTTATATATTTTGTGTTGTGACTGCTGATAAGGATTTATTTGGTACCTTTTTAAGGGGTCATTTAAGCGCTAAACTCATATAAATATGATCAAATATTGCCCTAAATCGTTTCTTTTTGCATTTTAGGTATTTGGGACGAAAAATCTAAAAACCAGCATGTTTTGGACTAAAATTGACAAGAAAGTGAAGAAAACGACAAAGTCGCAAAATCTGTCTGAAAAAGAGCTCTTAAGGCGTCAAACTTTACTAAGTGACGCCGTCACCTACAATTTGGAGATGAAAACGTGTACAAATTTTACAAGCGACGCTTCAGAAGTTTTGGAGGATCTTATAACCTGATGGAGTTAGGTGTATTTGAAGACCAATAATCAGAGAAAAGTGTACACCAGATGGCTCAAAAGATTTATAAAGTGACGGCATCAAGACCCATACGACAGCGTTACAACGGCGACTTGCATAAGACGAAACCCTATTGGCGGTGGGTTGACGGCGTCACATTCCATAATGTGACGCCGTCACAGATATATTCATATATATATATATATATATATATATATATATATATATATATATATATATATATATATATATATATATATATTTATATCTTTTTCATTCATGGTAACATCTTGGAGTATCACTTCAGAGAGCCGAATTTCTGCTACTTTGTAATGGTTTTTACAGCCTTTTTAGCCATGTTTCATTGAAGATAAGTAATTCATTCTTAATCATTCAATATATCTATGTGTTGTTTGATTGTATGCTTTTCTTCTATCCACTTTAACATGCTAGGCTAGATTAATTAGTGTTTGCTTAGATCTAATGAAACCTAGTTATTGATCATTGATTTGTCATCTCTTGTTTAATTGATTGTCTCATGTTAGAATTAGAAAACCTGCTTAACTCTTATAAGTACTAGCTTGTCTATATTATAAAACGCAACCCTAAAGTGCACTAGTTGGTTTTTCTCGTTGTATTTATTGCGTGAATTGTGGCTTGTAGATCCTAGAAGACTTAATAGACTTTAAGGTTTCTAGGAGAGACTTATACGTTCATAGAGTTAGGGTATCGGCACCTCCCCACGACCAATAAAAAGGAATACAACACTTCAATTAAAACAAGGGCGTGACAATTCGACTAATCAATATGAGATAACTATGGAGTAAGGAAATCTAAGTGAACATATTCTCTTATCATAAGAGTTACAACTTTTTACTTTTCTAGTTTATTACTATATTTTAGTTTAATTATTAGTTTAGTTTTAGTTAATTAGTAGCTAAAACGTCCACTCTTCCAAAGCCCGAGATTTTTTCTGACTTTTATAAAAATATAAAAATAACAAAAAGAATCATCCCTCACCTTTAGACCTATCTCGACATACACTTCGGCCTTCACATACACTATTCCCCTAGAGAATGATCAATCCCCGTGTCTTGCCTATACTACACTACAACAGTTAGCTACACTACCTAAGAGGATTGTAAAACTTTTTAGGAGGTCTTACAACCGCCACATCAACTGCTTCACCTTATGGTTGTGACTCTCTCATCTTGCCGTCTACGTAGGGTTTCCTTTTTCCACGGCCTTGTTGTGAAGGCTTCACCTTATAGGTGTGACACTATCAACATGCCCTTGACGCAGTCCCATCAGGCCGTCTCTACATATTGAGTAGTCATGATCCCATGACCACGTCACAGATGTTGGTCACCTTGTTGGATTTGTGGTTTTTCATCATTATTTGTCCAATCGACCCTAAGACTTGTACGTTTCCAACAATTGCTCTCTCAAGAACCTGAAACTTAAAAAGAAACAATTTATGGTATATATGATCAAAAGTACACAAGTTTAGAGGCTGAATGATCCCTAAAAAGCATATGAATTTGCACATCATCAGTTCGGCACGAAGCTTCCTTCCTCGCCCAACTCCACTCCCTAAATACCCAACTCTAGAGATAGCACTATATCAACAAGCTCCATTTCAGTGGAGAGAACCTTACAACATCGCTTATGATCTTTAACGATACTAAGCTAGATATCGAGTCCTTGTCAAGGTAGGACCAACCTTTCTTCACAATGTATTTTAAGGCCTAAAATACTAACTGATCCCTCTAATTTGTTGTAAAATCATGACTAACAACTTTGGTGTATGATGGTGGAGTACAATGACACAACAATATACAGTGATGTACAACAATATTTGAATGTATAAAAACTAACAACTATAACACTTTGAAGATAGAAAGTCTTCTTGTGTTCTTTACTTGTGAATAAAGTGGCAAATGGCGGATCACTTGAAATGGTTTATAAGATAAGTGTAATGATAAAAGAGTGTATGTATAAATGTATGCAAGAGTATGTGAGTATATACTACAGAGAGGATAGAAAGGGGTGTGAAAGAGTGAGTAAAATGAGTGCAAATTGGTTCCTATTTATAGCCACTGATTTTCACATTTTGGCGGATCCACGGATGCAACCGTTAGGATCTGTCTATGGTACAATTAAACTTTCACAAGTTTATGAAACTTACTGCTTAGTCACCAAGACTGGTATAAGTCAAATTTTATGATCTTTATCTAGCTGATATCATAAATTCGAAACACATAGGGTTAAGGTAAACCATGGTTGATTTTATTGTTCCCCGGGCTATCTTGTTTACCATATGATTTGGTTTGGCAACATAAAATTTCCAATAATAGTTTTAGAATCTTTTTAGAAAAGTTTACACTTTTATAAAATATACCTAAAACCCCAAATAAAAAATAAAAACAAAAAAGCTTGCATACAAGAAAACAATCTAAGCAAACATAGTTTTTGCGATTTACATGACAACACGAATTAGGGATTTCACTTTTGATCCTGGATACCTTTGTATCCTCATAAAGTTGACTACTTTAGGGTTAGTTACCTAATGGATCGGTTTATGTGGTATAAACATATAAACCCTAAATTCAATCACAAGACTAACTAAACCCAAGTTGTCAACAAAAAGCAAAAAACCCTAAAACGCACAAATCGACACAAGAAACATAACAAAATTAAAGTTTTAATTTTTATGATAACATAAGAAACTTTAATAACCCTAGCTAGATTATATATGATTAGGGTAGCTCTAATACCACCGTAGGGTATTGGTGGTCACCCTCATGGCCAATGAAACATGCACAATGAAAAATAAAGGGAAAAGGGCTATGCAGACCAAGCCTTTGATAACAGATCTCCTAATCAGTGATATGACCTAATTTAACACATAATAAGGGTGTTTACAGAGTTACTTACTTGTTCCTGGAATATGTAAGCTTCAACTCTAATCCGCAATCAGCGGCGTACACGGAATCGCGTTCTTCTTCTTCCTTGATGCTTGTTTGATCGTCTATAGTATTTCTTTGGGAGAATCATTTTGTTGGTTGTGTTAGGTATCCACAGGTACTACACAGTTAGAATTAGTGTTAAATCCTATGCACAGTTGGAGAGTACGATTCGACCCAATCGATTAGGGAATAACTTGGGAGTCAATTAGGCCGACAAAAGGATTTCCACCCTTGGGTTTGGTCAACGATCAAAGAGGGGAAGAAAGGGGAATATTTTAGGGTTAGAGGATTAGATTTGGATGCCGTGGTATATACAGGGTATCAAAGGAGATTCCTAATACAACAAGGATTCTATATAATTATCCTTAAGTATAAAAGTTTGACAAGAAGTCAAACTAACTTCCTCCTTCCCTAAGGGCTCAGCCAAACCATCAAACCCATTTGCCTTTTATATACTTTGTATATTTAATCCTTGACAAATGTATACCTTTGAATAATTATCTTTGTACCCTTCTATAAGAATATTACAATATTCTCATTTTCTTATCATTTCCATTTCATTTTGTATCTCTTTTCTTATTACCAACTTGTCTATTTTGTTTAGTATGAACCGGTTTGACCCATCAGCATTTCTATGAGTACTAATTGTGAAAGTCGTCGTTATTTGCTCCCAAATTATTTCACAATGTACACCTTAAAAATGCTTTCAATATTACGTAGCGTTTGGTATTTTGTAATCAAATTGGGAATGGAAAAGGTTATTATGGTAGAATGAACAAATCTTGTTTGTTTACACATTTACAATGTAATGATTTATTGCAAAGAATGCTCATTACACCATTTTCATTCCTTAGGGGTCCCCTTCTTTTTCTCATTACATCTTGTAATAGAATGAAAATTATATAAAAGCCATCATTAACTAAGCACATTAAATAAACTTCCTATCATCAATGGCTATTTTAGTCTGTTTTTATCGATTCCATTACGTCCTATCTTACGAACCAAACATGATTAATAACGGTAATAAATAATTACATTGCGTCATTCATTCCATTACATCGTTTATTCCACTCATTTGATATTTCATTCCTTCCTACCAAACGAACCCTTAACTCTTTGACAACAATAATACCATTTCTTATCTTATATAATAAAAACTTAAGTTGTCTTATAAATGTAAAGTTCTCACAATAAATGTTTCATGAATTAAAAGTGAAATGTGGAGGCTTCATGTGTTAGTACATTGATTTAATAGTCATGCATAAGGGTAAGTACATAAGATTAGTGATTCGAGTAGTTGAAAAAATTTGTATGGTACAAGGTAGTTTAAGTAACATCAAACTTAAGTTGTCTTATAAATGCAAAGTGCTAACAATAAATGTTTCATGAATTAAAAGTGAAATGTGGAGGCTTCATGTGTTAGTACATTGATTTAATAGTCATGCATAAGGGTAAGTACATATGATTAGTGATTCGAGTAATTGAAAAAATTTGTACGGTACAAGGTAGTTTAAGCAACATCAAAAGTATATCAATTACACAATATTGGGTGACTTAATTTAATGTGCAAGAGGATTTGTGCAAAAATTGTAGTACGGTACAAGGTAGTGTAAGCAACATGAAAAGTATATCTTCTATACTATCTAAAGAATGGAATGCTTAATTTAATGCGCAAGAGGCATTGTGCACAAAAGTTTGTACGGTACAATATGTTTTGCATGAGGAATCATGCACAAAATTTTGTACTGTACAACATATTTCAAGCCATCTCTAAACCTCAAAGAATACAAACCAAAAATGTAATGAATGCATAAATTAAACACACCAATTAGTGGTTAGTCTTTTTATCTTCCCGTCCATGAGTTACAAATATTTTATCAACTATATAATGTGTCAAAAATCACACACAACAAACCACAACTTCCTCCACACCGCGTGCACTTTGGGCTACAACTTATTATGGTGGTAAAGTAAGCATCATATCGTATTACTTGTCTAGCATATTGATTTATATTATTTTATGTAAATTTCACGTGTGTTTTTTGTGTTTAAAATGTAGGACATAAAGATGGTGCTTAGGAGGTTTGGTAGTAACATCACCTTCTCTAATGGTTTAAGAGATCCTACACATCGTTGTTTTATCAATTAAGTGAAACATGCAAGAACATTTTTACTTTGATCAAAAATGCAATATATTGATTAACTATATATAATTGTTTTTTGTAGCGCGTCAAGAAGCATTAAAGAAAGAAATCGAGAAGTCACAAAAATTGTATTAAGAACAAAACATGCAAAAGGCCAATGAACAACAACGACAAAGACAGCAACAACAAGAACAACGGTGGTATGAATACTTAGCATTCATATTAATAGTACATTACAAATTAAACATGCAATATTTTACTTCATGTAATATTGCTAAACGGGCTAATACTATTGATTCGTTAGCAAATAAGTTTATTGAAAATAATGTGACGAGCATTCAATTTTTAGTCAATAATTATTACTACACTTTGTTGGTGCATTTTAATATTTTTGCTCTTAATGTAGTTTTTTATGTCTTGCGGTGTGTTAATGTCATTTTTTTAATTAAACGTCTTGGAATATTGCGTGACTTTGATATTGATATGACTGTGTAAATTATGTCGATGTTACATATTGAAAATGGTAGTATATAATAAAAATATAATAAAAATATCTTCACACAAACAATAAGAATCTTCTAAATCGAAGAAGTATATAAAGGAGAAGAAAATTGTATTTCAAATATTATCCTACACCTATCACGAGGTAAGCATTATTCATTTGAGTTTGAGATCATGTGATTCATGTTGTCATACAGTAAATACTTAGAGTGAGTTAATAATGAATGCTCCAAATTCGATATTATAGTTTATGGAAAAATGTTGTTATAATACATTAATTAAAAAAAAATTTATGTAACTTACTAATATTAAAAGATTACATATGAAAAGCCTCATTTAAATATAACATTTTGCAAAAAACCTTTTTACATTAAAGAAAGAGATTGAGAAGTCACGAAAATTGTATCAAGAACAAACATGCAAAATGCGAATAAACAACAACGAAAAAGACAACAACAAGAACAACGCCACGGCCTCCGGTGTCAATATAGATGAATACTTAACATTCATATTAACAGTACGTTACAAATTAAACATGCAATATTTTACTATACGAATTATAATTTATACTCTTGAATATACTAATTACTTAATGTTTTATGTTTTTATAGTTTTGTTAAAAAGGAAATTTGTTTTATAGTTCGCTTTTAATAATGTAATTTATTTGAACAACGAAGTCCGTCTTTCACAAAAAATGAGAATTTCAAACATGAACAAAAAATTAGTCTCGAACATTACGAAAAAAAACAATTAAATCCAACCTGTGTACATCGCATGGGTCCCGAGGCAGTCCAAACCTGTGTGCATCGCATGAGGATGAATATAGGTCTCCAACATTAATGTCATCGCTTCATATTTAAAATAATTTATGTAACTTATACATATTAAAATATTACATGTGAAGAGACTCTTTTCAATGTAACATTTTGAAAAAAATCTTTCACATTTACTCTTTTAATGTCAATAAACTATTTTAAATGTGTGTCGTGCTTGGAAATGTGTTATCATCACAACTTAGATATATAATGACGAAAATAACTGCCTAAGATTACACTATAAAAACCTTATATACAGCCCATGTGCAACTCAATAAAGTATTTTAAATACGTATAAAGCTTAGCAAATGTATGACGCCATACAACTTAAATATAAAATGACGAAAATAAATGCCGAATATTACGCTACGAAAACTTCTATACAGCCCATGTGCATCGCACGTATTTTAAATCTATGAAAACTTCTATACAGCCCATGTACATCGAAAGGGCATTGTTGACTATCATAAGAAATAGTTATAACTTAGCCGGATGTATTAATATGAGTTAGTTACAATAAAAAACGATAAAGTCAATACAAAAATAAATAGACAAAAAATATTACATAAAAAATACATCTTAAAAGATTACATGTCAATAAACTATTTTAAATACGTATCATGCTTACAAAATGTATGCTACCATGAAAACTTATATATATATATATATATATATATATATATATATATATATATATATATATATATATATATATATATATATATATATAATGACAAAAATACGTCTCGAATATAAAATGATGAAAATAAAAGACGAATATTAAACTTTGAAAACTTCTATACAGCCCATGTGCATCGCACGATAAAAATTAGTTTTTGCCAATACTAAGAGTTAGAATTTCTAATGGTAAACAAAAACAATGTATCGCATTGGTAAGTGAGCTTTAGTACATCCGATTTGAACAGATAAATTAAAAAAGTTTGCAAAAATAACAAAATACGGCATATTAAAAATATCACATTGAATAATGAATAGAAAGGAAAAAATACATAATTTTGGCTCACAGTCATTTATAAATTATAATAACAAATAAAAAAGTTGTGTGCATCGCACGGGTCATGAGGTAGCCCGAGTTATATATTGTATTTTGAATGTTTGACTTGACCTTAATTAAAAGTAACGAAATAACGGCAACAACATTTTTCATGTCATGCTAACAAAACACAACTTAGAAATTTATTGACCAACAAAATCCATCCATGACCAAAATGACGAAAATTAGTGCTGAACAATACGCTATGAACATTTAGATCGAGCCCGTGTGCATCGGACAGGTCTAAACGACTAGGATACTAAAAGGTTAAGTAGTATTATAAATGTAAAGTAGTCATGATTAATGCCTCACGAATTGATTGTATCATATGTAGTCTTCCACATTGATTTCTAGGCAAACTCAAGCAACTATCTTTTAGTGTAGCCATTAATATGAAAACCAAAAGATTTTAAACCCTCCATCTCTTTGCCTCCCATGAGTTACAACTTACAAGCAAATCATACTAAACTATTATATAAAGAGTTGTGCGGGAATGTGACTTGGCCATGCTTCCATACATGGAACGGATGCTTGCATGCATTAGGTATTTAATTTTTCAATTTTTACCCATATATACATTATATTTATTAAATGTCGTTATGTGGTTATACTTCTTTTGTAGATTTCTTTTGCAGTTAGATGAAAATTTTAAAGTGGCAATGAAATTCATAGGATAAGTCTCACACAAAGCTCATTTTCTTTTTTTTTTTTTAGCAATCTACAAAGCTCTAATATGATAACTAGTTGCATATGAAACTGATAATTAATTAAAAATGGTGAATCTGGTGATTTTGATGTGGGTAGGAATATGTAGATAAGAGATTATTTACATTAGTTATAAATTCATGATGATGATTATCAAAATTTGATTTTATGATTATATATATATATATATATATATATATATATATATATATATATATATATATATATATAGGGAGACTTTCTTACGAGAACCATTTTATCTGCGAGAACTGAGAGAACCACCAAAAACATACATGCACGCCTTTTAAAATAAAATAAAAATACATGCAAATCATCAATAATCGTAAGTATCTACCTATGTTCTTCAATATCATCATGAATTCATCCTATTTTTTTTCACAAAAACCTTACACACAGCCGCAATATTGTCGTTGCACACCCTATATGAACATACATGCACACGTTCAATGAAAAATTTTGTATTTTTAATTTCTCATCAAATTATTTAGAACAACTATGTTTTTTTTTAAAACATATATGTTGTTTTTAGAACATATGTGCAAAACTACAATCATTGAAGGCGTGCATATATGCTTTTTGTGGTTCTCTCAGTTCTCGCAGATAAGATGGTTCTCGCAAGAAAGTCTCACTATATATATATATATATATATATATATATATATATATATATATACACAGAGAGAGAGAGAGAGGGAGAGAGAGTAAGGATCCAGTAAGAAGTAAATTAAAATAAGAAGTGGTGAGAAGTGACCAAAACCACACATTTGAGATGCAACGACTTGCATTAGATGCATTTCTATTCATATAGATGCAACATCTTGAGTTTCAAAAGTTAATTTGATGTATAGATGGTGCAAATAGATTTTCATGATTTCGGCACGTGCTGAGGAACAAAAAACAAGAGAAATCATGAAACGCATCTAATATACGTATATGCATCTGATTAAAAGCTAGAAAACACACTATGGTGCGTTATAATGCATCTAAGATTATAGGGATGCATCTAATTTAGGTCGGTGCATCTCGAATTTGTGGTTATAGTTCTTCTTATTCCTTCTTATTTTAAGTAATCTTCTTATTTGATCATTACTATATATATATATATATATATATATATATATATATATATATATATATATATATATATATATATATATATATATATATATATATATATATATATATGCAGAACCACATTTTTGTACAGAACTTACAGAACCACTTTAAACCAATCAAAATTTAGTATTATTAAATACTTTCATTTAATTCAAAAAGGGTATAATAGTCAAATTACATTTTGATTTTTTTTTTTTTTTTTTTTTTTTTGATTTTTTAATTAGAAAACGTTTTTTTAAACAACTTAATTTTTGGATTTTTTATATTGTATATGTTTTCTAAAAAAAACGAGTGCATATGTGTGTTTTTTTTTTTAAATATTGTAAATTTTATATATTTTTAGCCTACATTTTTTAGCTTGAAATGGTAATTGCACATATGTTTATAGTGTACATTTCTTAATCTTCGTATGTTATCGAAATAACATATGTGCACGTCTTTCAATAACATCTATGCACGACTTTCAAAAACATAAACATACATATGTAACCTTTAAAAATTTATAACAAACCAAGAACATATATAATATACACAAATATTTGATATTAAAGAAAATACAATTCATGTACAAGTATCTTGTTAAACATAAATATGCACGCCGTTTAAAAACATGTGTGTACTCTTCACTTTCTCATCCAATTCATTTGAACATATGTGCACGCCCTCATATAACATATGTGCACGTTGCGCTTTCTCATCAAAGTCATTAGAACATAAGTGCACACCTTCCAATAACATATGTGCATGTTGCGCTTTCTCATCAAATTCATTAGAAAATAGGTGGCACGCCTCCAAATGACCACATAAACTTCAATCAAAGGTGTAAGCCCCGAAAACACAATACCTGTTTCCAAATAAAAACTAAAATTAAATATTTAATCATTTTATTAATAGATAATGCAATTTTAAACCATAACAACGTATATGCATTTTCAATAGATTTAAATTCCAAGAACATAAATATCCGACGGTTAGTATAGCAAACTAAATGTGTACTCTGGTTTATAGATATAAAAGTCCAATTATAAATCAAAACTTTGCTATATAGACTAATGCGCTCATGTCATCCATGTATCTAGATATAAATTCAAAACATTTATGTCATTACTAGTTAGACTAGTCTAACCTTCAAAGCCTAATACTCTGTAAGTAATAAGCAAATTAAGCCTAGCTAGTTGCAAAACAAGACGATCAGTCAACGTGATTGACTAATAAAAAAATAAAAGACCTAAACTTTTTTCCTTATAATGTAAACTGCCGTAATTTTCCTTTTAATGTAAACCACACCAATATTAAACCCATTTTTGAAATACTTATAAAAGTTAACAAACCTGCATTTTTTAACAGAACCAACTGCTGAAAAACAAGAGACCACAATCAGGCAGCCATGGTCCGCTTAACCCCCACCAACAAACCAACAAACCTGCACTTCTAATGTACACATCTTCACTTGACCCTCCAGCAATGACTATGACTAGATCGGTGGACACAGTCCGACGGCCATATGAAAAACCGGCGACAAGAATCCGGTGGCAACAATCTTGCGCTATTTGAATTTTTTGATTTGATTTGTTGATGATGAAACAAAATTAATTTGCAAATAGAATATCAAATAGGGGAAAAAAAACTATGCACTCAACAGACCTAGAGAAAAAAAGAGGTGTCGACGACTTAGGTGGTGTCGGCTTAAATGTTTTCAGTTATAAAAATTAATTTTCAAAATATTTTTACTTTGTTTTATTATCGATTAAAATACAAATAAATTAACGTGTCTTAAATGTTTTCAGTTATAAAAATGGTCTTCATTAATATTTCAAAAATGATTCTTAACTTGCATTTTAATAATAATCATGATCCTAGTATGGTTACATTAATATTAAGTTTCCGTTCACTTTCATCTTAAAAAATGTCCATTGGGTACCAGTTAGTAAATCCCTATATAAAATACACACATAGGTTTTTATACACATCAATTTTGCTAGATAAATTTATGCATGAATAAACATTTAATGAAAATGAAAAACATAGATTAATGTCAGTCCGTTAAATAAGAACAATAGATTCAACAAAGCGATTTCAAAGAGTTAACATGCCAAAATAAGCATTAATAATGCCACCATATTAAAAACGGTTTATCATAGGCTTCAAAACTTTTAAAACAGGCAAAATGTAGCATTCTAGAGGTTTTGGCGAACAAAAGCGCATGATAAAGTATTTCATTTCTTCAATTACCAATATAGTTGCAAACTTAGACATGGTAACAATGGAGAGTGAGACCCCTGCCAGCAATTTTAGCAGCCCAAAACAAAAGAAAGCATTTAAGTCTAAACAAAGCAGCAATCCCAACTTGTTCAATGGGCATCTCTCTCCAACAGTTCTTTCATGAATGCTTTTACGAAATCCAGTTCCCTCTAGAATGACTTGGTACGATTAGGGAATACTGAAAAAAGAGTATAAGTGTCAGAGAAGCAACATTTCACAAAAAGTTACAGCATTTTGTACATCCCCCCCCCCCCCCCCATAATAACATGCCACAACTGCAGGTGTTGTCCTCAAGCATGTTAAGGTTAATTTGTGCCTAATGCTTTAATTTAAGCAAATAGTCCTACCCTCCAGGTTTCAAGCCACCCAACATGAGAACATTAGATAATTGAGGTTGTGGATACAACTCAAATATTATAGAATGTAAGATGATAAAGTATCCCATTTGACTGCTTAAATCTATGCATTCTTATTACTAATATTAATATAACAACAAATAATAAATACCTCGTCTACCATAGATTTCTTGGTGGTCGTATAACATGGACATGGTTGCTTTTGTGTCCTATCGTACAAAATGAAAACCACAAGTTAAAGGCAACTTAAACCTTAAGTTATTAAAACTATACTCATACATTAGTCCATCTCCAACTATTTGAATTACATGATCTACCCATGATTAGCCAATATGAGTAACTGTGAAAAACATTAAGAGCTTTATAAGTAGAAATTCAAGCAACAACAACAGAAAATTTTGTCTATTATTATTAATGATTAGCATTATAAATTATGCTATATCAATAACAATATACACTTTTTAAATAAAATTGTTTCTTCTTAAATTTACCCGTTATATTTATCTGAAAACTGGTTAGATAAATAGTTTTAGTAAAAACCTTCAATGACGCGTGGTCGCATAAACAAATCTTCCTTAACCTTAAATGTATTGAAAGTCCATTATGTGTTATTCTCATGTTCACTTCTTCCGGCTAACGCATACTAAAAGCATGAGTTACAGAACTTGATTAAAAAATAATCGGTAAAACCTATAAAGCCTCAAGTAATTTGCCTCTGAATAGGCACAATATCTGCATTTAGTTACACAACTTCTATATCTATATCTACTAAGGATGATAAACTGATATAAGTGTCAGCACATCTCAAAGATAATTTAAGTTTGTGCTTACTTATATTACTAATTGATACTCAATACCTTCATATTCAAACAAAGAACAACGAAGTCTAAAAACTCAAACATAAGATCGAGTTAATAGAAAAATAAAGTAGACTATTAAGTTTGCGTCATAGCCACACTACAAACATAAACCATCTTCATTTTCCATCTTTTTTTAGTCTTGTACTCAAAGTCACATCATAAAAGCTCAACTGAAAGTTCTAATGATCTGAATTTGTTGTAACAGCCAATATTCACATCACACGTTTGGTTTTTGTCATAGTTTCTTCCCTAAAATGCATCAAAATTTTACAGTTTTACATTACAGAGACATTGAAGGTGAGTGCTACTTTTTCAACCAAAATCAATTACTCTATTAGTCAAATAAATAGTGTCTAAAATCATATGTTGCGGCAGAATAATGAACGCACCATTAAAATCCATTAAGAAGCATACCTTAAAAGTCAATACCAAATGATGCTTCAAAACTATAATATTGGGATCATTTTCTATTGGCTTAAGTAGTGCCCACTCAATCTCTCTTCCTCTCATTTAAGGGACGGGTGCCCATCTTCCGCATGATCAAAAGATGCACATGTACATATTCATACATCTATAAAATTTCAACTTTATATATAATGTCTTAAACAAAGAAGCATGTTTTATGAATATATAATTATCCGTAGAGTTTAGTGAGCAATGTTGTAACAACCTTGATTGATGTGCCAAAGTAATTAATGGTGATAAGCATAATGTGTTCACCCCATCTCTCCACAAGTCATATACTTCTACTTTCTTCTTGATTCATTGTTATAACATTATACAATACAAATAAACAAACACACATTGCATTTGCAAACTGATTATACAATTATTGCATTATTAATGGGTGTTTGGGACTGCTTGTTAAAATTGCTTTATATCTCAGTTTTAACATGTTCTTTATCCAAAGGTTGCATGTTGGTCATTCCAAATTATATAATCACTTTTAAGAACAGAGAAATTAGTGGAAAACTTAACAACACATCAAATTAAACAAAAAGTCAAGATCTTTTGGACCACACCTCAATGAGGCATAATAAGACCATATATTAACTTCAAGATTCTGCCTGATCAAGATAGAGAATGTAGTTGGGAGGCTGATCAATCGCGACATTAAATATAATATGTAGATCAAAAATTTAAAACACAATAACCAAGTTAACAATTGTAATAAGCAATCTAAAAATAATAATTTTTACTAATTGGTCAGAAATTTCAGCTTTGTTTTGTTCCAGTTTTTTGGATCAAGTGAAATACTTACTGTATTCTTTTGCCGCATTGAAATGTCGCACAACAATTGGCATAATGTCACCATCAACTCACCCAATATGCTGCCGAACACTTGTGTCTCACTGGCTCAAAGAAGCTATCAGAACATTAAAAAAATGTTTGTTATGTTCATTACTAATGACATAAACAAAAAAGAGACCCAAAAAAATAATGCATTGGTTTTTACATGTTTATCATCTTTTTGGTTTTGTTCTATAACAGTGACTACACGCTCAATTCGTAAACTGACACCAATAGCAGCAACACGTTTTGTACCAAGCGTGCCAATAAGATTGTCATATCGTCCACCAGCAACAATAAATCCAACCTGAGAACATATACATATTACAATTATATTACAATTATAGATAGGACTAGATAAATGAGAAAAAGAATACAATCATAGAAAATAGCATACCTGTGTAGCCCCTGTGAAAACGGCTTCGTATATCACACCAGTAGTCAAGTTCTCTTTCAACGTTTCTTCTGAATCAACCTTTTACCAACAAAAATAGGAGTTAGGATTTATTGTCATAAAATTTTATTATGTTAATGAGAATCAAGTTCGCTTGTTAACAAAGAAAAAAAAAATCTTTACTACTTGCAATCCAACCCACCTAAATCATCAATCTATGCTTCCCTTCAGATCTACCTTCAATGCCTCCAAACCATTCATATTCCGTCAATCTTTCAAAGTCTAAAGAGATCACGGCCTCGACTCCTTACTTCCCGAGCTTAGCCCTCGATGCAAAGAATGACTGTTTTATCACTTCTGACTAAACAAATGCACACTCACTACAACAAATCAGGTTGTATAGGACGCCGAATACTGTCCTATCCGGTTACTTTATAGGACTTTTAGCATAATAGGACCAATGATATAAGTGCCACGTATAAAGGCGTTGTATACAAATGTATAAATTATTAGGACACCAAAAATGAAAAATCTCAAACCACCAAACATACCCAATAAGAGTGACCACTTAACTTAGAAGGGTGGGGAAAAGATACATGAGAGTTATGGGTTCCTAATGATGCCATACTCCTATCTTGTTTTGATTATTGTGGATGCGGGTTGAATGATCTTGATGGGAAGGAGTATGGAAATGTAATTAGATGGTAAGGTGCCAAATATAAAGGTGAATAAAGGTCTAAAAAGAATGAGCTTGGAAGAAGACAGAAGATTTGTGCAGGCATATTTTGTTCTGTTTTTTCAGATTTAAGTCTAGTCTGATAAAAAGAATCTAGTGCTATATGATATCGGATGTAGTATAGATTTGAATGTTGATTCTGTTTTGGTAATGTCCAAGCAGTGATGTGTTTTCTACTTATGTTGTACAAATGTTTGTGGAGTTAATATAAATATATTCACCTTTGCACCCAAAAAACAAAAAAAGATACATGAGAGTTTGAGACTATGGAGATGTTTTTTTTTCTTTATCTGTGTACACGGAGAGTGTTTTTTCTAATATACCCAATCAAATTTCTTTGATATGTGAAGGATATTATAGTGTGTGTTAAGCTACTCTTGTGAAATGTGACTTGCATACTTGTGTGTGTTTTGGATTAAACAAATGACTTTTGTGGTATTATTTGAGAATTTAGAGAATATTCATAAAAATGGTATGTCAATAGATATACTTATTCCCGCTCCATAACTTAAGTTTAGACATCTTCACATCCAATCTAATCACACAACTCACACAGTTCCACAAACTAATAAAAGGAACCATGAAAATTAAAGCATCAAGATGTAAAAGCGACAAAAAAAAAAATAAAAAATAAAAAATAAAAAATAAAAAAATAAAAAAATAAAAACAAAACAAAACAATATAATGTGACTCGTAAATTACAAATAAAACTTACCCTTTCGGACCAGCAGATTCATAATCTTTGGATAGATAACCTTGTAATCTCACCAAACACCCAAAAGTGTCCCTCGAGAGTAGTCCTAAGTTGCAACATACCAACAAAATATATTTTTTAGCATATTCATCGATATTGAAAGCATTATTGCAAAGTGTAGTATAAGGAAGATACACTATCAAAATTATCATTAGCACCAAATCCCCTAACAAATACAGACTGTCTTCTGGAAAGATTAGTGTCGTATTTTAATAACTAAACCTAATTCAGAACTACCAATCCTTTCACTCTCTATTGTTCTTCCTTGCCATCTTTGTTAATTAAATTACAGTTTCAATAAAACCCTAAATTTTTTCCTCCAGATTGAAACAAAATTAACAGAAAAATCACAAACCCTTTTAAAATACCAAAAGCCTATATATCAATTTCAAATAAAATCAAGAAATTACACATTAAAAATCATACCTTTAGGAAGAGTTTTTGTTCTTCCTTAAATAAACAATCATCCGAAGCACTACATGAAACATACTTTCTTCAATTTGTTTTCAAATTGCCTAATATTTTATTTAGGGTTCGACTTTTTAAGTTAAAAGTGTTGGAATTGTAGCTCGACTGGTGTTGGAATTGGGGTTTGTTTTTCTATGTTTAAGTTTTAACCCTTAATTATCTTGTATAATACTCCGCCTTTTTTAAGTTTTAGTTTTTTATAATTTTGACACATATACTTTTCTACTCAATTTACTCAAAAACGAATTTTGATGAAGTTTTTTCCTAAATCAAGAAATATTTAGGGGCTATTATTAAATATCTTTAAAAGAAAAATAATAATAATATTAAAAATATTACCAAATAGGGTATGATTTGATTTTCTTGAAATGAAAAAGTCCTCACTGGGGGTTTTGTTTTACTATATAAAAGATGAGATATGAGAGAGATGAATGAATTAATTTACTTTGTTATTTGACCTAATCAAATCACGAATTAGATGGACAGTTATGTGAAATGTATAATATGAAGTTCCTTTATTGCCCCTCGACCAATTGCAAGATAATATCAGACTTTCATTTAATTACAACATTGCCACAAATCATCTTATCCGTTGATCAATTTATCCAATGGTTAATAATGGCTAATAATAGTTCTGTACAAAAAACTGGTTCTGCATTGAATGCTACACTATATATATATATATATATATATATATATATATATATATATATATATATATATATATATATATATATATATATATATATATATATATATATATAATGTTTCTGTATTGTCATATTTGATGAATTCTTTAGGATAATTGGACAAAATAGCATGTCAATTTGAATACGTCTAATGTTACTCAAATAGATGATAGGAGATAATGGTTTTGGTGTTCAAAGTTGTTGATCTCCCAAGTTATTTTTTTTTAGTTTAATGCCTATTTTAGTTGCTGACATGCGTTTGGATATTCTCAATCCTAGCATTAATAAAGAAAATTTCATTCGTGATATTTCCCAACATAAATGAGTCAAATGACACATAAATTGAAGAGGCATATGTGGACAATCAGTAGAAGCATGCAATGTGGAGAATGGGAAAGCTGGAAAGCATTGAAATGATGATGGAAAGAGCAAGTGTTCTGGGTATGTTCAGTTTGATTGCGAAGAATTAGTTTTGGATGCTTTTTGTACATTGAATGGATCTTTTCTTTGATGAAAGAAATTAATCTCATGGTTCATAATGCCACTGATCACGTCTTAGCAAATAGCAACAATTAGCACACATTCGAATTTTCCAAAACTGATCATTTTATATAGTCATGTAGTGTTTAACTTAAGATGATCATTGTTATATGTGCTAAAATAATGTAAGGTTAAAAGAATTGAAATTAAATGGTAAATACTATGATAATCTAAATGTGCTTCAACAATCATGAAGACTCAGTTTGTTAAATCTAAACATGTTTGGAATGTGATAGAGGAATGGTAAGTTTGTAAATGAAAGTGGACATATCATTGTAGAAATTTGATTCTAGATGAAAGTGTGTGTATCTTGATTCGTCAATTTGGCATTCCATGTTCTCAACCACATTATCAGTCTACATCGTTTATAATCTCCATTCAAATTTTTTCCCATAGTTTTACCAAAGACAAATCATAAGTCGAAAAATACCGAGAGTCATTACGGACCAACATAAAATTTGTATAAATGATGAGTTGACTTTTGCAAAAATTATCATGGCCATAACAAGTGTCTCAAAGAACGAATAGAAGATGGTAAGTTGTTGACCTTATGATGAAGCAACAAATATATAAAGAAGCTATAATTTACATGCCACGTAAATGTTATTTTTCTTTGTCTTACTGCCAAGCCCATAAAATGGAACATCTATGTCGCTTAAAGACTAAAAGTATCAAAATATATACATGATAAAATCATTATATGTAACAGTTATTTTTTTTTTGTTACTAACAAGTTCATTTTTTTATCGAAAAAGAATATGTTAAATAAGCATCTATATGTTTCACAATGTTATGACCATGAGTTTTTGATATTGTGTATTTATACGGCTATACATCATTTAAACACGTACACAACACATAAACATGCCAAAACGGGCGGGCTGGGCAGGCACGAGCCATGGTCTAAACGGGCTCAGCCCTGAACAGGCACGGGCTAAAAGGGCTCGAACCAATTTGTAAATTATTATAACAAATTTAAAAAAAAGTTAAGTGTAAGACACAAGAAAGAGTTCAATAGAGCCTAAACCCATTATACTATAAGCTCATTGTCTAAAACTTAGACTAGAAACATAGAAAAAAAAATAAAGAAGCATAACAAGAAGAACTAAACTATAAACTCAACAAAATAGTTGCATCGGATCCTGAGGCAGCCCAAGTTATATATGACAAAAATTAGTGCCAAACATTATGCTATAAACACTTAGATACAGCCCGTGTGCCTCGCACGGATCTGAATATCATTTTGAGTTTTTAACTCAACCTCAATTAAAAGTAACAAAATAAAGGCAACAACAAATTTCATGCCATGCTAACAAACACAACTTAGAAACTTATTGACCAAAAAAATCCATCCATGATCAAAATGACGAAAATTAGTGCTGAACCGCTATGAACATTTAGATCAAGCCTGATGTGTGCTTATTCACACATCCTTTTTAGGCCTTAAATCAGACCAAAAATACCAAATACTAACCAAATATGCCAAGAGAATGTGTGTTTTTGTATTTGTGTATGTGCAGGTACGGATATGTGAAAAATGGACAAAAACAAAGCTAAAACCGACAAAAACGAGCACAAGAATGGAAAAAGGTCAAAAGCTGGAGCCGGGGAAGATTAATGATCAAAGAAAGCTCAAAATGTCAAAACAAGTCCCTAGAGATTCAAGAATTGTTAGGAATGACCCCTGGAGGAATTTTAAAGAACTTGTCAACTTTGGTCCTTCAAGTTTTAAGATATGTCATAAATGGTCCCTAATTTGAGAAATTACATCACAAGCCCTCCAATAATTCAAGTAATGTCACAAGAAGCCTTGGATTATCATTTTTTTGAAGTTGGTAGATTTGGTCCTAATTTTGCAAGACTTACAAATTCTACCCTAAATATTTTTATCTAAAAATCCTAATAATACCCGGGCCCTTTATAACTAAACTCAAAAAAAGAAAACAAAATAAACCCACCTTAACATAAAACCAAACCAAATACAATACCCAAAACACATAAGCCTAATCCACCTCCTGCCTACCCGATCCATCACCACCCCATAATATTACCCGAGTCAAACCCTTTTACCCAGTCAACACCAATAATAAAAACCCCCATTTCCACATTCCCGCCCCCCAAAACTAGTTTTTGCCCAGGGATTTACTGTTCATGAACCCTAAATCCCTATTCCATAAAATTACCCCCAATTAGTAATAATTACCCAATGATTGGCTTCTAGAACCTGACAAGGGAATGAGACGTGGACCAATAGGAGCACACATACAGGATCAATCACATCACAAAATCAATCCAAGGGATGTTATTGATGGGAAACGTCTAGAACATGATCAAAGGGCTGAGATGGATTCAAAGAAACACAAAGGAGCATGGATTGGTTACCTGGCAAATCCTAGATGCATCCTCAGCAGGCTATAAATAGCCTCTCCTCACCTCATATGAAATCAGTAGCTTAGGAGTAGGAGTAGGGCAGTTAAATTAGCTAGTAGTTAGTCTCAGTTTATTGTATTGTTTTCAAACTTTCAAGTTGTAATCATTCAAGAGTTTTAATATAAGTTTAGTTTCATTTTAAATGTTTGTTCAAGTTTAATTTCAATGCTTCCAATTTAGTTCTCTTATGATTTACAAACTGTTTTAAGCTTTAAATTTCACTTTCATGAGCTCATATCAGTTTTTAGTTAGTCTGATTTATTTGGTACTGCTCCAATTAAAATTATGCTTCAAAGTCAATAAAAGTCAACTGTAGTAGCTCATATAGAATTTGGTGATTGTTGGGTTTATTTGATAGTCCAATTAAAGTTGTGGAAGTAATTGGCCTATCTAAAGATAAGCTGTGTCAGATAATACCTCAGTTAAGCTGAGATTAGCTCAAGTAAGTTTTCTATTTAATTTCTGCATTCTCTTTACTAGTAGCTTAGTTTTTGCATTTTAGTTTAGATAGTATAGTTTATAGCTTATACCTGCTTGTTATATCTTACTTTAGCATATATTTGTGCTTGTGTTGAGATTTTGCATAAAGTTCATTCCCACTGCCTTACTATAGTCTTATCTGCATAATTGAGTTTTAGTTGTTAATTGATAATTTTTTTTGTTCCTTTAGTCCCTAAAATAGTTAAGTAATCAGCTATGATCATCAGTATGGTAGTTTAAGGGTTAAATATGCATATATAACATAGTTAAAACAGCTTGATACAGGGGTGTTTGGATTGGTAAATTTAATTGTGTTCCAGTGGATTACGGGTAGTAAATTTAGTTTAGGTATCTCACATTAGGTATACTTAGGTTAGTTTAGGCATATAAATTGTAGTTTGTTAAGACAAAAGTCAAAATCCATTTCTAGTCTCACCACTGATTTCATATAAGTGTTACTGTTATAATGACCCTAGGATTTTGATAGAGTTTAGTTGCATGTAGCTTAATCAATTGTTAAACTAGCTTGATATATCACCTATAATCAATTAGGGCCAGTAGAATTTTATAAAAGTCACATGGAAATTGTCCTTTAAATAGTCAACTTAGGCACAAATCTGTTTGGCAAGGACCTGATCTAGGGGCATCTTAGGGTACCATTTGGCTTCTAAATTTCTTAAACATTGTTCCTAGGGCTGGTTTGTAGTGCAGATTTGATATATTCGGAATTTCAAACATTTTCATTAAAACATTTTCATTAACAGTTGATAGGTAAAAATCAATCCACAAACTACCTCTTTCAACTGATTTCCATGACCAGTGCTCCAAACTCACCTGATCTCAGGTCAAATTAAGGGGTCAAATAAGTTTTAGATTTAGGTTTTTTTGTATTTTTAAGTAGCTAGTAGTTCAAGGATTTAGAATCTGCTTTTAGGTTTCATCAATAAGCTTATTAAGGTCTTAAAAATCAGCTAGGAAGTAGGACCAGTAAGCCTACTAATCTATCTAGCTTTTGAACTTGCTTAGTGCTTATCCAACTTATTTTGTGTGCTCTTCCTGATGTTTTGCGCTTATTTTAGTTGCTAGAAGCTGATTTGAGAGTTTGGTGTTGTTTGGTTGTGAATTGCTTATTATGAGTGCTTAATCCAACAGCTTATTAGTCCATTTTGAACTTTCTCAGCTTATTTTTCACTTTTTTAAATTTTTCCTAGGTTTAGAATAATATTTTAGATTTTTCCTGAATTTTTCATATTTTTCTGAATTCATTTGCTATTTTTCTTATTTAATTGTAGTTTTTATTCAATTTTTAATACTTTTTAATTACCAAAAATCCCAATAAAAAAAAAAAAAAAAAAAAAAAAAAAAAACCTAAAAAAATCCAAAAATATTTTAGAAATTAGTTTTCAATTATTTTAGATTTTTAGAAATTAATTTTGCATTTTTCCCATTTATTTTCAATTTTCTTTGAATTTTAATCACTTTTTAATTAGTTTAAATAGTTTTTAATTCACAAAATTATACAAAAAGCCAAAAAAAAAAAATATTTTCAGTTTTAAAATTACTTTCTAGTTATTTTAGAATTTTCAAAATTTATTTTGTATTTTTCTCACTTAATTTCCATTTTCTTTTAATTTTTAATTAGTTAAATTAGTTTTTAATTCATAAAAATTAAATAAAAAGTCAAAAAAAATATTTTTCTTTTTATCAAAATTTTCTTTTATCATTTTTAACTTAGGAAAATTATTTTCAAGCCCGTAGGATTAGTATAGCTCCAAATTCACTTTTTAATTCGCGCGTTTACGTTTATTTTGCGTTTAAGTTTACGGTTTTGATTCTACGTTACGTTTTAGGTTGCCTTATTTGAATTACGTGCTTAAGTGATTAATTGTGCTTCATTTTCTTGTTTATTAGAGTAATCTCTTTGAAATCATTTTTTTCACTTTCACGACACGTTTCACGAACCGGGAATTTCAAATTCCATTCACACCTTCGCTGGGACACGGCCGGGAGAAATACTTTTACAAGTATTTCTTTGGAAAAATAAACCTATACTAAAACGGTTGAATCAGAGCCTGTGTGCATCGCACGGGCATGAATGACTCTTTTATTATATTTTTTTTAATTAGTACAATTGTTAATGCATAAATATACAAATAAGTTAATAGAATTGCAAAATGGATAATAAAATTAAAAATCTCTAAATAAATATTGCTAAATCGTAAAGATTGCTTTCCGAAACTAACTGTGAGACCCTTTGGAATTTCACAACAAAATAAACCTAAAAAAAACTAGATTGGTACGAGTTTATATAACACCTATGTGAGACAAATATAATGAACAAAATTATTATAACGTACAAAAAAATAAACTTTTCAGGGTGTGTATTTGTAAATTCATCTTTTTATATGATACAAATACTTTTCAAAATTCTATACGGTGCAAATATATCAATGTAATGGGGTTATCATACCATCTGTCAGTTACTTGCGACTACAGGCTATTGACAACCACTTGGACTAGTTATTTCCGTAATGTTACTAATTGCCGCTTCTATATTGCCATAACGTCATATGGATACCCTACTATTTTTGTATGATAAAGTTTGATATTGCTTAAAGTTATTAATATTCAAAATTCTCGCAATACATAAAATCACTGTCATTTAAAACATATAATCAAAAACAATAAACGCCAAACTTATTAAATATAAAATGTTCGACACCCGCAACGCGCGAGTACATTGATAGAAAAATAAAAAGGATCAATATCCGACAAGAACTTATCAAGTTGAATATGGTTTTCAAACATCTCTAGTGATAGACAAATACTCCGTAACAAATAATTTAATAGCTAGTGTCAGTACGGAGATATTGAATCCTAATCACACATAATCACCTAGCTTAACAATCTTCCCGATAATTTTAGTGACTTAAAAGTAAGCATTCCATTGCAGTATAGATTAAATGCCACAAACAATATTACTCAGTCTCTCTTTAATCCTTGAAGCTCCATTTTCTTGGGCATATTTCTCTCCGACCTGTAAATTTACATAATTTGGAACATTGATTAAAGCTTAATCATAGTGAATCCAATACTTGTATTAATTTTATGCATTAGTTGAAAACTTAAAATTCTTGTATTACAAAGTAAAATTATTCTAACAATGTACTGATAATTAACTCAAAACCTAATTCATGTGCCTATTATTATGCGTATCAATTCATTGTTTAACACATGGATTGAATAATGTCTCTTTCCTCAAATTTATAATTGATCTTGCCAAATGCATAATAATATTTTTTAGTCATAAAATTAGGCATGTGAATCACTAATGGATGGATCACAATCCTTCCATTAAATGTACTAAGACATTTTAAGAATACAAAATTAAAAAATTCAAAATAACATGCTTACAAGCCAATTAAATACAAAAACATTTATTGTAGCATATTGTCAAACCTGAGCAAGGTCAACATATAATTGAGTAATAGAAATAGTAACCTATAAATATATAAGATTGAGTCCTAAAATTTTAGGGGGAGTATTAATGACACCAAATTTTTGAGGAGCATTGATGACATTGTTTTTAGAAGTGAAAAATATAGCCATGCGAGAATCAAGATTAATGTCACGTCCATGTCAAGCGTCCATGTTTATGAGGGGGCATGTGAAGTGTTCATGTATTCATTGAGGCACTTATGATTGTAGATTTACATGGAATAAGGCATTTGGAGAGTCTATTTTAATTATTAGAGTATGCATTACTTGATCTAATCAAGATTAATGGCACGTCCATGTCAAGCGTCCATGTTTATGAGGGGCATGCGAAGTGTTCATGTATTCATTGAGGCACTTATGATTGTAGAGGTTACATGAAATAAGGCATTTGGAGAGTCTATTTTAATTATTAGAGTATGCATTACTTGATCTTTAATAGGAAAATTAATTTGGTAACTCTTTCAACTACTTCTTTTGAGCATAAATAGCAAAATTTAGCAACCCACAACAAATTATTCCACCGCCACATCCACCGGAACCGACCAACATCAACTGTTTCCGCCGCCGACACCACGTTCAACCAAACTCATTTTAGTCATCGTGGCGTGCATGAGTCGTTGATGAAGAAGGTTATTGAAAAATGGTTGTGATGTATATTTATTTATTTGAATTGTTTCTTTTGGTAATGTGATATGATACTAAGTTTAGTTTTGGTTGTTGTCGTGTGTAATGAGCAGCTCCAAAATGATTAATAACGTTGGCAAACATGCTGACACATGGGTATTTGTTTGTGATTGTATTGTTAATGATTGATTTTTAGTAATCTTATATGTGTTGTTTTTGCATGATAGGTTTGAGCAAGAAGATGGTATAGGAGATGATATCTTCACCAACAACCGTATGTCTTTTTTTCCCTTTTACAAAATATATTTATACACGTAAAATGTATTTGATTTTATACAAAATATATGTGTTGTTAATGATTCATTCATTTCGTTTTCTTAAAAAAAGTATTCGTGGGGGATAAAGTTAAGTTCTATTGTTATATGTATTATCAATTTTCCAAATGTCACGGAATGGATGAAGGAAAAAAAAGAATTAGAATATAAAGAAGAGGAAGAAAGCAAAACAACTAACTCAACTCGAGTTGCAACAACAAAAATATGACGAAGAGAAACTTAAAGTCTACTTGGAGAAAGAAGAAAAGATTAAACAAGAGACCGATCACTACCGAGAAACAATTATGTTCATGCAAAGCTTTCCTCACAAGAAAGATGCCAACAACAATCGTCTTCGAGCTTAGGAGTGTCGAAAACATGCTCAACCAATGGAATGCAAAGATATTCATCGAGTCAAACTCGGTTGGCTGTTCGGTCCTTTATGTTTCGGTTGTCTACAATATATGAAGCTGAATCATCCTCTAATCAGTCTCATTATCATAAATTTTATTGATGATTCCATTGCGACACTCAATAGTTGGATGGATTTGAATGTTAATATTTTGTTTGCATTTAATCTTTTTGACTCTTTGATATCCATATATGTATATACTGAATTGTTGGAGGATTAATTAACCTGGGCTTTAATTTTGTAATCTCATGATGTGAAAGTTATATTTTTTAACCTTTTTATCATCGTGATCATGCTAAAATATAAAATTCAAACTCGATTAAATAAAAAAGTATGAATGAATGTTCGTCATATAATAAATTTCCACGTTATAAGCATATACGCCATGTCATTGTTAGGCAATAATTTTTTATACTCAATCACTTTTTCAAGAAAATTAAAAAGTCGAGAACAAAAAATATTAGTTTTGTTATTTGTTTTTGGAATCATTAAAGGACAGCGTCATTTGTGTTTATACTGATTTGGAGGGTGCTTTTAAAGTGATTTTAACAACTAAGAGAAACTTCTAATACAATGAATCTTAACCATGCAATAAAGTATGAAAAAAGAATAGCAATCATCTTTGTAAGCTACTCTCAATTTATTGATCAATTACTTGCAAAGTGCAAGTGTGCTTATTGAGAGGCAAAATTAAACGCATATTAAACTATGACCAATTAGTTAGACGCCGTGTGCTTCATATTACCAAGCAAAAACCGTCTAATAGACAAGTATCGTAGGGCAATGTAATAGACCAAAAGAAACAAAGGCATATTTTTTATCAGTCAATTAAGTAATAGGCCAAAAGAAACAAAGCCATCACAACTTAATAACTAAAAGCCCATATATGAAATACAATACCACAAAACAAAAACAACATCAAACATTTTTAAAATTTTATACAACAAAGTTAAAACATTTCATACAACATACTAAATAATACTTAAGCATACACTCGCCAATATACAGAAAGAATACACGATTAACAATTAGATTCTCAGCCCGTGCGTAGCACATGTTCTGCAATGCTCATAACTAATAAACTTGAATACGTATATAAGATTTTTTGAAAAGAGCTATTAACATACGTTAAATAGAACTAGCACGGTACATGCGCGATGCAGCGGCGGATACCTTAAAATTTAATTTATGGCAAGCGAAATATTTTCGGTTACACGTTTTCTTTGAAAATAACTTTATGTATGACGATAGTTTTAAGTTTATACCAATGTAATAAAAAAGTATATTATTAAAAAAATAATAATTCATGAAATGTCTTACAAATTTTAAGAAAAGAGTGTTTATCACCTTATTTTTGTTAGTACATTGTTGTTTATAAATGATACTTTTTATTAAAGGGGTGTTTTAAATATTATATTAATTACAAGTATTGACCAGTCAATATGTGTAAGAGTTGATGCATAAATTAATTGTACATATAGCTTAGTTAGTTGTACTTGCTTAAAATATATATTAGGAAATGTTAAAAATTTAGTAGGAGAGAGAGTCTAATCTCTATTATAAGTAGTACAGATATAGATAAATAGTAACGTCTCAAAGAGAAAGAACAAAGTATATGCTTAATCTGACAATTAAAAGATAGTGTAAATTGCAAAAATGGTCCTCCACATTTCACGAAATTGCAAAAATGGGACCGAGACAAAAAGTAGCGCAAAAAAGACACCAACGTTCCGAATTTTACCCCTTTCCCGCCAATAACTTCAGTTGCCAGTGTTTTGTTTTATAAATTTAGTCCTTTAGAGCAATACTTTATATACGGGTCTCAATTTCTTCCAAGGAGAACAATAATTTCACAGGTAAAGATCTTGAGAATGGGTAAGCTTTGGCAAAATCATGCACGCAGTTCCAAGATACCTGATTTAAGAGTCCTGTACGGTAAGCCTATTCTGTTCCATTTTCTTGTTTTCCATTTAAAGTTGTTATTGTTATTCGAAGTTAGTGATTGTTTGTATGTGTTGCATAGCATTGAATGAAAAAATGTTTACTTTGGAAATCCATCACAATTGTCAATTTACCTCAACATAAGGGAGAATCTATCTCTTTGGAGATACAGATTGGTTTGACGGAGTTCATTGTGACATTTTCTCCATGGGCTTATTGGACAAAATGTTAGAGGATTTGGGTTACACGGATCGTACCTTTGTGTATACTCACTTTAGGTTACCAGGGGAGTCACTGGATGATGGTTTGCTACCACTAAAGTCTGACGAAGATGTGAAGACACTTGTGGAGTATGTTCCTATATTTACACAATTGGAGTTGTATATTGAAACCGATGTTTCAATTGTTGAGTGTGAGATGATAGATCGAATGATGACTAAGGGCAAGGGTGTGGTGATAGAAGAAATAGTGGATGATGATATGAATGAGGCTGCTGGAAGGGGTGTTGATGGTGAGACTGGAAACAGTGGGAAATTACTATTGTTAGAGTGGCATAAAGAGTGGCATAAGACAAGGCAACCAGATAAGGTTGGACCTGTTTATGATTCTGATTCTGACAATGGCTTCCCACCAACATTTTGTGCTGGAAAAATGATTGAAAATCATTCAAAGAGGCTGAGTGATGAGTTTGAATTCAGGAGGTTATTGGTAGAGATTGACCAAGAGTTTATGGTGGAGGATTCAAGTGAGGATTCCCTGGAGGCCACAGATGTGGTCGAATTTGATGATGCTTATTATGATGACACAAGTGATGGCTGTACTATTAGTGGAAAGCAAGGAGATCTTCACACATGGATTAGTGATGAAGAGGTTGATCAAGGAAAAGATGTTGACTGGACTGATGATCCATACCATTTAGTTGATGTTCCTGAACCTGAAGAGATGCATGCGATTGAAGAGCCTGAAGAGCCTCAAGAGATTAGTGACATGTTTGCTGAAATAGATCAAGCATTTGATGAACTTGATGACGTAGTTGCAGCTGGAGAAGGAACAGAGGTGTATGCTATTTTTGCTGAACCAATTAGTTTCAGTTTGGTTCCACTTGTGGTCGTTGGTGAAGAAAGATTTGCAAATTTGGATGTTGATGGTGATGATGGTGAACAAAGAGTTCGTGATGTGGTTGTGATACCAGATGATCAGTGTGCTCTAGTAGTTGGAAATAAGGGATGTATGCCAGTTGTTGAAGGAGATGTGATTAAGGACAAAGAGGTTGCTAAACAAGAAGATGAGCCAGTTCAAGTGCTTGAAAAAAATGGAGTTGGGTAAGATGGAGTGATCGCAGAGGACAAGTTTGAAGACCAAGGAAGATCAATCAAGAGGCGAAGACTGATGGCTGACAAAAAACCCAAGGTTGCTGCTGACAAGAAACCCAAGGATGATGCTGACAAGAATCCCAAGGATGATGCTAAATAATGGTTATGCTTTTATGTTTAGGTCAATAAATTGTTGTGATTCTGCTATGGTCTTTTAGTAGATCATTTATAACAATGCTTACTTTATTAATGTTTATGTATCAGTTATGTAATCTTAACTAGGTTCAATGGTTGCATAACATGTTATCAAATCTAATGGAAGCAAAAAAACTTGGCAATTTTGGGATGCCAAAAACTTGGTAACCCAAACGTTTTTCATTTATTACCCAAACACGCCTAAAACGCAGTTTCACATGTACTACCACGCCTATTTAAAGCCTATACCCCGAGTAACTTCCTCATCCATCCAGTAAACAAACACAGTAAAACTATTTTGAATCAAATTTAGCAAAAGAATGTCTCAATTTGTCCTTCTTGAGGAACTCGCTGCTGCTGCTAACTCAACCGAGTTACCATACCAGATTTTGTTATGTTTATGTCATCTATGTTTTGTTGTGTTGATTTATTATGTTTTGCTTGTCAACCATTGGGTATTTTTGCAAAAGTCAACCATAATGTTATTTGCAAAAGTCAAAATTGATTGTCAATTTGGGTAATTTTGGGTATTTTTGTGCATGCGCATTATTTTTGTGTCTTCTTTTTAGTTCCATTTTGGGCAATTCTGGGTATTTTGGTGCATGTACCATCATGTGCAAAAGTCAAACATGATTGTCAAAATGGGCAATTCTGGGTCCTATGTAAATATAACAACTATGAATTAGCCAAAAGATCAATAAATTGTTATGCTTCTGCTATGGTCTTTTAGTGGAAGATTATGTAATCTTAAGTTCTTAACTAGTTTCAATGGTTGTCAATCAATTTGATCCATTTTGGGCAATTATGGGTCCTATGTGCAAAAGTCAAATATAACGAGTATCCAAAACAAAAGATCAAGGTAAGTTACATTTACAACCATAGCATTTACCATTCATCAAAAGATCGGGACCAAAAGGATGGGGTACATAAACCATTAAAACTAACACATCAACTAACAAACTACACTAATTGCCACAAAATGGCCAGACACCTTCCTCAAAACAAACATCCTCCAACAACGACGACACAAACCCATTCTCTTCATCCGGAACACTCACATCACCGGCATCATCCACATGTAGAGGCGGCGGCAGGCCCTGGGTAGGCGGCAGCAGGCTCTGGGGAGGCGGCATCATACTATGGTAGTCCTGGTACTCTAGCTGATCAAACGTGGTAACATAAGCCGAAGTGATGGTGGGGTTCATGGGGTTTTTCCTTTTTGTGTTTTTCCGGCTACCACCTCCAACAGGGATGTCCCGGAGCACGCCGCCATGGGTCCAGTGTTTGCGGCATCTACGACAAAAGTGGCGCGCTGTGATGTGGTGTAGTTATTATAGTAGCAAAACTTAGTGTCTTCTGAGAAACAACGGGGACATGGCCTTTGCTGTGGGCGTTGTGTCATAGTTGTTGTCACCAACGTTGAAGTCTCCTGGTGAGTGTTGGTGGTGGTTGTTGTGGTTATGGTGGTGGTTATGATGGCTGTGTTTTTTGACATTTGCGGTGATTGCATTTTTTGCGTAATCGTTTTTTTACACCAGTCAACTCGAGTCGTGGTGGAGAAGATGTGGGTTGTAGGGGGGTTTATGGGGGTAGAAGTTTGATTTTACTTTGCAAATTTAGCCATTGAGGTCTAATCACATTGATACCAAGCACAGAGGTGATTATGGCGGCAAATTTAATAAGTATGAACATTAAAATGACGATACTACCCTCATGGACGTGGCACTTAACGGGAAAATTAACGGAAAAGGCCTCTCGGTGGCGATTTTGCGAAAATTCGGAACGTTGGTGTCTTTTTTTTGCTACTTTTTGTCTCAGTCCCATTTTTGCAATTTCATAGAACGTGAAGGACCATTTTTGCAATTTACCCAAAAAAATAGTAGTTTTATAAGGCCCAGAGAGACGCAACCTAGAGGTGGTGTAAAAATTATATCGAGAATGAAAACATTCGTGCGGATTGAAAGTTAAACGACGAGAAGTAGTGATGACACTCTATCAAGAAAGCAGACACAACAATATGTCTTTGTGAAATAATAAGAATATTTTTATGACGGCAGTAGAGTAGCGAATTAAGGTTTAGAACATGCTTCTAACATCATAAAAAGTTGTTATTTTGTGAGATAAATAGAAGTTGCAAGTTAATAAAATGGGCTTAGCTTTATGGGCTTTTATGTTTGAACTCATTTGATAAGTTCATGACTGTACACTCACTTCTTAACGTAATTCATATAGTTTTCAGATTCGATATGGTGCAAGTACTTTTAAGATTATTTTGGTGATTAGGAAGTGTAGAGTTTCATGCCGTAAAATTGTAATGAAGCTTGTCCTACCATAACATACCTACTTACGACTACAATGTTAACCACTTTGAGCTCCTACCTTAATAATATTTTTACGACTACATTCTTTTGAACTTCAATTAATGGATTCTAATCTTCTATTAAGGCAAACACTAATTTTCAAGCTTGTTAATGTATACTCTGCAGTAAATTACAGATTTACACCAAAAGCAAATTTTTTATTTTTTCAAATGTGTCAATTCATGCATGATGCAACACTAAATTTCAAGCTTGTTAAGTAAGAGAACTAAGCAACAAAGTTTCAAGCTTGTTATAGAACAAATCATATGAATGTGAATTAAAAAAAAAAAGTGTATATTTAATAAGACATACCTGAGCATGTATGGTATGGAAAACAGTATCGTTAAGGATCGAAAATCCGGCGTTAACAACATCAAAACCTTCTTCATGAATCACACGGATTGTTTCACTGAACAAGAACTGAAAGTCCACTCCAGTGATGAGAACCGCTTCAAGAGATGAGCCCGTTTCACGAACCTCAATCTGAGGCGCTCTTGCTTGCCCCACCATCATATTCAAGCATTTGATTTTATGATTATTATTAATTTCAAGTTTCTTGATTCCCATTAAATTATTCTTTTCTTCATTCATTTTCTCAAGCTTGATTTGGAGTTTCTTTATATAATTTGCAGCTTCGTGTAGCTGATCTGGTAGGGATGTCATTTCCTGCAGCATTTAAGAGTTGCACTAGTTAACACAAGATTTTTCTGGTTGACATGATCGAGTATATTAAAAAAAAAAAAAAAAAAAAAAAAAAAAAAAAAAAAAAAAAAAAAAAAAAAGAAAGACCATCAAGATTCAGCTGTAACAACCTCAATTTTTTCCGATAAAAGAAACGTATGACTAATCTCATTACGAAAACCTCAAGATTTATCAATTTAAAAAGTTAAACTTAACCTTCAAGATTTTAATTAGCCCTGAAAAGCACATTCCGAAACACTACTCACATAGCCCTAATATAAGATAGAAGATAACCCAAGGAACCTAAGATAAAGCCCTAAACTATGAAGGGGAAGTAGCCAAAGCTTGGTTAATTAATGGCTGAATTCTGTTTTAGCTTCTTGTTTTGTTGTTGTTGTTGTTGTTGTTGTTGTTGTTGTTGCCAATTATAAGGATAGGAAAGATGCCTGGATTATCAAATCCTAATATATGATGTCAAAAGATCAATAAGTTAATTATGTCAAGCTAGAAAGCTTCCATTTATGTGAAACTGTTATTACTTTCCACCAATTCTGAGTTGTATGACACCTGAGTAAGAATTGAAACAATCTACTGTATGTAAACAGATTTTCAAGCATGCATAAAAGTGGACAAAATTTGAACATTTTATGATATGATGAAAGAGGTGTCACTTCAATTGTGGGATACTCAACAAACATTTAGTACAATCTTACACTTATAGAATCTAGCCAAGTGTCAAAGACATATACAGTCGTTAGAAGACAACACAACATATGTTGCTAAGATTTCCTGACCAGTTTGTGTGGTGTTTATTGAGCATAAAATTAAGATAAAGACCTAGAGAGAGAGAGAGAGAATAAAAACCCTGGAAGAGTCATGAGCAACAAGAGAATGAAGTTTGGTGTATAGAGCCTTCATGTGAATTCTTCTATTTTTCTCAATTGTTCTTCTATCAACCCTTGAACACGATGAACTAGGGTTGCCTTCCATCACTTCTAACACACTTTGTCTTTAAAAATTGATGTTTCTTTACCTGTTTTGTTATAGCATCAAATGCATTTGGCCTTTTATTATGATAATAGTAGACCCCAATATTGGATGGGAAATGATTTATTAAGGGTGATGTTGACCGGACCCCCCTCTACCCCCTAGACTGCACCAGGGCAGTCCTTGTCCCTCACTTTTTCCAGTACAGCACAGCTTTTTGTCAGTTTCTGTTCCGTATTTTTGACAGTTTTAAGCGTTTGGCATATTAAATTTTATATTTTCTGTTCCGCACTTTCAGGTTTATAGTTTTTTGATATAAACAAAATTATAAAAATAAAAAATAAATTAAAAAAAAAATAAATAAGGGGGGTCCAACTAAAAAATAAGAGAGAGTCCGGTCAACATGTACCTTTATTAAAGCAAAAAAAAATAACCCCTATCCCACTAACTACTTTTCTACAATAAAGTACCTTCGTGGACCATACGATGAAAGAGAATTGATAAATAATTTTATCAAAACCTAGTACTTATCCTCATACTCACATGATTTTAACAATTGTCACAACTAACTGTTTGAATGTAAAGAAAGAATATGTGAAGAATTTATATATAATATTGTTGTGTAAAAGTATTAGTAAGAGAATATTGTAAGAAGCTTTAGCAATGCTTTACGATAGAAACCATTTTTTTTCTTCTTTTCGTAATAAGCGTTAAGAACTATATTTTAGGTCATACCAAAATAAGTAACTACTTTTCTTCAAGAAAGTACCGGACCATACAATGGAAACCATTCTTTTATATCATTCTTTCCATAATAAGCATTATCATATATGGAAATATCTTGGTTATAATTATTGTAGTTAATTGGCTACATTCATTTATTAAAATTACACAATAAAACACTTAACCAACCACAAGAAATATCAAGGACCCACAAAAAACTCAAAGACTCATATAAAAAGTGTTGAAAATTGTAAAGAATTAACTACAAAATATTGTAGCTAACATTTTCCCATCATATATATTTTTGGGTTGTACCAAAATAAGTTCTCTTTATATTTAATCAATTAAAAAAACTTTAGTGGGTAGATATTTTTTCTATTAATAATGTCGTTAGTGGAATTTTTTAATTTTTTTCGCATGTTCAAAGCGCCACTTATTAGAGCCTAGGGAGTAATAACTTGAGTTATCACATAACTCAGCGCCACATCATCTCAAAACCAAATAACACAACACCAAAAAACACCAGTAAATCATAACACCCCAATAACACCACTTTCTGAGACCCACCTGTTTTTAAAATTACAATTTACAAATTCTACATTCAACAATTTCATTCATTAAACATTCAAACACTTCATTAATAAAATTAAACATTACAATACGAAATAAAAAACATTACATTAAAAAAACGACATAAAAGAAATTACAAAATAAAATAGGAAATTAAAAATACAATAACTAAATAAGTTAAACTAGTCGTCATCTACTTTCATAAAATTCTCACGTTCACGCCAAATATGCTCCATAAGATGGCGCTGGAGATTAAGATGAACATCTCTATCACACATTTCTTTTGTCTTTCGACGACGCTTATCACATCTGTCAATCCATCTGTCTTGCATGTGTCTAGCCGGATTCTTGAAAATTTCTTTTATTCACTTAGTGCAAACTTTTGGTCTTTTAAAATCATGTTATGCAATATGATGCAAGAATACATAATTCTACTTATCTTGGTAACCTGGTAAGCACGTGCTGGTTGTTGTATTATTCCCCATCATCCTTGGAGAACACCAAAAGCACGTTCAATATCTTTTCGTGCACTTTCTTGTCACCTTTTAAAGAAAGTGTGTTTATCGTCAACGGTATTTGTGAATGATTTGACGAAAGTAGCCAACTGTGGGTAAATTCCATTGGCTAAGTAGTACCCTTTTTCAAACGCAACTCCATTTACCTCATACGGAGCTACAAGGGCTTCATCATTAAGCATGCCATCGAACAACGGCGAATTATCTAAAACATTATCATTATTCACACCCGCTACACCAAAAAATGCATGCCAAATCCACAAATCATACGACGCAACAACTTCAAGCATTATAGTTGGGTATTTTTTATCACCCCTACCATATTGCCCTTGCCATGACACCGGACAATTTTTCTATTCCCAATGCATACCGTCGATGCTACCAAGCATTCCCGGGAAACCATGTTCACGCTCATGTGCCGCATATAGGTTTTGAACGTTATGAATATTTGGTTTTCTTAAAAACTCTTGCTTAAACAAATCAATAATGCACATATTGAAATTATCTAGACAATCACGTCCGGTACGTGGGCTCATTTGCAAATACTCATCGAATGCATCCAGTGAGTTGGCGTATGGCCATAGTGCATTTCATGAGAACACTAACACTCATCCGACCAGTACAATCGGGTGCTTGTTTAAAGTATGCAAAATTATCCGGAAGAGGATCGGCAGTATATGATTCAATACCGAAACTATTTCAAGAAATAATTTTCGGCTCATACGAAATCTTCTACGAAAGTCTCTAGGAAGAACCTGGATTAAAATAATCGGCCTTCACACGCTCCTCTGCAAGCTCACGTTCACGGGGAATTGGCCTTCACACGCTCCTCTGCACCAAAGAGATGATTGGGCTTCTTCTTTTTGTATTCGCTGGTACTCATAGGCGGCCATAATTGCTAAAGCATCGGCTTTATCTTCTATATCGGAAAGGTTCACATGTGTGGCGTAAGTTGGATGTGAATTCATTGCGAAAGAATTTTTTTTGGATATAAAGATAGTTTTAATTTTGTGTTTGTAAAAGGGTTAGACAAGATGGGTTAATATAAGTGGTTTTTTTTTTTTTTTTTTTTTTTTTTTTTTTTTTTTTTAATAAAAATAAATAAAATAATAAAAAATAAATAAAACTATCCATTGCAATTAAAAGTTGGGGGGTGTTTTGTATTATTATTATTATTATTATTATTATTTGCTTTGAATCAAACAGCTAGTTTTGGGCAAAGAGGCGTTGCAACGCAAATGGAAACGCAAGACCAACGCATCGCACCTAGAAATGGTTCTAACGTATCAAAGCCGTTTTTTTTTTTTTTTTTTTTTTTTTCACATGCTCAATAACACCGGGGAGGCGTTACCACTCCGTAGGCTCTTATGGGATGTGTGAAGTAACTTTTTAGTATTTCTACGTAAACCTACATTTTTGTTGATCTTAACTTTTAAACTTTCCGATTTTACAATATTATACATAAAAATGTGTCTAGTTTACATAAAATCATTCTAAAGTATTGGATTTTGCTAAGATCGTTATCTTAACCATGTGATCGTAAAATTTCAATTCAGTCTGATGTCACTTTGCTCGAATTCTCCGGCTAAAATTTGTCTACTTATATATTAAGTTATATAGAATTTAGTAACAAGATATTAGTCTTTTAAACATCCCATAATCACAAATTTTGTAGGTTATTTGACGACGACATTAGCGTCCAAAACTTTTAATCTTTTATATAATAAAATAAAATCCCTAGTGGGGACTTTTTCATTTCAAAAAATCAAATCATACTTTATTTGGTATTTTTTTTTAATTTGATTTTTTTTCGATTTTAAAAGATAATTAAATATAATTATTTCCTAATTTGCTTCACAAATCTTGAAAAAACGTTTTTATGCTCACATAAAAAAAAAAAAAAAAAAAAACTTAGAAATACACATGTACTTAAGATGCAATGGTTAATACTTTTGGGGCAAAGTGTATTTGTTAAATTAAAAACACGGGCATCCAAATTGTTCCCCTTACTTCTCCCCCAACGATGCAAAAACATATACCAATAACACTTTCCCAACGAATCTAATCAAAAACCATATTAGTTTAATTCATCTAAACACTCAAACTAATTGTCAACTACTTTGAATCATTACAAACGCAACACAATACAAAGGTGAGTTGTTTTAGGGTTTTAAATTTAATCGTTCAATTCTTCAAATTGAGGTGTTATTAATGGTCTATGGTCAATTTTAAATCTTTATTGTATCATATTTTTTTTAGAATGGCATTGGATCATATGTTGGTTAGTTGAAGTTAGAAGATGGGGACCTCTTATCTATTCTTATTTTATCCATGTTCATCATAAACTGATATTTATGATTCACAGGTCAATTCATTAATTTTTTCTTTATTTACAGAGTTTAGGGCCTGAAACCTTTTTCAATTATTGGTAACCAAAATTGCTTCAACTTTGTGATTTGTGAATATGGATAAATTAGTTAGCTTTGTGACATTGCTTCTTTGTTTTTGTAGGTACCAGAACAACATTTGCTTTTTGCCAAGTAATTTGGAGGAGTTTCAATCCACGGAAGGTATATCATGCAAGCTTTTGAATTTGTTTAATTTTTACTTCAATACGGACCCATTTATCTGAATTGAATGCGGTTCTTTTGATTTGCTATTCTGAAAATTATTAAAAACGCTTAAAAGGTTAGTTAATGTAGCAAAAATAATAACAAGTGTTCTTTCAGTTTTCTTTTTTCATATGAATTACAAACTTTAGTAATAGGTCATATGTTGAGATTGTAGTTTTCTTGAATGGTGGCTATAATTTAGGAATATTTTCTTTAGTAGGACAACCGACAACGTTCAAACTTCATTTCTACTCTCTTTTTCTCCCTCTCTCACCCCCAGCCCACCCATACACACAGCACAAAAGCAAAGCAATGTGAAAATACCTACTTATCTTCATTGAAACCTGATCTAGAATTTTTTGTATTTAAGTTTATACTTTATGCATTTTATCCACGTAGGTTTATAAATAAAGCTATTCTGCAAGGTCTAATAGCCGAATATTGCTATCTACCTTTTGAAGCAAACGTCCAGAGAATTTGATTTACAGATTGCTCAACTTGTATGCTAGAGACCAAAGACGTTTAGGTTGCAATGCTGCAGAAACCATGGTTTCTCATTATTGTTTTTCTTATATGAAACATTAATAGGCTTCCCAGGGATAATGGTGCACTTAAACAAGCGAAGGGGAATCTTGAAAAACAAGTGAAAGAGCTCACACAATGTTTAGAGTTAGAAATATGTTTGAAGGTAACACTACTCTGTTTTCAAAGATAATCTTTCATTCTTTTGCCTGTTTTTTGTTTGCTTTCCATAAGTGGATATAAAATCTATTGCTCTGTGATAGGACCCAAGTAACGTTATTAAAAAATGCAAAATAATGAACCAAATAGATACATAAGCTGTTTGGGACTGAGTTTAACCTCAAATTCTTGAAATGCATGTTACCTTATCATGCATACTTAATTAGAAGAAGCTTTCCGTGGCAAGAAAAGTGTGTCTGCAACAAAAGGGTCTGACGTGGAAAATATTGACAGTTTAATTGCAGAAGTGGAAAAGTTGTTGGTAATTGGTTTCGTATAAATTGTATCCTCCATATACAGTAATTTATATGTGCTCCACTGATTCACTAGATGGTTTTAGCAATTTACTTTAGAAATATCTTAATGTAATAGTTAGAGGTGGCAAAACGGGTGGGGCGGGTGACGGGTAACCTTTTGCTTCTGGTTGCCATAAACACCTTCTCTTTTTCTTTCAAAACCGTCATCTAAAAAAGTTAGTGTCTTTAATGTCATCACCAAACTCTATTTACTAAAATATTTACCTAATTTTTCCGCATAGAGTAATGTATAAGCTTGTCCTAAATAAATATTTAGGGGAAGACTTTTGACCCGTTTGGGACAAATAGGACCCTGGTTTTCCACACTGGCCATGTCCCCAGGGGAGAACGGAATGGATCATGCATGAATATTGTATGAGTGACGCTTCACTGGTATATTATTATCATCACTGGATAAATAAGATTTTTATGAATTTTATATAATGTTGGCATGTTGCATTACGAAAAAGGATATGTTAATCTATGTTATGTAAAACAACAAAATACTTTATAATCAGTTAAGAGTGTGTGTTTCATGAATATTGGTTTACTGATTATTTGGCACTGTTTATGCAGGAATCCTTGGTGGTTTGTCGGCTTAGAAGAAATGGCAATTTTCGGTTAACTGAATCTTTAAAAGGTTTTAATGATCTCAGAAATTTGTCAATTACGGATAATGGTCACTACTCGAGCGCAAATGAGAATGCGAATATTCAAAGGGGCGGGTCTGATGAGGGTAATCATATGAAGTCATGCTCAAAGGATTCTACAAGCAGCTACATGTCTCACTTAATCGAACATATTAGATCAGAGTCTGACTTGGATAGACAACTCATTCTTCATGAATCAACACGTGGTTCTTCATGAATCAATCTGTCAAAGATACAGATAGAATAGTATGTGTAGGTGGCAAGATATGTAGGTGAGTAAGGTAACAAGAACGAGGCACTTTTTTTGTATTGGCTGAAATGAGTTAGGGGTCGAAATAGGGTGGTTGGGTCAAGTTGACTTCAAACACTTTGTCCAGTTTTATTATTTGCAAGTGAATGGATATCAATTATGATTATAAATAAAAACAAACAAGAAGCTTTTATGCACGGAATTTAGGCTTTCGGCCACTTCTATTCTTTCAGCCTATGAACTCATCGGAATTCATGTTGCTAAAGCAAAGAAGGGATTAAGGAAAGCGTTAACGGAGGGGAAAGGTAAACGTCTTAGTTTGAGTGAACAAACTCTTCAAAAGGCTGCATCTCAATATGGAATTGCTTTAGTCAGGTAACTATTATAGTTCCTTTTTATTTTACAGAGTTATGGTGAACAATATATTAAGCTTGGGAGTCTTTTAATAACGGGTGATTTATCTTTAGGTTTACTCAAAAGAATATTCTTCGGGTTTTGCCAAAGGGAACATGGGGTACCTCTACGAATTTCAAACCACTTGAGATATGGATGCATGGTGCTCAGATGGTTGCGTTTAATATGCTGGTGAGTTTTCAAGTGGCCAGAATAACATTTTTTCATATAACCAAGTAAAATTTCTTATCAGACATTAAGTTACTGACACATTATATGTAAATAGGGACATGGAATATCGCTTTGGATGATACATGGAATGTTTCGATCTAATGGAGGGTGTGGTTATGTTAAGAAGCCCGATTCTCTAATGAGAACAGATTTGCATCGTTTTATGATAACAGGTGGACTTCAATAAATCAAATTGTATGATGGTGATGTAACTTACCTATATGCTATTGTATTAATAAGGCCATTTAAAGATATTTAATGAGACTAAAATGTAGATGTTAGTTCGTGTTCTTACTATTATATTGCTTTAAAATCAATTGATCTAAAAGAAATATTTTGACCATCTTTTAGCTCTTAAGTGACATCTCTCAGTTTATGTATTATGTAAATCTTGATGGT
This sequence comes from Artemisia argyi, assembly GCA_030686995.1. NCBI lineage: Eukaryota > Viridiplantae > Streptophyta > Magnoliopsida > Asterales > Asteraceae > Artemisia > Artemisia argyi. Next base: position 98,288,841 of record CM060680.1, read on the forward strand.
ATAAAATGCAAGCTATTAAGTAATGAACTCTAAAATTCTAATATTTGAAAAAGCTGAAAAGCATTTAAGCTAGAGATGGTCGCATAAAGTTATCGTGTTTTGACGACACAATAAACCGATAAGCACCTCAAAAAGCTTAGGTTGTTTATGATTAGCTTATTGTTATAGTTAATTTTATTTGCAGTTACCCTCAAACTGATTGAGGAGGCTGCTGAGCGGAATCTGGTAGTAATTGGAACACTTAGGTATCTACTTTATTTCTTTCATTTTCTCATAATTAGATAGTTGGTTTCTATGGACATCTAATTTATTATTTTTTTTCGGGTTGGCAGGGTTATAAAGATAAACTAAGTGATGATGGTTTTCATGGTGGTGATGACTTGATGGCATGCATGGATTGAGAGATGAAAAAGCTTAAATATAATTTGTAAGTTTTATATCATTTGTTTAGGCTTAGGATTCAAGATCAAAATGGGTGGGTTTGTTAGATTTAATTTCAGTGGTATCCGATGATTACAATGTTTTAACAAAACAAATCTTGAACCACTAACTTAATTAGATTTGATTCACGTCTAAACTCCCTGTGTGCAATTACCTTTAGAAGAATAGATTGTATAATCCTTGAATACAAAGAATCTTAATTTATTAAGAAAACTGATTTAATGTGGGAAACGAATATCTAATACATAATCCTAATATGAAAACATAATATTCTTATGTTTAATACAACAAGTAAAACTATTTTGGTAAAAATTTAAGAAAAAACCCCGCGCGTGCGCGGGTCTTATAACTATTAACCTAACATAGTAATTTAAATCCGCAATGGGTAGTATTTTCTATTGTTATCATGTATCAACATATATTTAGGTTTATATACGAACGATAACACATATGAGCAATTACGACATTATAGTAGGATATTTTTATCCCAATCCGATTCTATTCCGATCTTGCAAACATGAAAATTGTAAGATTGTAATCTTTCAAACCTTGCGGATTAGTTAGCTAAAAGGTCGAAAACAATGGTTAAAAAAATAATAATAAAAAAATAAAACAGGAAAAAATAATCGTAAACGTAACAACCTTGATATTTAGAGAATAAATCAGAATAATTTTAACTTGTGTCTAAGCATGCATGGCTTATTTAAGGCAAACATTTAAGCATAAAATTAGGTGCAATGGTCATCCTTTACTCCTCTCTTTCACCTTCAACCTCAACGCTACATCACCTTTCAGGTGCAATAGTCACATTTTCCCTCAGCTTTCAACCTTTTTTTTTTTTTTTTTTTTTTATTTAACAAATTTAATTAAAAACTAAATTAAACTTTTATTTATAAATTAAATGTTGGGACAAAATTTGTCCCAATTGTCCCTCACAAATATTGGAACATAAAATAGCCAAGTTGCTCACTGATAAAATCAGTGAGCACACACTCTCTGATAAATCAGGGAGTAGCTCAAACATCAAGCTTCAGGTATGTTGAAAACCAACTGAAGACATCACTGATCGGAGTCAATGAGGAACGTATCTGAGTAACATCAGGGATACTGAGATCTGACAAATGTCTCTTTCTCTCTGAACATCTTCCTCATGAAACAACGAAAGTCTCATTGACAGTAAAAGAATAAAGAAGTCTCGCTAATGGAAGAATCGGCGAGCAACTCCATCAAAGTTCAAAATAGGGAGCAGCTTAAGAAGACTCGTTGATATTAATGTCAGCAAGTAGCTCTGGCAGATGTTCAAGTCTTAGACATTGTCTAGTTTACGTACTCTCTAGCTGATGCAGGTAAGTAGTATGTATAAGGATATCTAGCTGAACTATAGGGCTCATCAAGGATAACGATACTTAATGACCTCTCAGCTCTCTGATTAGACCAACAGGGCATAGCTCTTGTCCTCTGATGTTTAGGCGAAACTTTTCACTAGCATGTTTAAGTAGGAAAACCCTTGGGAGGATAAATCACTGCTCCTTCCCAAGACACTAAAGTAGCTCACGGGTACACTCAACTGTCAACTCCGGTAAACCAAAAGGACGTTCTAGCTAGAGGGACTAAAAATGTTTAATTTGATAATTAAAAGGTTTTAATTATAAATATGATAACTAGAGGGACTAAAAATGTAAATATGGGTAATTATGCATATCTCGACCTAAAATAACTTGAGGGACTGAAATTGTCATTTTTGTATAGTTGTGATGCTTATGTGATAATTTTATTAATTAAAGGTTTAATTATGGTAACTTGAATAATTAAGGGATTAAATTGTAACTTTGGAAACTAAAAGGTGTAAAGTGTAAAATTGACATATTTGGCATCCTTGACTTATGTTTATGTATTACAATGTGAATATCATCACTTGTGACCCCTAACTTGTTATATTGACACTTTTTGCCCTAAAACATGTTCGGTGATCTAACGAAACCCTAATCTCAGAAAATGACTATAAAATGAAATCCGTGATGATTGAGGCTATGAAACTTGATATGGTATTAAAACTAACCTATAAGAATATTCTAACATTGGAAAACTTGCTAAATTGGGTAATCTGCTAATTATGGAAAGTTTCTAAAAATTGGAAGATAACTAAAAGAGGTAACTTATGTGAAATGAACTCGTCTTGATTCGTATCCATTCTCTTCTAGGTTCGGTGAAGCGGGAGTGATCCACTACTTCTTGATTGTTTGACCTTGCTTTTGCGTTTGGACTAAGGTACAGATATTCTGTACTCTTTCAGCAAGAGTACAACTTCTTTCTCTCTCATGACCTTTTCTCTCTCTCTCTCTCTCTCTCTCTCTCTCTCTCTCTTATAATGCTTGATATTGAACCCTTGATATTGAACCCTTGATATTGACCCTTGATATTGAACCCTGATATTGACCTTGATAACTGAACCTTGACATGAACCCTTGATTATGACTTGACCACTTGTACATGACATTGAACCATGAACCCTTGACCCATCAGTATTTTACCCAGGAGCTACTTGTTGTGGAGTAGCCACAACCATAGCATTGATGCACCAATGTTATGTACTCTAGTGTGGTTGGAGAGATGTACTACACCGTCCCTGATTCTTGTGATCTACTGCTGCTATGATTATTATGATTATTGTTATTGGCCAGCAGGGGCGTATGGATGCATCCTAGATTTGTCTTGACTTGTCTTGGGCTACGGCCATCTTGATTATGATATGGACTACATGATATATATTACTTGGTGACTGGGCGTGTGTGCATTACAGCCCCTCACATCTTGGGAGTTGATCACTCCATCTTGGGATACTTGACTTGAAATACTTGACTTGATATTTGTGTGCCTGGGGGTTAAATACTGATAGCCTTGACACTTGACACCTGATAGCCTTGACCCCTGACACTTGACACCTGACAGCCTTGACCCTTGACACTTGACACCTGATTGCCTTGACACTTGATACTTGACACTTTACACTTGGTACTTGATACCTAATACTTGATACTTGACACTTGATACTTGACTCTTGGTACTTGACCTTGCAAACTATTGATACTTAATCTTGCTTAATTCTTGGAAACCTTGAAACTTGGTAACCTTTGACACTATAGTTAAACCCTTGACATTATACTTGTCGATCCTTGAAACTAGTTAATCATTGCTATTACACTTGACGATTCGGGATACTTAACCTTGATGACTTTTCATATTTAACCTTGAAAATTCTTTGATATACCTTGTGACACCATATGTAATTTCTATTCATACTCTCTTATCTTATTACTTGATGTGCTTGTTATCATCATATCTGTTCACTGAGCTTTTTATGCTCAGCCGCGTTTTCTTTTCCATGCGGCAGGTACTTAAGCTAGGATGCGGGGTTTAGCTTTTGGGGATGAGAGAGTGTGGACCAAACTTAGAGTTCCCTTATATTATGGACATGGTTTTATTATTGTAATTCCCTTATTTTGGAATTCATTTGTAACCTTGTACTCATTGTATTATTAAAGTATAAAGCTTGTGTTTTGCTCTGTTGGACACTATTTATTGTGATATCTTTACCCTTGACGGGTTGGGGTGTTACAATTTATGGTGTCAGAGACCAGGCTGATGACTTATAATACATAACCTGGACCTGTGAGTTTTGGGACCATTAGGTTTCCACTGTAGGAACATTGATGAACACCTTGAGAACTTGATTTAGGATTCTTCCCTGTGCGAACTTAAGTTTATACCTGTGAGGATTGGGTAGATATTAGGCTTCCTTCGGCATACCTTTACATTTCGTGTTAATTCTTGACTTCCCTATCCTGATCAATTGGTAACCGTTCAGATGGTTAAATCTCGTCACTCTGGATCACCTAACGAAGACCGAAAGAAAATGGTGACTCAGGCCATAAAGGATGTTTTGAGACAGACCCAGCGCGTAAGTACGAGTAAAGGAACTACTGTTAATGCTACGGGCTGCCAGAAAGCGGAGGACAAGAAGAAAGAGAAGTATGAAACTACAACAATTGATAACAAAAGTATTGGCACCAAGTATTGCGGAAATTGCCATGAGTTGGCAGAAGAAGAAGAGAGAGATTGCAAAAGTGGCTTCGCTAGCCGCCTTTTGCCGCAACACGAGAATAATAAGAATGGCTGGATTAGTGAAAGAGAGGAGGAGAAGGAAGAGAATGATGTGGACTCCGATCTAGAGTCTACGGCGACCAGCCGCTATAATCCAAGTTGAATGAAGGGAATTTGTAATCATGAACTTGTTTCTTTTACTCTTGTGTTTAACTTCGAATTTCATTTCCATTTCCAAGTTACTCTCATTGTATTAAAATTTTGAATTAAGTTTCCCTCTTGTGCGCTTTGTTACGGCAATCTTGTTTGTATTCATCAGTTAATTGTTATGGGAATCTTGATGATTTTGGAAGTATTGGTACGAGGGTTTTGCACCCTAAATTAATTGACTTGATAAATTCCGTTTCTTTCGGATAATTCTCATATTTTGACCCCCATTGACGGTGTTAGCAACTAGCATTCCACGCGTATCATTTTGACAACAATACAATGTTCGTATTCGCATAAGGCACACTTGGGCTATGAAGCTGAACAAACTTCCAACCTTTTCGAATAGCTGACTTGTCTGCCTAAAGACTCTTGATAAACCTTACACTTGATCCTAATTCGTGAACTATCCGTCTGGTTTGACGAATGTAGTTACAATTCTGTTTACCTTGATATAATTTTGGACCTACCCTTGAAAATCCGTTCCCGATGACTTCACTTGAAAGACCGAAGAAACAAATGAAAGAACTTCTAAGAAATGGGTTACTAACCAAGAGTAAGCCGTGAAGTATATCAGTTTTATTGGTGAAGAAGAGGAGAGACGACGTAGAGTGAACGTGAAGGTTTCTTAAGATGACTGTGAGGCCGTAATTGTATTTCATGATAATAAGTTAACTATTCCAATTGTATTGGCTATCACGTCAACTATTTTCGTGTACATGATGAGGTTATGTTTTCGTGAATATTTGGAGAAATTGTATAGTACGACATTGTGGTATGTTTTGAAATGGAGTTATGAGTAGAGGTTATTTTGAAATCGCTTTCTGTATTCGTGACGACTACTATGACGGTTAGTGACGCTAATGGTATTAGCTAAAGCTCTGACCATCTTGTGAAACTGAGAAATACCGTTTTCTCGTGAGTACTTGGACAAACAGTCATGGTATGACGTAATAGTACATTCGAAGACGAGAAAGGACATGGAAACTATTTTGTACCTTGTTGAAATTTGGCGACCACATGTGCATTTTGGGGAGATTGATAATTGTTGGACAACGGTGTTCTTAGATTAGAATATCTCTTTAAATTCCGCAAGATCTGAAATTTGCACCAAGTGATCAAGACCGACAATAAATTTGAAACTCTAGTCTTTTAAATCTTACAGAAGAATCTTGGAAGATGATTACCAGTTTGCGTCAACTAGAAACTTATGAGAAGATTAACTTCACTGCCTGACCTGGAATTGTCAACAACAGTGGCAACCATGAAGAGTGAAGACACTCCTTACAAGACAGAAGTGTTGACGATGCAGGGAACAAGAGCTGGGCAAAGTGGCGAACCTGGAGCTGATGAAGACATGCAGTTTCACTTCCCTATTCATCTTGGTTGTACTAAGATGAATTAAGAGTGGAAGCAGACTGGATGATGAAGAAATTTAAAGGTCGTGTTAGAATTTGCATTACTCCATCGCATTCCAAGAAGAACTGCGGAAGGCTTGATGAATCAGACTCAAGATCACAGTTTTGTGTCATTTCCAGATTGATAGACAAAAGAAGATAGATTGCTTGGACTTGAAGACATTTGATGTTTAGTATCGGTGATCTTTGGAACAAACCATTTTGTTGTTTGAAAGAGTTGATTGTGTGGAAGATGAAGTTTATGTTAACTAATGCTCACTCTTGTTAAATTCTTGAGTTTCGTTACTTGGTAATGTGATCCTTGGATGATTTAGGTTCTCTAATATCATCTCTGTTTCATGTTCATTCTGCGTATGCTTGATATTAGTCTTGTTTTGGAAATTTGGCAAATTTTGGGAAGATGGATGCTTTTGAGACAACGTACCTTGATTGTTGATATGTTAGAATTCCGTTACTCTTTCGAGTAGTCTTGTTTTCCTCCAGTTATTCATTGAGACTTCCGCTGTCTTGTTATTGGATGTTCCTCTTGGTTATGACATTTGATGTCGGTTGACCTCTTAGGTGATAGAAGTAATAGGTGAACTAAGATTGACTTGTTTGTTTACGACTCGTGATAAAGTATGACCATCGTGAGAGCATATTTATATGATGCTAGTATTATGACGCCTGGCCAACGTGATAATACTCACATCATCTAACGTGCACTTATTGTGGTTATAGGATATCTTGGGGAGTATCTAAGAAGTTTAGAATTTGAACTCCATTGAAATTTCTGCGACTGGTGAGACTTTAGGTTCATTCTACCTATGCGTTGACTCTACATCTGTTCGTTGGATAATTGGATTAAAAGTTAACTCTCGATTTTGTATTCTGTTGACCTCGATACAACTGTCACCAATCTCAAACTCTTTGAAGAGATCTCTACTGCTCGATACAGTTAACTTGACTTGAAATTCTGTTCGTATCTCATATGAACTTTCTAGAAGACACAATTATCATCCTCTACATATGGTGTCATACCCTTTTGATCATATTCAACCAGATATGTCACTTGCAAACTCTTGATAGACAGGAGAGAGTCATGAGAAATAAGTTTTTCATTTTGTTAAAGTTCCTTGGAAGAACCATCCACCACGTGAGGCTACCTGAGAGACCGAGGAGTCTATGCGAGCCAGCTACCCCCATCTTCCTGTGTAATCTGGTAGACTCTCGTTTGTTTCGTTATCTATTTCTTCATTCATTTTCGCGGACGAAAATTCTTTTGAGGGGGGAATAGTTGTAAAACCCACAAATTCCATAATAAGTGAAATTACTAAAATGCCCTTGATATTTAAAAATTTCAATAAAACACTTATAAACACCAAATAAATCACAAACACTTAATAATTGACAACCTATGACATATGATAATTTTTATATGAACATTATAATATTATAGATGCCATAAAAATACTTGACACATTTATTTTGTTGGAATAGGGAGAAATACATTTTTGTGTACACATTTTAATGATTTAAATGCATAAATTAAAGATAATAGCATGATATACTTGGAAATGGTTTGCAAATCAGTTTATGGGCCGAAAATCACTCAACCCCCTCCCTATACACGGATTCAATTTAATTTCCACACTTTATACATTTTTTCAAAACCCTAAAAACACCATAAAAATCTCAAACGATGGCTCATACCTCTTGGGGGTTCTTGAATAATTTTCATGGGTTCTCTCATACCCAAGGAAGGTTAGAAAAATAGTGGGTGTGGCTGGGATAGCTTGGTTCGAAGGTTGGAGTTTTAGTTGTTCGATTATTCCAAACCGAGAAGAAAGAATTGTTATGATCCTTTTCACTCGTTAATTATTCAACAAGGTAATTTTTATATATTCTAAGACTAATATGAGACGTGGGAAAAATATCCATGCACTCCAGAAAAATCGTTTGAATTAAAACACAATCAAAAACCCTAAAAACAAGGAAAATTGATAATCGGCTACATATATTTTTCTGGGCCCTGTTCATATTTTTTCGATGCTTATACATGTTTATATTACTCGTATAAAATAGATTAAAAATTATTTGAAGCTTGGAAATCGTTGTGGGAATTATTTTGTTTTTACTGATTTGAAGAAAAATTGAAAAGGGGTCAATTTGCCTATTAAACTAGGGTTTCTTATTTTTACTGTTTCATTTATGATATTATTGATTGAAAATTAATGTTTTAGGGTTTTGGAAAAATTAGGGTTAAGGGTGTGTAAATTAAATATATACCGATTGCACTTTTTGATATAAAAGGGGGTGTTTGGTAATTTATTAAACCTAAGGGTTATTTTTGTTAATTATAAAAGTACATGAGAAATCTGTATAAAATCAGTATGGGGGTGTGTTGTATGATTTTGATAATTAAAGGGTGTAAATTGTAAATTAAATATGAAAAGGGGCGAATTAAAATTATATAAATGCAAGGGTTTGTTTTGGAAACTTATATAAATATAAAGGGTGATTCGTATAAATTATAAAAATGGTAGAAAGTGTAAGTTTTGTAATTAAAAGGATTTTATTGTAATTTATATAATTAAAAAGGTATAATTTGTATTTGATTTAAATGGAGGGACTATTATTGTAATTAAATGAATTTTGACTTGAATTAATATAAGAGGGACTAAAATTGACATTTTATGATACTTGATGGATTTATGTGGTTATGTGATTAATTATGTGATTTATATATTAATTTGATAATTAAAAGGTTTAAATTATGAATATGATAACTAGAGGGACTAAAAATGTAAATATGGGTAATTATGCATATCTCGACCTAAAATAACTTGAGGGACTGAAATTGTCATTTTTGTATAGTTGTGATGCTTATGTGATAATTTTATTAATTAAAGGTTTAATTATGGTAACTTGAATAATTAAGGGATTAAATTGTAACTTTGGAAACTAAAGGGTGTAAAGTGTAAAATTGACATATTTGGCATCCTTGACTTATGTTTATGTATTACAATGTGAATATCATCACTTGTGACCCCTAACTTGTTATATTGACACTTTTTGCCCTAAAACATGTTCGGTGATCTAACGAAACCCTAATCTCAGAAAATGACTATAAAATGAAATCCGTGATGATTGAGGCTATGAAACTTGATATGGTATTAAAAATAACCTATAAGAATATTCTAACATTGGAAAACTTGCTAAATTGGGTAATCTGCAAATTATGGAAAGTTTCTAAAAATTGGAAGATAACTAAAAGAGGTAACTTATGTGAAATGAACTCGTCTTGATTCGTATCCATTCTCTTCTAGGTTCGGTGAAGCGGGAGTGATCCACTACTTCTTGATTGTTTGACCTTGCTTTTGCATTTGGACTAAGGTACAGATATTCCGTACTCTTTCAGCAAGAGTACAACTTCTTTCTCTCTCATGACCTTTTCTCTCTCTCTCTCTCTCTCTCTCTCTCTCTCTCTTATAATGCTTGATATTGAACCCTTGATATTGACCCTTGATATTGAACTTTATAACTGAACCTTGACTTGAACCCTTGATTATGACTTGACCACTTGTACATGAAATTGAACCATGAACCCTTGACCCATCAGTATTTTACCCATGAGCTACTTGTTGTGGAGTAGCCACAACCATAGCATTGATGCACCAATGTTATGTACTCTAGTGTGGTTGGAGAGATGTACTACACCGTCCCTGATTCTTGTGATCTACTGCTGCTATGATTATTATGATTATTGTTATTGGCCTGCAGGGGCGTATGGATGCATCCTAGATTTGTCTTGACTTGTCTTGGGCTACGGCCATCTTGATTATGATACGGACTACATGATATATATTACTTGGTGACTGGGCGTGTGTGCATTACAGCCCCTCACATCTTGGGAGTTGATCACTCCATCTTGGGATACTTGACTTGATATTTGTGTGCCTGGGGGCTAAATATTGATAGCCTTGACACTTGACACCTGATAGCCTTGACCCCTGACACTTGACACCTGATAGCCTTAACCCTTGACACTTTACACCTGATAGCCTTGACCCTTGACACTTGACACCTGATAGCCTTGACACTTGATACTTGACACTTGACACTTGATACTTGATACCTAATACTTGATACTTGACACTTGATACTTGACTCTTGGTACTTGACCTTGAAAACTATTGATACTTGATCTTGCTTAATTCTTGGAAACCTTGAAACTTGGTAACCTTTGACACTATAGTTAAACCCTTGACATTATACTTGACGATCCTTGAAACTAGTTAATCATTGCTATTACACTTGACGATTCGGGATACTTAACCTTGATGACTTTTCATATTTAACCTTGAAAATTCTTTGATATACCTTGTGACACCATATGTAATTTCTATTCATACTCTCTTGTCTTATTACTTGATGTGCTTGTTATCATCATATCTGTTCACTGAGCTTTTTATGCTCAGCCGCGTTTTCTTTTCCATGCGGCAGGTACTTAAGCTAGGATGCGGGGTTTAGCTTTGGGGATGAGAGAGTGTGGACCAAACTTAGAGTTCCCTTATATTATGGACATGGTTTTATTATTGTAATTCCCTTATTTTGGAATTCATTTGTAACCTTGTACTCATTGTATTATTAAAGTATAAAGCTTGTGTTTTGCTCTGTTGGACACTATTTATTGTGATATCTTTACCCTTGACGGGTTGGGGTGTTACATGACAAATGTCTCTTTCTCTTTGAACATCTTTCTCATGAAACAACGAAAGTTTCGTTGACAGTAAAAGAATAAAGAAGTCTCGCTAATGGAAGAATCGGCGAGCAACTCCATCAAAGTTCAAAATAGGGAGCGGCTTAAGAAGACTCATTGATATTAATGTCAGCAAGTAGCTCTAGCAGATGTTCAAGTCTTAGACATTGTCAAGTTTACGTACTCTCTAGCTGATGCAGGTAAGCAGTATGTATAAGGATATCTAGCTGAACTATAGGGCTCATCAAGGATAACGATACTTAATGACCTCTCAGCTCTCTGGTTAGACCAACAGGGCATAGCTCTTGTCCTCTGATGTTTAGGCGAAACTTTTCACTAGTATGTTTAAGTAGGAAAACCCTTGGGAGGATAAATCACTGCTCCTTCCCAAGACACTAAAGTAGCTCATGGGTACACTCAACTATCAACTCCGGTAAACCAAAAGGACGTTCTAGCTATGAGTCTAGGTATGTGCCTATCTAGTACAAAGTTGGCAAAGTTACTATTCCAACGTGAGCAATAGTAATTCTTCCGCTATAAATATTCGTTACTGTAGAACCGTAGAGGAGGGGTGAATACGTTCTTTTCGACTTTTTATATGTTTAAAAACTTTAAGCCTCAAAGATCAACAAGTGGTCACGCAACACCAACCATTATCTCAAGCAAGTAAAAGACACCACGATATATAATGGTTCGGGATGGGGGTTTATACCATACATACATCCAGTTACGAATACACGACATGATACTATTCACTAAGTATAATCGTTTCAGTGGACTGCAAACCGTTACAACTTCATTCCACCGATATGCACAAAGATTGGTGCTCACTAAGAAGAGCAACTCCCAATGGTATTCCGCCCTCAGAAACCACCCAAACGAATCTCGTGATTTGACTTCCCAGAAAGACTACTAAGACCACAAAGACTTCCCACCGGAAGTATCAAACCCCAACTAGATCCCCAATGATCTAGGCTTGGTCACCTCGATACAAGACTTCTCTTACAACCAAAATGAATGAATAAGTGCTTGATTGTTTAATCAAGCCCTAACATAACCTAAAGATTCGATTCTAATAGAAAGGGTATATATAAGAAGACCCTCGACACAATCAAGAGTGGATTAGGTTCTTGTAATTCTTCCTTTGCAAAAGATGTGTTCTTTCAGATGATGTTCATTCAAAGATTAAGAGCACAAGATAGAAATAGAGGAATGAGAGAAAAGAAATTAGAGAGAAAGACTAATGGTAAAGGATGAGGAATACAAGAGGCAAGGGTGGATATTTATAGGCCAAAACCTAACTTGGTAAAAGTTTAACGAGGCTGTTGCGTCACTAGCGTGTCGGAGCACCAGCAACTGCCAGGATCCCCTTAAGATTTTTTTGGGATTTTGGTCTTTTAAATATCCAACCTTGCTAAACCCCCAATTGTACTTCACACATTTACCTTAACATTATTCATCCTTAAGGTCAACCAACTCAAATAGTCATTTGGTAAAAAAATTTGTGAAGTGTTTTAGTGAAACCAATTATCAAAGAGAGAAAGAAGGGATAATTGGATAGGGGTAATTTGGGTATTCCTCACATGGCATAGATAAGAGAGAAAAAATATGCCATGGTATATTCTTTTGCTTGGAAAAGAAGTGTGGATGTTAGATGCGATAGAGAGAGAAAGATTTGAATTTGAAATTCAAATTGTGTGAGAGGGAAGTGAGAGAGTGAGGTTGGGTTAGATGGTACCACGGTTGAGTTAGATGAGATGATATGGTTAAGAGAAGGGAATATTCCAAGAATATGCTTGGCTTGGAGAAGATGGTGAGATGAAGGGTTGAGATAAGTTTGGGTGAGTTGTGTTGATGTGATGTGATTGGGGCAAAAATAGTCAACTAAAGTCAACCACGGATGTGGTCAAGATAGTCAAACTCCTTAGGCTCAATGCTCCGCGGAATATAGTGGTTTTCTCGGGTCGTTATGTCCCGACGAGGTGTGGATTGTATTCAAACGGGTTTGAGATCGGGTGAATTTGGACGAGAAAGGGTTTGTGAATGGTTACACTAAGGAATCTACAAGGAAATAGCTTAAATACACCATATTAACAAGACTGTAAAGTTAGAAAACCCAGAAGCGTTTAAAACTTAAAAACGCGTACGTTCAGATTAAGTTTACGTGAACGTACAAAATAAAACGCGAATTTTAAAGAAATAAAATACTTACAGATATGAAAATTACATTTTTACAATCCTAATAATAAAAGAAAATTTTTAGAAAATTAAAATTAATTTTTACACTATTTAATTAATTATTATTAATTAATTACTATTTTCTAATTACTTATTAATTATTTAAAATAACCTAAATTATAACTAATTATGAATTTACACTGAAAATATGAAAATTAAATTTGGAAAAATCTAAAATATTTTAAAACTAATTTTCAAACTTAAAATATATTTTTCCTACTTTTTAAATAATTACTATTAATTAAAAACTAATTATTAATTAATTTAAACTATTTTAAATTAAGAAAAATAGAAAATGAACAGTAAAAAATATAAGAAAATTCCTAAAAATGTTTTAACTTATATAAAAGCTAGAAAAAATATAAAAACTAGGTGTTACTTAATAAAATCTAATTATGCTAATTAATTCTTAATTATTATTTAATAATTAATTAAACTAAAATTAATTCTAAAAACCACTAAAAGACAAAAGAAAAATCTGGAAAATTTTATAAAAATACTTTAATATAAAATAGATTTAAAAAAAATATAAAAATGCTAAAGTGCTTATAAATAAGCTAAAAAGAAAATTAAAAAAATAATTTCTATTAAATAGAAGCTATCACTAAAATTAAATTTGGTTTTTCTGGATTTTTCTTTTACAAACCTATTTTATACCTAAAATCAAACAACTTTTGTAAAAACAACTTTTATGGAACTTAAAAATAAGCTATTTGAGGGCTTATGAGCTTGACAGTTGACTTTGGTCAATTGTCAAAGCTAGAAGCTATGAAATAAGCTTTAAGCTAAAACCAGGGGTGGATTTAAGTTTGAATAAGCTAAAGGGACAAGTATAAAGCTAGAACAATAATAGTGGTACCCTGAATAAGCCAATAAGCAGATTAAGTTACTCCAAAAACCAAACAGACCACTCAGAAAAGGGACAAGGTTTATGGACCTTGCAACCCTATCAAATGAAGTGAAAATCCCAAGATAAGCCCAGGGACTTGAAGAGGGGCTTATTGGCTTTTCAAAAAGCCAATAAGCAGCCTGTGGGGTCCAATATGGAGGCCAGGGGGGGGGCATTGGAAAGTAGACCTTGGGACTGAGGGTCTGTGTGCAGGGGAGCTATCTTCCCCTGCAAGTGTGTTTGGGGGAGTGTAGGGGCCACACCAAAATTACTAAAAATATAACAAAGGTTGGAAATTGAAGGTGAGCTGGGATACAAGAAGACCTGAAAATCACAAGGCCTGAAACACAATACAAAATTCAAGAAAATTCATGCTAGAAATGAAAAATCTGAGAGAGATTAAATTTGACTTTTTGATATTACTTGTAACTTTGACCTAAATGGATTTTGGGCTTAATCTACTAGCTGAATATGTTAATATAAGCTATAATAAGGCGTAGGAAGGTTAAATTAACTATATGTGAATGGAATTGAAGGAACTGAGGTTACAAATCCTAACAGTTAAGGATTTAATAAACCTAAACTAGGATTTTGACTTTTAACTAAGTTACACTAACTTTTTATGCTAAGACTGAGTTATTAGAACATATAGAAGCATGGTTAAATAATGAACACCAGTAAGCACAACCTGAATCACAGGGAACACACATGTGCCAAACACTCCCTAATGTAACTGATGATGGATTTAAAGAAGCAATCTCACATTCTAAACCATAAAACTGAACAATTAGCTCACACTAACATTAATTAAACCTAAAAGAACTAAATTAAGCAACAAATGAAGTACATAAATATTGAATGCCAAAAAAATTGAAAGTTGCTTACTATAACTTGCAATCTGAATTCAATGATCAAGGTGCCAAAGAACAACCTAAAGCCTACCACTAGGCACTAGTACCATATAAATCAAGAATTCACCAAGCTTCTTGCTTCGAATTTCCTTGAACCCTGATTTTTATATTGTATGACCTATTTGTTGAGATTTTTGTGATTTTGTGCTAAACTTGAACTAAGACTGATTTTAATGATCCAAAGACCTTAAACACTCATAAGTGGAACTGAATTGAGATAAAATGAACAATAAACAACAACAATTAACACTTATCAGTGAAGTTGTCAATTTCACTAGATAAATGCCAAATACAAATTCTATGGAAATTACTTGTAATTAAAGGTAAATAAGGTTCAAAATTACACTAAGGAAACTGAGTACAACAATATTTAAATGAAAATTATGACTGAAACTAAAACTATACTACCTATGAAAGTAAAGATATACTAACCTTAACTAACTACTTTCATTCCTCCTTCTCTTCTCTTTTTATATAACTTTTTAGCACTGAGGAAGCTTTCTCACACTTTCCCACCTCTATTCTCAGCTGTTGGATGTTTATCTTTTGATCTTAGCTGTTTATCCATTTTTGGCGGGAAAAGGGAGTTTGGCAGTTTGGTGGGGTTTGGTGAGGAGGTTGGAGGTAATTAATGAGGAGGGGACATGAGGAGTGGTGTAGGTGAGTTTGGTGAAGAAAATAGGGGAGGAAGGGGAGGCAAAGTGCCCTGGTAATTAGGGTGTTGATGGTGATTAAGGTGGGAGGGAAAGTGAGGTTAGGGTTGTTGGGTTTGACCTGGTCAAACGACCAGGGATATATATTAAACGGGGGTGGTTTGTTTTGGGCTGGGAATTTGATTTGGGCCTGGGATTGTTTGGTGGATCAGGTTAGGTTTTTGGGTGGATTTGTTGTTGGGTAAATATATTACAAAATGGTCCATTTGGTTTCAAGTTAAAAGTACAAGGACCAATTTGTAAATTCTAAAAATTGAGGGTGTGTTGTGGCATTCTTCCAAACTCTTCCTTAGGACTAAAATTACCAAGCTTTGAATTACCATGGGCCATAAATGCTATTTTTCAACTTTTGAAATTCCTGGGGACCATTTATGTCAATTCTTAAACTCCAGGGACCAAACATGTAACTTTTCAAAACTTTTCACCCAAAGTCCATTTTTGATAACTTTTGATTTTTCAATGACCAAAAATGATTTTTCTTTCAAAAATATCCCACCAGGGACCAAATCTGCCAAAATCTGAAACTCCAGGGACTAAATTGCAAATTTCCAAAACTTTTCCAATTTTTCACCAAAGGACAAAATACGACAACTTATGATTTCAAAAGGACCTTTGGTGACTTTTCTTTTCAAATAAGTGCTCAGGGACTATTTTTGCCAAATTTTGAAAGTTGGGGGACTAAAACTGCCAATTTTGCAAACTTTGTACGTTTTTCATTTGTTTTTACTCATTTTGCATCTAAAACATATAAAACACAATTTTGAAATATTTTTAGTATTTTGATGCATTACTGAGTGTTTTTGTATGTTTTTCAGTTCAGATTTGACCAAAAATGATGAGTGTTTGAGCACTCATCATGATGGAAGGGAGCCTAAGTTTGGATTTCAAATTTGAATGTGAATGTAGAGAGGGAGAGAGATAAGGTTATGTGTGAGTTGGATTGTAAGTGAAAGTGATATGACAGGG
Organism: Artemisia argyi; assembly: GCA_030686995.1. NCBI lineage: Eukaryota > Viridiplantae > Streptophyta > Magnoliopsida > Asterales > Asteraceae > Artemisia > Artemisia argyi. The sequence continues at coordinate 98,305,466 of CM060680.1, forward strand.
AGCCTAAGGTGATATTCAAATTTGAATTGCCCATGTGATAAAATGGATTGGCTAGTGTATGAGAGAAGAAGAAGGTTGTGAGGGAAGTACATGTATTTTGAATTTAAAGTTAGGATTAGAGTGTAAGAGAGTGAGTTTTATGTGTGTAAGAGTGAGGTGATGTGGATAAGATGGGGAGCGTATGACTTGGATTCAAATTTGAAATTTAAATGTTAGAGGTGAGAAGTGAGGTGGTTTGTGTGAAAGGTTTATTTGAATTTGAAATGAAGGGTGGCATGACATGGTTGGAGGATTGGTTTGGTATAGAGATGATAGTACATGAAATTACAAGAAATATTAGAGAATGTTGGTGATAAGATTTGGGAGGATCTTGAAATGGTTGGAGGATTGGTTTGGTGTAGAGATTAATCAAAGAATTGATTAAGGCTTAATCATTTTGTCATTAAGAAAGAAGAGAATTGACAAAGATGATTATGGGTTGTGTGCTGGATGAGAAAATCAAAGATTACTTATAATTTCAAGTAACTCAACGTCGAGTATTCATAATCTCATAATTCGTGAATTTCCACACCTCGACGTAATCAATAATCATCTTGATGCAAACAAGCAAAGTCCTTTGCATCATTGTAAAGCATATCCCATAAAGGGAAAGGATACGTTTACGCAAATAGACCTTTGACTTTGTTTGACCAATAAGGGAGTAAACTCGTTACACGATTAGAGAATACATAAACACGGAATATGGTATACTTTCACTTGATGTCATGTGAAATATATGAGTCCGCTAGGTTTAAAAAGTCCTTGGCTAGAGACGTTTATCAAAATACTTGAGTTGGCGTTTTGCCAAAAACAGGTGGTTGTAAATTTGGAACCCTCTAATTCTAAAACCCGTTTCGAGTGTTCCCAATGAAGCACATAACATATTCATACCTGTATTGAAAGGTCCACATTTTTTGGGTAAGGGAAAAGCCGACTTTCAAAATTCGTTCCAACCTTAATAGAAGGCTGGCGCGTTGGAGCGCCATCAGCGTGCCAGGCCCAGTTATTGGGTTGGGAGAATTTTGGCTAATGTTTGTGATTTTATGTGTTTCAAAGATTTAATTGTCATCATTAAAACATGAGGAGACCTAATTAATGTTGTCCCAGTAATCTCCCCCTTTTTGATGATGACAAATAAATTCTAAAATCAATTAAAATTACAAAGCGTAGTGAAGATTAAGATCGTTTTTGGTGTAGCTTACGTCTTGACCTTGCCTTCTAATTTGATGAAACCTTGATCTTTATCTTCAATTGGTCTTTACCCAAGCTTGTGCTCATTGCATTCTTTCTCCCCCTTTTGTCGAATCAAAAAGGTGGGAATCACTTGGAGTTTATCTATAGATATAACTTTGAGCTTTATTACCCCGATAGCATGCTCCCCTTGAACATAGCTCCCCCTAGATCATTGCTCCCTGTTAGGTCCCCATAATAATCACACACAACACAGATTCTAGAGAGAGAAAGAAAGTAGAGAGAGAAAGTGGAAGGAACTTGTGTAAGAGAAATGAAAATGATATTTCCAAGAACCAACACCTTTTCCCTTCAAGGGAAGAGGTATTTATAGTGAATACAAGAAAGAGGGTGTTGCCCTAGTTGTCATGGGCTCGGCCCATGGGCTTACTACATAGGTCAGCCCATCACACTAACAATTATAAGCTAAATACTTAATGACCTATTACAAATATAATGACCAACACTTTACAATAATAATGTGTTTCTAACAATCTCCCCCTAAGGGTTGGTCATCATAGTTCGTTTGACGTGTTTATCTTCTTTGACTTGATTTTTAACCTTTTCTGCTTTTGACGTCTTTGCTTCTTTGTTCTTGTTGTTGTGATCTTATGTTGGTTTCACCTTGCCTTCATCAAAGTCTTTACTCTGTTGTCGTTACGTCTTTCTCCAACATGCTCATACTTCTTTTAACTTAACTTTGAATCTTCACACTTGTAGAGTTCTCATTGCATAGCTTTGATCTTTGTCTTTCAACTTTGTATATTCTTTGACACTGACGTAGAATATTTCAGAACTTTGCTTTGATCTTTGGTGAGAACTTTATCTTTCTTGATGTTGGTATGAGCATGAGGATCTTGAGTGTCATTTGATGAATCATGATGGGAATGATCTTTCCTCCAACGTACAATCATTGGTAGCTGCATGGTAAACGTTAGTATTAATCACAAATCGATCACGGTGGACTTTTCTTAAAGATTAGACCGCTACGATTGTTTTACTGATGAATGTCTTGATTCCATTCACCTTATTCGGGCACATTAGCTGTCCGAATCCCGTTAGGGACAGTTATCAACACCGTTTTAAATTTATTAAGTCTTATTTACCTATGATCTACGTGAGCACTAACTGGCAGTGTACCGATTGCGAGTAGTGTAGAATTTGGTAAACCGAGGTCGTCCCAAGAGCTATGATCGGAATCTAACTTAAGTCTTTAATGTCACTAAAAAGGGTTTTGAGTTGAAATAATAATTAACTAATTTAATAAATGAAAATGAAATGGATCTAATCAGTGAGAGAAGAATGTGCTAGCCTAGTTATACTATTTTCATGCCATGATCTAATTTCCTTAAAAGTGTTTACTCCCGCCTTATGTAGTGGTTATATGTCATTACGAAGAAATGGTCAAAACAACCTAACCTATAATATTATGTTGGGAATTATTTGTAAACAGACTTAAGTCTGTTATAGTTAAGTCGGGCAGATAGTTAAGTCTGCCAGTACTAAGTTAAGTCTAGGAGACCTAGTTAAGTTTGTTTATGTTTTTAGCTAGTTAAGTCTGTCTTGTTTAACAAGAATAGATATGTTAGGAGATATTCTAGGAAAGGATATGCACAAGGTTAGATATCCTAGGAAAAGATATGTATGCATCCTTTCACATGTTTTGTATAGTTTGGGTTAGGGTTTTTATTGTAGTATAAAAGGAACCCTACGACATTGTGTTCTATGCCAAGTCTTCAAGTTTAATAGCAATCACAAAGTTAGTAAATTCTCTGTGTTGTTCTTACTGCTTGTGTTAATATTCCGCGTTAACATCAAGTATACATTGTTTAGAGTTTCTCATATAGATACTTTGCATTTACCCAAGGTGTCTATTGTCTTACAAAGGCTGCTTAGATCCAGAACTTTTGGACCTACAAGTGGTATAAGAACCTATAGAGGGACTCTAAGTAAGAAGAAACACAAAACCACAAACAAACACAAATCAATCACTCACAAATCCTAAAAGATGTCTGTTCCTGGTAATGATGCATTCTCTTGCCAACACAATGATTCTGAAGAATCAAATCATGAAGAAGCTGCCTCAGATAGTGGAAAACAAAACAACAATAGATCGTACATGCAATAACCACTATATCTAATATCAAAATCCCAATTCTTAAGAAGGAGGAGTATGATATCTGGGCCATGGAGATGGAGCACTATCTTGAATACATTGATAATGATGTATGGAAAGTGATTCAGAATGGAAATTCAAAGAAAAGGGTTTTTGTTAGTAAGGATGGTACTGATAGAGTACTTCCACCAGCCACTACTTCAGAAATCCATGTTGTGGATGTCACACCCCGCCACGGCGGAAACGCGCGGGTGTAACTTCATGGATATCATCACAACACATGGTGTCTATATTGAGAATAACTACATGCAATAAAAATGGCAAAGTATAGACACAAAGTGTCATAACAATACCCGAAAGATAACAACATGATAAACTCCAAACGCACAGATAAACCACTTCCAATGCAACGAAGGTCTCGTCTAATCACATCATTCTATCTTATCCTTAGAAAACTCACCTGAAAATGATGCTTAAAATGTCAACATTACGTTGGTGAGATTCATAGGTTTAAGACTCATACAAGCTAGGCAACCAAAATCACTGTGATTATAAAATATAGTCGGACAAATAATTACAGTTATCATTGTCACAACTCACCATTTCGCGTCATTTACCATTTCAGGTCATTTTCCGAAACTTCGACTTTTTACTATTCATAAATCACTATTCATCAAAACACTATTCATCAGTTTACTATTCATCATTTTTGGTGTCAGTTTGACATTCCGAGAAGCATTCAGAAATTTTACTATTCACTAAACACTATTCATTTCCGGAAAAGTTTTCACTATTCACTTGCATTACTCATTTCATCGTAAATTTAGTTTACGGGTATTCAAATTCGCGTAACCGGATTGGTTTAGGTGCGAATTCATTTCATTAGTGTTAAGAACACTGCATACGGACTGGAGATAGTCTGCATATCATCATAACAGCATTTTCATGTTATACCACTCTCAGGATTTTCAAATTATTACATTCAGTACATTTAACGTTTTTACGTATAAGTATTTATAGTAAACGTTAACACCCGGTTTATACACGACGAATATATCTAAATATTCCCACAATGGTCCCGACATATTTTTATATCCATTTTAATATCATAAAAGTTATAACATTCAGTTACCCAGTATTTTGGAAATTTATTTTATTTATAACGTACGCGTATGAATATAACGACGGTTTTCGTGAAAACTAAACAATAATCACCCGATCACTCAGTAAATGTACCCAACATAATTTTAACATTTTTATAACTTTATTTTGACAAGTTTAGTCATTATTTCATATTTCATATTTTTACGATGCCCGAATTTACGTTTCGCGACTTAACAGTTTACGGTTTGCGATTAACGGAACCAAAACCGACTCCGTGAACTAGATTACCAAGCTTCCTACACACATTTCATTACCATGTGCAGCCCCTCATCCACATGTTACATGAAATTGATCTTTTAATTACAAGTATGCCATCAAAATCCTAGATAATATCTAAAAACACCAAATAATAAACACTTAACAATATTTTGGATCAAAATTGCTCATTCTCTCATCCCTTTCACTCAAACCACGACCCAACATCCATTTCATGATCAAGTGAAGGTTTTTCAAAAGTTAAAGCATCAAAGTTGTTCATTTCATGATTCTAGTTAAGAATCTTGCAACAAAAACACAAGAAACACAAGTTTTCCTCATCATCTAATCATCTCATTTTATCAAGTAAGTTATCAACTTTATTTTTACATGAATCATCTTATATTTACTTGTATTTCATGAGTTCCATGCTAAAAACCATGTACAACTAGCTATACCACCATTTATTTTGTCAAAAATGGAACATACAAACCCTAACTTCTTATTTATGAATTCCCTTGCTATAATAACTTGGTTAGGAGTCCATGACACCCTAAGAAGGTGTATGGTAGGATTAGATTAGCTATGTGGTGATTACAAGAGGTTTGGTGATGTTAGAAATTAGTTTTAAACCTTGAAAACTTGATTTGGAACCTATTTTAGACATGCTGTCCTGTTTTGTAAAAATCTGGAAAATCAGTAAACACCAAGGAAACTTTGGCAAAATTTTTAGAAAATACTTTCAAAAACGAATCCGTAGGCGAAAGAACGGATTAAAAAGAGCTTATAACGAAGAAGTTATGATTTTTGCAAGATTGTTGACGAAATGTATTTTCTGGAAATTTGGTTGCTGTTGGACGTTTTTCATTGGACAAAAAGAGACTTTAGACGTAACCCGGAGGAGCCGAGCTTTCCAAAATATATTACTACATACTAAGGCGTAACCGTGGATATAAAGAACATGTAAAACGGACAAGTAACGACAAAGATATTCACGTTTGAATATCGGCTAAAACCATTTTTTATTTGACAGCTTTTAATAAAAATGGACACTAAAACTACGAAGTACTTTTATAAGCTAGAAATAATATTAAGTACCAAGCTTTATAACTAATGAAGTATTAGTTATTACAAGTATATTTTCATCATTTCAAGGCGATATTTCAAGGATTACAACCCGAGTATTTCAACACTAACATGGAAGCATACGATATATATATAAGTATATATATTGCAACTAGCTTATTTTATTTTCTAATAGCAATATTTTTTTCCAAATTCTTGGATTATATATTTTGATAACACAAGTGTTTTTCCAAAGGGTAGAGTGGTATAGAAACATGTGCATGGACATTCATAACATCATTTCATGATCTAAAGTAGATCGTTCATCATTCATATTAGGTTGCGGCTAGTGTGCGCGCCTTGTTTTTCAGCTCATTACATGTTCATGGTACCATCATATTGGGTTGCGGCAGCTAATTGTTCATTGGTGTTCATTTCATTTCATCACAGTTTCATCAGTTAAGGTGAGTCATAGCCCCTACTCTTTTAAATTGTTTTGCAAACTCTTTGGGGGAGAATACATGCTCGTTTTACTTAAACGCATTACTTGCTTTACATGGTTGATTACTCAAACAATTTCAGCTTTATCTAAATACTTGTTTGATTATCCGAGTACAAAACAATTCACTTGCTATTTACTCATGGACATGAGTGCATAAAGTTAAATTATTTACCGATTTCCTAAGATTGCCTAAGTTAAGGACCGGTAGCTACAATTTCAACGGGTATAGATTTACCTGCATTGGGTATGTTTGATTACCTACAATTTCAACGGGTATAGATTTACCTGCATTGGGTATGTTTGATTACCTACAATTTCAACGGGTATAGATTTACCTGCATTGGGTATGTTTGATTACCTACAATTTCAACGGGTATGGATTTACCTGCATTGGGTATGGATTTACCTACAATTACTTGGGAGCGTAACCTCCTACAGATAGCTAGAAAACCTTTTCGGTGCCTTGAACTTAGTGCAATCAATATTCATTTTATGCGTTTTGCTTATGGTCAGATTCATTTTGTGGCGACATCGCCATGGCTATTGTACATACGAAAATTACTTATGGAATTACGATACTTTTCCACCACTATTACTATGGAATTACAATGCCTTTGCAACAACCTTACGACTGATTTATTACAAACATATTACATTTGGCAGTGGGTTGTAAACACACAGGTTACAAGTCTCTTATGGCGGGACTTGGAACTGAGTGGATTTACGATGCCTTTGCTGGGAAATCTTCATTTCAATGCATTACATTCTTTTTCACAAGACTCTATGAACTCACCAACCATTGTGTTGACACTTTAGCATGTATTTTCAGGTTTTAAGCTATGGCACACTACTGGAGGTTTTGGCAGGGCATGGCATGGTCATAGAAGACTCTGATTATTCATTTGGGGACCGTTTTAAACTACTTTAAGGGCCTACTTCCGCACTACTTTTAACAATGTAAATTTAACATTTTTGATTTAACTATTTTATTTTAAATGATTCAAGTGCAAACCATTTTTGAACTAGTGTTGTGATATCAATTGAGTTACACCCCAGCTACATGTATGCTTCTGCTGGACCCGATTTTGGGGGTGTGACAGATTGGCATCAGAGCTATGGCTATAGCGAACTAAGTGTTTTTAAAACCTAGACTATAGCTACTTTCAAGAAAACTTAACCCTATGACCGTCACATGCCTGCCTGCCAAGCTGAAGCCTCATTTGTGGTTAGTTGCTGACATAGGTGATGAGATTTGTGTCTCATTATCTGATATATTATATTCACTTATTCTAGTTGATTACTATAATTATCTTTCATATAAGCATGTTCACGTATCATATATGTCACCGCATTATATTTTTCCTTGCATAGTTTCATCATTTGATCTCGAGTTTGGTCACCTGCATTACTCTTTCAGAACATTTTGAGTATTTGTGAAGGACATAGTCTTAGTATGACTGAGCTGAGTATTTCAAAATTCATGGAACCTCGGTGGAATATAGACTGGTCATCTATATTCAACCCGGGATAGTGAGATATAGGCTGACCACCTATGTTTGACTCAGAAATGAATTTTGCAACACTGAGAATGGTTATAATAAAATTCTGTCTGTAATAAATTCTCAACTCATTTTCCAAATGTTTCATTCATGCATGTGTGAGTATACCCTCATTGTCAGAACATTCATACTTTTCATCACCTCATGAACCGCCACTTGGAAGTATGTCAATTGATCATTTCATTTCATGAACATTCACGTCTATGCATGATACACTTACATCACGGTATTTTCTTTTATCACAATCTCATTTTGTCGCAGTTGTCACAGTCTCTTCCCTTCTCGCCATCACTATCATTACCTTTCCCCATCCCCATATATATATAGAATTAGCTGACACTTTATGGATTCATATGCCACTCATCCCTCACTACCACCAATATTGTTAAGTGGATATTATCAATGACCTCCCTAGGAAAGACTTTCCATACCATCTATAAGGAGAATCTCTCGGTACATTAAGACCATTTCAAAACTCAATAGAATTCTCAGGATATCACCAAACTATTCGAAACACTATCATTGGCCTGATCACCAAAAATTCCATCATCTAGAAGGTATTGGCTTGACTGAATTACAGGATTATTTTAGATACGATTACTCACAAAACAACACCATAGAGATAAATTCAACCTCTTAACCGAGACTATAGATTGAACATGTCCTCACCAATAGACTTTATCCAAACCTGTTAGACACCTATGCCTTTGTGCAGATATACATACCTGACTATTTTATCCTCTTAATACTTTCACTTTTAAATGGATTTTTCTCCAAACTACAGTTATACAAAACATATATCTTGTAAGAAATACTTTTCTGAGGCACTTATTTTGATAAACAAATTCCTTTTGGTTAATCCTTTACAAAACTATTGAATTGTTAGGAAATTTTAAACATCGATCTTTGGTAAACCATTAAAACTACAAGTTGGTAAGCAGAGTTATACAGAAAGTTCTACCTAGGAAAGGCATGATACCATTCAGAAAACTTGGAAAGTTAAACCCGAGATATACACTGGACCATGTAATATTTCAAACAGAGTAGGCCTAGTGGTCGTCAGACTTGAGCTTTGTTAGAGAACAACAGCAACAGGATTACACAACCACGTATTATCAGCTTTTCAGAATTGTCACCCATAATCCCATTTGGAAAGGAATCCAACCCATAGTCAAACATAAACCTTGCAGGAGAACAAGTAGAAATCATGGACCGTGTGGTCAAACAGTAGAAGCAGAGTCGAATTCCTATCGTTAGAGTTCGCTGGAATTCTAGAATATCATCACCTTTTCACCAATGTGTTTTCAGAGACCAACATAAACTGAACTTCGGGACGAAGTTCCTTTTAGAGGGGAAGAATGTCACAACTCACCATTTCGCGTCATTTACCATTTCAGGTCATTTTCCGAAACTTCGACTTTTTACTATTCATAAATCACTATTCATCAAAACACTATTCATCAGTTTACTATTCATCATTTTTGGTGTCAGTTTGACATTCCGAGAAGCATTCAAAAATTTTACTATTCACTAAACACTATTCATTTCCGGAAAAGTTTTCACTATTCACTTGCATTACTCATTTCATCGTAAATTTAGTTTACGGGTATTCAAATTCGCGTAACCGGATTGGTTTAGGTGCGAATTCATTTCATTAGTGTTAAGAACACTGCATACGGACTGGAGATAGTCTGCATATCATCATAACAGCATTTTCATGTTATACCACTCTCAGGATTTTCAAATTATTACATTCAGTACATTTAACGTTTTTACGTATAAGTATTTATAGTAAACGTTAACACCCGGTTTATACACGACGAATATATCTAAATATTCCCACAATGGTCCCGACATATTTTTATATCCATTTTAATATCATAAAAGTTATAACATTCAGTTACCCAGTATTTTGGAAATTTATTTTATTTATAACGTACGCGTATGAATATAACGACGGTTTTCGTGAAAACTAAACAATAATCACCCGATCACTCAGTAAATGTACCCAACATAATTTTAACATTTTTATAACTTTATTTTGACAAGTTTAGTCATTATTTCATATTTCATATTTTTACGATGCCCGAATTTACGTTTCGCGACTTAACAGTTTACGGTTTGCGATTAACGGAACCAAAACCGACTCCGTGAACTAGATTACCAAGCTTCCTACACACATTTCATTACCATGTGCAGCCCCTCATCCACATGTTACATGAAATTGATCTTTTAATTACAAGTATGCCATCAAAATCCTAGATAATATCTAAAAACACCAAATAATAAACACTTAACAATATTTTGGATCAAAATTGCTCATTCTCTCATCCCTTTCACTCAAACCACGACCCAACATCCATTTCATGATCAAGTGAAGGTTTTTCAAAAGTTAAAGCATCAAAGTTGTTCATTTCATGATTCTAGTTAAGAATCTTGCAACAAAAACACAAGAAACACACGTTTTCCTCATCATCTAATCATCTCATTTTATCAAGTAAGTTATCAACTTTATTTTTACATGAATCATCTTATATTTACTTGTATTTCATGAGTTCCATGCTAAAAACCATGTACAACTAGCTATACCACCATTTATTTTGTCAAAAATGGAACATACAAACCCTAACTTCTTATTTATGAATTCCCTTGCTATAATAACTTGGTTAGGAGTCCATGACACCCTAAGAAGGTGTATGGTAGGATTAGATTAGCTATGTGGTGATTACAAGAGGTTTGGTGATGTTAGAAATTAGTTTTAAACCTTGAAAACTTGATTTGGAACCTATTTTAGACATGCTGTCCCGTTTTGTAAAAATCTGGAAAATCAGTAAACACCAAGGAAACTTTGGCAAAATTTTTAGAAAATACTTTCAAAAACGAATCCGTAGGCGAAAGAACGGATTAAAAAGAGCTTATAACGAAGAAGTTATGATTTTTGCAAGATTGTTGACGAAATGTATTTTCTGGAAATTTGGTTGCTGTTGGACGTTTTTCATTGGACAAAAAGAGACTTTAGACGTAAGCCGGAGGAGCCGAGCTTTCCAAAATATATTACTACATACTAAGGCGTAACCGTGGATATAAAGAACATGTAAAACGGACAAGTAACGACAAAGATATTCACGTTTGAATATCGGCTAAAACCATTTTTTATTTGACAGCTTTTAATAAAAATGGACACTAAAACTACGAAGTACTTTTATAAGCTAGAAATAATATTAAGTACCAAGCTTTATAACTAATGAAGTATTAGTTATTACAAGTATATTTTCATCATTTTAAGGCGATATTTCAAGGATTACAACCCGAGTATTTCAACACTAACATGGAAGCATACGATATATATATAAGTATATATATTGCAACTAGCTTATTTTATTTTCTAATAGCAATATTTTTTTCCAAATTCTTGGATTATATATTTTGATAACACAAGTGTTTTTCCAAAGGGTAGAGTGGTATAGAAACATGTGCATGGACATTCATAACATCATTTCATGATCTAAAGTAGATCGTTCATCATTCATATTAGGTTGCGGCTAGTGTGCACGCCTTGTTTTTCAGCTCATTACATGTTCATGGTACCATCATATTGGGTTGCGGCAGCTAATTGTTCATTGGTGTTCATTTCATTTCATCACAGTTTCATCAGTTAAGGTGAGTCATAGCCCCTACTCTTTTAAATTGTTTTGCAAACTCTTTGGGGGAGAATACATGCTCGTTTTACTTAAACGCATTACTTGCTTTACATGGTTGATTACTCAAACAATTTCAGCTTTATCTAAATACTTGTTTGATTATCCGAGTACAAAACAATTCACTTGCTATTTACTCATGGACATGAGTGCATAAAGTTAAATTATTTACCGATTTCCTAAGATTGCCTAAGTTAAGGACCGGTAGCTACAATTTCAACGGGTATAGATTTACCTGCATTGGGTATGTTTGATTACCTACAATTTCAACGGGTATAGATTTACCTGCATTGGGTATGTTTGATTACCTACAATTTCAACGGGTATGGATTTACCTGCATTGGGTATGGATTTACCTACAATTACTTGGGAGCGTAACCTCCTACAGATAGCTAGAAAACCTTTTCGGTGCCTTGAACTTAGTGCAATCAATATTCATTTTATGCGTTTTGCTTATGGTCAGATTCATTTTGTGGCGACATCGCCATGGCTATTGTACATACGAAAATTACTTATGGAATTACGATACTTTTCCACCACTATTACTATGGAATTACAATGCCTTTGCAACAACCTTACGACTGATTTATTACAAACATATTACATTTGGCAGTGGGTTGTAAACACACAGGTTACAAGTCTCTTATGGCGGGACTTGGAACTGAGTGGATTTACGATGCCTTTGCTGGGAAATCTTCATTTCAATGCATTACATTCTTTTTCACAAGACTCTATGAACTCACCAACCATTGTGTTGACACTTTAGCATGTATTTTCAGGTTTTAAGCTATGGCACACTACTGGAGGTTTTGGCAGGGCATGGCATGGTCATAGAAGACTCTGATTATTCATTTGGGGACCGTTTTAAACTACTTTAAGGGCCTACTTCCGCACTACTTTTAACAATGTAGGAGTACTACTCTCTAATTAGGTCGCATGCACGAGCAACAGGGTAAGCACCCTCCCAATTGGACCACACAGACTAGTAACGAGTAGGAGTATTACTCTTCAATTGGATACTCCCCTCGAATTGGACCACACAGCATTATCATCACATTATCCAATCCACATAATCTGGTACGAGTAGGAGTATTACTCTCCAATTGGATACTCCCCCCCAATTGGACCACACAATAACATCACATAACATATCATTCACATATAGCATACATACAATAACATTATAAGTCCAAGCTCTTTGACACACACACATAATCACAGTAACTTAAACATTTAAGACAAGCATCATTCCCATCCCAAGTTTAAAACAAGGTAAAAATATGGGACTATGAACTCACCTCAAACCTTGCAGCTTCCACAAAAACAAATCACAATCTATAACACACAAAAATGAATCCACACTACACATGGTCAAGCTAAATGCTATAACCCATTTAATACACATATGATGGATGTCTAAGACTCATATGAACCACCATGGATCCCCTAGACACCATACTAACCATTACCATAACCTAATACTCACTAAATCCCTTGCTCTTTTAAAATCAGAAAACGCATAATTTTTTTGGGTACATTCACCCACATGAAATCACGACAAATAAACCTCAACAACTCACACCAAAAATTTACCATGGTCTCTCATAAGCATACAAGCTAATCCCAGAAGGCCATGGACTAATAACACACACAAGTACTCAAAAGAAAATCAAACTTGTCAACTACTCAAATTCGGATCTGAACGCATACCAAAAAGTTTTAATTAACATAAAATACTTCCACAAGTTTTTATCGTGAATCCTTTTCGTGGTAGTCTAATATAACCTAACACTTAACTATTCCAGAAGGGCTAGTCAAAATACCACTTTTACAACCACAACTCACCCTCAAACTTTTACCCAAATTCTGTCCCAGTTTGACCGCTTTGACACATTAACAAAGAAATTCTAAAGACCAACTTCCCGACCTTGAAAACAATTGTGGCTGGACTTTTTGGAAATCACTTTCATTAAACTTCAATTTAGACCTAAAATTCGTGACCTAACTCATCACCATCTGTTAAATACACTCACATCTTTACAGCCATAGTTTTCTGTCCAAACCCTAACTCAATAACTAGCACGTTTTACGCTAAATTCTGTTCACCAATCATTATAATATAATCATTAATTGATCCCAACATGTTTTATAACATAAATTTACAGAAGTTTACAAACCCTAGATCCATCATAACTTGTATTACATGAATCTAATCAATAATTAAACAATTAAGGGTTTACTAGGCATACCTTAGGCTTGTTTTCTTCACATAATTAAAACCCTAACTTTTCTCCTTCTCCTCCTCTCCCCCTTGTTGACTTTTCCAGAAAAAAAGAGGATTTGGGTCGTTTGGTTTGGCTTATATGGGTAGGGGTTGGGCTTGGTTGGGTTGGACTAGGATTCCTTGGGCCTAGGAGTCATATTTGGACTCAAATTGGGTTTCCTTTTTCCCCTTAAAGTCCTCTAGCCGATTTTATATATATAAGGGATATATATATATATATATATATATATATATATATATATATATATATATATATATATATATATATATATATATATATTAAATTTATTTATTACACTCAAAACCTCATACTTTTTGTACTACCTCCGTCCCACAATAAGTGTCCACTTTGAATTTTCAAAGTCTTTCTAATTCAACTTTGACCGTAAATATTTATATTTGTGTTATGTAATACTTGATGAAAAATATATGAATGGATTGAGCTTTAAATGTATTTTCATTGATATAATTTTCATCAAGTATTATATAACACAAATAATAATATTTATGGTCAAAGTTGAATGAGAAAGACTTTGAAAATTCAAAGTGGATACTTATTGTGGGACGGAGGGAGTATTTTATAAATACCCGTAGCTAGTCCTAACGTCTTTCGCGATAAACCTTAATTTTTACGACAACCAGAAAAAGTATCATTTTCAAAACAGAGTTTCCAAAAATAGAATTTCACACACTTTTTGAAATATAACGCATAAAAAGAAATCCCACGTAACTTACTAACGCTCAATTACTTGAACGAAAACTCGTTACGCAAAATCACAAAAACACCAAAACTACACAAGTCATTTTTACACTACAAAGGTGATCAAAATGAACTTTCCCAAATTTCAAACTTTCCAAATCACAATAAACCATTTACGCAAAGGGATTTAGTGCTAAAACTCACCTATATCACACATATAATACTTCAATCATCTAAGACACACCAAACAAACGTCAACCGAGTTAAGACTATCAGTCAAACTGACTTGCCAAAACCACTTTGTTACATCATCCCCCACTTCGGGAAATCGCGTCCCGAGATTTCAACTACACGAGTCACCACTCACAACAACAAAAGAAAATTTATGGATATTTAAGCGGAATAATACCACACCATAAAATCACAGAGAAAGAATCACAAAAAAAAAAAAAAAAAAAATGTGAACCGACTAAATACCCGAATTCACACAATAGAAAACATTCCAACACTCCAACGATACACGAAAATAGATACACTACACCGATCGATAACACCAATGATTCAAACGCCTTCTCACATATAGATACAACACTCTTGAACCAAATGAAATGCCAACTGGTAACCACAAGACGCACTCACAAATAAAAGATACCCATAAAACAAACATTTGTGAATATCCCGCATCTAACTTTCACGATCTAAAATCCAACTACAAATGATCTACTTCACCAGCCACATCAGCAAACAAAATTGGGTACTTAAATTTCATCGGATCCTCACATTCCCAAGTAAACTCAGGACCACGCTAAGAATCCCACCATACCTTTACCAACGCTATCTCACCATACTTCAAACCCTTAACGTCTCGATCCATAATCTCAACAGGTTTCTTGACAAAATGGAGAGTCTTGTCAACCTTATTCTCATCTAATGGCACATGCAGACTAGCATCCACCAAACACTTCTTCAATTAAATACATGAACGTATCATGCACTCTACTTAACTCCTCAGGAAAATTCAATCGATATGTCTCAAATCCAATCCTCTCCGTATTCTTAAATGGTCCAACACATCTTGGTGCTAACTTGCCTTTCTTACCGAAAGGCACAATACCTTTTCAAGGAGACACCTTCAGCATTATACTATTATCAACACTAAACTCCAAGGGCTTACGAAAATTATCCGCATAACTCTTTTATCAATCTCTCGATGCCTTAAATTTCTCTCTTAAATCTGAAAACCTTATTCGTAGTCTCTCGTTCTAGTTTAGGGCCAATTAGTTGGCTTGCTCCAACCTTTGCCCACAGAACAGGTGACCTACATTACCTTCCACACAACTTTTCACACAACACATACTCAATACTAGAATGATAATTGTTGATATAGAAGAACTCAGCTAAGGGTAAATGTATACCCCGGCTTCCTCTAAAATCAAACACACCCATGCTCTCAGCTCACCATCCATCGCCTGATTTGTACGTTCACTTAGTTCACTCATTAGAGAATTATAAGTTGTACTCATCTACATACGCGTTCTCAAGACTCTATAACACGTTTACCACTATCGCGAAGTAAGTATTTCATCATGTTTCTTGATGATCAACACGACACCCTATGGCTCTTTCCCAACTCACCGAGTGAAAAAAAAGTCTTGCCTACTCCTCCATACATCTCTTGCTAAGGTAATAATACGTCTTATCCATTCTCGGATGTATCAAATACCTTGCATGATTGATGTCCTTACGCTTTCTCTCAATGAAACCAATAGCTGGTCCGCAAAGTACATTCCTCCACCTTCGTTTATTTCCATTAATGGTCTGAACCAAGTAATCATTCTTCTTACATGTTCTCATCCTTGAACCTCTCTCTCTAGGCTGTCAACATCATCCTCTTAACTCCGAACTGAATTATCATAATCATTGCTCACAAACATCTAAGCTTCACTCGTTCACTCCCGCTCAGCGCTCTTACCACGATGTCCGCCCTTCCTTGACGGTGGCGAATCAGACAATCGCAGTCACTGAGAAATTCCACACCCAACTTCTCTTCTACACATGTTAGCCTCTCGTAAAATATATGCTAAAGATTCTTATGATCTGTGTAGATAACACTTTCTACTCCATACAAATATCGTCCCCAAGTTCTACTCCCAAACTCCAAGTCATGCATCACATAGTCCCTCTTATGGATCTTTTACCTCAGCTTGAACAACTTGGCAAACACCCTCTTCCTCTTCAACGAACAAATTGATATTCAAAACGACAATCTATCCTAAGTAAATGACGCGAACCATGAAACCGGTCGAACAAAAACGTATATCAACGAACTCAAAAGTGGTACGAATTACCGACTAACGAAGTAACGAACATCAAAATCAAAGCTAGAAAAACACAATGAGAAATTTTCCCCCAATAAAAATAGACCCGGATAAAATGTTCATGAACACCCATACAAAGAAAATATAAAATACACGTACCCATAAAACGTCCACAAGCGTACCTCAACGAAAGAAACACTCGATGAACCAAAATACATAACAAGTTTGGTGAATGAGAACCATAGACAGTTCTTATTCCCGTACTCGACCTTCCCAAAAACAAATGAATACCGTTTTTCACAAGACATATCTTAAACTTATACATTTTTTTTATAAAATATATATAAACCATTTTATGTAAGACATCAACATAACCATTTTTTTCCACACTTCATTTTTACCATAAAAATAATAGTCTCCAACAAATGACCTTGAAATACCCAAAGCGAATTTTAAAATACCATAAGGACTTTAACACAACTCCTTTATTGGATGCGAAAAACACAGAAGAATCACATAATCAAAATAATCACCAAACGAATCTCATACCAGGGAACACTCACGCAAATACATTACAAACCAAACGATGAACTTACAGACTCATTCATACAACGATCAAACCAAAATCATAGAAAAACACCGATACTAACAGATCACAAAACATGTCACGAAATTCAATTGATGTGTGTAAATGAGGGATCAAATATCCACACCAACTCGTCACGAACCAACAATACTTGAAGAATAGTATAACATTCACCCGAGGAATGAATGTATGGAGTAACCAATGAAACGAACCAGTATCCAACAAAAATGAATTCGATTTCCCAACACCTATCACAACGTCGAATAGAAAGAATATGGCATCTGTACCATCATGGTAAATAATTAGGTATAACGGAGTATCTAGCAAACCAATCAACTTAAATACCACAACATAAGTACCCACCGATATTTGAGGTATCAACATATGATAGGTAGGATGGAATCTCACCACCTACACACCCCAACATATAACGACTGCCCTAACGGTTAAGAGAATACTTCTCTAACCATACAATCATCACCAATATGATATCACATACCATCTACCACAACATATAACAACAAACATCAATAAATGCGATAATGGTCACAAGTCCACGTGTGTGATACCCTTATAATTATGTTCGTGACCATAGTTATAAGCCTATTCCACACGCATACTTAATTCCAAAACCACACATCTCAATGATAACGCACATATACCACATAGCACCTAATACACTATGCAATCCATGCTATCATACTTGTAAGTCCACTTGTGTTGTGCCGCATGTATAATTATGTTGGCCACCATAATTATCTATGCCCCCTTTCATAAGTTTACTCCCTCCTATGTCAACAAATCATGCAAACAATCACGCAAACAAAAACAAAAGACGTCGCAAACAATCATCTCACATAGAGCAATTCCATCGATCACATAAACTCTATAATCAAAATCACTTGGATAAGGTCGATCCAATATCCAAGAGTAACCACGCTTCAACATGGCTCCTGACGGCCAAAGACAATATACGAATTCTAAAACATAACACAAAACAAAAGACGCCGCATAATGGCTCAAACTCCATTCTCGCACTTGCCTCCCCACTCAAATCGGTTAAACTTACTACTCGCTGTGGACTCCAAATCCAAATCCACATTATTCCATCCTAACTCCCCTTCATCTTTACTCAACCACTCATTCCTATTTCCTATACATAGAGGTAGTCGACAACATGTAAAACCTCCTCTATTCTTTTCTTCCAGTTCCACATGATCCACAAGTGCATACAACTCACGAGATTTAGACTAAACCACCTCTCCTTCCTATGTGAAGTGAGGACACTACCAAGGGTATTTGGTAATGGCTCCATTTCTAGAAGTCATTGATGAGTGCTCAAACACTCATCATTTTTTGTCAAATCTGAACTGCAAAACATACAAAAACACTCAGTAATGCATCAAAATACTGAAAATATTTCAAAATTGTGTTTTATAGGTTTTAGATGCAAAACGAGCAAAAACAAATGAAAAACGTATAAAGTTTGCAAAATAGGCAGTTTCAGTCCCCCGACTTTCAAAAATTAACAAAAATAGTCCCTGGATATTCAAAATATGAAAAATTATCACCAAAGGTCCTTTTACAATCATAAGTTGTCATATTTTGTCCTTTGGTGAAAAATTGGAAAGTTTTGGAAATTTACACTTTTTGTCCCTGGAGTTTCAGATTTTGGCAGAATTGGTCCCTGGTGGGATATTTTTGGATGAAAAATCATTTTTAGTCCTTGGAAATTCAAAATATTCAACATTGGTCCTTGGATAAAAGATTTTCACAAAATGGCAAGTTTAACCCCTAAACTTTGGAAAATATCAATTTTGGTCCTCGGGGTTCAAATTTTGGAAAATTGTAAATTTGATCCTTATAATTTTCAAACTTGTAAACATTGGCCCTTGTGATAACTTTGGATATTTGGCAAAAATCAGCCCTCACTTTTCATTTATTACAAAGTTGGTCCTTGTAGTATTTTTAAGTTAAAACCAAATGGACCCTTTTGATAAATACAAATCCAAACAAACCCACCCAACAACCAAATCCAATACCTGATCCATCCTAAACCCCCCAAGCCCACTTAACTTGGCCCACTCCCTTTTAATAATAACAAGCAGGGTCAAAGCAGTCAACCAACACCCTCACCCCACAACCACTGTTCATCACCCTCAACCTCCACAAAACCCGCTCCCTGGTCTCCCCCCTCCTCTCAACTTTTCACCAAACCAAACCACTCCAGTTAATACTTTCACCAACACTCCCTCCCCCTCTTTAATACTCCCACCTACAACTCACCAAACCCACTAAAATTTCTTGTACCCGTTTTCCCGCCAAATGGGATTTAAACAGTGGGGATCAAAGCAAGCCATCCAACGCCTTAAAAAGGATGTGGGAAAGTCAAAGGATGCCTCCAGGACCTATAAAGATGAAGAAAAAGTGAAGATTATAGTTGTCAATGTTTTTAGACCATTTCGTAGTGTACTCATTTAATTTTCATGTCAAAACTTTAAATTCAGTCTTACATTCATGTTGTACCACGTTTCTAATGTTAATGGAAGTTACATTTCAAGTTACTCAGTCTCTATTCTCAGTCTTAATTTATAATTAGCAATTTCAAGCAAAATTGACATTTTTGCTTGAATATTGTTATTTGTTACTGTTTCCTTGTTCTTTAGTCTCAATTCAGTCATTATAAGCTTTGTGAAGCTTTTGTTATCATTTAGTGGACCCAAGTTAATGTTTACTTAAAATCAGAAAATTCATAAAAAAAAATAGAAAATATTCAAAAAATCAGTTTGAAGGGTACTAGGAAGAAGGAGCATGGAAAGTTTTGGATGATTCATGGTTTAGAGCCTTTTGGGAGGCTGTAGGTTATGTTCTCAGTACTTGTTCCATGGTTTTCAGTTGACTCCAATTTGTAAGCATTTTTCATCCATTTTGGCATAATCTTTAATTAATGCTTGTTGTTGTTATTTCTGTTGTTCATTAGTTTAATTAAGTGTTTGTTTGCTTATCTTGATTATCTGAATCAGTAGCTTAGTCTTTATCAGTGTTCTTGCTTTACAAAATTTCATTTTCAGTTTTTAAAGGGGTGTTTGGATCAGTACCTTTGCTGATCTTTTGTTGTTGTTTATAGTTTAGGATTGTTAGTTTACCATTCCTAGGTTCTAATCAGTTCAATCCAAGTTTTGTTTTGGTCATTTGCAACAGAAAAGTCAAAATCCATCTTAGGATTCATTTCAGCTTAACTGTATGAATTTCATGTTTCAATAATCATCAAATCAGTTCAAATATTGTTATTGTTGTTAAATTCAGTCATTTCATACGTTATTACTTCATTTTCAATCAACAGCTTAGGATCTAATCTCATAAAAGTCAAGGTATCAAGGTTTTACAAAAGTCAATTTGCATGCATTTCAGATTTTTACCAAACTTCAAAGATTTAAGTAGAATTTTGTGTTTGATTTTATGGATTGAGACTTGTTTACATGTGTTTTCCATTAGCTCATCTTCATGTTCCAACCTTTGTTACATTTTTAGTATTTTTCTGCTGGGCCCCACTTTGCCCTAAACACACCTGCAGGGCAAGTATCTACCCTGCTGCACAACCCTCACCACCACACAGCCATCTTTATGGGTGGCTGCAGCCCACCATAGTGGTCCACAGGCCTTTTCATTGGTTCCTCCAAACCCCCTCCTAGTAGGCTTGGGATTTTGACCCTTTGTTTGACCTTGTACCCCCTGGGTCCCACTTAATTTAGCCAATAAAAGCTGTCCCACTTTCAGTTGAGTTCCTATAAGCCAAGTGCTTATTTGGTAGCTTATTGCTTATTTTGTGGGCCTTTTTGGCTTCTTTCTGCTTTAACATGTCCAATTAGCTTATTTGTATCAGTTTTAACCAAAGTGGGTCCCACTTGTGCCCAATTCAGCTTATTTCTCTTGTTGGTCAACAAAAGTCAACTGTTGACCTTATAAGCTTGTAAAGTGCTTATTTTTAGTTTATAAAAAGTTTGTTTTTACAAAAGTTTTCTGTTTTTAGATGTAAAATAGATTGGTAAAAGAAAAATTCCAAAAATCCAAATTTTAATTTAAGTGATAGTTTCTATTTAATTTTATTTAATTTTAATTTTCATTTTTATATTTTTTTTAAGTACTTAGCTATTTTATATTTTTATTAAATTCCTCATATATTAAAGTATTTATAATAATTTTCTCAGATTTTTATTTTATTATTTAGTATTAATTAGAATTAATCTTAGTTTTATTAATTATTAAATAATAATTAGTTTAAAATGGCATAATTAGTTTTTATTAAGTAAAACTTAGTTTTTATATTTTTCCTAGCTTTTATATGTTATAAAACGTTTTTATAAATTTTCTTAGAATTTTTACTGTTCATTTAGTATTTTTCTTAACTTAAATAGTTTAATTAGATAATTAGTATTAAATAGTTTTTAATTAATAATAAATAATAAATTAGTGTTAAAATTTATTTTCTTTTTCTAAAATTTTTCTTTTACTTTTAAATTTGTAAAAAGGTCATTTTCACCCCCTGGGTGTTTTCAGATTTTAGTTTTCACTTTTTATTTCGTACGTCTACGTTTTATTTAAACGTAACGTACGCGTTTTTAGGTTTTAATCGTTTCTGGTTTTTCAAACTTTCCTGTCTTATTCATATAGCTTGTTTAAGCTATTTCTTTGTGAATTCAGTAGTGTAATCAATCTCACAAACCTTTTCCCGTCCAAATTCACCCGATCACAGAACCGTTTCATAACCATCACATCTCGTCGGGACATAACGACCCGGGGAAACCTTATACTTCCGCGGAGCATTGATCTAGGCTATTTGACTTTGTTGACCATTCCTTGGTCAATATAAGTTAGGTGGTTTAGCATCAATCAATTTTTGGCGCCGCTGCCGGGGAGGTTGTGCGCGTTTTCAATCAAACGGTTTTCTGATTAGTGATTTTGGAATTCATCTCTTTGTAAATTTACCACCCTTGTTCATATCTTTTCATAAAAACCCAAAAATATTTTTCCTTACCCTCTTTCCGTTTGATTCTACCTTCTTATACCCCTCTCATGTATAATTCTAAATGACATCTCTCGATGACAATTTCTTTGAACAATGGGCCTTTGAGAGCAAAATTGAAAAACTTATGGCCTTGTCAAAAATATCGAGATGTCGTAGTGATTATGATGGACCTTCGATTCCTATCCCCTCTCTGGTGAGGGAAATGAATCAAGAAACCGAGGTGACAAAGGACCCTGTACTTCCCTCTGACGATGGAAGTGCTAAATACGTCCAGCCTACGGTTGTCCAAGAATCTAAGCTCACAATTGCTCCTAAACCGTCAAGAATTGATCCTAACCTTTCACGGTTTACGGTCAAATGTTTGTCAAGCATACGTGCTGAGCTTAGGGCAGAGACAGAAAAGAACGACTTACCTAACCTTCACGTTTATCAAGAACCAAAACCCGAGACGATAACGGAAGTGGTGGAAATTACTAGCTCTAAGAGCACACCACTTGTCCCACCTCCAGATTTTGTTCCTTGTGTCAGTTGTGGTGAGCCGCTTTTCGGTTTTCCATGTCGTTGGTGTACATGTGTACAATGTGGTAATGATATCCAAAACGGGAGTTGTTTGTTTTGTGGGTCGAGTAATTCATTTGCTTATGATCCTAATCAAAACTCATTCAACGACTCTTCAAATTTTTTCGATTACCCATCACATTCATACGAGCAAGAATCATATTACCCAAATTTCAATAATGCTTTGTATCGAAATACACCAAGCCAAACTCAACAGTTTTACTGTTGTGAGTATTGTGGAGGTCCTCACTTTAGCTCGGATTGTCAAACAAGGAATCCCTTTCCTTGTAACAATTACGACTATTCATTTCAAGAACCACCTCCACAACACCAAATGATTCACACAACTCCTTCTGTTACTGACATTATAATAGAGGCTCTTGAGATATTGAAAGAACTTAAGGAGTTGGGTACCACAACACTTCATAATGCACCCAGTGTTTCTTGTGTGAATTGTGGGGGTCCTCATGATGATTACCAATGTCAACCTTCTGGTTTTGACAAATCCTCACCCCCGCAATTTTCATTTACTCTTAATTCACATGAGAAATGCATGGCTAAAATATTGACGGAAGAGCAGGTTGCTAAAATTGATTCCATAGATGCTTTTGAAAAAGCTGTTAGGGAAGCATATGCAAAACAAAAAGCAGCCAAATCTAGCTCTTTGTTCCGTTTTATTCCTGATGACAGTGATGATGAGGATACACTTGATATCCTTCAATTCTATAAAGATTCGTCAAGTTCATCAGTGGATATCCCAGCAGTTGAGATTCCATCTCAGCCTGCTGTTATCACACCAGAAGTTCACACTCACTCTCTGATCATGGGGGATGAGCATCTTAGCACTGTTCCTAATAAGGAATCGGACGAATTAATAAAGTCTAGTGTTGAGGTCCTTGTCCCAATCCCGAGAGAGTCACAGGGGACTTCTGACCATATGTGTGATATTCCTCCTCCTCTATTCTTCCCATCTAATCATGATGAGATGTTCTCCGATTCTACTAATGACAATTCGTTATCTTGTGAGGACATCGTTTATATGGAAGAATTACCTTCTGAGCTAGTCAGCTTAGAAGAAGAGAATGACGAGATTGACACCGAAATCAAGGATGAAGCACTTCGTGCAACATTATTGAATGTCGATCTCCTCATTTCTAAAATCGAGGCTTTCAAAATGAAACCTATTTCATCTCCTATCCCCATAAGGGATAGTGACATTTTCTCCGATGATCCTATTCCGGAGTTTGAAGCCTTTACCTTTGATCATATGGGAGAGAAGATTAGTGGCAGTACCACTTCTCATTCTCTAAATTCTCTCCCCAAATATGATTCATTTACATTTGAGGAGTTCTCTGGTGAACTCGCTCATATCATATCTCCACCGGAGTATGATAACTTCCACTTTGATCTAGACAAAGTTGATCTTTGTTTTCCGGAGGGAAATATTCTCAACCATGAGAATTTGATTGATATCAAAATCCCGACCCTCCCGCCCATAATTTGTCTAGATCATATGAGCTTTACTGATGAGATTCATGATACACCAATCATGAATTCTCTTTCTGATGATGATGAATCAATCTTGATTGTCATCAAGATCTTTCTTCCTTTCTTCACCTACATGGTGACTTCTCCTGTTCTTCATTCCTTCGGGAATGAAGACACTATATTTGATCCCGGCATTTTCATGTATCATTATCTTGAGCCGGTATTATATCTCATCGGTGTGGAACTTTCACGTGCTTCAAATGTTTGTCCAAACATCTTGAATGAAAGTCCGATTGAGATTGTTTCTTCCACATCATGCTTCCCCAAGGACAATTGAATTCGGGGTCGAGTCTTATAGGGTTTTCACCCTAAGTGTGGGGGAGTCCCCCATGCTATGGTTACTTATGAAGTGAAAAAACAAAAATGGTGTTTTTCCACGCTTAGCTTGTAATGTTGCCCTTTTACGTTCAAAATGTCGGCATAATAGCCGGGATTTTGAATATTGAGGACAATATTCATGCTAAGTGTGGGGGGGGGGGGGGGGGGGGGGTATTCGCTATTCTAGCGAATTTTATCACATTTTACTATATAATACCCCCGTTTTAGCCAAAATTCAAAAAATTTTCACTTGTGCTCCAAAATTTTTGTGGTAATCAGTCCGCCTTGTCTAAGCGACAAAAAGGATTGGCTAGTCCAGGAGCAAACGGCTCTTGGTAAAGACAACTCAAATCTGTTTACGGCTTGCAATTTGCCCAAAATTGTATGGTTCCTCAACTCCCCATATCACATTAAGCGAATGAGTTGGCTAGCCCGCAAGATTATGGCTTGTGGTAAAGGCCGTGGAAAACCCATAATTGGTAATCAGCTCACCAAGATGTTGACTATTCCATCAAGAGCTGGCTAGTCCAGAAGCAAACGGCTTTTGGTAAAGACAACTCAAATCCGTTGACAGCTGGTGGTTTGCTCAAAATCACACGGTTATCAGGTGTGCCACAATTCTTACACCTGGCTACTCCAGAAGTGATGGCTTTTGGTAAAGAGTTTAAAATCTATTAAGTTTTCAAAACAGTATTACTAGGGACTAGCAATAGTTTAGTGTGAGGGATTGATGAGTGCTCAAACACTCATCATTTTTGGTCAAATCTGAACTGCAAAACATACAAAAACACTCAGTAATGCATCAAAATACTGAAAATATTTCAAAATTGTGTTTTATATGTTTTAGATGCAAAACGAGCAAAAACAAATGAAAAACGTATAAAGTTTGCAAAATTGGCAGTTTCAGTCTCCCGACTTTCAAAAATTAACAAAACTAGTCCCTGGATATTCAAAATATGAAAAATTATCACCAAAGGTCCTTTTACAATCATAAGTTGTCATATTTTGTCCTTTGGTGAAAAATTGGAAAGTTTTGGAAATTTACACTTTTGGTCCCTGGAGTTTCAGATTTTGGCAGAATTGGTCCCTGGTGGGATATTTTTGGATGAAAAATCATTTTTAGTCCTTGGAAATTCAAAATATTCAATATTGGTCCTTGGATAAAAGATTTTCACAAAATGGAAAGTTTAACCCCTAAACTTTGGAAAATATCAATTTTGGTCCTCGGGGTTCAAATTTTGGAAAATTGTAAATTTGATCCTTATAATTTTCAAACTTGTAAACATTGGCCCTTGTGATAACTTTGGATATTTGGCAAAAATCAGCCCTCACTTTTCATTTATTACAAAGTTGGTCCTTGTAGTATTTTTAAGTTAAAACCAAATGGACCCTTTTGATAAATACAAATCCAAACAAACCCACCCAACAACCAAATCCAATACCTGATCCATCCTAAACCCCCAAGCCCACTTAACTTGGCCCACTCCCTTTTAATAATAACAAGCAGGGTCAAAGCAGTCAACCAACACCCTCACCCCACAACCACTGTTCATCACCCTCAACCTCCACAAAACCCGCTCCCTGGTCTCCCCCCTCCTCTCAACTTTTCACCAAACCAAACCACTCCAATTAATACTTTCACCAACACTCCCTCCCCCTCTTTAATACTCCCACCTACAACTCACCAAACCCACTAAAATTTCTTGTACCCGTTTTCCCGCCAAATGGGATTTAAACAGTGGGGATCAAAGCAAGCCATCCAACGCCTTAATTTAGCCACTAAAAGCTGTCCCACTTTCAGTTGAGTTCCAATAAGCCAAGTGCTTATTTGGTAGCTTATTGCTTATTTTGTGGGCCTTTTTGGCTTCTTTCTGCTTTAACATGTCCAATTAGCTTATTTGTATCAGTTTTAACCAAAGTGGGTCCCACTTGTGCCCAATTCAACTTATTTCTCTTGTTGGTCAACAAAAGTCAACTGTTGACCTTATAAGCTTGTAATGTGCTTATTTTTAGTTTATAAAAAGTTTGTTTTTACAAAAGTTTTCTGTTTTTAGATGTAAAATAGATTGGTAAAAGAAAAATTCCAAAAATCCAAATTTTAATTTAAGTGATAGTTTCAATTTAATTTTATTTAATTTTAATTTTCATTTTTATATTTTTATTAAGTACTTAGCTATTTTATATTTTTATTAAATTCCTCATATATTAAAGTATTTATAATAATTTTCTTAGATTTTTATTTTATTATTTAGTATTAATTAGAATTAATCTTAATTTTATTAATTATTAAAAAATAATTAGTTTAAAATGGCATAATTAGTTTTTATTAAGTAAAACCTAGTTTTTATATTTTTCCTAGCTTTTATATGTTATAAAACATTTTTATAAATTTTCTTAGAATTTTTACTGTTCATTTAGTATTTTTCTTAACTTAAATAGTTTAATTAGATAATTAGTATTAAATAGTTTTTAATTAATAATAAATAATAAATTAGTGTTAAAATTTATTTTCTTTTTCTAAAATTTTTCTTTTACTTTTAAGTTTGTAAAAAAGTCATTTTCACCCCCTGGGTGTTTTCAGATTTTAGTTTTCACTTTTTATTTCGTACGTCTACGTTTTATTTAAACGTAACATACGCGTTTTTAGGTTTTAATCGTTTCTGGTTTTTCAAACTTTCCTGTCTTATTCATATAGCTTGTTTAAGCCATTTCTTTGTGAATTCAGTAGTGTAATCAATCTCGCAAACCTTTTCCCGTCCAAATTCACCCGATCACAGAACCGTTTCATAACCATCACACCTCGTCGGGACATAACGACCCGGGGAAACCTTATACTTCCGCGGAGCATTGATCTAGGCTATTTGACTTTGTTGACCATTCCTTGGTCAATATAAGTTAGGTGGTTTAGCATCAATCAGTCATCGTGGTTCCAAACCACTCCACTTCTTCTCCACCAACGTTTCCCATAAACTTCATCTCCTTGTCCGAACATGGATACATGCTATCGGGAACTCGGATTCTGCGGTTAGTCCACTTCATCCTACCACTTCTCTCGCATCCGATAGCGACAACAGTAGTCCAACAAAGCATCTTTCGCTCAGAAGACGATATAATAAAGTCGATATATACAATACTACGTATAGGGGATAGAATAGACGTCCGAAACTCAATAAAACATCTCATAAATATAGGAAAATAGACATATAAAATACTATACTTACTCATAGATCCTAAATGCAACTATATGAAGGATTCCTAGGTTATAGTCTAGGTTCAACCACCTAATTCTCTATAACCAAGGCTCTGATACCAATCTGTCACACCCCGCCACGGAGGAAACGCGCGGGTGTAACTTCGTAGATATCATCACAACACATGGTGTCTATATAGAGAATAACTACATGCAATAAAAATGGCAAAGTATAGACACAAAGTGTTATAACAATACCCAAAAGATAACAACATGATACACTCCAAACGCACAGATAAACCACTTCCAACGCAACTAAGGTCTCGTCTAATCACATCCTTCTATCTTATCCTTAGAAAGCTCACCTGAAAATGATGCTTAAAATGTCAGCATTACGTTGGTGAGATTCATAGGTTTAAGACTCATACACGCTAGGCAACCAAAACCACTGTGATTATAAAATATAGCTGGACAAATACTTACAGTTATCATATACGCTACATGTATTCACAAGGCAACATCACACATAGGGCAACCATCGGGCGGAACGTGCCCACCGATCCAAATTTACAACATACCAGGCCGGAACGTGACCCCCGCTCCAAAAAAAAAATGGGTAAATTAATACCCTCCGATCGGACCACACGGAATAAAAGTGAGTAGGAGTACTACTCTCTAATTAGGTCACAAGCACAAGCAACAGAGTAGGCACCCTCCCAATTGGACCACACAGACTAGTAACGAGTAGGAGTATTACTCTCCAATTGGATACTCCCCACAATTGGACCACACAGCATTATCATCACATTATCCAATCCACATAATCTGGTAAGAGTAGGAGTATTACTCTCCAATTGGATACTCCCCCCCAATTGGACCACACAATAACATCACATAACATATCATTCACATATAGCATACATACAATAACATTATAAGTCCAAGCTCTTTGACACACACACATAATCATAGTAACTTAAACATTTAAGATAAACATCATTCGCATCCCAAGTTTAAAACAAGGTAAAAATATGGGACTATGAACTCACCTCAAACCTTGCACCTTCCACAAAAACAAATCACAATCTATAACACACAAAAATGAATCCACATTACACATGGTCAAGCTAAAAGCTATAACCCATGTAATACACATATGATGGATGTCTAAGACTCATATGACCCACCATGGATCCCCTAGACACCATACTAACCTTTACCATAACCTGATACTCACTAAATCCCGTGCACTTTTAAAATCAGAAAACGCAGAATTTTTTTGGGTATATTCGCCCACATGAAATAACGAAAAATGAAGCTCAACAACTCACACCAAAAATTTACCATGGTCTCCTATAAGCATAAAAGCTAATCCAAGAAGGTCATGGACCAATAACACACACAAGTACTCAAAAGAAAATCAAACATGTCAACTACTCAAATTCGGATCTGAACGCACACCAAAATGTTTTAATTAACATAAAATACTTCCACAAGTTTTTATCGCGAATCCTTTTCGTGGTAGTCTAATATAACCTAGTACTTAACTATTCTAGAAGGGCTAGTCAAAATACCACTTTTACAACCACAACGCACCCTCAAACTTTTACCCAAATTCTGTCCCGGTTTGATAGCTTTGACACCTTAATAAAGAAAAATCAAAAGACCAACTTCCCGACCTTGAAATCAATCGTGGCTGGGCTTTTTGGAAATCACTTTCATTAAACTGCAATTTAGACCTAAAATTCGTGAATCACCATCTGTTAAATACACTCACATCTTTACAGCCATAGTTTTCTGTCCAAACCCTAACTCAATAACTAGCATGTTTTACGCTCAATTCTGTTCACCAATCATTATAATATAATCATTAATTGATCCAAACATGTTTTATAACATAAATTTACAGAAGTTTCCAAACCCTAGATCCATCATAACTTGTGTTACATGAATCTAATCAATAATTAAACAATTAAGAGTTTACTAGGCATACCTTAGCCTTGTTTTCTTCACATAATTGAAACCCTAACTTTTCTCCTTCTCCTCCTCTCCACCTTGCGAACTTTTCCAGAGAAAAAGAGGATTTGGGTCATTTGGTTTGGCTTATATGGGTAGGGGTTGGGCTTGGTTGGGTTGGACTAGGATTCCTTGGGCCTAAGAGTCATATTTGGACTCAAATTGGGTTTCCTTTTTCCCCTAAAAGCCCTCTAGCCGATTTTATATATATAAGGGATATATATATATATATATATATATATATATATATATATATATATATATATATATATATATATATTATTAAATTTATTTATTACACTCAAAACCTCATACTTTTTATATTTTATAAATACCCGTAGCTAATCCTAACGTCTTTCGCGATAAACCTTAATTTTTACGACAACCGGAAAAATTATCATTTTCAAAACAAAGTTTCCAAAAATAGAATTTCACACTCTTTTTGAAATATAACTCATAAAAAGAAATCCCACGTAACTTACAAACGCTCAATTACTTGAACGAAAGCTCGTTACGCAAAATCACAAAAACACCAAAACTACACAAGTCATTTCTACACCACAAAGGTGATCAAAATGAACTTTCCCAAATTTCAAACTTTCCAAATCACAATAAACCATTTACGCAAAGGGATTTAGTGCTAAAACTCACCTATATCACACATATAACACTTCAATCACCTAAGACACATCAAATAAACGTCAACCGAGTCAAGACTATCAGTCAAATTGACCTGCCAAAACCACGGTTGTTACATCGTCCCCCACTTAGGGAAAATCACGTCCCGAGATTTCAACTACACGAGTCACCACTCACAACAATAAAAGAAAATTTATGGATATTTAAGCGGAATAATACCACACCATAAAATCACAGAGAAAGAATCACAAAAAAAAATGTGAACCGACTAAATACCCGAATTCACACAATAGAAAACATTCCAACACTCCGACGATACACGAAAATAGATACACTACACCAATCAATAACACCAATGATTCTAAAGACTTCTCACAGATAGATACGACACTCTTGAACCAAATGAAAAGCCAACTGGTAACCGCAAGACGCACTCACAAATAACAAATTCCCATAAAACAAACATTTATGAATACCCCGCATCTAACTTCCACGATCTAAAATCCAACTACAAACGATCTACTTCACCAACCACATCAGCAAACAAAATTGGGTACTTAAATTTCATCAGATCCGCACGTTCCCAAGTAAACTCAGGACCACGCTAAGAATCCCACCATACCTTTACCAACGCTATCTCACCATACTTCAAACCCTTAACATCTCGATCTATAATCTCAACAGGTTTCTTGACAAAACGGAGAGTCTTGTCAACCTTATTCTCATCTAATGGCACATGCAGACTAGCATCCACCAAACACTTCTTCAATTAAATACATGAACGTATCATGCACTCTACTTAACTCCTCAGGCAAATTCAATCGATATGTCTCAAATCCAATCCTCTCTGTAATCTTAAACGGTCCAACACATCTCGGTGCTAACTTGCCTTTCTTACCGAAACGCACAATACCTTTTCAAGGAGACACCTTCAGCATTACACTATTATCAACACTAAACTCCAAGGGCTTACGACAATTATCCGCATAACTCTTTTATCGATCTCTCGCTGCCTTAAATTTCTCTCTTAAATCTGAAAACCTTATTCGTAGTCTCTCGTTCTAGTTTAGGACCAATTAGTTGGCTTGTTCCAACCTTTGCCCACAAAACAGGTGACCTACATTACCTTCCACACAACTTTTCACACAACACATACTCAATACTAGAATGATAATTGTTGATATAGAAGAACTCAGCTAAGGGTAAATGTATACCCCGGCTTCCTCCAAAATCAAACACACCCATGCTCTCAGCTCACCATCAATCGCCTGATTTGTACGCTCACTTAGTTCATTAGAGAATGATAAGTCGTACTCATCTATATACGCGTTCTCAAGACTCTATAACACGTTTACCACTATCGCGAAGTAAGTATTTCATCATGTTTCTTGATGATCAACGTGACACCCTATGGCTCTTTCCCAACTCACCGAGCGAAAAAAAAGTCTCGCCTACTCCTCCATACATCTCTTGCTAAGGTAATAATACGTCTTATCCATTCTCGGATGTATTAAATACCTTGCATGATTGATGTCCTTACGCTTTCTCTCAATGAAACCAATAGCTGGTCCGCAAAGTACATTCCTCTACCTTCATTTGTTTCCAT
Source organism: Artemisia argyi (assembly GCA_030686995.1). Classification (NCBI taxonomy): domain Eukaryota; kingdom Viridiplantae; phylum Streptophyta; class Magnoliopsida; order Asterales; family Asteraceae; genus Artemisia; species Artemisia argyi. Next base: position 98,337,823 of record CM060680.1, read on the forward strand.
TTACTGGTCTGAACCAAGTAATCTTTCTTCTTACATGTTCTCATCCTTGAACCTCTCTCTCTAGGCTGCCAACATCATCTTCTTAACTCCGAACTGAATTATCATAATCATTGCTCACAAATGTCTAAGTTTCACTCGTTTACTCCCGCTCAGCGCTCTTACCACGATGTCCGCCCTTCCTTGACGGTGGCGAATCAGACAATCGCAGTCACTGAGAAATTCCACACCCAAGTTCTCTTCTACACATATTAGCCTCTCGTAAAATATATGCTAAAAATTCTTATGATCTGTGTAGATAACACTTTCTAATCCATACAAATATCGTCCCCAAGTTCTACTCCCAAACTCCAAGTCATGCATCACATAGTTCCTCTTATGGATCTTCTACCTCCGCGATGCCCACGAAATCCGAAGAACGTACATCTTGAAGCTAAACCTCTCACTTGAACAACTTGGCAAACACCCTCTTCCTCTTCAACGAACAAATTGATATTCAAAACGACAATCTATCCAAAGTAAATGACGCGAACCATGAAACCGATCGAACAAAAACGTATACCAACGAACTCAAAAGGGGTGCGAATTACCGACTAACGAAGTAACGAACATCAAAATCAAAGCTAGAAAAACACAATGAGAAATTTTCCTCCAATAAAAATAGACACGGATAAAATGTTCATGAACACCCATACAAAGAAAATATAAAATACACGTACCCATAAAACGTCCACAAGCATACCTCAACGAAAGAAACACTCGATGAACCAAAATACATAACAAGTTTGGTGAATGAGAACCATAGACAGTTCTTATTCCCGTACTCAACCTTCCTAAAAACAAATGAACACCGTTTTTCACAAGACATATCTTAAACTTATACATTTTTTTATAAAATATATATAAACCATTTTATGTAAGACATCAACATAACCATTTTTTTCCACACTTCATTTTTAGCATAAAAATAATAGTCTCCAACAAATGACCTTGAAATACCCAAAGCGAATTTTAAAATACCATAAGGACTTTAACACAACTCCTTTATTGGATGCGAAAAACACAGAAGAATCACATAATCAAAATAATCACCAAACGAATCTCATACCAGGGAACACTCACGCAAATACATTGCAAACCAAACGATAAACTTACAGACTCATTCGTACAACGATCAAACCAAAATCATTGAAAAACACCGATACTAACAGATCACAAAACATGTCACGAAATTCAATTGGTGTGTGTAAATGAGGGATCAAATATCCACACCAACTCGTCACGAACTAACAATACTTGAAGAATCGTATAACATTCACCCGAGGAATGAATGTATGGAGTAACCAAAGATACGAACCAGTATCCAACAAAAACGAATTCGATTTCCCAACACCTATCACGACATCGAATAGAAAGAATATGGCATCTGTACCATCATGGTACGAATAGGAATGCCAACCAAAGAATTAGGTATAACGGAGCATCTAGCAAACGAATCAACTTAAATACCACAACATAAGTACCCATCGATAATTGAGGTATCAACATATGATAGGTAGGATGGAATCTGACCACCTACACACCCCAACATATAACGACTGCCACTAACGGTTAAGAGAATACTTCTCTAACCATACAGCCATCACCAACATGATATCACATACCATCTACCACAACATATAACAACAAACATCAATCAATGCGATAATGGTCACAAGTCCACGTGTGTGATACCTTTATAATTATGTTCGTGACCATAGTTATAAGCCTATTCCACACGCATACTTACTTCCAAAACCACACATCTCAATGATAACGCACATATACCACATAGAACCTAATACACTATGCAATTCATGCTATCATACTTGCAAGTCCACTTGTGTTGTGATGCAATGTATAATTATGTTGGCCACCATCATTATCTCTGCCCCCTTTCATAAGTGTTCTCCTTCCTATGACAATACATCATGCAAACAATCACGCAAACAAAAACAAAAGACGTCGCAAACAATCATCTCACATAGAACAATTCCATCGATCACGTAAACTCTATAATCAAAATCACTTAGATAAGGTCGATCCAATATCCAAGAGTAATCACGCTCCAACATGGCTCCTGACGGCGAAAGACAATATACGAATTCTAAAATATAACACAAAACAAAAGACGCTGCATAATGGCTCAAACTCCATTCTCGCACTTGCCTCCCTACTCAAATCGGTTAAACTTACTACTCGCTGTGGACTCCAAATCCAAATCCACATTATTCCATCCTAACTCCCCTTCATCTTTACTCAACCACTCATTCCTATTTCCTATACGTTGAGGTAGTCGACAACATGTAAAACCTCCTCTATTCTTTTCTTCCAATTCCACATGATCCACAAGTGCATACAACTCATGAGATTTAGACTAAACCACCTCTCCTTCCTATGTGAAGTGAGGACACTACAAAGGGTATTTGGTAATGGCTCCATCTCCAGAAGTCATCGTGGTTCCAAACCTCTCCACTTCTTCTCCACCAACGTTTCCCATAAACTTCCTCTCCTTGTCCGAACATGGATACATGCTATCGGGAACTCGGATTCTGCGGTTAGTCCGCTTCATCCTACCACTTCTCTCGCATCCGATAGCGACAACGACAGTCCAACAAAGCATCTTACGCTCAGAAGACGATATAATAAAGTCGATATATACAATACTACGTATAGGGGATAGAATAGACGTCTGAAACTCAATAAAACATCTCATAATTATAGGAAAATAGACATATAAAATACTATACTTACTCATAGATCCTAAATGCAACTATATGAAGGACTCCTAGGTTATAGTCTAGGTTCAACCACCTAATTCTCTATAACCAAGGCTCTGATACCAATCTGTCACACCCCGCCACGGCGGAAACGCGCTGGTGTAACTTCATGGATATTATCACAACACATGGTGTCTATATAGAGAATAACTACATGCAATAAAAATGGCAAAGTATAGACACAAAGTGTCATAACAATACCCGAAAGATAACAACATGATAAACTCCAAATGCACAGATAAACCACTTCCAATGCAACTAAGGTCTCGTCTAATCACATCTTTCTATCTTATCCTTAGAAAGCTCCCCTGAAAATGATGCTTAAAATATCAACATTACGTTGGTGCGATTCACAGGTTTAAGACTCATACACGCTAGACAACCAAAATCACTGTGATTATAAAATATAGCTGGACAAATAATTACAGTTATCATATATGCTACATGTATTCACAAGGCAACATCACACATAAGGCAACCATCGGGCGGAACGTGCCCACCGATCCAAATTCACAACATACCAGGCCGGAACGTGACCCCCGCTCCAAAAAATGGGCAAATTAATACCCTCCGATCAGACCACACAGAATAAAAGTGAGTAGGAGTACTACTCTCTAATTAGGTCGCATGCACGAGCAACAGGGTAAGCACCCTCCCAATTGGACCACACAGACTAGTAACGAGTAGGAGTATTACTCTCCAATTGGATACTCCCCCCAATTGGACCACACGACATTATCATCACATTATCCAATCCACATTATCTGGTACGAGTAGAAGTATTACTCTCCAATTGGATACTCCCCCCCCCCCAATTGGACCAACATCACATAACATATCATTCACATATAGCATACATACAATAACATTATAAGTCCAAGCTCTTTGACACACACACATAATCACAGTAACTTAAAATTTTAAGACAAGCATCATTCCCATCCCAAGTTTAAAACAAGGTAAAAATATTGGACTATGAATTCACCTCAAACCTTGCAGCTTCCACAAAAACAAATCACAATCTATAACACACAAAAATGAATCCACATTACACATGGTCAAGCTAAAAGCTATAACCCATGTAATACATATATGATGGATGTCTAAGCCTCATATGACCCACCATGGATCCCCAACACACCATACTAACCATTACCATAACCTAATACTCACTAAATCCTTTGCACTTTTAAAATCAGAAAACGCAGAATTTCTTTGGGTACATTCGCCCATATGAAATCACGACAAATAAAGCTCAACAACTCACACCAAAAATTTACCATGGTCTCTCATAAGAATACAAGCTAATCTCAGAAGGCCATGGACCAATAACACACACAAGTACTCAAAAGAATATCAAACTTGTCAACTACTCAAATTCGGATCTGAACGCACACCAAAAAGTTTTAATTAACATAAAATACCTCCACAAGTTTTTATCGCGATTCCTTTTCGTGGTAGTCTAATACAACCTAATACTTAACTATTCCAGAAGGGCTAGTCAAAATACAACTTTTACAACCACAACTCACCCTCAAACATTTACCCAAATTCTGTCCCAGTTTGACAGTTTTGACACCTTAACAAAGAAAAATCAAAAGACCAACTTCCCGACCTTGAAATCAATCGTGGCTGGTCTTTTTGGAAAGCACTTTCATTAAACTTCAATTTAGACCTAAAATTCGTGACCTAAATCATCACCATCAGTTAAGTACACTCACATCTTTACAGCCATAGTTTTCTGTCCAAACTCTAACTCAATAACTAGCACGTTTTACGCTCAATTCTGTTCACCAATCATTATAATATAATCATTAATTGATCCCAACATGTTTTATAACATAAATTTACAGAATTTTACAAACCCTAGATCCATCATAACTTGTATTACAAGAATCTAATCAATAATTAAACAATTAAGGGTTTACTAGGCATACCTTAGGCTTGTTTTCTTCACATAATTGAAACCCTAACTTTTCTCCTTTTCCTCCTCTCCCCCTTGTCGACTTTTCCAGAGAAAAAGAGGATTTGGGTCATTTGTTTTGGCTTATATGGGTAGGGGTTGGGCTTGGTTGGGTTGGACTAGGATTCCTTGGGCCTAAGAGTCATATTTGGACTCAAATTGGGTTTCCTTTTCCCCTAAAAACCCTCTAGCCGATTTTATATATATAAGGGATATATATTTATATTTTTTTTATTAAATTTATTTATTACACTCAAAACCTCATACTTTTTATATTTTATAAATACCCGTAGCTAATCCTAACGTCTTTCGCGATAAACCTTAATTTTTACGACACCGGAAAAATTATCATTTTCAAAACAAAGTTTCCAAAAATAGAATTTCACACTCTTTTTTAAATATAACTCATAAAAACAAATCTCACGTAACTTACTAACGCTCAATTACTTGAACGAAAACTCGTTACGCAAAATCACAAAAACACCTAAACTACACAAGTCATTTCTACACCACAAAGGTGATCAAAATGAACTTTCCCAAATTTCAAACTTTCCAAATCACAATAAACCATTTACGCAAAGGGATTTAGTGCTAAAACTCACCTATATCACACATATAACACTTCAATCACCTAAGACACACCAAACAAACGTCAACCGAGTCAAGACTATCAGTCAAACTGACCTGCCAAAACTACGGTTGTTACAGTGGAGAAGGAAAGAAAGGCAAGAACCATCCTTCTGATGGCCATCCCAAAGGAACATCTAAGGAGGTTCCATGGGATGGATGATGCCAAGGAGATTTGGGAAGCAATAAGAACCAGATTTGGAGGCAATGCTAACTCTAAGAAGATGCAGAAAGCTGTTCTTAAATAGAAGTTTGAAGCTTTCACTCTGTCTAGTTCTGAAGGGCTAGAAAACGGTTATGACAGGTTCCAACATCTCCTCTCACAATTGGAAGCTCATGGTTCAGGTGTACCTGCTGAAGATGCAAATCACAAATTTCTCAGGGCCTTACCAAATGAATGGTCAACTGTGGCCATGACGATGAGAATGAAGGAAGATGTTGACACTTGGTCAATTGATGATTTGTACAACAATCAAAAGGTGTTTAAACAAGATATCAAAGGGGCTTCAATGGCATCAACCAGTGCTGCTAATGTTGGTTTTGTGGGACAAAGCAGGAGCAGTACTGCCAAAGTTAATTCTGGTGGTTTTAGTTCTGGCAGTTATGGTACTTCTTCAAGCAATCAAAGAGAAAGAGAGGTCCCTGCAGGATTTGCTAATGAGGTTATGTATTCACTATTTTCAAAAAGGTCAAAGGACACAGATCTTATCAATGAAGATCTTGAGCAGATAACTGATGATGACATTGAAGAGATGGTGATGTGTTTCGAAAGTTTTAAATTTATAATACTAATTTTACCGATTCCTTAATACACAAAACACACGGGTAAAGTATAACCCTCGTTTATAGTAAAGATTTTTAGGTAAAACCAGGTCGTTTCAAGCAGGGAATTGTAGCTTTCTCAGAATGTTATAAATGTGCCAAGGCGAAAATGATTGTCACTTACCAAATTAACCAAACAATAGAAATTGAGAATATTATCAAGATTATTAAAAACATGTTTGTTTAGGCTAGAGATACATGGGTCCAGTAATGAATATAATGATGTGCAACCACAAACAAAACATACAGGTAGTGAATAACGGGTAATTATCAACACTAGTATATCTACCAAATATGCAAAGAAACCCTTTCGACCTATGATTCTAAGCATATCAAGCGCATTAATAACGGTTTATGGTCAGTGCTCATATAAGTATACTTCTCCTAATCAAGTTCGTTAGACATGAGATTAGGCCTTTATCAAACGGGTTGTCTACCAATTTACTATCCAATTCTCACAAGTCTAGTATTGGCCAAAACGTCTAAAAACCAACCACAACAATTGACCCTTTCGACCTATATCAATTGCTAATGATCAACCAAAGGATAGACAATGATCCATACAATCACTATAAAGCATACAAGCATAAACAATGAAAAGCATATTCATATATACATACTTGTGGTCGTTAAGTATAAGAAGTTATAAGTGCTATAAATGAAGTTGTTAAATGCTGACAGAAAGTGCGCCGTAGTTCTTGCCAAGTACGGCATACTTGTGGTCTTTTCCAGACGTTGGCACCAATTGAATATTGTAGATAATTCTCTTAGCTTTTTGTGGCCGTGAACGGGAGGTAAAACGGAGTCCGTATGCTCCAGAACAGTGGACAGGTGTCGGGAGATTTTATCTTGAGTTTATTTCTTTGTTTTAGCTTCATTTCTTCACATTTTCTTCCATTTCTTCTACGACACCCTACAGTATAAAATATAGTCTATTAAGTATCGAAAGTTTATATAATTCATCAATATATATATATATATATATATATATATATATATATATATATATATATATATATATATATATATATATATATATATATATATATATATACATAAAAGCACGGATAACTCATATTGAAATATGTATAATTTGAGCGTTATCTAATACTCCCACACTTAAACCTTTGCTTGCCCTCAAGCAAATCTAAGAAAGAAAAAAAATAAATAAGTACCTAGATGACAATAGGAAAGAAAAATTTTAAAAATTGGCAAAAATTCAAAAATATCAAAATATATATATATATATATATATATATATATATATATATATATATATATATATATATATATATATATATATATATATATTGGTTTTTAATAAAAAATCGCAAGAAACGCAAGCACCCCCACACTTAAAGGTTTGCTTGTCCTCAAGCAATATAAATTGGGAAAATTAAAATAAGCCTTATAAAAACAAAAATAGAATTATAAAAAATATTTTTGGATTTTTTAATATGCGAAAACAGAGACATATAGTGATTCTCAATCTAGGATAACATAACTAAGCACCTCACGAACAAGAAAAAGTATAATTCACTCACACTCATTATTTATATGATGGGGAAAATAAGGGAATCACACTCAATTGCTCAGACATGGCTCATTAAATTACCATAAGCTTGTACAAGAAACAAAACTGAACCGACATGGCGTAAGCACCAAGTATAAATATCAAAAGAGGACTTTTATTCGGGTTATAATGTTAGGCTAAGGGTTAACAAGGGTATGGATTAGGCATGAGAAATATATACTAGAATTGGTTTTAAAATAAAAATAATAGTCGAAAAATCCAAGAAACCCATGTTGCTAGTCACGACTGATACCACAAACCCGAGAGCTTATCTAACATCTCAACCTCTCCAATCTAACTTGAAATAGAATGATATACCAATATGAAAACTCTTATTCATTTTCTTTTTTTTTTCATCCTTTTTGTTAAACTACTCTCACATTCACACAATCAATAATTCCCCCACACTTAGAATAAGCATACACCACAAAAAATATATAACCTAAAGGACGTCTCCTTCATCTTCGTTAAAATGGCATAACACTCACAACAAGCGCGAACAAACTATTAATAAAAAATTCATCCGATCAAACCAAACAACTAGCAACCAACCATGTAAACTTCGACAAGGGGTAAGGCAAGGCTAAATGTTATATATGTTTGTATTTTTTATTTTTATTTTTATTGGATGTAAGAAATGAAATGGATGGCTCTGTAGGTTAAACTAGGGATATCTAGCACTAAAAGTGAGTGCTACCAACGGGTTTATTGGGTGGTTAGCTAATCAGTGTAATTAGCTAAAAGAATAAATAATATGTTAAATGGAATGGCCATTTGGGTTAAATCCTAATTGCCTCTCTATCATTTATAAATACCTAAATCACATGAATGTGATCTCACTGCGGTCTCGTAATGATTTCAAGCACAAGTTCTAAAATCAAATAAATCACCGGCACACTCATAAACATAGAAATCAAGCATAAAAGACATGCCGATATAGGCTCAAAATCCTCACATTTAAGTGGTAATGGTTATAAATGCGCAAGTAATATCATCGATCTCGAGTCGGATCTGCTCTATCAATCGGGACACATCTCTGATTTCAAAAACTTTATTTATTTACTACATTTTATTTTAATATATTAACCTAAGTAAAAAATTAAAATAGAAAAGCTAAAAGGGCAAACCAAAATTTCATTTTTTTTTTTTAGAATGAGTCTTATTTTTCAAGTTATTTCCTCCACACTTAAGTTTAGCAATATGCGTAATGAGAAAATAACTTAAAAGTAGGATAAACGGGAAAAATAAATATAAGAGAAACAAGACTTCCCGGGGTTCTTAAGTGATCGGCTGAATTTTGAAAAGACGCGGCGCCAAGCAAAACGCCATCATAAGCATGTGAATCCAACCAAATATAATATAACAATCCGATCATGTCACCTCCAATTATAATATTCCATCCTATCAACCTCTACTTATTTATTAAACCTGCAAAATAAACAAAACTACGAAAAAACGTAAAATGATAAAGCACACTTTCGTAGGCAACACGGTTGCATTTAGCATATGCAACAAGCCTTTAAACCCCTCGGTGTCCCGAGTGGACGAGTTATAGACTCGTGAGGGTTTACAGCGAACACACCCACAAAGTTCGTAAAATTTATATTTCTTTTTTCTTTTTTTTAATTATTATTAGTATTATGATTATTATTATTATCACAGAAGTCGAGTAATGAGTACACGGGCCATGTGTACATCATACCAAAGAAACTGCAAAGTTTTTCATTTTATAAAATAGATTATTATAATAGATACTTTTTTAGAAAACAGAAAGTACACCGCGCACAAGATAAAGTGCGGCGGTTTTATTATGATAGAAACGTATATATATTATTTTTTTAAATCACGGGTTGCCTCCCGAGAAGTGCTTAATTTATACTTGAGTCTTTAGCTAGACTCATCCTTGATTTAAGATTCTTTTATAATACGGTTCAAATGGGAATGATCCACTTTTAAACGTTGAGGGTATGGAATTTTTGGTACGTACTCCACAAGTGATGGAGATTCTTTTGATTTGACCACATAATAGTCCTTTTTCGTTATCTTAATTGGTTGATCATTTTCGATTTTATTGTTAACAATGATAGGAGTTAGATCTTTTTGGATTTTCGGAGGGTCATTGGACTTTCCACTCATGGTGAATACGGCATTCACATGCTCATGGTGAGCTAGAAGAGGTGGGTTAGTGATGAGGCGAAAAATGAACCGTTTTTAGGGGGTCATTTAAGCCCGGAATTGAACTTATTTGATCAAATATTGCCCTAAATCGTTCCTTTTGTGATTTTAGGTACTTTGGGAGTGAATTCTAGAAAAGGAAGCATTTTGGACGTTTTTGGAGCATAAAAGTGAAGAAAACGGCAAAGACTTAATTTTCCATGCTGGGAACAGTACCTGACGGCGTCAAGAAGGAAAATATGACGGCGTCAAGAGCAAAATGCGTGACGACCCAGAGAAAATGTGACGGCTTCAGAAGTAGGGCGTCAAGAGTTATTTTGGTGACGGCCTGGAGCAAGATTACACATGACGGCGTCAGACCCAGATCTAGGCAGTCCGAGAACTTTATTGGCGGCGAGATGACGGTGTCAGAAATTTACTCTTGACGCCGTCACCTCACAAAATCTATATATACTTTTCTATTTTCATTCATTAGAGGAGGAACTTGTGTGGAGAATACTAGGGTCGAACCTAATAAACCCTAGGTCGTTTGTAACAGTATTTTCAAGGGTTTTCACCTCTTGAAACCTTTCATATTCAATTAAGATAAGTCTTCTTTCAATTCATTCAATATGTCTGTGTGTTGTTTGAATATATCTTATGCTTGTCTTGATTTTAACATGCTAGGCTAGATCTTTCATGTGTTTGCTTAGATGTAATGAAACCTAGATGTTGATTATAGGTTGATTGCTTGTTTATAGTTGTAATGGATGAATGATTTCAATGTTAGGCTTAAGAAAACTGGCAGATCTCCATTGTGTAACTTGCTTGAACGTCTTAAGAAACATGAACCGATGTATACTAGGTTTTTATGATTGTATTTAATGCATGAGCGAATTCTAGTGATCCCATGTTAGGAGCTTCTTAGCCGGCTCGACATAGGAGTGAAGTAGGAGCTTATAGGATTGGGGAAGTAAGTACGCCACCCCATGAATGGTATTAAGGAATACAATCCGTCATCCACGAAACTGCAACAAGTAATTAACCTGTACAAGATATCTAGGGAGTAGTGAAATCTAAGTAAACACAATTCTCCCATATATTGTTCACACCACTATCTTAATTTAGTTTATTTTCATTTTTGTTATTTTATTTTGATTACATCTGTAGTTATTGGGTTAGTTGACTAGCAACGAATTCCGCCCACTCTTCCAACAACCAAAATTTTTATTTGCTTTTATAAAATATAAAAAATACAAAAAGAATCATCCCTCACCTCTAGACCTAGGTTTTAGGTTTTCTAATCCTAGCGACACTATTCCTAAGTTGAACGATCAATCCCCTGGTATTTGTCACTATACTATACTACAACGATCAGGTACACTGCCTGGTGGGGGTTGTAAGCTTCTCGAGATCCCTCGAGAGGTAAAGCCTGGTGCAATTCCCACGCATCAAGTTTTTGGCGCCGCAGCCCGGGGAATAGTTATTGTCTAGGTTAGGATTTCTTTTTATTAGGTCTACTTGCTAGATTCCTTTCTAGTAAGATTTTATTTTTATTTTTAGGTTCTCTTTAGTCTATCTTATTTCTTCGTGTTTTTGTTTGTAATTTTTACCATCCGACATCATGGAAGGTGGTAACATCTTTGAACCCATCAACCCACCACAACAAGAACACCCACAAAACCCACCACTAGCTAACCAACCTCTTAGGCCCCGAACCCTAGGAGAGTATTCCCGACCTAGCCACCAAGGCTACCGAAACACCATTGAGCTCACCCAAGGAGCCAATGTGTCTCCCTTGGTGCAAAGCGGATGTGCATTCCATGAACTTCGTTCCGAAGATCCAAATCAACATCTCAAGGACTTCCTCAAAATCGTAGATTCTATAGACCTTGATGTTACAACTAGAGAGTCAACCCGATTACGCCTATTCCAATTCTCTCTACGTGATCAAGCTAGTCAATGGCTTGAGCGTTTACCCGCGGGATCCATCACCTCATGGGATGATCTCACCACTCGTTTCTTTGCTCAATTTTTCCCACCGGGGAGAACTACCAAGCTTAGAAATGATATCTTGATGTTCCAACAACGTCAAGGTGAAACTCTATATGAAGCATGGACTCGTTTCAAGGACTTACTCCAAAAAGTCCCTCATCATGGCATAGACCTTTGGCTCCAAGTCCAAATCTTCTATGACCATATCGATCTCTCCACAAGGCGAACCGTTGACCAATCGGCCGGTGGCAAGCTACGTGATCTAAGTGCGGAAGAATCATGGGAACTCATAGAAGATCTTGCTCTCTATGACAACGAAAGTTGGAATGATCCCCGTGATTTGAACAAAACGGTCAAGGCAATATCTTTGCCTTCGAACAATTCTAGCACTCCCGACCGGAGGATCATGGAACTTGAGGATCAAGTCAAGTTTCTCATGAAATCTTACGAAGCTCCCAAGCCTTCAAGCCAAGTGAACAAAATCACTTTTTCATGCGAATTATGTAGTGGTCCCCATGACACTCGTGATTGTGTGGAACTCCCCGGAACAGCTTTTGCGGACTACGCATCCTCGCGTACCGACGAAGCGGGAGATAAGTGGTACACTTTCAAACCCGAGCCAAACCCTTATGGTGATTCCTACAACCCCGCTTGGAAAAATCACCCAAACCTTAGGTGGAAACAAAACCAAACCAATTCTTCCAATCCGCCTAATCGTTACCAACCAAACGGTCCACCCTCCAACCGTACTTTCAACAACAATCCTTCTAACAACTATGGTGGTACCAACAATCTTGAAGGATTGATGTCCAAGTTATGGCATCTCAAGAAGCTTGCATCTCTAAGTTTGAAGCCGATTTCAAACAAAAGCAAAGCGAGATGACCACCAAAATTGACACATTGTTGAAAGTTGTCAATGACCGAGAAATGGGAGCACTCCCAAGCGACACGGTCAAGAACCCGAAACTAAACATTAATTCCATATCATCAGTTTCGTCACCCACTTCTTGTCCGCAATACTACTCGGTTAAATAAACGAGAACGTATTTCAAACAAAACCAAATCCCTCAAAAGGACCAATCAAATAAAACACCCGATATAAAACGGTCAAAAGCATAGTTGAAACACCTCCTACGCAAGACCTTGACGATGAATTCAAGGAGCTTCACCTTGAACGTCCCGTCATTGATGTCTTAGCCCGTGCTCCCTACTATAGTGCCCTCCTAGAAAAATATGAAAAATTTAAACTAGGTAAAAATGGAACCGTCTTCGTTCAAAACAAGTTGCCTAAAAAGCTTGATGATCCGGGTATATTTGTTTTGCCTTGTAAGATAGGAAGATCCGAAGCTTTCGGCACACTAGCCGATTTAGGGTCAAGCCTCAACTTGATTCCCTTATCCCTTTTCACCACTCTTGATGACATATAGTCTATATTTGGGCCACAAGCCCAAATGATAAACATTACTAAGGCCCTAACCCACCACGAGTGGGCTAGTATAACAATGACTTGGGCCGCATTATCAAAGGGATTGGGCTCACGTAGACCCAAGCCCAACCAAAACTACCCGGGCGTAGATAAGGATCTTCTATTTATGGAATAGATATCCTTAACCCGGATAAGCACCACGTGTGCGAAGAGTAAGGAGCAAGAAACCTACGAGGATTCTGCACCTATATAAGGAATGACATAATTCTCATTAAAGGTACGATTCACAAACCCTAAAAACTCTTTACGAGAACCCTAAAACCGATTACTTACTCTCACGCCGGAGGATAATCGTGGGAGACAATCCCACGATAAGCCTAACGGTGTTTGTTTATTCTCTTAGTGCGCAGGTTTCAAGCATTTAGAGCAGATTGGTACGAGAGCAAGAGCCCAAACTAGGAACGCCCAACTTTTGTATCAACAAGTGGCGGCATCTGTGGGACCAAACACTAAGAACTAAAGAACTAGAATGACGAAGAACAAAAACTCAGGACAGTGGACTCCGCAGTTTGAAAAAACACGTGACCCCCAGAGGAAGAATCAACAAGATTTGACCTCTAGGCAAGCTTCTGGGACAACCAGTGCGCCTGGTCACCAAGAAACGGGTCCAACCCTACCTCTCCCCGCAGTAGAATTGCCTGTAAGGACAACCCAAGCCACCACAGTAGTCTCAAGCGTTGAAGAACTCCAACGCACCCTCTTCAGTACTCCCCACCAAACAGCACCTATAGTGGACAACACTGTGTCGCCTGGCGCACCTAACCGGGATAGAGTACCCAATACTGAGATGGTTACTCTTGCAGCGAATGAGGACGCGCCTGACCTAACGTTGATTAATTTTGTATCCCAAAATTACGAAACTCTAACAGCCCTCATGCAAGAAGAAGCGAGGAGAAGGTCAAGTACGAGCCTGCAAGCCCGGCTCAATTTTGGTCCTGAATGCAAAGTATCACCACCGCGCCACCAACGATGAAGACGCGAAAATAATGAAAGACATACCACTATCCATGATAGGCTGGGTACAACATCTGAATCACAATATTAAGAGGAATATGAAAATGGCGAGAGGCGCACCAATGTTCATTCCAGACTTGGTAGTCGAGGGATACAAGACAGCTTAGGACCTCAACATTCACCAAGCGAAGGTTCCTCCAAGTCTGGGAGCAAAAGAATTCACGACAGATTAGGGAGGAGAATATCCCCAAGTGAAAGCCCCTCAAGCTCTTCCTCTGAAGGAAGCCGGCGCAAGCGCCGCAAAAGAGATTACTCTTCTTCCAACGACTCCTCGGACAACGCGGATAAGGAAATAGGACACTGGAAGTCTAGAGGAAGACGTCACGAACAAGAAGATGAAGACATGTCTCTTCCGTGGCGTCGCCAGAAAATTGATGCGTTTACACGACGCATCAACGATTACTCCGATCATAAAAGAAGGCGCATGCCCACTAATGTTAAAACATATGATGGAACAGGTGATCCGGATGACCACCTAAAAATTTTTGAATCAGCTGCTACTATCGAAAATTGGCCACAACCTGTGTGGTGCCATATGTTTAACTCTACCTTAGTAGGGAATGCGCGCACGTGGTTTAGTAAGCTTCCACGGAGGAGCATCGGCGGGTTTGAAGAATTGCGAAAAGCATTCGGTTTAAACTTCACCCAAAGAAAGAAGTGCGCTAAGAACCCTGTTGAACTAGCCAGAGTAAAACAGCGCCAAGGGGAATCAACCAGCGCTTATATGGAACGCTTTAAAGATGAGTGCATACACGTCAAAGCGTGTCCTGAAGTCCTAAAAATTTCAGGGTTCATGAATGGGATTAACAACCCAGAACTCATTCGGAAACTAAACGACAAGGTTCCCCAAACCTTCGATGAGTTAATGAAGCGCACAAGATCCTTCATACAAGGAGAAGCAGCCACTGTGGACAGTAAAAAAGGCTACTTTAATTATAGGCAATAAGAACAGCCCAGGAGACAATCCAATGATCAGAATAACAACCGCAGCAAGAATTATCGTAGTAATGACAAGTATACCCCTCTCACAAAGACTCCGAGGGAAATATTTGTAACAGAAGGTGCGAACTTCCCAAAACCTCCACCAATGCGTACCGCAGAGGACAAGCGCATAGGGAATGGATACTGCGAATATCATGGCCAAAAGGGCCATACAACCAACGAGTGTGTCCAGCTACGACAACTAATTGAAAAATTAGTAAAGGAGGGTAGAATGGATCACCTCGTAAAAAACATTAAAGAATGGAAGGACAAGCAAAAGAATGGAGGCAAGAAAGAACCTCCCAAGGATAAAACGGACATCATCTACATGATACAGACATGGCAACGCAAGATAAAACAAAAAGTCAGTCAAAAGTTCTCCCCAGGAAAGGAGATATCCTTTCCCACTCTAGCTGCGGACAACGCAGTAGTAGAGCCACTAACTATTGAAATACATATTGGGGGACACGAGATCCGCTGCATGTATATCGATGGAGGGGCATCCGCAGATATCCTATATGAGCATTGCTTCAAAAGGCTGCGACCTGAGATACAAAGTCAATTGATACCAGCCGCAACATCGCTGACTAGGTTCACAGGAGAAAAGATATGGCCTATGGGGCAATTACGCTTACTTGTAGTTGTGGGCGATGAACAACACTCAACAGCAACGTGGATAAATTTCATGGTAATAAGGTCTCCTTCACCGTACAACGGCATCATTGGGAGACCTGGAATATCATCCATGCGCGCTGTACCATCCACAGCACATGGGATGCTCAACTTTCCAATAGAAGGAGGAATTGTCACCCTCTACAACACCACAATACCACCCAAAGAATGCAACGCAGTAACCAGTGAGGTGGAGAATCTTCAAGAACAGCGCGCAGAGAAAATGCCAAACTTAAAAGTCACTATTCATCCTGATTACCCAGATCAACAAATTTCGATTGGAGGCTCTTTATCTGACAAAGGTAAAGCGGCTGTGTGCGCACTCCTGCAAAAGAACCTGAATATCTTTGCGTGGGAACCAAAGCACATGACCGGAGTGCCACGCTCTATCACGGAGCACAAGCTACAAATCCGACAAGGATATCCCCCAATACGGCAGAAGAAGCGCGGTCAGGCCCCAGACCGCGCAAAAGCTATTCTGGAAGAAGTACATAAACTTGTAGACGCAGGTATGACGCGCGAAGTATACTATCACGACTGGCTCTCTAACCCAGTGATGGTAAGGAAGAGTGATGGCAGTTGGAGGATGTGCGTGGACTTCACAGATCTCAACAAAGCATGCCCACAGGACTGCTATCCACTACCAGAGATAGACTGGAAAGTAGAATCCCTGTGTGGATATCCTTTCAAGTGCTTCCTAAACGCATATAAAGGGTACCATCAAATCCAGATGGCAATGGAGGATGAAGGAAAAACAGTTTTCCACACGAGTCAAGGGGTCTATTGCTACACAAAAATGCCTTTTGGCCTAAAAAATGCGGGCGCAACATACCAGCGATTGGTGGACATGGCTTTCGAAAAACAAGTAGGTCGAAACTTGGAAGTCTACGTTGACGACCTTGTCATCAAGAGCCACACAGAGGATGAATTGGTGCGCGACATCGAGGAGACGTTCAAAACATTGGAAAAAATAAACATGAAGTTAAATCTTAAGAAGTGCACCTTTGGTGCGATAGAAGGCATGTTCCTGGGGTACTTAATAGAACCTGATGGTATCAAGCCCTGCCCAGAAAAAACAAAAGCCATTATTGATCTCCCCTCACCGTGCACACTGAAAGAAGTCCAATCATTAAACGGAAAGCTAGCTGGGCTAAACCGTTTCTTATCTAAGTCAGCAGACAAATCACTCCCTCTCTTTAAAACACTCACGAAGTACACAAAAAAGGGAGACTTTCGTTGGACTCAAGAAGCAGAGGAAGCTTTCCAACAGCTAAAACAACATCTGGCAGCACTTCCCAAACTTGTCGCACCGCGACCAGGGAAAGAGTTAATCATGTACTTGTCTGCAACCCACGGAGCAGTTAACGCAGTACTATTGACAGATAGAAACTCAGTCCAGACACCCATATACTTTGTAAGCAAAGCATTGAAGAAGACAGAGACTAACTACAGCGCCATGGAAAAGCTGGTCTTAGCTCTAGTATTCGCCGCTAAAAGACTGCGCAGATACTTTCAAGCGCACCCAATAGCTGTGATCACGGACCAGCCAATCAAACAAATTATCTCTAAACCTGACGCATCAGGGCGGCTACAAAAGTGGAGTGTGTTGTTGAGCGAGTATAACATCTCGTATAGACCACGCACTGCAATCAAGGGGCAGATATTAGCTGACTTTATTGTTGAAAAGCCAGATACCGATAGTCCAACTTTAACAAGCAAAACAGATCTACAGGAACCTTGGATTCTGTTCACAGATGGATCCTCATGCGTGGATGGATCAGGCGCAGGCCTTATCCTCACTAATTCAGAAGGAATGGAGTTCACCTACGCGCTGCGTTTCGAATTCACAGCCACAAACAATGAGGCGGAATACGAAGCCTTACTCGCTGGACTGCGTATTGCAATTCAAATGGGTGTACGCAACCTGGAGGCAAACGTGGATTCCAGGCTTGTAGCTAACCATGTGTTAGGTGAGTATGAAGCCAAGGATGAACACATGATCCAATACCTGGAAAAAACCAAATCCCTAATTCAGAACTTTTATAGGTTCACAATCAAACAAGTACCTAGAGGGGACAATAGGAAAGCTGATGCGCTTAGCAAGATTGCATCTACAAGCTGTGCGTACCTATCAAAACAGGTATTGGTAGAAACTCTAGAAAACAAATCAATCTTGGAGATGGAAGTGTCCACGATGATAGAAGAACAGGATCCCACGTGGATGAAACCTATCATTGAATTCATTAGCAAAGGAATCTTACCACAAGATCATAAGGACGCTTGAAGAGTGCGGTGCACAGCGCAGCGATTTGAACGACGAGATAACATCCTATATCGACGTTCTTTCTTGCAACCTTGGCTCCGATGTGTTGGACCTCTTCAGTCAGACTATGTACTCCGAGAAATTCACGCTGGATCATGTAGCATGCACTCAGGACCACGGTCTGTTGTAGCGCGCGCTCTACGGTCAGGATATTATTGGCCTACTATGCACCGCGATGCGCGAGATATGATAAAAAAAATGCAACAATTGCCAAGTACACAGGCCAATTCCGCGCCAACCACAACAAGAGCTAACCCCCATCACCTCACCATGGCCATTCTATAAATGGGGCATTGACATTGCAGGACCTTTCCCAGTTGCAGCGGGTGGGCTAAAATTCCTCATCGTAGCCATAGACTACTTTACAAAGTGGATTGAGGCAAAGGCAGTGGTGAGTATCACGGGCAACCAGGTAAAACGCTTCATATGGGATAATATTGTATGTCGCTTCGGACTACCTGGAGAAATCATATCAGACAATGGGAAACAATTCTGCGACAACCCATTAAAAGATTGGTGCGCGCAATTAAACATTACACAACACTTTGCTTCAGTGAAACACCCACAAACCAACGGCTTGGTTGAACGCGCAAATCGCAGTCTAGGTGAAGGAATAAAAGCGCGCCTTGACAGACACAAAGGAAAGTGGGTGGACGAGTTATCACATGTCTTATGGGCGCATCGCACAACAATCAAAACCAGTACCGGAGACACACCATTCTCCCTTGTCTATGGAACAGAAGCCGTCATACCAGCTGAAATAGGTATGCCAACTATACGAACAGCAGAGGTTAACGTCACAACAAATGACGAAGAGCGGCGCATAGACTTGGACTTGCTGGAAGAAAGGCGTGAACGCGCAGCTATACGCGAAGCAAAGGCTAAAGCAAAAATGAAGAAGTATTATGATGCAAGAGTCAAACATACTTCCTTCAGGCCAGGAGACTTTGTATACCGCGCTAACGACGCGAGCCACGCAGAAGACACAGGCAAGCTTGGACCCAAATGGGAAGGACCCTATGAGGTCACCGATGCGCTAGGTAATGGTGCATACAGGTTGCGCGATATGGAAGGTCACGATCTAGCGCGCACTTGGAATATCTGCAATCTAAAAAGATGCTATCTTTAGGAAAGGCTACGGCCCACAAACAGACAACTTTGCACTTTAGTATGTGCCCAATAATTGTTTGTCATTTGATTTTCTTTTCTTTATTAGGAATTGTTTTTTACTCTTCAAAAAACTTGCAAGTATCAATAAAACGTTATGGTTTCTAGCTAACTCCATAACACATTTTACTTTAGTGCGTACATTCTTAAATGTGTCAATATTGTTATATTATATTTTTGCCTACATGGCGTGCATGCACTAACTAAGACCCACGAGGGCAGAAAGGATGAGTAAACCTACTAATTCACTCGTCGAGTAAGAGGGTTGCAAACCCATCAACATTGGATCACGCATCCTTGCTAGGCGCCTTACTTTTGAGACGTTGAAGTAAGTTTTCCTTGCGCATCCCACGAAGGATACGCAAATATCACGTACACTGTACAAGCTTAGCAAATAACAAGCCAAGACTCTTGGTCACATAATAAAACTTTGCAAAAATAATGCAAGTTTATTTTCATACTTATAATTTATCTTAAGTCACGCACTTAATTTAAACATAGATCCAAAAAGAGTATCTTATTTAATATTTTTACATAAAAAGATAACAATTTATGAACAGATACCATAACACGCAAAAGATATACTTTGTTATTTATACAATAAATATACAAGTTACAACAGCCTACATACTATGACGATGCTCAGGACTATCTTCTGGGGCAGTGGAGCTTCCTGCCTCTTGGAGCTTTCTCAAAAGCAACGCATCCTTAGGCGATACGGTCGCTACACTAACAGGAATCCCATCTGAACTGGGAATATGCGCAGCGCCCACACCGCATAAGATGGCCTGGCCCTTAACACCTGTTTTCTTGGCAGCTCTCTCTGCGTGCAACTCCAATACCTCCTTAAGAGGAACCTCCCTTTCAAGAGCAAAAGGATTCAACATATGGCGCGGCTGTACAAAAACAGGAACCTGCAGCTGCGACTCGTCAGGCTTTAGAAAGTAGTCTGGCTGCGCCTCTGCATCCTCCAAGATATGGCGCCCCAGGGTTAACCCCTCCATAATTACCCTTATAGGGTAATCCTGGTCGCGCTCCAGCCGCGCAATTTGAGGAAGCTCAAGCAACTTCATTCCCTCCATCGCTTTCATCAGCTCGTCATAAGCATTGGGATCGTAACCAGGCACCTCAGCAAGTGCCACATTCAACAACTTAGCCTCATGGAGCTCCTCCATGGCTTGCGCCCTACCACGCTCCACGGCGCACTGAACCACCTTTCCAAAGGTCTCCAATACTTCTGGAGACTCTAAGGTGCCCATCGCAGCCAGGCGCAAGCCATGACTGATCAACCACCTACAAAAACAGAAAAATGATGCATTAGAAGAAAAGAGACAAACCAATAAATATAATAAAGGCAATATCGCAGAAAAAATATAAGGGCGTACCTGCACTCAGCTATTGTAGACATAAGATGAGGGTATAACTCCTCATCATAGTCTATGCTCAAGCCGTGCAGCTTCTCCTCCTGCTCCTTTAGAAGCTTCTCCATACGCAGGCGGAACTCATCAATATGGCCAAAGTGTTCAGCCTTTTTCTCCTCAAGATACCTTACCCCCCCAGGTAAGGTTAGCCCTGAACTGATGAAGTTCACCCCGCACACGCTGCAGCTCAGCCATCATGGTCAACTTTTCATCAGTGACCTTGTCTGCGTGTGCCTTGACGGACCCTACCTCTGCTTGCGCTTCAGCTAGCTGTGCACGGAGAAGGGTAATCTCCTCATCCTTCTGAGCGAGAGTGCTACTCTCCCCGACGTATCGCGTCTTCAACTGAGCGACTAGCTCAATTTGACGTTCAGCAGCAGCAGCCAACTCCACCAACAGCTGCTGCGCAGATACATCCTCAGCCACCTTCACTCCCTCCTCCACGTTTTCATTCTGAGGAGGGACCACACTCTCCACAAATGCCGCATCATCCTCCACAGCATGGTCACTACAACGAATAAGGAAGAAAGTCAGCACCCATTACGACAAGTAATAATAAATGTATAAAGAATAAGGAGAAATGAGGAATATCACTTACAGAAGCGGAGAAGCCTTTGCAGTCTCCTTATCCACGCCAGTAGCGGATGTGTCATCCTCTGCGAATGACTCTTCATCCGTGATCTGATGGCGCCTCCTCTTGGAAGTACCACTACCACTAGCCTCTCCTTTGCGCTTTAGATTCTGCGCTACCACCTCAGGCTTTAGTACCTCCACGCTATCAGAAGATTCAGCTTGCAACTCCACCACATATGCAGGCTCCACAGTGGGAGCCACGCTCTGCACTGGCGTCACAAGAAGAGGGGGCGAATCTTCTGGACCAGCTGGCCCCAACACAGTCAGATGCCCAGCAGTCGCATCCAAGAGTGGTTGCTCACCCTCCCTCAGAGGGTGCACACCAACGGTCACCTGTTTCGGCTTCTCAAGCTTCACTACAGCAAACAAATCCATCTCTGCGCAACACATAAACAAGTAACAAAACACAGATTAGTTATTAAAAGTGCGCATAAAAAAAAACTTACATTATTCGAAGCGAACAGTTAAAAGGGATGAACACCCACCCCGGCCGCTCTCATCAATAAAGGTTGGCACCTCGGTAGCACCATGGAAATAGTTGCGACTCAACCCCATGTGCACCAAAAACTCCTCAGGGTAAGGGTTAATGGGGATGCGGTTGGCATCAATAGTCTCCGCATCCGCCAAGCTATACGAACCAGGTGCGGGGCGCCCATCCCTCGGCAGCGTCTCTTGAGTATAAAACTCAAATGGTGAAGGAAACACCACATCATCCACCCAGAAAAAATATTCCCTCCAATGCCTCAAGGAATCTACCTTATCGGTATAACACTGAAGGCGCCCTGCGCACTTCGCAAAGGATACCCATCCATGCGACCATGTTGTGTGGTAAAACGCACGGAATAGGTCGACGGTTGGGTTTATTGCAAGTAAACGACAGTTTATTGCAAAATTTGATATCTTCGCCGCACCTATACAGTGCAGCTGAGAGATATGAAGGTGATAGAAATTGAGCACGTTGCTCAGAAATACAGATATTGGTACGCGATAGTTAGCGTACTCAAAGAAGCGTGTGTACAACCCTATCTTCCCTTGGGGAAATCGGTAATACACGCATTGACGTCCGGGACTTCCGGATGCACATCCAAAGGAATAAAGTAATCAGAAGAGAACTGACGCAGTTCATCCTCATCCATCGCAGAGCAAAAATCCTCTAACTGAGCAACCATTTCAGCAGTATGACAAGATCTACTAAGATACGCACGCACAGTTACCTAATAGAAATATTTGATCTCTTAAAGAAGCTTTTGAAAAGATATAAAAATGGCGGAAATCATTTTTACTGTGATGTTATAGTAAAAAGGGAGGCGGTGACTCTTATATAGGTCATAAAAACCCTAGATGTGAGCCACGTGGATCCCACTCATAAAACGTGTTACTAGAATATGAAACGGTACATGCACTTTTTCCCATCTCCCAAGGAATACGTGGACACACTCCCCATTTCCCGAGGTACGATTGAGATATTTAGGGACTAGGTACATAGTTCCCACCCTTGGGTGGTAACTATTTAAATCTTTCCCGCCACGCTTACCGCTGTTATCACTAGTCTAGTACCCGCGGCTACGAGCCGCGCACACTAGACTGGGGGGACATGATGATGTATAGTCTATATTTGGGCCACAAGCCCAAATGATAAACATTACTAAGGCCCTAACCCACCACGAGTGGGCTAGTATAACAACGACTTAGGCTGCATTATCAAAGGGATTGAGCTCACGTAGACCCAAGCCCAACCAAAACTACCCAGGCGTAGATAAGGATCTTCTATTTACGGAATAGATATCCTTAACCCGGATAAGCACCACGTGTGCGAAGAGTAAGGAGCAAGAAACCTACGAGGATTCTGCACCTATATAAGGAATGACATAATTCTCATTAAAGGTACGATTCACAAACCCTAAAAACTCTTTACGAGAACCCTAAAACCGATTACCTACTCTAACGCCGGAGGATAATCGTGGGAGACAATTCTACGATAAGCCTAACGGTGTTTGTTTATTCTCTTAGTGCGCAGGTTTCAAGCATTAAGAGCGGATTGGTACGAGAGCAAGAGCCCAAACTAGGAACGCCCAACTTTTGTATCAACAACTCTCAAGCTAGGAAAGTTAGAGGAGACGGAGGTATTAATTGGTCTAGCGGATGGGAGTATTGCCCACTCGGTTGGGATGATTAAGGATGTAGTTGTTCACGTAGGGAAGTTAACTATCTTAGCGGATTTTCACGTCCTAGATATGGTTAGTGATACTACATGCCCTTTATTAGTAGGAAGAGGATTTTTAGCAACCGCTAGCGCCATGATAGATTGTAAGGAGTCTAAGATAGCGGTAGGAGAGGGCGATACTTGGTCGGTATATGATGTTAAGAAACATAGCTATGATTGTGAGGATGAACAGACACAACATTGGGTAGAGATGAATAGGAAACCATCTAGATATGGACCTTGGATAGAAAGAAACTTTATAGGACCTCAACGCCCATTCTATCTAGAAAAAGATTTCATCGATAAGACACATTCGGTGGAACAACTCATAGCTAGAGATGAAGAGCTAGACCCTTTTGAGGACCCCCCAGTCTTTAGGAAAATGATTGAGTTCTTAAGCATAATGCCTATTAATATAGAGATAAACAAGTGGAAAAGAGAGGGGGATAATTGTAAATGGAGGTGGGACAAGCCACCTAAGAAAGGTGACGGATCATGGCATATGAAGATGATTTTGTATGATCCGGATGGAGAAAAGTTTGAAAGGTCATACCGTACTAAGAAAACCGATAGGAAGTTGAAACCTAAGTTTGATCCCAAAGATGTCCTCAATGAGGAACTCACCCATATCACGTAGTAACCCATGACCTTGAGTCTAGCTACAAGACTCGTAAATAATGAAAAGCGCTTCTTGGGAGGCAACCCATGTTTTGTGTGATTTTTATTTTGTTTGATTGTTATTTGCTTCCGTATGCATACTTTATTTTTATTGTTGGTAGATCATGTTTCAAACTAAAATGGTGAAGGTACTTTACTTTGTTGTTTGGCTTAGTCTTAACTTCATCCAAAGGTATTTCGCAAAAGATAAGTGTAAGGGGAAACCCCAAATATGTTTTTAAGAAACAAAATTGATCATGATCCTCCACAATATTAAGTGAACATGTATATTCGTATTTGTTAGAGTCAAATGCTAGTATCGAGTCATAATGATGTTTTGCAGGATTTTCCAGGAAGTAGGACAAAGCTTTTCCAGAAATTTTCCAGAAACTTAACATAAGAATTTCTGCAGGTCACTTCTGACGGCGTCAGGAAGAAATTCCTGACGGCGTCACGTGTAAAATTCTAGAAATTTTACCAGTTTTGTTTTTTTTACGGAGTCTTAAAGTTTTTGTTGAATCTTTAGTTTTATAATCTGCAGGAAATCTGCAAACATCATAACACAAGCATTATATCTTATTTTGTTTTCTAGGATTTGTTAGCATATATAGATTACCGCCGATTTTACGCGAGGTTGCCTTGTCTGTTTTCTCAGGTTTAACAGGTTATGTATGACAAGAAGATGATTTATATTCTGGAAGGGAAGATTTGATTGTTCATTTTCTTGGAGGAAGATCTAACCTGGTTACCATATTATCCATACCGAGCGAATCAGGGGAGTATTTGATTTCATTCTTTTTACCTGTTTTACTTTTACATTCTTCACTTGAACATTGGGGACAATGTTCATCCTAAGTGTAAGGGGAGGGTAAAATGATGATACCTTACAGATACACTTTCGCTTGAGTTTGCTTGTTTGATGGTAGGTGTGTAATAAAACTATGAGAAATACTTGTTAGTGTAATTTTAGCGCCAAATTTAAATTTTTTTACAACATTTAGGAGTGAAACTTTAACCTTAGCAAGCGTCTCATGGATAGGAGATTGTATGACTAGCACAAAACCGTACCATTCAGAAAAATTTTCCACCCAAATATGTGAGGTTCGCCTTTAGATTTGATAGGAAAAGCATTTACTATTAGTGCTTATGAGTGTACCGGTAGCATTTAGATTTTAGAACTTGCGTTAGTGATGCATCCCGAGACCGCTTGTGAGACTACATTCGTGTAGTATGATTTTCTACATGATAAGAGGCATTGGGATCACCTTTGTGTTAAAACCGTAACATAATTACTTGACCATTTAAGTCATATTACTTGACTAGTTAAGTCAACTAATTTTTCCCACACCTTAGCGTTGTACTAATTTTTAGTACACGAAACCCCTAGTACACCCCTCCGAGCCTATCTTTTCGTTTCTAACTTTAAGCATCTTACTTAAAGGAAGAATTTGTTACACCCCACTTAAATGTACACCCAAATCGCCTTAGCCTTCCGTGTATGCACTCATCTTTAGTGCATTATTGTTATATGTTTAAACCCTTAGTTAATTATCTAATTGATTACATGGTTGCTAAGTCGAGTCATATCCTTGTACATATTGTTTTGGGACGATTGGGACTCATGGGTAAAGTACTTATGTTATGGAGTAATGGGGAAGAATACTGTTATATTACCCCCATATGTGCGCTAATCTTAAAAGTACTTCAAGTGTATTAATTATCTTGATTCGAGTCATTAGATTAGTTTATTGTAAAGTATGTAAAAATTCAAGTGTAAGGGGAATGTTCATTCCCTATGATGTATTATTTTGGATGGTAGGGTAAGAATGTATGCAAATATATATATATATATATATATATATATATATATATATATATATATATATATATATATATATATATATATATATATATATATATATATATATATATATAGAGAGAGAGAGAGAGAGAGAGAGAGAGAGAAAAAAGAAAAGAGAAAAAACATACGGACTACCATCCCATTTCATTCAATGTTTATTTTATGTTTTTGTTATTTTTCATTTATTAGCTTAAATCAAGTCTAGTCTTGGCTTAGCAACGCCATATTGTACATGTAATTAACCAAGATTATTAACTCGCCACCAGTAAAAATTGCCTATATCCAACAAAACCGTGTATTTCATATCCCTACACCTAACGTTACAACCCTTTAAAAAGACCTCTTTGATAGTTTATCCTAGGTGCTTACGCCATGTGGTGGAGGTTTGATCCTTTTCCAAGCCTATGGTAATCTATTTTGCTATGACAGGTAGTGAGAGATGTTTTCCATTTCCATATTGTGATATTACTTTATTACACACGAGAGATGTGAGTATCTAAACACTATTTGTGAGGTGCTAGTGTATGACCTCCATGCTTGTCTTTGGTCTTTAGTGGAACGATTATTTGCTGTAATTACTTTTATATTAGTGTTAAATGACCCCTAACTTGTATTTTGATTAGAATAAAAGCGCATTTGCTTGAGGACAAGCAAATCGCAAGTGTAAGGGTATATGATGAGGCGAAAAACGAACTGCTTTTAGGGGGTCATTTAAGCCCGGAATTGAACATAATTGATCAAATATTGCCCTAAATCGTTCCTTTTGTGATTTTAGGTACTTTGGGAGTGAATTCTGGAAAAGGAAGCATTTTGGACGTTTTTGGAGCATAAAAGTGAAGAAAACGACAAAGACTTAATTTTCCATGCTGGGAACAGTACCTGACGGCGTCAAGAAGGAAAATATGACGGCGTCAAGAGCAAAATGCATGACGCCCCAGAGAAAACGTGACGGCGTCAGAAGAAGGGCGTCAAGAGTTATTTTGGTGACGGCCTGGAGCAGGATTACACATGACGTTGTCAGACCCAGATCTAGGCAGTCCGAGAACTTTATTGGCGGCGAGATGACGGCGTCAGAAATTTACTCTTGACGCCGTCACCTCACAAAATCTACATATACTTTTCTATTTTTCATTCATTAGAGGAGGAACTTGTGTGGAGAATATGAGGGTTGAACCTAATAAACCCTAGGTCGTTTGTAACAGTATTTTCAAGGGTTTTCACCCCTTGAAACCTTTCGTGTTCAATTAAGATAAGTCTTCTTTCAATTCATTCAATATGTCTATGTGTTGTTTGAATATATCTTATGCTTGTCTTGATTTTAACATGCTAGGCTAGATATTTCATGTGTTTGCTTAGATGTAATGAAACCTAGATGTTGATTATAGGTTGATTGCTTGTTTATAGTTGTAATGGATGAATGATTTCAATGTTAGGCTTAAGAAAACTAGCAGATCTCCATTGTGTAACTTGCTTGAATGTCTTAAGAAACATGAACCGATGTGTACTAGGTTTTTATGATTGTATTTAATGCATGAGCGAATTCTAGTGATCCCATGTTAGGAGCTTCTTAGCCGGCTCGACATAGGAGTGAAGTAGGAGCTTATAGGATAGTACGCCACCCCATGAATGGTATTAAGGAATACAATCCATCATCCAAGCAACTGTAATAAGTAATTAACCTGTAAAAGATATCTAGGGAGTAGTGAAATCTAAGTAAACACAATTCTCCCATATATTGTTCACACCACTATCTTAATTTAGTTTATTTTCATTTTTGTTATTTTATTTTGATTACATCTGTAGTTATTGGGTTAGTTGACTAGCAACTAATTCCGCCCACTCTTCCAACAACCAAGATTTTTATTTGCTTTTATAAAATATAAAAAATACAAAAAGAATCATCCCTCACCTCTAGACCTAGTTTTTAGGTTTTCTAATCCTAGCGACACTATTCCTAAGTTGAACGATCAATCCCCCGGTACTTGTCACTATACTATACTACAACGATCAGGTACACTACCTGGTGGGGGTTGTAAGCTTCTCGAGATCCCTCGAGAGGTAAAACCTGGTGCAATTCCCACGCATCAGTTAGTCCTACCGGTTTATTTTCAAGAGACGTTGTTTTGAGATTTTGACCACTCGTCAATCTTTCTTTCCATGTTTTTAATTATTGCGTCGTGGTTTTTATCATTTTTCTTCATTTTTAGCTTCATGTCGTTAATTATGCTCTTGACAAACATGTTTGAAACTCTTTGACCATCCAAGAATTTGGTAATTGATTTTTCAAGATCTGTTTTTGTCTTTAATTGATCTTGGTTGACGGTTTTTCCAGAATATAGAGGCTACGGGTTAGGCTTACCTTTTTGTGGTAGAACGCCGATCGGTTTATAAAATTTATGGTCAAAAAGATTATCGTGAATAGTTCTCCTGCTACCGTAGGATCTTATGAAATCATCCAAATCTCTTTTTACATCGTTGTTTAATTCAGCGAGTGATTTTTCATAATCGTTGTTTGATTGAGGTTGTTCATAACGGGAAAGGTGAAAATATTGATCATGAGAATTTTGATTCTGGTAACCTCCATGATGGACGTAATTCGCTTCATGACGTTCACACATCGGCCTGTCATCGTTCTTGCATTTTTTAGAAACGTTATTACTATTGCAGTTGTTTTGGTTGTTACACGACCCATGGAGTTTTTCTTTTAGGCTATGAAGGTGAGAATCCATCTTTCGTTTAAGAGCCTCCAATTTTTTCATTAATTGAGAATTATCATTGTTATTGCTACCTTCATCGGCGAAAGCGACAGATTCTCGATGATGTTTGTTTTGAGATTTGTTCGACCAATCGAGTTGGAAAGGACTTTGTCGTCAAGAAGCTTAAAAGCTTGATTTGGAGTTTTGTAGAAGAAGATTCCTCCGGCTATTTCATCCAGAATTTATTGAGTGGGTTCGTCTAGACCATGATAGAATGTTTGAATGATAGCTTTTTTGGTCAGACCGTGCCCATAACATTTTCGAAGCATTTTCTTAAGTCGTAACCAGGCTTCGATTAAACTTTCACATACGTTTTGAGTGAATTTTCTGATTTCAAATAAAAGATGTTCAAATAACGAAGGTGGAAAGAACCTGCTTATAAAAGCTCTTCTCATTTGATCCCACGATGTTATTGATGATTCGTTGAGTTCATTAAACCATATTTTAGCTTCATCAGATAAAGATAGTGGAAACATCAAAAGCCTCACAGCTTCACTTTGAGTTTCACCATATTTGAACATGTCACAGACTGTTAGAAATACACGGATGTGGTCATGCGGATCGGCCGGCAGATGACCATCGAATTTACTTTCTTGAATCATTTTTAAGTGGGTACTCGTGATAACAAAGTTGTCTTCAACATTAGGTCGAACAATGGCATAACCAGGAGCTGGTGCCACAGTCTTAGTTTTTTCCCACATGGGTTGATCATCAGGATCAAGAATTATTGGGGTTGGTGATTCGGGTTGGGGTACGACATTCTCTTCGAATATTTTTAAAATGACAGTTTCATTAATGTTAGGATGTTCAATAGAGGTTTTGAGTGTCTTGATTTGAACAAATTCTTTTTGTGTCCCCAATGTTATATTTCTTTTTAATTTTATTAATGGCTTTATGAGTTGTATTCCCCAAGATTGTGGATTTATACACACATTAAGCAGTTTGCAAAAAGACATTTTTTAGATATATAATTAATTTCTTAAACTTAAAAATGTTTAAAAGAAAGAAAACAATTTATATCTATATATTTATATTTTTAATCTTTTTATATTTTTAGATTTTTTTATTATATATATAGAAAATAAGATAAATGGATAAGAGATTATTTTCGGTTCAGATAGGCAGGTGCGGCGCACTTGAGTTGAAGTGCGGCGGCTTCTGAGTTTTTTTTTTTATAGAATGTGGCGTGCTTTAGGAAAAGTACGTAGGTTTTTCTGGGATAATATTTTTTTAATTTTTAAATTTTAATTTTTAGAGTTTTAGATGATAATTAAAAAACAAAATAAACAAGCTAAGCAAATAAAGCAGAAACGACAAAGAAACAAAAATAAGAAAAAATAATGCGGTAACACTTAAAATAAATTAAACACTTAATATAAAACTTAAAAAATAAAAAACGACTAACAAGCAAAAGATAATTCAAGGCAGATAATCACATAAGCAATTACAGAACCTCAAATAAGCACTCGACCAAGTTTATATACAAATTTTTATAAAGGTTTGAAAATTTTAGTTATGAGGAGCAAAGTGCGGCGGCTTTGGATGTAAAGCCGGAATATTAATTCAAATTTTTAAAGAGGGAAATCGAAAACACAGAAAGTGCAGCGCACTACAACTGAAGTGAGGCGTACTTGCAGACTGACAGAACATAGGTTCACATTTTGATCGATTAAGAAACATGTTTAAGGAAATAAAAAGCACAAACAAGCTAACAAACCGATAAAAACTAAAACAATTCCCCGGCAACGGCGCTAAAAACTTTGTTTTGTTTTGAAAGCTTTAAATTTATAATACCAATTTTACCGATTCCTTAATACACAAAACACATGGTTAAAGTATAGCCTCGTTTATAGTAAAGGTTTTTAGGTAAGACCAGGTCGTTTCAACGGAATTGTAGCTTTCTCAGAATGTTATAAATGTGCTAAGGCTAAAATGATTGTCACTTACCAAATTAACCAAATGTTAGAAATTGAGATTATTATCAAGATTATTAAAAACATGTTTGTTTAGGCTAGAGATACATGAGTCCAGTAATGAATATAATGATATGCAACCACAAACAAAGCATACAGGTGGTGAATAATGGGTAATTATCAACACTAGTATATCTACCGAATATGCAAAGAAACCCTTTCGACCTATGATTCTAAGCATATCAAGCGCATTAATAAAGGTTTATGGTCAGTACTCATACAAGTATACTTCTCCTAATCAAGTTCGTTAGACATGAGATTAGGCCTTAAACATGTAATCAAACGGGTTGTCTACCAATTTACTATCCAATTCTCACAAGTATAGTATTGATTCGCTTGGCCAAAATGTCTCAAAACCAACCTCAACAATTGACCCTTTCGACCTATATCAATTGCTAATGATCAACCAAAGGATAGACAATGATCCATACAATCACATATCAAGCATACAAGCATAAACAATGAAAAGCATATTCATACATACATACTATATCATATTTCCCATGATGCCCAAACAAACATAATCCTACTACATAATCACAGAAGTAAACCACATATTAAACTCATAAAATTCAGAAACTTTCATATCAAAAGATAATAGAAGAGTACCGATTGTTTACAAGATCGAATATGGTGAAATAGACAAGCTTACAAGCCGAGAAACAAATCAAAACCCAATATACCAAATTCCTACTGTCCTGAACCCTTTAGGTACTGTCACTACCCTCTTGGAGATGAGAAACAAGTGGCTAATTCGTCCGATATAGTTGTGATTAAAAGTGATAGTGATAAAGGGGTGAACTTGGTGTTAATTCACCCTTTTGGTTAGTGATCTTCTCTCTAGGTGTTCTCTTTATACAAATGGGGTTAGGATATATTTATAAGCACTAGGGGTGCCCAAAAACGTAGAGAGGAAGTGTGGACAAGTATATAATCGAATTCATTAAGTATAAGAAGTTATAAGTACCATAAATGAAGTTGTTAAATCCTTACAGAAAAGTGTGCCGTACTTATTGCCAAGTACGGTGTACTTGTGTTCTTTTCCAGATGTTGGCACCAACTGAATATTGTAGATAATTCTCTTAGCTTTTCGTGGCCGTGAACGGGAGCTAAAACGGAGTCCGTATGCTCCAGATATGGCCAAAACAGTGGACAGGTGTCGAGATCTTAACTTGAGTTTCTTTCTTTGTTTTAGCTTCATTTCTTAATGTTTTCTTCTATTTCTTCCACGACACCCTATACTATCAAATATAGTCTATTAAGTATTTAAATTTCATATAATTCATCAGTATATACATAAAAGCACGGATAACGCATATAGAAATATGTATAATTTGAGCGTTATCAGATGGATATACACTAGCAATTGGCAATGATTGCACTCAGGATGAAAAGGCTATACAAGAGAACTGGTAAAAACTTAAGGTTTGATGGGAAGACACTAGTTGGTTTTGATAAGACAAAGCTTAAGTGTTATAAATGCAACAATACTGGTCAGTTTGCTAGGGAATGCCCTGCAAAAGTGACTCCTGGTGAGAAGAAAATAAGGGACTCCGTCTATCAAAGCCAGGAAGAGATGCAAAAGAAAGAAAAGAATCAAGTTGGTTTGCTGACAATGGATGATGGTGTGATTAACTGGGGAGAGCAACATGAGGAGGAGGATCCAACCAATCATGCTCTTATGGCAATAAGCTCAAATTATGAGGTATCCCTATGTTCTAAACTATGCATTGATTCATATAATAATGTTAAAGCTCTTTGTGATGAACAAACGAATCAAATAAAAGAAGAAGAAGTAAAAATTCTAGCTTATGAAAATGTTGTTAAAACTTTAGAGGCTCAAATTATTAATCTTCAAAATCAGCAAGCCAATTTAAATCAAAAACTTACTTTTCTGGCAAATGTTATTTGAAAAAGATGAAAAACTGAAAAAGTAAAGAAAAATTGGCATGAAGACATTAAGTGATAAAGAATATTTACATAATAAGGTTGACACATGGGAAAATTCAAATAAAAACTTGTTTAGGTTAATTGATTCAGGAATGAGTTCAACCAGCAAAGTAGGCTTAGGGTATGAGATAAAATCAAACAGTGAGGTCTTAAGTTATGAAGAAGAAATGTAAAACGCTATTTTTATTTGTAAAGAAGAAGATTTTGTGGATAAATCTGTATACAAAAGATTTGTAAAATCTGACAACTTTAAAGGAGTTCCACCTCCTCTAAGTGGAGACTACACTCCTCTACCAGAAAAAGATTTTGATGAGTCATACCCCAAGTGCCTGAAACAAATGTCTCAGAAGACAAACCAGTGAATATTCTACTTGTCAATCTGATGACAGTGAAGGATCCATTGGAAACATCTTTGAGCACACTTAATCAGAACCAGAAAGTATCCCAAGTGAAGTGTCAAAACCTAAATCTGTTAAAATTAACTAATCTGTTGTGTCTAAAATTAAGCCAAAACCTGTTGAACCTAGTTGTGAACCTCACATAAAATCTCCTAGGCAGCAAGTAAATAACCAAGTGACACCTAAAAAGAATAGAAATGAGAAAAAGGAAAGAGTGTTAGGAGCAGTTTATTTTTATACTCAGAAAAGATGCTTTGTGTGTGGTAGTTCTAGCCATTTAATTAGAAATTGTGACTTTAATGAAAAGAGAATGGCTAAAGAAGCTGAATTAAAGAAACAAAGAGTGGGTAATACTGGTAATGTAATGTCTAAACCAGTATGGAATAATGCTAACAGGATTAACCATGCAAATAAGTTCATTCCGAGACCAGTATTAATCAATGTTGGTAGGTCACAAGTTAATTCTGTTCAGCCAAATTTTAGGTCTGGTAGGCAAAATTTTAATTTTGCTAAGCCTAATGTTACTTTTGGTTATGCAAATGATAAATTTGTTCAAACCAAACAACAAAAATCTACCAGTGCTTACTATAA
Organism: Artemisia argyi; assembly: GCA_030686995.1. Classification (NCBI taxonomy): domain Eukaryota; kingdom Viridiplantae; phylum Streptophyta; class Magnoliopsida; order Asterales; family Asteraceae; genus Artemisia; species Artemisia argyi. Next base: position 98,371,859 of record CM060680.1, read on the forward strand.
AAAACCATTGGTGAACACAAAAAGTCAGAAAAGCAATTCTATTAAATCACATTCACTTGTGAGGAGATTCTTATCACAGGTGAACCAAATTATTCAAAGAAACAATTTTGCGAAATCACATTCACCTGTGAGAAGACCCAATGTCTATAATGCAGCAAAAATGCGAAATTCCCATGCTATAAATAGTAAAGGGGGATCTGCTGTTAAGGACTTAGATTGTTGGAAATGGGATCCATTTAACTTACCTATAAGTCCCAAAGCAGCGTCTGTGGATCTTGTTCCTACACGACACACAAGTATATGGATCCACAAGGGAGACCCAAGCCTGCATAGGCATGGGTCCTTAAGAGAAACTAATCTCTTAATTTTTTAATGTGCAGGATCATTCACTCAAGAACATGGAAAATAGAGGCATATTTGATAGTGGATGCTCTGGGCACATGTCTGGTAACAGGATTCATCTAGAAGACTTTGAAGAAATTAAAGGAGGTTCTGTTACCTTTGGAGGTAGCAAAGGCTACAATACTGGTGAAGATAGAATTGTTGTTGGCAATTTAGAATTTGATAATGTGTCTTTTGTGAAAGAACTTGGGCAATTTAATATTTTCTCAATATCACAAATTTGTGATAAGCAGCATAAGGTTCTTTTTACTGAAACTGAATGTTTTGTGTTGACTTCTGACTTTAAGATGCCTGATGAAATTCAGATACTCCTAAAGGTCCCAAGACAACACAATATGTACAACTTTCATATGAAGACACCTCATCCTGCAAAAGATTTTGCTTGTTTGATTGCAAAAGCCACTATTGGTGAATCTAAATTGTGGTATAGATGATTGGGTCATATAAACTTTAAAAACCTTAACAAACTTGTGAAGGGAAACCTTGTTAGAGGGCTACCTTCCAAGGTTTTCAAAAATGACCATGCATGTGTGGCTTGTCATAAGGGAAAACAACATAGGGCTTCTTGTAAAGTGAAAGCAGAAAGATTTATTACTGAGCCCTTACACACTTTGCATATGGATCTCTTTGGGCCTACTTCTGTTAAGAGTATTAACCATGCTCAGTATTGTCTTGTTATAATTGATGATTGTACCAGGTTTTGTTGGGTATTCTTTTTGTCTTCCAAGGATGCAACCTCTGGCATCCTTCAAATTTCATTAAACAAATAGAAAACCAGCTCAATCATAAGGATAAGATTATTAGATCAGATAATGTTATTGATTTTCAAAAATAGAAGTATGCTTGAGTTTTGTGGTAATAAGGGTATAAAACAAGAATACAGTTCTGCTAGAACTCCACAACAAAATGGAGTTGCTGAGAGGATGAACAGGACCCTTATTAAGGCAGCTAGGAGTATGCTAGTAGACTTACTCTTACCAACTACCTTTTGGGCTGAAGCAGTCAATACTGCTTGCTACATTTTTAATAGGGTTAGAGTGACCAAACCTCAGAACAAAACTCCTTATAAGCTTATGTTTGGCATTGAACCAGAAATTAGTTACATAAGACCTTTTGGGTGCCATGTTACCATTCTGGATACCCTTAGTATGCTTGGAAAGTTTGATGGCAAGTCTGATGAAGGTTTCTTGGTGAGTTATTCACTAACTAGTAAAGCCTATAGGGTATATAACATAGTGACAAAAAGGGTAGTGGAAACTCTCCATGTTGATTTTCTTGAGGAAAAACCTAATGTGCAGGTAATAGGTTATAGATGGATGTTTGATATTGATTATCTCACTGATTCTATGAACTATATTCTTGTCTCTTTGGAAAATCAAGCTAACCCTAATGCAGGTTCCACAGAAGAAACTAACAATGCAGGTACCCCAAACACTTCCAATGCTAATGAGGAAGAATATGAAGCTGAGGAGCTCATTTTTGTACCTGCTGAAATTCAGCATTGTGCACATGGAACCAAGACACCTTTCAAGAAACAATAGACTATTACAAAGCCTAATAACAAGACAAAAAGGCTTCTCCTAAAATTGTTTCAGAAGATATTCAAGCCTTCAGAAAGGAAGTGGATGCTCTTGCTCAAAAGCATCTAGGACCAGTACCTGAAAACAATGCTACCAGTATTAACCCTGTTAATACATTTAGTGAACCTGAAGAGCTTGATCCATCCCCATATAATGAGTTTGATGACTCAATCATACCAAAGCATGACATCTATGATACACCTGATGAAAGGATCCTTAATAAAGCTTCTTATGATCAAGAAGGTGTAATCACGGATTTCAACAACCTACCAACAGAGGTTGATGTGAGTCCTCTTCCTACACTCAGGATTCACAACATTCACCCTAAGAGTCAAATTCTTCGTAATCCTAAGTCCAATGTTTAGACAAGGAAACAAGTACAACAACTAAAGGGAGCTCATGCATTCATCAGTTTTATGCAGAAATAGCAAAGGATAAATCACAAAGATCAATAACATTGTCTGTTTGCTTGTTTTCTCTCTCAAAAGGAGCCAACCAAAGTTTCTGAAGCCTTAAAAGAAGAAAGTTGGGTAGAGGCTATGCAAGAGGAATTATTGTAATTCAAGTTTCAAAAGGTTTGGGTCCTGGTAGATCTACCTAACGGAGCTAAAGTCATTGGCACAAAGTGGATATTCAAAAATAAAAAGGATGAAAGAGGTGTAGTTGTCAAAAATAAAGCTAGACTGGTAGCTCAAGGTTACAGACAAGAGGAAGGTATAGATTATGATGAGGTCTTTGCACCTGTTGCTAGGATTGAAGCTATCTGATTATTCTTGGCTTTTTGCATCTTACATGGGTTTACAGTCTATCAAATGGACGTCAAGAGTGCCTTTCTTTATGGCACTATTGAAGAGACTGTATATGTTCATCAGCATCCTAGTTTTGTTGATCCAGCTCATCCTAACAAGGTCTACAAAGTGATCAAAGCTCTCTATGGATTACATCAAGCTCACAGAGCTTGGTATGCCACCCTCTCCTCATTTCTTGAGGAACACGGATATAGAAGAGGAGTCATTGACAAGACCGTGTTCATTAAAAGGGACAAAAAGGATATCATCCTTGTGCAAGTATATGTTGATGATATTATATTTGGCTCAACAAAGACATCTTGGTGTCAAGACTTTGAAGCTTTGATGAAGAGCAAATTTCAGATGAGTTCCATGGGAGAGCTCACATTCTTTCTTGGATTGTAAGTCAAACAAAAGTCTGATGGACTTTTTATTTCTCAAGATAAATATGTTGCTGACAAGTTAAAGAAGTTTGATCTTGAAAATGTTAAGACTGTAGTCACTCCAAAGGAGAATAGAGTACCATTGATAAAGGATGCAGAGGCTGAGGATGTGGATGTTCACTTATACAGATCCATGGTTGGATCCCTTATGTATCTAACAGCCTCTAGGCCTGATATTATGTTTTCAGTGTGTGCTTGTTCTAGATTTCAGGTTAACCCCAAAACTTCACATCTTCATGTTGTGAAGAGGATCTTTAGATACCTGAAGGGTAAACCCAATTTGGGTCTTTGGTATTTTAAAGAATCATCCTTTGACCTGGAAGCCTATTCAGATAGTGACTATGATGGTGCTAGTCTTGATAGGAAATCCACAACAGGTGGATGTCAATTTCTTGGAATAAAATTGATCTCATGGCAATGCAAGAAGCAGACCATGGTGGCTACATCTACAACTGAAGCAGAGTATGTTGTTGCTGCAAATTGCTACGGTCAGGTATTATGGATTCATAATCAAATGTTGGATTATGGTTCGAATGTTATGAACACTAGATTCAACATTGATAATGAAAGCACAATTTGCATTGTTAAGAATCCAGTGTATCACTCTAAAACAAAGCACATAGAAATCAGACATCACTTCATTAGGGATTGATTTGAAAAGGAGTTAGTTAGAGTGGAAAAGATACACACAGACTTTAATGTAGCTGATCTATTGACTAAAGCTATTGATGGACCAAGATTTAACTATCTGGTGGTTAATATTGGTATGGTAAACCCATAGCTACATTTAAGGGGAGGTTAAATGTATAGTTTGTAATACATTAGTTCTGGTTTTAAGTTAATTCTGGTAGTATGTAACTTAATCCTGGTGTTAGGATAGTATTAGTTCTGGTTGAATTAGTATATATTTGTGTGTTTTTCTTGGTTTTAGACTAACTTTTCAAGAATTGCACGGATTTGAATGGAAGATTTGTTAATCATTTTGGGTTAAAAATGGTTGACCATCAGTTAAGTCTGGTGTGTCACCATTAATACTGGTTGACATTTATTAAGTCTGGTCATGATTAAAAAGCAATTAATTTTTAACCGTTGGTCTGATCCCTCACTTAATGATTTTTACTATTCAAATAGTTCCGTTACTAATTAATTCAGTGCCAAGAGTTGTATATCAATCATTTTGATTCATTTTTCAACTTTATTTATCATTTTCTTCCACTTTGGTGATATTAGTAAAAATCCTTGTTTTTAAGCACGGTTACTCTGTTTTTACAAATCAGTACTTTCAAATCATCTTTACTATGGCTCAGCTCTCATATAGTGATAGGCACAATCAAGTTGGTTATTTAAAGAAATCACTCAAAAGCTCAGGCTTTGAGCAGATAGTGGATTTCTTGAATGGTTCTTATATACGGTATGCCTTAACTTGCAGCCCCACTATCTATGATTCTGTTGATATAAATAATGCCTAAAAACATTATTAACATATATCGATATCTCTATGTTTTGATAATCACAAAACGTAAACTCATTGAACTACAAATTATGATGCAAACAAGTATTTAGTCGTAAATATTTGCTTTAGCATCCATATCACTTAAGATATGAATAAACAAAGTGTCTAATGCATTTTATGATCAAAGGAATTTTTATTTCTACAAACCTTACATTTTATTAAAGTGGGACAAACATTTTTAAACTTATACAAAACATTTTTGTATTTATAAGAAATGTTTTATTCAAAATAAATATTTTGAATTCAAATTTCAACCCAAAAAACGGCTACATTCTTCAGGAAAAACCTCCCCCACAAAAAGACAAAAAATCTGAAGAAAAAATATTTTTTTCTTAGGCGGCCCCCTTAATTATACTAGGCGGTCCCCTTAATTATTAAGGGGACCGGCACCCAATTAAGGGGACCGGTCACGCTCCCAAACAGTATTTTTCTCCCTATAAATACTGGTTCATCCCACAGAATTTTCTCACCTTTTGCACTCCAAAACTTTCTGTTCTAGATCCACATTTCTATTCTCTTAATCCTTTGATCATAAGTGTATAATTCTTTGTTTCAAAGTGATTCAAACTTCATCCTCTCAAGTGCAAGAGAAGAATACTTCTATCCCCCAAGACAAGAAGTATTACAACTTGTTGTTACCTCCATATACAAGTTGTTGGTGCATCATCAAGATTATTTACATTACTCTTTGTGAAGATTGTTGTGTATATGTGATTGTAGATAGTTGTGCTAGGTATATTGATTGTGTGATTAGTTAGTTGTTTGGTGTGAAGAAGAAAAGTTAGGAATTAGATTATAGTGAAGAAGCTAGGTGTGGAGTTGTTAGTTGTGAAGTAAATTGGTGTGAAGAAGATAGGCTTGAAGTAGATAGTTGTGAAGATAGATAGGTGTGAAGAAGTAGTGTTGTGATTAAGTAGTGACTAGGTGTGAAGAAGTTGTGTAGAAGGTGTGAATAAGTTGTGAGGAAATTTTGGTGTGTATATTGGTGTGTAAGGTTTCTCCGCCATAAGGAGCTTGTTGACATAGTGAAGAAAACTCTCAAGTAGGTGACTCGAGGAGTGGAGTAGGGCAAGGAAGGTGTCCTTGTAGCCGAACCACTATAAATCATTTGTCTCGCGGTTAGATCTTTCCATATCTTACTTATTAACTTGCTTATATCGTTATTACTTTTGTAGACGTAGACGTATATATATAGTTGCTCATATAGTGCTAGTTTTGATTTTACTTAAAGATCAAACGAAAGTTTCATTCACAAAACAAAGTTTTTACAATCAAACTAAAAAGGTTACATACATATAATTGATCATTTCGATCAAGTATAGTTTTCATACAAAATATAACTAAGAATTATAAAATAAACGATTACGTACTTATCTCTTATATATAGTTATAATTGTTTATATTATGCATGTGTTGATTTCACATACTTAGCTTACATTGTTATTATTGTTCATACTTAGATATACTTGTTCATATTGTTCAAGATTTGAGTTCAAATAAGATTGAATCAAAGTTTTAAAAGCAAACAAGGTTTTAAAACTAAACTAAGTTTTCATAATAAAATTAAAAAGACGTAAAACTATTCAACCCCCCCCCCCCTTCTAGTTAACCACAATTGGTATCAGGAGCCACGTCTAGCAAGATTTTTAAAATATATTGTATTTTAAAACTTGTAACGATCTATGGAATCTGAAAAATATTTACAAGGGCAATCTATGCAAAGACCACCACTATTTGAAAGTGATGGATTTTTATATTGGAAAAATCGATTCGAAACTTATGTGAAATCAAAGGATCTAGATCTTTGGCATGTTATTACTAATGGTGATTTTTCACCTTCTCAAAATAATCCCGAAACAAATAAAGATGAAATAGTACCTTTTGAAAAACAAAATGATGATTTAAAAAGAAGACTTTCTAAAAACAATGAAGCAAAAATGGTTATTTACAATGCGTTACCACGTAAAGAATACGAAAGAATTTTTATATGTAAAACCGCAAAAGAAATTTGGGATTCTTTACTAATCACTTACCAAGGTAATAGTCAAGTTAAAGATAACAAAATAGATCTTCTTGTTTAACAATATGAACAATTTACGATTCTGGAGGAGGAATCAATAGATAATGCTTTTGCTAGATTTAACACTATTATCACAAGTTTAAAAGCACTTGATGAGAATTCTTCTAGTAAGAATTTTGTTAGGAAATTTTTTAGGGCTCTTCATCCAAAATGGCGAGCTAAAGTCACGGCTATTGAAGAATCAAGGAATCTGTCAACTCTACAACTTGACGAATTGATCGGCAACTTAAAGGTCTACGAAGAAATAATAAAGAAAGACTCCGCGATGGTTAAAGGAAAAAGGGAGCAAAGCAAATCAATTGCGTTGAGAGCTAAAGAGGACTCTAGTGACGAAGAATGCTCAATCTCCAAAAGTGACGATGAAGAGTATGCTATGGCCGTACGAGACTTCAAGAAATTCTTCAAAAGACGAGGAAGATATGTTAGGCAACCATATAATGAAAGGAAGTGTTTTAAATGTGGCAATCCAAATCATCTCATCGGAAAGTGTCCAATGATGTCAAGAGATCAAAATCAAAAGGCGTTTATCGGAGGTGCTTGGAGTGATAGCGATGAGGACAAGAAAGAAACCACAAATGAAGAAAAGTGTCTTATGGCTAAGACATCAAGCGAGGTACGTTCCGAAACCGAATACTTTAGTGACGAAAATTTATCATTAGATGAAAAAGACCTAGATAGTGAATATAATAGGTTATGCATATTAGGTAAAAAGGTTATAGCTAAAAATAAGTCACTAAAACATATTAATAATCTATTAGAAAATGAAGTACTTGAATTAAAAATTAAACTACAACATTTGGAAAAAGGAAAAGAAGTTTTTATAAAATGTAAAACATGCTTAGAGGTTAAAAATGAAAACGAAAAACTTAAAAATGAAATTTTCAAACTTGACAAGTTTAAAAATTGTAGTAACCCACTTAAGAAAATAATAAGTGTTCAAGAAACTTCGGAAGATAAAACAAGTCTAGGATTAACTTCAACTAATGTTTCAACTAGTGAAAATAAAAGTATAAAGTTTGAATGTGAATCTAGTAAACAAAAATCATTAGAATCAAATCCTAAGTATATACTTACAAAAGATAGAAAAATACCCATTGCGAATGATGAAAAAGTAAAAACTTTTTATAAGCCATCCTTAAAGACCGAAGTAGGATCCTCTAAACCTAAATTAAGATCTAAAACTCCACCACCAAGAAAACCTAACAATCATCATCCAAGATCTAAAACACCTCAACCTAAAAGAAATCAAAATAGACAATATTACAATAACACTAGAAATCAAATGTGGAATTATCAACCAAGTTACAATCCTTGGGAAATATTACCACCATACATGCATCCTAGCCAAATGTTAAATATGTTTAGACCAAACATCTTTGGACCAATGAGACAATGGGGACCAAGTGGCTAAGTTGTCAATCTTGGAAGAAGTTGGAATATCATCTACAAATGACTTCTATAAGTCAACATGGTCACTTGAAGTGCTTGAAGATATTCCATTGAAGACTAAAAGGTACGCGTTTCTTTTAAGTACATCACTATAATTTGCATGCTTAGATAAATGATTAGTTAGATTAATGCTTAGTACATAATTGTTTATATTCTTATAACCTAGAAACTTCATTGGTTGACTCTCCTAGGAATAAGATAAAACTGTTCATTGCCGAACGAAATAGAAAATGGAAATCTTCTATATCCACTATTAGCAAACTCATGGTGATGAAGTGAAATGAGTTAAGTGGATCGATCGTTAATATAGAAGTAGGATTAGATCCCTCCCGTAGGAAAACTATGGATGAAACAAGCTCTCGTAGACTATGGCATTAAGTTAGATAAGCGTGCGAAAACTAAGGAACTATAGATGTTAGGTTATACCCCATTCAACACTCGCGCATCTAACATATAAATTATCGTCTTCATTTCCTTTAGGATCATAGGATATGTAGAAACGATAGCATGAGATAATAATATGCTTAACCAATCCTCTTGAGCATGAGATCTTTAATAAACATTTTTTAAAAATATTTGATTTATGATATTTGTTGTCAAAAATCTAATATCTCTAAAAATATGCAAAAACCTCACATTTTGGAAAATAGTTTTTCAAATAACTATCCCACTTTTAAATAACATGTTTTCACTATCAATATCCATAATTTTGTTTTGATCAAAACTAAAGATTGGGAAAATATTCTTTACCGTTCATTCACACATTTTGAAGTAAAAACCCAATCTATTTTATTCAAATAACTCTCACATCTAAGTGAAAACTTACTTTCAAACATTGTTGAATAATGCTAAAAACGTCTCTTTTAAAATCATGCATGGTGATCTCATATTTGTCATCTATATTTATATAAATGACACTTATAAGTGAACTAAATCAAATCAAGAGGACCGTGGTTTGTTCATTAAGACTTTGTTTGTAACAAGTCTAGAAATCCATGCTATCATAACTACCCACTTATTGCACATTGATACACATTAGGATTAATCCTCCTAGTTATGTAGTTATGAAATATTTGATGTTGCTTATTGTTTCCTAGCACCTATATTTTACTTGCTTGATGAGTATGTTTGCATGCTAGATGAAATTGCTTGTTTACTTAATCTCTTTGATTAACATGCTTTGGCTACATAATTGCCTACATAATTAGTATATGCTTAATTGCCTCAAAGACTTGGACTTGTTTGAAACCAAAAACACAACCTTTCTGCAATTCACTACCAAAAACCCTTTTCTGGCAATCTGGGAATCACCAGATGGGCGGCCCCCTTAAATCATAAGGCGGCCCCCTTAATTACTAAGGGGACCGGCCATCTGATGGTCGAAGTTGTTGTTTCCTTTTTCTACATTTTAGCCCATTTCATCCTACACTTCCCAAAATTCATAAACCTATTTTATCCTAAACCTTCTATCAAAATTTACACATCCTTAATCCCACCAATCCTACATTATAAACACTCTCATTCCTCTCAATCTATACTCATCTCTTCATGACCTCTCCCATTAAACCAAAACCACCAAATAACCCATTTGGAGAAGAAAGCCTAACTTCCATTAAAAGCCCGTCAAACCAAATGATGTTGTCAAACATCCAACACCAAATTCCTCCTATGTCTTCAACATTACATACCTAACACCTCACTCTCCTTCTCACCAACATTACATATCAAAAACCTTTACTCACCCATATCCTTCTACATTACACTCAAACCTCATAATCTTTTCACAACTCAAGCGATGTTGTTTATAATCAACCAACACCTAAACCTCACTCTCACACAAATGATCCATTTAATAACAAATCATCCATTCGTGCTTCCACTAATGCTCCTTCTTATGATGAGCATGCACAATCCCAAAACAATAATCCCAACCTCATTACCAACACTTTACATGTTGCTCATTCAACAAAAACACCATCCACTCATGAAGCATCTCTTCCACCCATATCATGTTTTCATGATTACCCAAGCTCAAACATGTCTCCACCACCAAGAGTATCACCACCACATCCTACAACTTCACATGTCATTCCTATGTTGCATGTTCAAACCCTCACCCAAGACAACTATCATGCTCCACCACCATCACCTTCCTCCGAACACTTAATGTTCGTTGAGGCGCTAAAAGAATCCCATGAGCTTAGTGCTCTTTTAGCCTTACATCTTGCTCAACGCAATTTGGATCCACCTTCATCTAGATCACCCTCATCACCACACAACATAAATCAACTTGAGAAGCATGTCAACAATTGACCTTGTTGCATCTTTCTCCTAAAAGCCATTGCATTCAATGAACACTTCACTTGGATTGAATATCTTCTCACTAGATCACATCCAATACCCTCACTTGAACAACATCCAAAACCTTAATCAACCTCTTCCGCTACAAACTCTCCACAACCAAACTCTCCAACATTCATGACCCAAACATATACCTCCATTAATCCAACAACCTCACCCTAACTCAACCATCTTCATTCGAAACACTCCATCATCAACCATCTAAGCATACTATATGCTTATGATTTTCACTTTCAAATACGAATCAACCAACCTTTTGTTACAAGCAAGTCCGATGGCTCTCTTTGGCAAATTAGGATCTTTAACATAATCTCTTTGAATTAATTGTTATGTATCCTTAATATTTGTTTGCTATGCTTGTTATTTGTATATTGCATATTCTTCTATATATGCTTGTGCTTCTAATATTTTTCTTGCGAGCATTTCATATCTCGATCCCTTGGTGCCATCGAACGAGGGGGAGCACACATCAAGGGGGAGCTTTCATCCCGTCTAACTTCATTTATGAAGCTAGTCGGCATAACCTTTTTGATTCTACAAAAAGGGGGAGAAGTGAATATAAACTCACTAAATACATGTCTAAAAATTAATTTTTAGACTTGATGAGTTTAGGTTTTGTAATCATCAAAAAGGGGGAGATTGTTGATATAAATAATGCCTAAAAACATTATTAACATATACCGATATCTCTATGTTTTGATAATCACAAAACGTAAACTCATTGAACTACAAATTATGACGTAAACAAGTATTTAGTCGTAAATATTTGCTTTAGCATCCATATCACTTAAGGTATGAATAAACAAAGTGTCTAATGCATTTTATGATCAAAGAAATTTTTATTTTTACAAACCTTACATTTTATTAAAGTGGGACAAACATTTTTAAACTTATACAAAACATTTTTGTATTTATAAGAAATGTTTTATTCAAAATAAATATTTTGAATTCAAATTTCAACCCAAAAAACGGCTACATTCTTTAGGAAAAACCTCCCCCACAAAAAGACAAAAAATCTGAAGAAAAAATATTTTTTTCTTAGGCGGCCCCCTTAATTATACTAGGCGGTCCCCTTAATTATTAAGGGGACCGGCACCCAATTAAGGGGACCGGCCACGCTCCCAAACAGTATTTTTCTCCCTATAAATACTGGTTCATCCCACAGAATTTTCTTACCTTTTGCACTCCAAAACTTTCTGTTCTAGATCCACATTTCTATTCTCTTAATCCTTTGATCATAAGTGTATAATTCTTTGTTTCAAAGTGATTCAAACTTCATCCTCTCAAGTGCAAGAGAAGAATACTTCTATCCCCCAAGACAAGAAGTATTACAACTTGTTGTTACCTCCACATACAAGTTGTTGGTGCATCATCAAGATTATTTACATTACTCTTTGTGAAGATTGTTGTGTATATGTGATTGTAGATAGTTGTGCTAGGTATATTGATTGTGTGATTAGTTAGTTGTTTGGTGTGAAGAAGAAAAGTTAGGAATTAGATTATAGTGAAGAAGCTAGGTGTGGAGTTGTTAGTTGTGAAGTAAATTGGTGTGAAGAAGATAGGCTTGAAGTAGATAGTTGTGAAGATAGATAGGTGTGAAGAAGTAGTGTTGTGATTAAGTAGTGACTAGGTGTGAAGAAGTTGTGTAGAAGGTGTGAATAAGTTGTGACGAAGTTGTGGTGTGTATATTGGTGTGTAAGGTTTCTCCGCCATAAGGAGCTTGTTGACATAGTGAAGAAAACTCTCGAGTAGGTGACTCGAGGAGTGGAGTAGGGCAAGGAAGATGTCCTTGTAGCCGAACCACTATAAATCCTTTGTCTTACGGTTAGATCTTTCCATATCTTACTTATTAACTTGCTTATATCGTTATTACTTTTGTAGACGTAGACGTAGACGTATATATAGTTGCTCATATAGTGCTAGTTTTGATTTTTCTTAAAGATCAAACGAAAGTTTCATTCACAAAACAAAGTTTTTACAATCAAACTAAAAAGGTTACATACATATAATTGATCATTTCGATCAAGTATAGTTTTCATACAAAATATAACTAAGGATTATAAAATAAACGATTACGTACTTATCTCTTATATATAGTTATAATTGTTTATATTATGCATGTGTTGATTTCACATACTTAGCTTACATTGTTATTATTGTTCATACTTAGATATACTTGTTCATATTGTTCAAGATTTGAGTTCACATAAGATTGAATCAAAGTTTTAAAAGCAAACAAGGTTTTAAAACTAAACTAAGTTTTCATAATAAAATTAAAAAGACGTAAAACTATTCAACCCCCCCCCCTTCTAGTTTTCCACAGATTCCTTAGTCAAACAGTTTTGGAAGACTGTTACTTCTGAAACTCTTGCTGATGGGAACCTACAATTAAGAGAAACTATTGACAATGTTGAGTATACAATCACTGAAGCATCCATTAGAAGCTGTCTTCACATGAATGATGCTTCAGGGGATTTTAAATTGCCACATAAATTGATTTTAGAGGGTATGAATCATATAGGATACCCCACTGATGGTACACTTATTTTCTTAAAACGAAATCTTTCCCCTCAGTGGAGATTCTTAGTTCACCATTTGCTTCAATGTTTAAGTTCCAAGAGTGGAGGATGGAATCAATTTGATTGCAAAATTGCCTCTTCGATGGTCTGTCTTTCACTTGGAAGAACTTTCAATTTTTCTAAGCTAACTTTTAATGGAATAGTGGGTAATGTGAAAAGTACACATAAGTTCTTAAAGTACCCTCGTTTTCTGCAAATGGTTTTGAATATTGAAACAGCAAGCAAAATACCTTACCATATTGTGCCCCTTAGAGAAAAGGTTTTTAACTACATGAAAAGTGGATTTGAAGGGGGTGGATATGCCATTATTGGTAGCTATGTTGGTTGCTTCCTCTAATATTACTTCAGGAACAATTGAAGATCAGTTTGCACCAGTCCACACTCTTGAACTCGGCTCCTCTACATCACCACCCTTACCTCATGAAGAGCCTTTAACTATGAATGTGGATGATCTTCTACAACTGGTTCCTTCACTGCTCACAAGAATTAATGGCTTGGAGCAGGAGATGACCAAAACTAATAAGAAAGTTAAGAAGTTGGAACAGATTGTGCAAAACATAGGAGTTCATTTGACTGATTCTGATAATGATGAGACAGATAATTCATCCAAATAAGGGGTATTTAGATCATGCAACTGAAAGCAAATCCTATGAGGATAGAAATGTTAGTCCTCCAGAATTAGAAGCAGCAGAGTTGATTATAAACCTTAGTCAAAGTCACAAGCAAACGACAAGGTTAATAAAGAAATCTAATGAAAAAGAAGTTAAGTCTGCTTCAGTGGTTAAGTCTGCTCATCAAATTCAAGTTCATCCTGGTATTGGTAAAAAAAAGGCAAACAAATTGTTCAGGAAACTTCTCAACCACAGAAAACTAAGAAGTATCTTAGAGAAGAGAATGCTAGTCTGGTTGAGATTGCAAGAATTCAGAATGAAGAAATAGGCAGGGCTACACCCTTCAAAAGACATAGGAAGGTTTAAAGTCTCTGCTTGATTGCTATGAACCCTTGACTATATTTGAAAGAATTCTCAAGGGGTTAATGGAGTTTGAGAAAGGAACTGTACTTGGTGAAGGTGCTTTGCACTGACACAACAAATGGTTATAAGTCCACCAAGTCTAATTCACATAAGGACTGGCTAATCCAAGAGTAAACGGCTCTTGGTAAAGATATCTTAAATCCGTTTATGGCTGACAATTTGCCAAAAATTGTATGGTATTCAACTCACAATATCTGTGATAGTGAAGAGTTGACTAGCCTACAAGAGTATGGCTTATGGTAAAGGCTGTGAAAAACCATAATTGGTAATCAATTCACCAAGGTGATGCGTGCATTCCATCAAAGAATTGGCTAGTCCAAAAGTAAACAGCTTTTGGTAAATACAAATCAAATCCGTTGATAGCTGATGGTTTTCTAAAAATCATATGGTTATCAATGTGCCATGGTTCTTTAACCAAAACATTAGCTACTCCATAGTTAATGGCTAACTGGTAAAGAGACATCAAATCCATTAAATTTTCAATGATTCACCTCTCACAGGAGTTTACACACCTGGATGTGATGAGAATAGTATGAAACTTTATGAATTGATGTGCAAAGATCAGAAGAACAGATGCTACACACATCAGATATTAAAGACTTTAAAATGTTGCAGACAAAGACTTGAAGAGTTGTAGTCCAAAATAATTCCAAGAATTTATAGTTCAAAATCCTCGGGAAGCTTGGAAGAAAGGAACTTGAAGTTCATGGCCTATGAAGATCAAGTTAGGGGAGGATTGTTGGGAATTATTTGTAAACAAACTTAAGTCTGTTATAGTTGAGTCAGGTAGATAGTTAAGTCTTCCAGTACTAAGTTAAGTCTGGCAGACCTAGTTAAGTCTGTTTATGTTTTTAGCTAGTTAAGTCTGTCTTGTTTAACAAGAACAGATATGTTTGGAGATATTTTAGGAAAGGATATGCACATGATTAGATATCTTAGGAAAAGATATATATGCATCCTTTCACACGTTTTGTATAGTTAGGGTTAGGGTTTTCCTTATAGTATAAAAGGAACCCTACGACATTGTGTTCTATGCCAAGTTTTCAAGTTTAATAGCAATTACAAAGTTAGTAAATTTTCTGTGTTGTTCTTACTGCTTGTGTTAATATTCCGCGTTAACATCAAGTATACATTGTTTAAAGTTTCTCATATAGATACTTTGGATTTATCCAAGGTGTCTATTGTCTTACAAAGTCTGCTTAGATCCAGAACTTTTGGACCTACATATTAGACCCAGCTCCGATGGTCACACTACTGAAAGTCTAGTATTAGTCATTATGCACAAACTATTTTCTAGACCTATCTTAGTGATTTTAACCACTAAACCTAAGGGTTCCCGTATTACTATCAATTCCTACACATGGGCGATGGTCACATCCCACGCAACCTAGTAAGCTAGCTTTCTATGGTCAATACTAACTAGCATAATAAGCACTACCCTAGCTTCAATGCTACCAAAACACGGAGATCGATGAAAGGCTAAAAGGATATCTACATAAAGTGATAAATAAACGAAAACATAGATCAATATATTGATAAATTCATAACTAGGCTAACACATTAAATTTTTAGCTTCTCATATTATTTAATGCAGGAAATACAATGTTTATAATCAAATAAGAAGTAAACATCGGATTCGATACAAATACTTGATTGGATGCTAAAACTATGAATGAAACGAAATGATTTCTCTCTTGGAAAGTGCTTGAAAACTGCTGAACTTCGTCCTTGAGCATGCCCTAATTCGTCCCTCTTCTGATATGGTGAGTGAATGATCGTTAAAATGCAGAATTAGGGCTTGTATTTATAGTCTTGTCCAAGTTACGTCGTAACCTTAAGTAAAGGGTTACGTCGTAACCTCCATATAACTGGACGATCTTATCTTTTAATTATCTCTACGGCGTAACCTTAAGAGCACGTTACGCCCGCAGAACTCTCGTTAACATTTTCTTAATATCTACGTTGTAACCTTGCGATGAGGTTACAGCGCAACCTTCTTGATCAATGAATTTGGCTAAATCTTTGGATTTCTATGGCGTAACCTAGTCAATAGAGTTACACCGTAACCTTGAGTTGTGTTGGCTTTAGTCTTCTAGTGATATTGCTATTTACGGCATAGGTTGTGCTAGGTATCTATGCCGTAACTCTCTTCTGGTCATCAAGTCTATGTATAGCTTCGTTAGTCTCCTTTTCGAATCCGCGTTTCTTAGTTCGAATGCTCATTTATACCCTGAAATGAAATAATAAGCAATAAGAATATATATCCATGCAAAACAACAAATGAGCATACTAGGGGAAAATTGACACTAAAATATCAAGACTATTTGATATTATCAGCAGTGAGTGGGTGATGGTACCCATTGCTCTAAGTATTTGTATACAACTTCAAAATATTTACCATTTTTTGTGCTGAAAAATAATACTTATGTCCAGTTTGTGACAACATGTTCAGTCTTCAAATCTACAAATTAGTGTTATATCACATGTGATATATCAAATGAGTTTAGATATCGAAAAAAAGTTAATATATTTTCTCCAACATATATGGATAAACTTTGTTGATTGCAAGTTAAAAAAATTATTCATGATATATACTCTGAAAGTTAGTGATTCGTATTTTTAAATGCAAAAAAACGGTGAATCATTTGGAGTTCAACACAAATACTTATGCCCATTTTACAACATCATGCTGAGTTTTCAAACTTACCGATTAGTGTTATATCACATGTGATATATCATGCAAACTCCTGTACCGAAAAAACCCAAAAAACAAAATAAATTGTCAAAAGTATATATGAAAGTGTCCCTCGAGTGAAAGATAATTATATGCAACCAACGAGCTTGTATCCCAATGGTATCTCATATTGTGAGAAGCTCTCCAACCAAATAGTTGTGGGATCAAGTCTTGCTTCGTATGTGTGAAATAGATTGTGACATATATTGTGTGAGATAAATGGTTGTCGTTCTAAATAAAATAATTATATGCTTGTCGTGATCGAGTACCTTATTTAGTTTAACGATTAACGGTTTTTAAAATATATTATTTTTATTTTTTTAAAAAGATGGAAGTGAATTCTAATAAAAAAGAGTGGGGATGGTGAGGTATGAAAATGGATGTTTTATTTTTGTTAAAAATACAGAGTAAATTACTAAGGGTGTGCTTGGTTAGGGGAATTAAAAGGTAATGAATAGCAAAAATAATGATTAATGGTTGTTGGTTTGCTATAATGCAATTGACCATTACCCACTACTTACCAATCCATCATTCCCCACCATTTTGAACATATGATCATATAATGATTGAATTTTCACTTTTTTCTACCTTCTTTAATTTTCTTCTTATTCTTCTACATTGTAATGTCTCACATCCATATAATCTCTTAATTTATATTTTTAATTTGGTCAACTGCATTTTATTTAAATCTTTCAACAAGCATCTTCAATTATACTGTAATAGACTAATAGTAATCTTATCTTATATATTACATAAAGCTTAAGTAGCCTTATAAATGTAAAGGGGTCATAACAAATATCCCAAGAATTAAAAGTGAAATGTAGAGGCTTTATGTGTTAGTACATTGATTTAATAGTCATGCATAAGGGTAAGTACATAAGATTAGTGATTCAAGTAATTGAAAAAATTTATACGGTACAAGATAGTTTAAGCAACATTAAAAGTATATCAATTACACAATATTGGGTGACTTAATTTAATGTGCAAGAGGATTTGTGCACAAATTGTAGTACGGTACAAGGTAGTCTAAGCAACATGAAAAGTATATCTTCTATACTATCTAAAGATTGGATTTCTTAATTTAATGCGCAAGAGGCATTGTGCACAAAAGTTTGTACGGTACAATATATTTTGCATGAGGAATCGTGCACAAAAGTATGTACGGTACAACATGTTTCAAGCCATCTCTAAACCTCAAAGAATACAAACCAAAAATGCCATGAATGGATAAATTAAACACACCAATTAGTGGTTAGTCTTTTTACCTTCCCGTCTATGAGTTACAAATATTTTATCAACTATATAATAATCACACACAACAAACCAAAACTTCCTCCACACTGCGTGCACATTGGGCTACAACTTATTATGGTGGTAAAGTAAGCATCATACCATCTTACTTATTTAGCATATTGATTTATGTTATTTTATGTAAATTTCATGTGTATTTTGTGTGTGTAAGAATGTAGGACATAAAGATAGTGCTTAGGAGGTTTGGTAGTAACATCATCTTCTCTAATGGTTTAAGAGATCCTACACATCGTTGTCTTATCAATTAAGTGGAACATGCACGAATATTTTTACTTTGATTGAAAATGCAATATATTGATTAACTGTATTTAAGTTATTAATGATCAACTATATCTAATTGTTTTTTGTAGCGCGTCAAGAAGCATTAAAGAAAGAGATCGAGAAGTCACAAAATTGTATCAAGAACAAAGCATGCAAAATACCAATGAACAACAACAAGAACAACGATAAAAACAACAATGAGAACAATGCCACGGCCATAGGTGGGATGAATACTTAGCATTGATATTTATAGTACGTTACAAATTAAACATGCAATATTTTACTTCATGCAATATCGCTAAACGGGCTAATACTATTGATTCGTTAGCAAGTAAGTTTATTTGACGAGCATTCAATTTTTAGTAAAAAATTATTACTACACTTTGTTGGTGCATGTCAATATTTTTGCTCTTAATGTAGTTTTTTGTCTTGCGGTGTGTTAATGTCACTTTCTTAATTAAATGTCTTGGAATATTGCGTGACTTTAATATTTGGTATGACTGTGTAAATTATGTCGATGTTACATATTGAAAATGGCAGTATATAATAAAAATATCTTCACACGATCATCTTAACAATAAGTATCTTCTAAATCGAAAAAGTATACAAAGGAGAAAAAAATTGTATTTCAAATGTTATCTTACACCTATCACGAGGTAAGCATTATTCATTTGAGTTTGATATCAAGTGATTCATGTCGTCATACTGTAAATACATAGAGTAAGTTACTAATGAATGCTCCAAATTCGATATTATAGTTTATGAAAAAATGTTGTAATAATGCATTAATTAAAAAATTATTTATGTAACTTACTCATATTAAAAAATTACATATGAAAAGCCTCATTTAAATATAACATTTTACAAAAAACCTCTTCACATTAAAGAAAGAGATCGAGAAGTCATGAAAATTGTATCAAGAATAAAACATGCAAAATGCTAATGAACAACAACAAGAACAAAGCCATGGCTATCGATGTCAATATAGATAAACACTTAGCATTCATATTAAAAGTACGTTACAAAATAAACATGCAATATTTTACTATACGAACTATAATTTATTATACAAATTATAATTTATACTCTTGAATATACTAATGACTTTAATATTTTATGTTTTTATAGTTTTGTTAAAAAGAAAATTTGTTTTATAGTTCGCTTCTAATAATGTAATTTATTTGAACAACAAAGTCCGTCTTTCACAAAAAATGAGAGTTTCAAACATGAACCGAAAATTAGTCCCGAACATTACGCAAAAAAACAATTAGATCCAGCCTGTGTGCATCGCATAGGTCCTGAGGCAGTCCAAACCTGTGTGCATCGCATGAGGATGAATATAAAAGTTCTCCAACATTAATGTCATCGCTTCATATTTAAAATAATTTATGTAACTTATACGTATTAAAATATTACATGTGAAGAGACTCTTTTCAAAGTAATATCTTGAAAAAAAATCTCTTCACATATACTTTTTTAATGTCAATAAACTATTTTAAATGTGTGACATGCTTGGAAATGTGATACCATCACAACTTAGATATATAATGACGAAAATAAGTGTCGAAGATTACGCTATAAAAACTTATATACAGCCAATGTGCAACTCAATAAAGTATTTTAAATACGTATAAAGCTTAGCAAATATGTGACACCATGACAACTTAAATATAAACTGACGAAAATAAATGCCGAATATTACGCTATGAAAACTTCTATACAGCTTTGTGCATCGCACGTATTTTAAATCTTTGAAAACTTCTATACAGCCCATGTGCATCGCACGTATTTTAAATCTATGAAAACTTCTATACAGCCCATGTGCATCGCACGGGCATTGTTGACTATCATAAGAAATAGTTATAACTTAGCCGGATGTATTAATATTAGTTAGTTCCAATAAAAAATGATAGAGTCAATACCAAAATAAATAGACAAAAAATATTACGTAAAAAATACATATTAAAAGATTACATGTCAATAAACAATTTTAAATACGTATCATGCTTACAAAATGTATGCTACCACGACAACTTATATATATGATGACAAAAATACGTCTCGAATATAAAATGACGAAAATAAAAGACGGGTATTAACTTTGAAAACTTCTATACAGCCCATGTGCATCGCACGGGCTTTCATGACTATGAACATTCAGATCGAGCCCGTGTGCATCGCACGGGTCTGAATGCCTGGTATTATATAAAGCTTAAGCAGCCTTATAAATGTAAAGTGATCATAATAAATGTCCCAAGAATTGATTCTATCATATGAAGCCTTCAACATTGATTCCAAGCAACTCAACCATCTTAATTAGTATGTGTACATTGATTTCAAGCAACTCAAACGTCTCAATTAATAGTGGTTAGTCTTTTTACCTTCTCGTCCATGAGTTACAAATATTTTATCAACAATATAATGTGTCAAAATCACAAAAAATAAACCACAACTTCCTACACACCGCGTGCACATTGGGCTACAACTTATTGTGGTGGTAAAGTAAGCATCATATCATCTTCCTTATTTAGCATATTGATTTATATTGTTTTATGTAAATTTCACGTGTGTTTTGTGTGTGTAACAATTTTGGACATAAAGATGGTGCTTAGGAGGTTTGGTAGTAAAATCGTCTTCTCTAATGGTTTAAGAGATCCTACACATCGTTGTCTTATCTATTAAGTGGAACATGCACGAACATTTTCAATTTGATCGAAAATGCAATATATTGATTAACTGTATTTAAGTTACTAACGATCAACTAAATCTAATTGTTTTTTGAAACACGTCAAGAAGCATTAAAGAAATAGCTCGAGAAGTCACAAAAATTTTATCAAGAACAAAACATGCAAAAGGCCAATGAACAACAAAAATAAAGACAACAACAACAACAAGAACAACGCTACGGCCACCGGTGGAATGAATACTTAGCATTAATATTAATAGTACGTTACAAATCAAACATGCCATATTTTACTTCATATAATACCGATAAACGGGCTAATACTATTGATTCGTTAGCAAGTAAGTTTATTGAACATAATGTGACGAGCATTCAAGTTTTAGTCAATAATTATTACTACACTTTGTTGGTGCGTTTTAATAGTTTTGCTCTTAATGTAGTTTTTTGTCTTGCGGTGTGTTAATGACACTTTTTTAACTAAACATCTTGGAATATTGCTTGACTTTGATATTTGATATAACTGTGTAAATTATGTCGATGTTAAATATTGAAAATGGGGTAGTATATAATAAAAATATCTTCACACTATCATTTTAAGAATGAGAATCTTCTAAATCGAAGAAGGATATAAAGGAGAAGAAAATTGTGTTTAGTTAAATGTCGGGTCTATTGATTGATTGGAGCGGGTTTATGATTCGGACTAAGGTCATTGGATCTGATTTTTTATTATACGAGTTAGTAGTATAGTTTATACTCTTGAATATACTAATTACTTTAATGTTTTATGTTTTTATAGTTTTGTTAAAAAGGAATTTTGTTTTATAGTTCGCTTTTAATAATGTCATTTATTTGAACAACTAAGTCCGTCTTCCACAAAAAAATGAGAGTTTCAAACATGAACCGAAATTTAGTCCTGAACATTACGAAAAAATTAATTAGATCCAACATGTGTGCATTGCATGGGTCCTGAGGCATTCCAAACCTGTGTGTATCGCACGGGGATGAATATATAAAAGGTCTCCAACATTAATGCCATCGCTTCATATTTAATATAATTTTGTAACTTATACATATTAAAAAATTACATGTGAAGAGACTCTTTTCAATGTAACATCTTGAAAAAAGTCTCTTCACATATACTCTTTTAATATCAATAAACTATTTTTGTATATTTGGGCCTCACCATCATACTAACAACCCGGCAATTTACACAATCATTTTCGCACAGGTCCTGAGGCAGCCCAAGTTATTTATGACTTAAATTAGTGGCAGACATAGTTTTTGACTCGACCTCCATTAAAACTGACAGAAATAAAGGCACCAACATTTTTCATGCCATGCTAACAAAAGTTGTGGTAAAATCATAACTTAGGAACTTATTGACCAACAAAAGTTGTGGTAACATCACAACTTAGGAACTTATTTTCAATAAACTATTTTAAATGTGTGTCATGCTTAGAAAAGGTGTGATACCATCACAATTTAGATATATAATGATGAAAATAAGAGCCGAAGCTTACATGTCAATAAACTATTTTAAATGAGTGCCATGCTTAGAAAATGTGTGATACAATCACAACTTATATATATAATGACGAAAATATGTGCCGAAGATTACATATTAGTTTTATATCAAAATAAAGGGATGTTACAATTTTGAGGATAAATACAAAATCTAAACTTTATAAATAACTACTAATATGTTATAAAAAGTTTAAATATAATGTTACAATCTTGAGAATAAAAACAAAATATAAACTTTATAAATAACTACTAATATGTTATAAAAATTTTAAATATAAAATTTACCGATCAACTAAGGCTATACTTACAAAAGTCTAATAACAAAAAAAAAATTACTGCACATTACACTATAACCAATTAGATAAAGCCCGTGTGCAACACACGGGTCTGAATTACTCGTAGTTCTTTAGTATTCATATTGCTATTCTCTTTTCCAATTTTTTAATATGAACCAAGCACTAGGGGTGAAAACGAGCCGAGCCGAGCCCGAGCCTGTCAGAGCTCGAGCTCGACTCGTTTATATATATAAAGCTCGAGCTCGAGCTCGTTTCGAGCCAAATATTTTGAGCTCGAGCTCGGCTCGTGAAAATTTTCACAAGCTCGAGCTCGAGATCGGGCTCGACTAATTTGTATGATGTTTTAAAGAAAACAAAGTAAAAATGGAGCTCAGCTCGTTAATTTCATAAGGCTCGAGCTCGTTTACTACTTTTAAGCTCGTTTATACGTATAGAAAAAAAAAAAATATATATATATATATATATATATATATATATATATATATATATATATATATATATATATATATATATATATATATATATATATATATATATACATATATATATATATATATATATATATATATATATATATATATATATATATACTAGATTTCGAAGCCCGCCCGATAGGCGGGCATGACTTATAACGGGAACTAATTTTCAAGGAAGGTGATTTTGACTTATATTTTAATTGTTAATGGGGTTAATATTTTTATTCATAAGACATAATTTTTTTAACTTTTACATAGGATAAACTTTAGGCCAAATTTTATTTAATTATTTATTTATTATTATTATTATTTTATTTAATTGTTAGTTAATGGAAAATTTTATTTAGAAGACATAATTATTTTCTATTTCGTTTTTTAGTAGATATTACAGACGGTCATCGAGTGATGAAGAAATATACACATCATTAGGCTCTATATAAAAGCAAGGTTTGGTAAGCACAGTAATGAGTTGCAGGCACGTTATCTTTAAGCTCTTCAACACCTTGTTGCAACATTTCATTAATCTAAATAAATGTTAACAAAGGGAAAAAAAGGTTACATGCGCAGGCATTGTTAATTAAATGTGGCACTACATGTTGGGGTGTCTTGTAAGTGTGTACAACTATCAATAGTCAATCTGCATTAGTGGGAGTACTACGTCGTACTTCATCATCACTGAGTCCAGTTAGTGCCTATATTCTCTATAACACAAGGTGTATCATATATAATATCACATGAAACAAAATGTGATAAAACCAAAACCTTTTGGCCTTTGAGTATCGTGATTATACATGACTACTACATTTGTAACTGATCAAAATATTTCTTAAAGTCACTCTTGGTGACAGTAGATGCTAAATCAGTCAATCTCGGTGACAGTAGATGCTAAACCTCGAACAAAATCTTCTTTGTACGTCCTTGGGGACTTGGTGATACTTAAATGCTGCCATTGACTCGGTTTACTCCATTGTGATCTTACCTTGGAACTGTCTTCTTTGTTTCATCCTAAACACTCAAGTTATGATATAAATGATAGTATTGCTACTAAACTATGAGAGAATGCTAAACAAAAATTCATATTTAGGTATATAAAAAATATGATGGGGCATGAAACGTTATGATATCAAAAATTCATGAAACAATAATGCATAAATCTACGGGATTGAAGAACTTGAACTACCTCCTCCTTTTAGGTTGTAACACCGCATTCGTTTTCTTTTATCCAATTTAACACGATGGGAAAACGCTTTATAATTCAAAATGTATAGTGTATGAGGTATCCTCTTTAATAGACTCTGATTTACTTCCTACACCATGATCCTATATTTGTTAAAATCAATACATCATCAGGCATATGTATATACCTTTAAAAACATAAAAAAAAAAAAAAAAAAAAAACTGAATGACGGAAAACGGGTTAGAAAATTATATTGTAATATAGGCAGAGCTAAGAGATGTCAAGTATACATTGAGTAGGATCAGAAGGCACAAGCCTCATCTCAGTGATCTTTGACAAATCCAAAGGTGTATCGCTTGATTCTGAATCACAGCTTTCTGATTCATCATCCTCATCTCCCTTGTCAATCTAAATTAGATTATAATAAAATTAGTTTATAACATTTAAAAAAGAACCAAGAGGTCATTTTGACCTTGGTTGCACAGGAGAGAGTAACCATAAGCTTAAAGAAAACGTATTAATTAAGATAAGAATCATATATATGTTAAGAAAATAACTAATGTAAAAATCCCTTTTGATAGTAATGTTCAGTTCCAACAGAAGCTGTGTCAGCCACATTCCCAAAAGTATCTATAAAAGAGTGATTGTCATCCTCACAATGTTGATAAGCTGAGTAAATATTTGGACAAACTTATGAATATCTTTGTTTTCCTTAACAATGTACGCACCAAATAATATTTATTCTCCATGAAAAGTATTCTTCGTGACATTGTCGGTCATAATGAGAGGATCTTCATCCCATGGTCATTTCACTGCCTAAACAATTACATACAGTCATTGTTTAGAAAACTAATGCAGAATTATGCACAATATCTTTGGCTAAATAAAAAATAAATAAATGTGTAAATAAAATCATCTAACAGGAGTAACTGTGGCTAGCGAAAAGACTAACAAATACTTGAGTAAGAGCATGTTATTCAGGCGTATAAAATTTTCCTCCATGAAATTTGGTGCAGTCAAATTTATGTGGATTCATAACTTGCACGCGGTGTCAAATCCAAAACTTATTGGAAATTCTTTACATTTCAAGTCACCATCAATAGTCTTTGGGCGTCTAATAACCCGAGTTTTCAAGTCGTTGGCAAAAATTCAGAAAAATAAATATAAGTTCTAATAAAAGTGATTGTAAAATAGTGGAGCTTGTATTGGTCGGGCAGAGACATAGTATAACATACCTTTAATTTTTCTGCTAGCATGCACGCCTTTGTATTTGAGTCATCCCACCAATGAGACCACAAGTCCATCTTTATCAATTTTCTTCACTGTTTCTTTTGCTTCTTTAAATTGCAAGAAAAATCGACCCATTTTATAAACTTATGGCTTAAATCAAGGCATTGCAAACTGAAAAGTTACAAACCTGCTCAGCTATTTCAATCTTCTCTTACACTGCAAATCATATCAAAGCCACCCTACAATGTATAATTACAACAAAAAACATGAGCACAAATTTGAGGTAAAAGCATAAAGGGATATCAAGACTACAATGCCACACAGAACTTGTTCTTTTCATATTTGTTTAGCAATTTCTTGCTTATTTAAACCATGTAAAACCCCAATCTTTGAATCATCGACATGATATGCAAGCTAAAGCAAAAAAAGGTCACCATTTATAGTTTTTTTTATGAAAATAAATATATAATTCAGAGACTATAAGCTAAAAACTTAAACCAACATCACAAATTAATTGAATGAGTTTCGATTTTCAGCACATGACTAACTTAAACAGTCTGCTCTATTTTAAGCATCTTTTATATCTCACCATAAGCATCTTTTTTTTTCATCATAAAGATTAGACAGTTTGCAAGGTATCTACTGAATTTTATAAAACATATACATAGGGTCGTAAAAACTTACCAGTGTGATGTTTCTGGTCGGTGGACTTTCAAGAAATCGTCGTCTATGCTTTATTGCTCTTTTTTATTTTCTAGTGTAGACTCCAGTGCAGAGCTACTACACCCACTTAGCTCAATAACCTACAGTGTCCAAATCTTTCCTAAATCCGAGGGGATACTTTTGAATTTTAAGCAACGACGAACCACTAAACACCATAGTCTTGGGAAGTTATTATTCTAAAATTCCCATTGACATAACTCCAAATCATGCAATTTCAAGACCTCTTATATTTGTATTTCCTCCTTCATAAATTTGATAAAGTTTTCACCTTTATTTACACCCCTTGATTTTCAAAGGCCAACCATATCATTTTCTCAATAATCCTTTTACTTATCCTCTAAATCTCACTATTTTGACCTATATACGACTTAGGAGAACATAGATACCTTTATGAAGATTCTTAAATAGTTTCTTGCCGATATGTGCATTCAGAAATTATAACTTTTGCACTACAGTTGCTATTTAATTAAATCCACATCTAATCTGAACCAAAAAGGAGCAACAATCACATAGTTTGTGTGTTAACCAAGAAAGTATATCCTGACTTAAAGATGAAAACTAAGTTGAACTTACAATACCCCCTTGCACATAATTTATTACAATTGCAGGTATGCGGTTGTAATCAAATTGTTGATCATGTTTTATTAATTCTTGGAACATGTTGTTTAGATAAAAAGTCTCCACAGGGATAAGTATATCATTTATACTCCATTTAGTCCATTTTGAAAGCCGTCTAAAACAATGGCATGTCCTGATTTCATGACCCTTCTCCCCAATATACACTTCTGGACAAAATCTGCACATAGTAAATTTTCATGTTTTCAAAACATGAAAGATATACACATATTACAGATTCTGTTTCATTTGAAAAAGCTCCAATTCAGTTATCCTCCTACCAAGATTATTACCCTCCTCTTTCAGTAAGTAGATTTTCATAGCCGTTTCCCCCCTCTCTTACATAATCCTTTTTAGATAACCAACATTGTTTTTGCTAATATTCCAAACCTGTCTATTTAAGATAATAATTAACCTTTATATTAAATATTAATAATTATTATTTATCAGTTTTGTTTTTAAAAAGCTAGAGGTAAATCATGATCGAGAGAGTGTTTGGCTTCGTCAAAAACAATTACAGTCATAGAAACATTTATAACATTAGTAGTCATAAAAGCATTTGACCGATTTAGCTCATTCATGCAATCAAATTTTAGTTTCTAGCATCCACATCATGAAGTAACTCTGTTGTTATAATAGTAAGACTTAAGGAAAGAGTAATAAAATGATTTCCTTAATGCTAACAAATCTAATATTCTCAATTAAAAGTAGTATGGCAGCACTTACAATAACTACAATGGCTTAGATAATTTGAATCCCATGCACATGTTCTAACTAAACACGCATAAGTAAAGACTTTACCAGCCTTGAATCATTAGTATCTGCCTATCTGGTGATGGTGTTCCAAGAAGATCGGTGATAAGCTCCAACCAATGTACTATGCTTTTGCCAGGAAAGAGTGGCTTTCCGGTCAATACTTCAGCGGATATACATCCAATTTCCAAAATATCAACAACCAGGGTATACTGGAATTAAATTGGCAAGAGATGTCAGAAAAGTCACATGGACGAAAAACCAACATGACAATCCACAACAAACTGACACACCGCCCTCAAAAGATAAGCAAATACCTCCAAATCTAAGCAAAAGATATGTGATGTATTATAAAACATGTTATTTGGACATTATAGGAGAAGACAGACAATATAATTAATAACCTGTGTGCATATATTTCAAAGCTCGTAGCAGTTGATACAGGAAAAACAATGGTGCTTGTGTGTCAAGTCCTTGTTGGCCTTGAAGAGTTGGTGAAGATCAGACTCCATGAGTTCAAATACAACATAAATGATGAATTGATTTAAATAAAAACCTGGTTCATTGCTTAAAACCTTGGACTGTGGTACCAGGATATAATTTATTTTTTGTTTAGTCAATGTAAAGCCAAACACCCCTTTTATTAACAATAAAAAATTATAGTTATACACTTACTTCTATCAACTTGCTGTCTATCGTTTGCACGAGTACACCAGGAAATCACCTAGTACAGAAGTGGAACAACATGCTATACTACACGTGCAAATAACTATCGATCATCTTCCAGTCATCGTGGCCTATTCGCCACCACAACTTAACATTATGTTACCAATTTTTTTAAGACCAAGAAACAACAATTTCAGATTTTCCTTTGCGGGAAAAGTATCAAACAAAGAGCGAGGTCAAAAAATTAACAGGTTAGTGTTCTAAAGGCATCCATATTATAGTGAGGAAAATTGTGGCGGCCTAATGGGTTTCACACATAAGTGATGTTTTTTAATATGTCTTTTTTAGAGTATTTATAGACTAAAGAGATTTTATTATTATTGATTACTCTATATAATAGCTTCTTGAAAATTAAGAAAACATTAAATAACTTTTAGAGAAGCAAGTACTCAGAGAGTCCAAACTGAACAAACCATTTCAAGTTGTAAAAAACTAATCATATCCGACTTGTTACTCAACCGAGGTGTCTGGTCCATTTTGACACCCTTACATGAAACTGATGGAGTATCACTTTAATATTTACTTTAAAAAAAGACATTAGTGACATTAAAATTTACCTAAATTTGTCTCTGCATAAACTTAATGTACTCAACGGTCTCTTCTAGCATGTGGCTATGTTGCTTTATAATGACGTCATTGCACATTAGCCATTTTCTGAGAAGCAAGTAGTCAGAGAGTCCAAACTGAACAAACCATTTCAAGTTGTAAAAAACTAATCATATCCGACTTGTTACTCAACCGAGGTGTCTGGTCCATTTTGACACCCTTACATGAAACTGATGGAGTTTCACTTTTATATTTACTTAAAAAAAAGACATTAGTGACATTAAAATTTACCTAAATTTGTCACTGCACAAACTTAATGTACTCAACGGTCTCTTCTAGCATGTGGCTATGTTGCTTTACAATGACGTCGTTGCACATTAGCCATTTTCTGAAAACTTCTGTTAGCCTGATAAAGATGTAAGAAAAAGATAAATAAATAAATAACATGTGGCCAGTTTGCCAAAGCCAAATTTTGATAAAATATACCATGTCGCGTGCAAAGAGGCATATAGATATTCCAGGCTATTTGCTTGTAAACAATCAGTTGAAATGAGATCCATAAGAAAATTTAGTACGTGCTTGCAATGATTAAAAAAGAATATAAATTCAGTATATCCTTGGATCTTCAAGAACATTTGCTTCAATCAAAACAATAAACAACATACAATGTATAAATGCAATTATAAATATACAGCAATAAGAAGTAATGAACGTCGTTTTTTTCCTTGCTAGCAAATGAGAGTGTAAAAGCAACGGTAGCTATAAAGATTAACCTTTCTTTTATTTGTGCTCAAATGCACTGTAAACACAAATATATGAGCCGCCAAACACCCCTTTGGAATATAGTAGCCAAACACCATTTAGATAACAGCCAATCACACTTAGACAGCGGCCAAACACACTTAGACATCAACAACCAAACAAGTTACAGTAAAATCATCAATTCTTCTTGAGTTGAGCTTCAGAATATCATCATTTCAAAAGTTATCTGGAAAATAATACGTAGTATAGTTTTCAACATCTTGATTATTTTTTCTGAAAATAACTCGATAAAGAATAAAACATACGTAGTGAAGTTATTAAATAAATTATATCATAGATAGCCAATACAAAACTATATGAAGTATACTTGTGCACTTTTAATTTAACATTGGATCATTTATTTTCACATATACTTAACTTTATAGCATAGCAGGTAAATACATACGAATGACAAAAAATGCCCATGTTCACAGTCAGCAGCTGAGATTTCCTTGTTATAAGGAGTTATATATGTATAATGGGTGTCTCAAAATAATACGTATCTTGCAAAGCATTTGTATGTTAGTAATTTACTTTCGTATTACGCAATGCATAGGGGAACTTTCAATTTCATGGTAGTTAACCCATATCAATATGTGCATTCAATCAACCGTTGCAATTTGCAATTTTATTCGACGGTGAGTTAAAAAGTACTTAATGCGTAAAAATTGCCCAACAAAGAAAACATTAAGACAATTAAATAACACATGAAGCCGAGTTTACTAAACATTAAGAAAGGTATAAGCTACTTACCTTAATTTCATGAAAGGCATGAGCTCCATTAGCTTCTACATGAGTTGAGAGTGATTTTATGACGTTCACTTCGTAGATAGGTACCTTATCCTCACTCCACATCATGGATACTTTTAGCTTACTTCACTGTATAATCTAAAGCAAACATCCAATGAACTTTTAAATGAATTCAACCGATTATCATTTTTAAAAAAGACTTGGATTTTTTTCGCATAATAAAATAGTTGACAAATCAGCCAATTGTGATTTTTAAACATATACTTTTTAAAAGAATATGTGTAATGAGATACAGTATTTACATCTTATTTATCCAGTGGGCATTGTTTTACTTTTTTGGTAACCATGGTTTACAATATAGTAAGCTAAACGTGAGACCAAACAATTCTAGAAAACAACCAAATGCTTACGGTAGATCACATGCATTTGTAACTTTTTCCATCCATGTTTTACAACCTACTTTAAAATAGCATATACTAATTCTATCTAAAGATTTAAACCATATTAAACATGCATAGAAAAGATGATACAGGTTGCTGGGGTGTTTGGTTTGTTGCTGACTTGGGTGTTTGGTTTGCTGCTAAAAGGGATGTTTGGATGCTGCCGACGACTTTTAATCTATTTGGCAGATTGACCCATTTCCATTTCACTTGCATTTTATTGTGAAATCCACATGTTTGACCCAATTGATCAATTCATATGTAAATGGCTCAAATGACAACTCTACTAATGAAATTACATTAGTGACTATTACCACCTCTTGATCAGAACGCATAATAAAGCAATCCCTTTGTCCCACATACATGTAAGAGGAGTCTTTAAGCATGACTTACTTTACTTATTTAACCAATGTGGTAGTTGCTTATGCGCACTGCTGCAATCGCCTCCTCCTATCCTTCCTCATGTGCTTCCGATTTACCAGAACTCCAATTAAGTAAATAAAATAAAAAAATTAAAAAAAACATTAACACTCGATAGTCAGACCTTCTCCTATTCCTTTCTGCAGTTGTACATTGCTGCAGCCTACTCTTGTTAATCCGCCATGCTTAACGGGTCAAATGGGTAAACATAAAGGATTAATTAAAAGATAACAAACCACTTTCCCTTCACATCTCATTGATTATGTATCTTCGCACACATGGTCGTGCACTCTCCTCAGGGTGGACCTCAGTTTGTGGCCAGCCCTCAGGCATATTCTCAAATAAAAGGGAAACAGATATCAGTCTTGAAAGACCACCAAGTCCAGGATCTGACAGCACCACTTCGGAATCATCATCTGCACTCTCCATATTAACATACAACATTGTCATGCCAGCAATTTCTCCATGATTACATTTGACTGATTTACATTAGACCTTAAATTACAAAAAAAACACTGATTCCTTATGTCTATGTTTAGCCTTCTGAAGAATCGATGATGTAGTAATAATCGATCGATCAAGGTTACACTTAATTTTTTTAAGGACACAATAAAAATAGGTGTTAGAAGGAAACGGGGCAAATTGGTCTAAAACATTTTATTTGAAACATTGAATAATTTTCAAAATAAGATTACAGTCTGTAGCATTTAACATTATCCCGAAAAGAGAAGTGTGATAATTATCACCTCTTCATCTTCTATGTGATCATTAGCGAGGAAGACTTATGATAAGCCACAAAAACATAACTACCTTATGTCGATAAACAAAGCCTTGTCCAAGCTCACTTGTAGAGGGATGTGAATGCGTACCCGTGGCATGACAATGAAAATCAGAAGCTTTCACCCTAGTTGTAAAGACAGTGACAAAAGTTAACGTTATCCGTATTCGTGCCAAAAAGGTTAGAAAACGATGAAAGCACATACATTACGTAAAAAACAGAAACACACACACACAAAAATTAAATTCGTAATGACCAATATATCCATACGAAAGCAGCATATTGTTTCTATTTTTCTGCTTCCCCTTCACGCATTAAGTTCCATATTTAATTATCCAAAACCTTGAGAAGGGATATGACGTGCATTTTGTACCTCAATAAAAAATAGCCTACCTGAACCCAACATCCTTACCTGACTTCACCAGAACAGATGGGAAGGATGTTGCCACCAATCAGTACCTACAAAACCATCCATTTTTTTTATAGTTTTAAACATTGTTATAAAGTGAACTATGACCATTAAATATAACTTAAAGCGGAGCGTACCGCAACAGACGCCTCTTCCTTTCTTTCGTTATCCAACAGGTCTGACTCCGTGGTAAATTAGATATCATATTGGAGATGTTGTATATGTTCGGTAACAACTCATACGGGCAATGTATGATGTAGACAAACTTTCCCTCAAAACTGAAGAAAGACTGTCATGCTTGAGTTGATTCCAAACATCAGTTTAGGGGATCTGTGGATGATATATGTAGCATAAAACCTGCAAACCATCTTTCACAAGCTATTTAAAGTTCAGCGATATCAATTTATTTGATTTCCAAACTTGATCCAACACTCATCCTGCAAAATAACAAAATCATTACAGACATGTTAGAAAATAAAAGAAAACCAACATCATAAATTAATTGAATGAGTAAATTTCAGCACATGACTAAGTTTAATAGGCTGTGCTATTTAAGCATCTTTTATATCTCGCATCCCTAAACCTAATTCAACAATCATCAACACATTCATATATAAAAAAAACAAAAAACAAACTCCTAACCTCCTTACGAAACATGGCATTGTCCTGGATCATCTTCGATAGGATACTGGACACGGGAATGATAATCAAGTATGTCACATATCCATAATAAAAGGGAATCATTAACTGTGCATTAAGGATCAAATGGGAAGAAACTTACAGTACTTGTTTAACAACTGGAACCTGAGACATTCCAAGTTTTGCAAAAGTTTTTTGTGAAACTTTCTGCAACCAAATCATGCGTATAGTAGAATAACAAATTTGAGATAAGAGTGTACCATTGATTGCTTTTTCACATTCAGCGTCTTGATGGTTTCTGTATCACCTGTATATTCACAAATTGCATATTAATATATGATGTCTCAATTTCATATTAAAATTAGTTAAGTATGATGGGCATGTAGTAACATTCATGTTGGTATACGTTAACACTGGTTTATCATATCATGCATGTGAATTAAATGCTTTTAGCTTACTTTTTAAAAAAATGGTCGATCTTTTTCCTCCACAGACGGTAGGACATTAGTTATTTGCTTGGCGTTTTTTTTTTTTTTTTTTTTTTTTTTTTTTTTTTTTTTTTTGATGAATGAACATTGCTAGGGTTAGATGAAAGATAATGGAGTTGGGTTTATTAGTCGGATGTAATAGGTAATGGGTATTATAATATGGGATTAGGGTTTGTGATAAATTGTTTTAATATGTTCATTCAGTGATTAAGATATATGTTTTGCAAAGGTATAACACAACTTGTGACATGATCTAATGGTTAAGGCTCTACTTACTGGATCACCAGTCCAAGGTTTGAACCTCATGATCCTCATTTTTTAAACTAATTATTCCGAATTTTATTGCTTTAATGTAGAGATTTTCGAAATTAATTATAAAAATACAAAATAAATTATAAAAATTGCTTACATGCACAAATGTGATGACATGGCCAATAATGAATTACTGGGCATTGAGGTGGCATTAATGACGTCATACACCTCTAGTTATATATATATATATATATATATATATATATATATATATATATATATATATATATATATATATATATATATATATATATATATATATATATTGTATCTTTATTTTCAGAACCCTGTTAAGTGCGGGAACTGCGTGAACTTTAATTTTGCATTAGAAAACTTGCATGTTCATATAAAACATGTATGTTTTCTTACATACACCTTAATACACATACATGCATAACATACATATTCATATAAAAACCAGTTAAGTGCAACAAATCAATGCAAAATGATTTTATTTTTAGAACCCTATTAAGTGCGGAAACTGCGAGAACTCCAATTATGCATTAGAAAACATGCATGTTCATATAAAACATGTATGTTTTCTTACATACGCCTTAATACGCAGGCATGTGTATTAAGGTATATGTAAGAAAACATACATGTTTTATGTGAACATGCATGTTTTCTAATGCAAAATTAGAGTTCTCGCAGTTCCCGCACTTAACAGGGTTCTGAAAATAAAGCCCATATATATATATATATATATATATATATATATATATATATATATATATATATATACTAGCTTCAAGACCCGGCCGATGGCCGGGCTAGCTCTGTCAGTTTATTTTTTATTTTATATTTGATTAATAACATACAAAACTATAAACTAAAAAATAAACACATGAAAATACATAAATCTCATAAAAATAAACAATTCAATATGACATAAAAATGCATAATACAATACGACAACATTAGTTGTTTCATCCGAGTAGTTTCCATCTCTATCGCAACAAATCACCTTAAGACCTCGCTTACTTTTAACTCTCGACACAGCGACATATAATTGACCATGTGAAAAGACAGGTCGTTGTAGCAATAAGCCAACCTGAAACAAAGTCTGGCCTTGGCTTTTGTTTATGGTCATTGCGAAACAAACAGAAATAGGATACTGCCTCCTATTTAACTTGAAGGGCATTTTTGTGTCGGAAGGGCTTATGATTTTATTTTATTAAAAATCGTTAGAATAGTAAATATACACAATTGATTTATGACAATGATAGAACTTACTCAAATGACACATAAAGATGCATTGATATAAATATATACGAATAAATTAATCAAGATTTTATGTAAACCGGCACATACATCCGTGAACATGAAAACTTTTAAAGTTTATATAATATTTCCTTGTACACAACATTGACGGTCTTGTCAGTGTAGTTACCGATAATCCGACCCTATAACACCCATAGTCATATCACCTTATAAATATTTATTTCAAAAGTAACAACGAAACCATAACCAACAAAATGAGAAGTACATACACGTAAGGATATATCTGTATTAGATGCTTGGCTTAAAATTTTGCCAACAAATAATAAGGTACGTACAAAATTTAAGTACATTGAAGTGTTGTCTAGAATGTATATTGAAGTGTGGTATATCCAAACTTGTCCTTCCATAATTTGCTAGCACACTATATTTTTATCATACTCTGCAAAAATTATTCACTTGAAGGGATGTCTTTGGGATAGTTTTCAGGACATCTTATGATCGTAATGCAAGTGCAACACATTAAAAATAACCTTATACGGGGAAATTTTGTTTGAGGCGCGGATCTATTATTTTCTTTAGCACTCTTCTTCTACCAAGAAATGGATGAGCCCAGTCGACCAAATTGTGTTTTTCAGTGGGGAAATTATCATCAATTGCCATAGTCATGTAGGGTTTCCAACAACACCATTCTAGAGTTATTGATAGCATTCTATACACTTAAATGACTTGTGGCTATAACTTGAAAATTGATTGGGTCGGGACATGTGGGTAACAGATGTTACGGGGTTTCAGGTCTAAGAGCAGGGGGTAAGGTAACGTGACCCCTATGTTAAATGTTAACTTTGCATAAAAAATGGGCGAGTTACCTTACCGGTCATGAAAGTCAAGAGAAGGTTAAGTGTTGTTCGTTAAAACCTTAACGTGCGTTAAGTTTGGAAGTTGGCTAAAAAAAAATTTTCATCCCACCCCACTCTAACGGGGTTGAAATTGAAAATACTAATTGAGGTGAAGGTGAGTTAAGATGAGTTATAGATGAGTTATGCTACCGAGGTGGAAACTCAAGAGTTAATGTTAAAAGATAAAAGCTGATGTGGCGCTGACGTGGCAGTGCGTTAAGTTTTAACCTGGGGTCACGTTACCGCATGCTCTAAATGACTTAGGGTCAAGATAGGTCATTTGTGAGCACGGGTCAGGGTGATATGGGTTTCGAATCGGGTTTACAATTTTCCGTATATGATTCTTCTAATTTTGAAATATACATTTTTTTTTCTCTAATGATCACGTGAAGTCTGAAGTCGAGGTCTTAACTTATGCATCACATTACTTGGTTAATCTATGAGAATAAACATTATTCTTGTAAAAGTGAAAATTTGGAATTAAAAATAATAACATGTCTCCAAAATATTTTGGTTAATACTTTTTTGCAAAATGCTGCTCTATTTTCTTTCATGAGTAAACACAAGAACTATAAAGCATTAAGAAATATCACCACCAGCTACTCATATCACTTCATAAATAATGTAAAAGTATATTATTAGGTTTGATGGTACAAAACCAAAATTACCAAAGTGGTTTGATCACCAGCATGAGTCACCCAAACATTAAAAACAGATACTCTATCCAATAATATGTCACCACTTTTGAAGACCCAACATATGAATTTATTTTCTGAAGAGTGCGAATACATCAGTCCACTTGCTACACCAGTACGGCTATCATCATTATAAGTCTCGTTGCCCCTAAAATTGGTTCATCAGAACATGGTGCATTAGGTCCATCTGAAAAGTAATCCATATTACATAATTAAGCTTAATCAAAGAAGAAAAAAAATGAATGATAGTTTACAGAGATTCCACCATAGTTTACTTGTTAATAAAAAGCAATAAATTTTTTTTCGCCATCACCTCTTAAATACGCAAGTGTTCATGTTCATTGATGTAAGACTACTAATATTTGGATGAGCTAGCCATCCTAAGAAACTTGCGTCTGGCCAAAAGTAATAGTCACGAAAACAATACATAAGAAATAGTATATCATCGCTCTATTAGAAACACCACTCCATTGCATTCATAAATAAATATTTGGATACCTATTTGTTTTCATTCACACATTTCAATTGCTATGTCCTTTCCTATTTAGTTTTAGGTTCGTAACTTAATGCATCATGAACGCATGATCTAAAGTTACGTGTCATTTCGTAATGTGTCATGAATGTACACCAGTTCATGAGGCTACGACCAGAGTATTTGATAGATTCAATAAATATACTTGAGAGGTATAGCCGTATAGCACAAGCAATCGTATCAACGTGCTACACTAATATCCACCATAAAAACTTCAAACAGTCTTGCAGTTAATATATATATATATATATATATATATATATATATATATATATATATATATATATATATATAAACACATATGACTAAGCCATGTGACTTTTTAGATTCAGGTTTATGTATAAAACTACATATGTATACACACGACACAACCAGGTATATAAAATCTAGTAAAAAATAACCAAAGCACCATATGAGATCTCAATATCTATCTAACTATGATAAGTGCAGCCAATAGAAGTCAACATCCCCCTGATGACTCGTATCAATATTACTTGTTACCCAACCTGAGTGTTTTACCACCTTTAAGTGTTGTATAAACCAGATTGAAGTTGCACGCTTCTAAATAAAATGGGTCATTCATGATAGCAAGCAATAGCTTTTTCATTACATTTATAATATATTGGACCAACTTCATATTATGTGATTTAACTCACCTACAATATCATACGCGATAGCTAGCAATATCATTATTACTGCAACTTTAATCTATCAGACACTTTAGCTTTACAACTAACGTTAGAACAGTGACCTTCAAGGCATCATAGAAAAGTTAAGAGAACAAAGACCTTCAGATACACAGGTCATTACACACTCACATTAAGGTGAGGATTAAGGAACCGTGTTGAGGTTCAGATCCTATAAGGTTGTTAAAAGAATTAAGTACCAAATGAGGACATACCTGAGGTATTTATTCAAACAATGGTGTCATGAATAAGAGAGTTGAGCAGATGATACGGGCCATGATAATTCCTGATAGATCGATTTTGGCACCACTTTCATGATAAACTGCTTACCTTGAAAAGGAACCTATCCAACATGAGTAAATTATAGAAACTTATATAGCCTAGCATGTATTAATAAGTGATAACAACATTGAGCACACACATAAATTATATTTGAATACATTGAGATCGACATCAAGAGATCTCACCTATTGCAGGGTATGCCGAGAAAAAGGACCCAATAATATTGGCTACTCCAAGGCCAAACAGTTGGTAACAAACAAAATATTTCATTAGTAGGACGCATAATTGGGTAGCTTTGTTACGACATAGATTACCACATAACGAAATTCACAATATGTATTTCTAAAAAGTAATCACTTAATAGCAGCTCCACTTAATTAAACTAAAGTCTAACTGTCTAACTTTAATATTTACCAATGTAAAACATAAAAAGGTCTGATAACATATGCCAATATCTGAAAATATTTATGTTTGCAGCTACTTTGAACAATCTAAGCCTCGTCTCAATATCATTTTTATGCTAAAGGAACATACCTCTTAGCAACTCCACCATATTCTAATGTTAATAATGCATTCAAACCATATTTATCGTAATTCATATTGCAGACACCCCTTAAATCAAATATGCTAATAGTCACAGTTTGTTGCCCTATCTAGCATTCACCTTGTGCTTGTCCGACTCACCTATCCATGTATATGCGCTTCTCCATCACAGAATTCGTGAGATACATTGACTTCTAGCCTTTTACTGTTACAAATTATTAGAATATAATTATGAGTTCCTTTAGCTTGGTTTCCTTTCTATAGGATTCGTGAGTCACATTTTGTGAATTACAAAATATTTTATACATTCTATGATTTTTTCAAATTCTTATTGGATTTAGCCTTAGCCTATTACGGTCCTAAGTTGCTCAATAAATGGGATTAAAGTGAAAGATTGGTTAATAAGATGAAACCCCATTGCTGTAGTAGGTGCTCGTTTAAATCAACGCACGACAATCCCAAGCCTCAAATGATATGCCGACTTAAACCATATATCATAAACATCCTTAAGACTACTCATCCACTATATCAAAACACAATAAGCTGAAGCATAACTAATACACAATTCGAAACACCACTCAAAATCATATTATTAGCAGAAACTGAGAACTCACCAATATTGATACCAAAATCTTAATTCACCCTTTTCAGCACCATGTTTCTCAAGCGTTCTAAAACACTCAAAAGCCGGGATAAGCACATCCAAGAATCAACCTGCAGCCTTAACCAAACACCATCAATCACTCGAAACCAAAATCACTCAAAATGTGACTTGCACCAACATATTTAAAAAAGAAAAAATAACTTATTAGATGATATATGAAGAAAAAAAGCAATATTAATATTGTTGAACCAACTCATTACCTTTAATCAACCAGAATATTTTGTCATCAATAAGGTGGCCAGAATAATTTGCCGTAAATAATCTATACACCTAATCCACCGGAACACCGTAATTTGCATCTCCTAAACAAAACTGAAATTATAATCAACTGATCCACCAAAAATCATCAAAAATTGTACAATAACCATAAATCATAAACAAAAATTGTACCTTTATGTCGCGACCACAACATTGTTGTTGTGTGTTTTTAGTTCCTTCCTAGATCCGATTTTTTGGGGGCGGGGGTTTTCTTTCCAGGGTTTTATTAATGATTTCTGGTTTAAAATTTGTTTTAAGGTGAGGGTTATGAAAAGATTTTGAGGGAGAAAGATTAGGATTCCTTCAATCATTTGGTTGACTATTCAATGTGTAGTAGGTATTAGCTGATTGAGTTGTATGATTGAAAGGGATTTTATTTGTTTGTTGTGTGTTTCCCAAATAAAAGGGATTTGCTTTTAAAATTGCATGAACATTTCGTTGACCATTTCCTCCGAAAATTGGTTTTCAAAAAATTTGCTAAACTTACTATTTCGGATGTAAAGGACACGTGTAGTTTTTAGGGAGTTTTGAGGGATTTTTTTTGATTTTTGCCTTCTAATATTAGAAATCAAACTTGTGCTTTATATAGGTTAGGATTTCTTTGGCTCGTTTAGGCTCGTGAGCCTACTCGAGCTTTTTGTATAGAGCTCGAGCTCGAGCTCGAGCTCGAACTCGTTTAGGCTCGGCTCGTTCGATTTTTTACCGATCCGATCCCGAGCTTTATATATATATATATATATATATATATATATATATATATATATATATATATATATATATATATATATATATATTTCTCTGGCTCGTGAGCCTACTCGAGCTTTTTGTATAGAGCTCGAGCTCGAGCTCGAACTCGTTTAAGCTCGGCTCGTTCGAGCTTTTTACCGATCCGATCCCGAGCTTTTTACGAGCGGCTCGGCTCGTTTCCACCCCACAAAGCACCTCTAAGATTAATTGTTCAATATTTATTTATATAGTTTTTAGAAGCGAAAATTATGTAAATATACGGGAATTGGTACTAGAAATGTGAGTCACGAAATGCAGTTGTTACCTCACTAATGAAAACACGTACTCGATTATAGTAAACAAAAGTAGACAATATTTTGAATTTTAAAATGTTTTAGTGTTAGTCCATTGACCTCAGTGGAAGAGGATCTTTTAACTTGGTGAAACAACTTTATTCAAGTTAGAGGATCCTCGATTATTGAATTAGGAATAAAATGTCAAGATTAAAAGTGAACTCACATCATCTTGACATTTGATTTTAATCCAATAGTTAAGGAGCCTTTAACTTGAGTCAAGTTACTTGAAATGATCCTCTCCGGACCTCAGTACTACTATTAACTAGCGAGAACAATATACACCCGTTCAGTTCTCATATATGCCCCTTATACTCATCTCTACCATTTATTTTGTAAAAAGGAAAAGTAATGCGACAAAATCAAAATCGCATGCCTAATGAAGTATGATTGAGCTTATGCTTTATTTTATTTTTTATTATAATTATTTTATTTTTACAATATATGGGAATAAAGTGAAACGAGGTGCAGGAACCTGTCGCGTTGCGTCAGAATGTTTGCTACATTTTTTGATGGTTGTATGTGTAAAATATGGAATGGCAAATGAAACAATTTCAACTCATACCACTACCAGTAGTATATTAGTAATTTTTTAAACATTTAAAAGCTAAAATTGATGTTACAAAAGAATGAACTACATATAAGTTGAAAAGCATAATATTATATATCCACTACCGTAAAGCTAAGTTACATAACTGTTAACTTAATGACTTAAAAAGATCACCTATTAAAACCTACACTTGTAATTCTAGTAACTGGTCAGCGACAGCGCAAAGTTCCTGGAATAGCAGCCAGCTGGTTCTTTATATATTCTCTTCTTGAAAAGTTCAATGTGTTGTAATATAGTGTTGCTACAAACATCCCTTTTACTGATAGGAGGGCATTCATTTGTTGCTACAGTTTGAGGCCTTCTTTTATTTTTTCCTAAGCGACGACAAAATGATACAGATGCAAAAAATTCAAGTAGACCTAAATAACAAGAATGGGAATCGGACCATACCTTCGGATAAGTGCCGAAAAGAG
Organism: Artemisia argyi; assembly: GCA_030686995.1. NCBI lineage: Eukaryota > Viridiplantae > Streptophyta > Magnoliopsida > Asterales > Asteraceae > Artemisia > Artemisia argyi. Next base: position 98,414,059 of record CM060680.1, read on the forward strand.
TACAATAGCAGCATAGAGCATCGTCACGATTCTTGTTATCCTTTATTTGGACACTGGCGACTTTCGGCTCAAATCGAACACTATTATAATAGATGGACCAACCCGTATTCAAATTCAGTATTCAAAATAAGGGACGACAGAATGATATAGAAATTCAAACTCAAATCGAACATTATTATAATAGATGAACCAACCCTTATAACAGATGAACCAACCCCAATAAGATTAAGTGAAATTTATAAGCAAAGATGGACAAATGAATCATAGATTCGAAACATGATACAGATGTGATAAAAGCATAAGGCGGTTTTGATGGAACAGTGTAGAATAAGCAGGATAGCGAGAAGCTACCTTCAGAGCGAAGATATGAACGTTCAGAATCTAGTAGAAGCCGATACATGGATCTCCAACATCTGGGCCGCATAGGCTGCCACCAAAATGCCCAAATTCCATAAGACTATTATAAAGGAATATGAATAGTTTAAGGAGGAATATTCCAAGATTCCCCCGTGAAATGTATTTTATATATATATATATATATATATATATATATATATATATATATATATATATATATATATATATTAAGTATGGTATTTGGAGTGATGTTTGATTAACACCATAAACAATCTATGAAGCGCTTTTGATTTGTCATTTCTCAAACGATCTTATTCAACGGCCCAATCTGTGATGTCGTTTGTCCAAGCCATTCCAACATATGCTATGCAATGCTTTTTGCTTCCATCAAGCCTCATGAACAAGCTAATGGTTTACGTTCATAGATTCTTCTAGGGTGGTGATTCCCATGAACATCACATCCATTGGAAAAATTGGAAAAAGCTCTCGCAACCAACGCAACAATGTGGTTTAGGGTTCCGTGATTTTGAAGCTTTTAACACGGATCTTCTTGCTAAACAACAGTGGCCTCTTCTTATTAATCCACGCGCTTTTTGGGGACGAATTCTCAAAGGTATATATTTTCCGAACTCTAATTTTCTTGTTGCTAAAAAAGGGTCACACCCCTCGTGGATTTAGAGCAGCTTATTCCACAGTCGTGATTTGTTGTTGCAAGGTAGTAGATGGCAAGTCGGAAACGGGCAAAGTATTTCATTCTGGATACAAAAGTGGATTCCTTTTAGTGATGATTTTTATATTCATTCACCTCTTGGACCATTCTACTACTGCAAAATTGTTTGTGATTTGATTGATGATGGATATTGGAATGTTAGGAGGCTTCGTGAGCATATTTCATCTAGGGAAGCTGAAATGGTCATGCAAATCCCGATCTCACAAACCGGCTCTCCGGATAAGATATATTGGCACTTTGATCCAAAGGTTCAATACACTGTTAAATCGGCTACAAACAAACTATTGCATTGATGAATACACCGGTTGCTATAGGTGAACCAAATACTTATCCATCATCAAAATTCTAGAAGGTAATATGGAATATCCCGGTGCAACCAAAAATTAAATTATTCTTATGGAAAGCCATTTCAAACTCTGTTGTGACAAAGGATAATTTATTTAGAAGACATTACGCTCCTTCTCCAACGTGTCCGATATGTAATGTTAGTGCAGAATCCATCGAGCATCTTCTTTTTGAATGCGCCTGGACATGTCCGGTTTGGTTTGACTCTCCCTTATGCTTCCGGTCTCCTCAATCAGGTATACAAAGATTTATTGATACCGCATACTCTGTTCGAGATGTCTCTAGCTTTTTTTTTTCTAGTTTTTGCAACGACTTGTTGATTTATATGGCGATCTCGTAACATCTTTGCTTTTGATAATGTGACACCATCCCCCCATAAACACCTTGGCATCTGTTTATGCTCAACTTAATGACTATCAGCAGCTTGTTTCCCATCAATCAAATTCTAGCCTTGGCTCAGCAGCCACCAACCTTGATTCTACCTCACACACTTCTCCACAGTGGATACCCCCCCCCCCCCCCCCCCACGGCTCTTCGTTGAAGTTAAATTGTGATGTTGCTTTCAAGAATTCTAGTGCTGCTTTTGGTATTGTTGTTCACGATTCTACAGGTGATCTCCTTTATGTCCTCGGTAATCTTTGCCATGCCATATCTCCTTGCCATGCCGAGATCATTGTGGTTCACTCTGCTTGCTCGCTAGCATTTAATCATGGGTGGTTTAATGCAATTTTGGAATCCGACTCCCAAATAGCTATCTCCTTATCATCTTCAGACGTATCCCCACCATGAAGTTTAGTTGATCTTGTGGATGATATTCGCTTATGGGCAAAGAATATGCGAATAACATTTTCTTAGGTTAACCGAAAAAGCAATCAAGTAGCTCATTGGGTTGCTCGTCATGCGTTTTCTTCTACTTTAGGGTTTACTTGGGATAGTTCTTTTCCCGAAGAACTTACCTCGCTTTCGAGGAGTGATTTGTATGGATGTTAAGTTTTTTATTGCATGCTTTCGTTCAAAATAAATAAATAAATAAAAATCTGTGGTCTCGTACTTTATTTTGCTACATGTATAAATAAAATTATTTATTAGTATATTGTGCTTAAAACAAAAATGAATTGTTAAAACTCGCTTGATATATTACATGTGGTATAACACTAATCAGTAAGTTCGAACGTTTAACATGTTATATACTGAGAAATAATACTTATATTCATTTTATAGACAACATGTTCAGTGTTAGAATCTACGGATTAGTGTTTATCATATTTGATATATCAAGCGAGTTTGAATATCGAAAAAAAGATTCATATATTTCTTCAACTTCTATGAGTAAGCTATATTGATTTGGAAGTTCGACAATTTTGTGTGAGATATTGTTGGAAAGCTAATGATTCATATTTTAAAATGCAAAAAACGGTAAATCATTTGGAGTTCTATACAATACTTATGCCTATTTTACGATAGTCTACTGAGTGTTGGAACTTACAGATTAGTGTTATATCAAATGTGATATAATGCAAACTCTTGTACCTAATCAAACATTGTTCCAAAGTTGATTACCATACTTATTTCAATTTATTAGCATATTGTGTAAAAAAAACAATATATATATATATATATATATATATATATATATATATATATATATATATATATACATATTGTGTAAAAAAAACAATATATATATATATATATATATATATATATATATATATATATATATATATATATATATATATATATATCAATCATACGTCGTTAGCCATGTGATTTTGTGGCAGAGAAAAGTTCAACATAGATCCCAAAACTTTTAAAGATTCCATTAACAAATTCTAGTCGCTCAATTCTCATCAAACAAAAAGAAACACACTTTATCATTTAAAAAAAATTAAATATCTTATAGACCCTAATCGTTACACAAAAAGAATCATACCATCGCGACGAGAATTAAATCATCTTTTTATCGAGGAGTACTTCTATACACTTTCGACAAACTTTTTTTTTTCGATTTTTTCTTTTTTTGGGTGTTAAAATTTACGCATCAAAAAATCACATGTTATATGTTATTTTAATATCACATGTAATTTATGAAATCATATGTGATTTATTATTTTAATATCACATGTGATTTACCGAAGTGCCAATCTATTAAAAAAAAAAAAAAAAAAAAAAAAAAAAAAAAAAAAAAAAAAAAAAAACCTTTCGTGTTGGTTTATTTTTTTTATCGCTTAAAGATTTACCGTGTACAAGATATTTTATTTTAAAAAAATGATGAAAAGTCGCTTTTTTAATGAGAAATGTTATGTCTGCAAAAACAGTCACACAAAAGCTTCCACACAATTATAAGAAATCAAGAATCGATTTAAATATTAAATAAATAATAGAGATAAGTATAGGATGCATATGCAAGAATGTTTTTTTGACTTGCATATTATGATGCACAAGTTTAAAGTATTGAGTAAACATATTTGCTCTTTTATATAATTTAATTTTATATAAAATAATAATAAATTTGATAAACATAACAAATTAAGAAAACTATTAAATTCAATCAAATATAAATATGCTAATTTGTGTGTGTTTAATACTTATGAAAACATGAAGGAGTGTATATTCTTAATGAAGTGATTTGCACATTAAATTAATTGATATGGACATTACAATTATGCACATAGTATGTTGTAACACATATATTAGAGGTATAATATGATAGTGTCCCCACCAATTTGTTTAGTGTGTAAATCACCTCTCATATTTTTAGGTCAATGGTGGCGGTAGGATACCACTAAAACATTTTAAAATTCAAAAATTTGCTATTTTTTACTATAAATCGAACACGTGTTTTCATAAGGAGGTTAAGTGCATATCGTGACTCACATTTTTGAGGTTACGAAAGCAATGTTCAAAATGTATATTGTCGGAAAAAATATCTTCATCTTATAAACCAATTCTTGATATTTCATTTAGGTAAGGCTTCTCACAGTGGCAACCTATATTGGATCATCTTTTTAGCTGCCACCTCAGCTTTCTCTCTCTTCAACTCATATTCATCTCTCTCATCACAGTGGCAACCCATATTGCATCATCATTTTTTTTCTTTTAAAAAGAAACGTCTTTTAACACAAACACAACTTTTATTAATAAAACGTAAATATTACATAAACGAAACGATACGGAATTAAAACATTACAATACTAAATTAAATATAAATATGACTAAACATCATAGAAATTCTTCATCGTCTTCGTCATCATCGTCCTCATCTTCGTCTTCATTGTCATGAGGGAAACGATGATGTCTACGATTTCTTCAAATGTGCTCGACCAAATCAGCTTTTAAGTTTTGATGAATTGCTGCTTTATCGAGCTCCAGAGAAATTGCTAAAGATTCTTCAAATGTATTTAAGGGATCGTATGGTTGGTGGACCTCCTCTTCGTGCCATGTAGGACATATCGTCCGCTGGTCGTCTTTTATGATCATATTATGTAATATGATACATGTATACATAATATCTTTGAGATCACTTTTAAAGAACCCTCGAGCTGGAACTTTAAGCATTTTCCACTTCTTCTTCAACACACCAAAAGCCTGTTCCACATCTTTCCTTGCTGCTTCGTGCTTCCTCTTGTACAATAGCCTTTTATGATCATCCGTGGGAGGATTTGAAATGGACTTAATAAGAACGGACCATTGTGGATATATCCCGTCAGTAAGATAATATCCCCTTTTGTATTGTACATCGTTTGCTTCGAATTCAAGGTCTGCTGCTCTCCCAGATCTGATATCATTGAAGACAATGAACGACGTAAAACGTTTACGTCGTTATTTGCACCAGGAACACCAAAGAACGCATGCCAAATCCATAAATCTTGAGAACCGACCGCCTCCAATAAAATGAATGGATGTGGCCCATGATCACCTCTAGCATATTGACCTCTCAAACTGTTCGGGCAATTCTCCCACTCCCAACTTGTACAATCAATGCTTCCCATCATCCCAAGAAACCCATGCTTATGCTCGTGATGAGCATATAATATTTCAAGATCAGAATACGTGGGTTTTCGCAATTACTCAGGACCATATAACTCGATGATAACTTTGCAAAACTTACGGAGGCATTGACAGGATGTTGTTTTGGCTATTGCCAGATTCTCGTCAAGAGAATCTGGAACGGCCGCGTATCCCAATTGATGAATGGCCGCGGTACACTTGACCAATGGGCTAATACCATGTACGCCCCTACAATCATTAGTTTGTTCAAAATAAGTAGAATAATCGGTTACCTCTCGAACAATTCGTGTGAATAGTTCTCGGCTCATTCGAAAACGTCGACGGAATGTTCTTTCATCGTGCATCGGGTTTTTGCCGAAGTATGCATTCACTAACCGATTGTGTGCAGCAACATGATCCCTAGGTACGTACCTTCTTTTAGGTTTTGGATGATGTGCTTGATACGCGTTCCAAGTGTTCCAAGCAAACTCCGCCACCTCAACAAACTCACTAAAAACTTCTTCATCATTGTCGGAAGACGAAGAACCAAACAAATACTCGTAGGACAACATGGACATGGTGAATGAATATTGATGATAATTTGTTTGAATTGTGTGTTTGAATGTGGGTTTGAATGTTGGTATTTATAGGATGAAAAGAGGTAATGTTTTTTGAAAAAAAAAAAGTTTTTTTTTTTTTTTTTTTTTTTTTTTTTTTTTTTTTTTTTTTTCAAACGGTAATAATATTGAAAGATTTCTTTGTGAAATATCGGTCGGTTACTCGACCCATATTGAAATTTTTCGTCCGGCGACCGATTTACACATTACCTCCCACATTGGTGATATCGATCGATCGATCGATGTGCTCGATTTTTTCAGATCCACTGTGACAAGCCTAAGTTTTGCTCTAAAATAACGCACCCTAAAACATCTTTAATTGAGCATTTGTGTATATTCCTCTAAATATGTAAAACTGCATATGTATTCTTTGTATGCATAAAAATCATTGTGTCATGTTTATCAAAAACTTGTACTAAAGATATATATACAATTCTCCCTAATTTTTATACTAAATAAAACGGGATTCTAGCTATTCGTTTTCGTTGTTTCTAGAGAACCAAATTTTAATCACTTACACGTCTTCAAACTAACTTCAGTTATAAATTTCATCTTCCAAACCTAATCTGGGAAGGACTCTCTCTCCAAAAAATTCAGATGTACACAAAATGATGCATGGTTTACAACACTTTAAAGCAAGCAATTTTCATAATTAAAACAACCAAAGCATTGTATACAACAAAAACTAGTATGAATCAAAATTCAGCCCACTTTCATTAGAATTTTACATAAATAGCATTAAAAACACCACTACACCGAATATTACAATTATTTAAACACAATGTACAACCCTCATTCTGCATTAATAGCATTAAAAACACCCCTACACAAAATATTACAATTATTTAAACACAATATACAACCCTAATTTTACTACATTAATAACATTAAAAACATCCCTACACCCAATATTACAATCATTTAAACATAATGTACAACCCTCATTCTACATTAATAGCATTAAAAACACACTTACACCTAATATTACAATCATTTAAACACAATGTACAACCCTCCATCTTAACTTAGACATGAACCTGTGACCAAGACTCGACTCAATAAAACTCGACTCGATACACAAAGCTGTGACCAAGCAAATTTAGGTGTCAGAATGACATCCCGTGACATTTTTATTAATTCTATTGAAATTTTTTATTTCAGGGTATCCGCGCGTTGCGGGTACCCTGCTAGTGTGAAATAAATCAAGAACAAAAAGGATAAAAAGACAAATATCCGTAAAAATGATAAAAAGGAAATTCTTTTAAAAAAAGTTTTCGAAAAAATTGAGAAAAAAAAAAGAAAAAAGAAAAAAACTCCACAATATCAGTTTTGTTGGTGCATAAAAGTTTTGTGAAAAAAGTTGTTCTAATTTTGAGTTTTTATACGCTTTTTTAATGCACAAAAACTAATTTTGATGCACAAAATTTTCAACTTATTTTAGTTTGATGCGCAATGTTATTTTGATACAAAAAGTTAAAAGAAGTTTGGTACAAAAAATAATTTTTGATGCACAAAAAGCGATTTATACAAACAATTTTTTTTTCATAATTATTATTTTGGCAAAACTATCCACTTTTAGGAAAAACTTCATTCACAACCTTTTTATACACCAAAATTCCCAATCTCGTGGAATTGTTTTGGAATTTTTCGAGAACTATTTTGAAAGAAAAAAAAAATCTTTTTATCCTTTTCACGGATGTTTCATATGCAATCGAAAATTGCCCCAAATATTCAAGTTTTCTAGAAAACAAAATCGCCTCATTTGTTTCAAATGGTTGAGTTTTTTCGATGCAATTTTTTTTAATGGTTGAATTCCTTCATTAAACGTAACCATTACAGTTACGTTGCGAATCAAACAACTTATGTAATTTATTCTAAATTGCAATTCCCTTCTTTGATTGAACCAAACATGACTAAAATAGAACTCATATTAGAGATTTTTTTTTTTTTTTTTTTTTTTTTTTTTTTTTTTTTTTCACGGTAATTTTATTATAAACTAGCAAGGAGCTAGAAGAGATTACAAAGAAAAGTATCTAGGACATTTCACCCAAGCGTTCCATTCATAATTAAATTTACATCTATTAGAACACCAAGAATAAGGCAAATGAACAATGTCATCAAAAAGAAGCTCCAAACGCGGCTGATTAGGACCGAACATAAATTGGTTACGAAACTTCCAAATAACCCACCACCTGAAATAACAAGTACCTTCCAAAATCTCCTTAATCTTCAAAGGTAACCGGATATTGTTAAGCCAAACAATCCAATAACCATACGAATTAAAGTCATGAATATCCAACGAGTTACCTTTAGCATCAAGGAGCGAACTAACTGACAAGAGAAAAGGAGGTGTGAGGAAGATTCCATGGCAATGCTACATAGCGGACAAATGATAGAGGGAATGTCAACTCCTCGCAAAGAAAGATTAAGCCTTGTTGGCAACTTGTCCGAGCAAACTCTCCAAGCCAAGATATTGATCTTAATGGGAACCACTTTAACCCATCTCGTAGGAACATACGCTTTTGGCAACAACGAGTCATCAATAAAAGAGCGAGCTGATTTCACCAAAAAGTCACCCGGCAAATCCAAATTCCAAACCTAACGATCATTAATTTGGGGAAGAAGAACATTGTCTAAGCTAGCACGAAGAAGCTTGAACTGAACCTCTTCATTACCACCTCTAGGAGCTCGTCTAAAAGAAGAAATCAGGGTCGAGTCCCTCAACTTAACAGCAATAGTAATGTTCTTGTTTAATTCCAACAGAAAAAGTCTAGGATAAGTGTGTTTCAAAGACTCATCCGAGAACCAACAATCTTCCCAAAATGAAGTGCATTCACCATTACCAACTTTTTTTTTTCTTTTCAAAAAAGAGTAGAGATCAATACCTTTATGTGAAAGCCGTTTGACTTCACGTATAATATCTAGCCAAGGATAGCTGCGCTTGGGAATATTACGAGAATTATTAAGAGCTACTTTCATGCCATAAATAGCCTATATGAAACGAGCCCATAAGGAGGAGTCGTAGGAGATAAAACACCAAATCCATTTGAAAATAAGAGCTCAGTTAAGGGCAAAAAAACTTGAGACACCAAGCCCACCATTTTTCTTGGAAGCCATAATCTTTTCCCAGCTAATCAATGCAAGCCTTGTATCTAAGTTTGACACACCATTGAAGAAGTTCCAACGAATCGATTCCAAAAGCTTAAGAACACCCATGGGACATTTAAAGATGGACATATGATACAATGGTAAGGATCTTAAAACCGATTTAATTAAGGTGAGATGACCGCCAATATATCTAACGACATCAAACCACCCACTTTAACGCCAAGTAAATTAAAAGGAGCAGCAAAAGTAGAGCACACAATAGACTCGACTGCGGAAAGAACATGTTCATGAGGAATTCCAATGCCCATTAGCTTACTTTTATGGAGGTTAATCTTGAGACCCGAAGCTAAGAAAAAGCATTTAAGCACATTAACTATAGTAGCAACGTTTTGCTTATCCCATTTACCAATAAACACCACATCGTCAGCATAAAACAAATGAGATAGGATCAACGAACCATCAATTGGAAGTCCTTTGTAAAGACCAGCATTAACCACATTTTTAAATGAAAGGTGCAAGCTTTCCATAATCAGAATAAAAAGAAAAGGGGGTAAGGGATCCCCTTGCTTCAAACCTTTGTAGAATTTAAATTCTGAAGTCGGGCTTCATTGCCCAGAATAGAACCCATAGCAGAATTTAGGCAACCTTGAATTCAACCACGCCATTTAACTTCAAAACCAAACTTATTTAGCACATCACAAGATAATCCCATCTCACCGAGTCAAAAGCCTTTTCAAAGTTCACTTTGGAGATCATGGCTTTAGATTTTTTATGCTTGCACCACGAAGGATGCTCATTGGCCATCAAGGATTTGGCAATTAGAAATGAAGGCCGATTGAACTTCATTAATAAGGCTCGAAATAACAAGACTCAAACGATTAGCTAAAATTTTAGCAATAATATTGTACACACTACCTATTAAACTTATAGGATGAAAATCTTTAACCACCTTAGCTTCTTGCGTCTTAGGAATTAGAGAAATAAATGAGGAATTGCAACCTGGAGGAAGAATAACAGAGGAAAAGAATTGCAATGCAGCATCCACCACATCATTGTCAATATTTTCCAATACCTACGAAAGAATTCAAAGGTGAACCCATCAGGACCAGAAGATTTATTAATTCCACAATCCCAAACTGGTTTCTTAATTTCCTCGTGGGTAACGTCTATTTCAAGGTCAGCAAGCTGGTCCAAAGTCAAAAAACATTAGGAAATTGAGATTCAAGGAAGAGTCCAGGAGAAATAGGTTCAACGAATCTATTAGAGAAGTAGTTCAAGAATTCCTTTTCACATTGGAAGGATCAACAATCCAATCACCTTCAACTAAAACCCCACGGATAGCCAATTGGGAGAACTTTTTATTAACAATTCCATGGAAGCATTTAGAGTTTTCGTCACCTTCAATTGCCCACCTAATCTTTGCTTTTTGAAACATATCTAATGAAGCTGTTGAGTTGATGTCATGAAGCTCCTTTAACAGTTTAGATCTTTCACTAACAAGCTCCCCATTACATCTTCCAAGGTCAAACAACTTATCCAATTCAGATAAACGTTTTTGAATGGACATCTTAGTTGAATTTGGACAAAGCTTTTCATCTTTAATCCATTGTTTAATCGAGGTCTTGAGCGCCTGAAGTTTCTTTTTGCTCCAAAAAAACCGAAGACTTCCATGAATCTTCCACCATTTTATCTAATCCTTTCTTGTAGAACCAAGAATGAAAGAGACGGAAAGGAGTAGGGCCATAATCCATATTAAGCTCACGTAGAAGAATAGGCCGATGATCGGATAAATGTCTATCAAGATATAAAGCTGATAAGGAAGGAAATAATGTCAATAATCCTTCCGAAATAAGAAACCTATCCTATTTACTCATCTTAGACGCGGACTTATGAGACCAAGTAAAAGAGTATCCTTCTATGGGAAGATCAACCAAACCTGCCATAGTAATTAAGTTATTGAAAGCATTAGCATCATTAGCATTAAACAAAGTACCGTGTCTTTCTTTAACTAAATGCACTTCATTAAAATCTCCCAACAAAACACATTCACCATCCCAAGTATCAATCATGTGGCCAAGAAACACCCATAACATTCTTTTATCATTTAGATCCTGCAGATCATAGACAAAAATGATAAGAATTTTAGTAGCCGAGAATCCAAGTACCCTTTAAAGCCACAAACGAATCTGAAACGGTAGAGTTATCTTTATGGAATAAGCTCAAGTCCCAAGCACAAAGAATACCACCAGAATAACCCATAGATGGACTAAAAACAAAATCAAATGCAAAGTTCCCCCAAAGAGTCTTAATAGAAAAAAGATCGCTGTTCTCCATCTTTGTTTCTTATATAGCTACAAAACTAACGCGGTGTTTAGTATCAACTCGTGAATCCACCCTTTCTTAGCCTTATAGCCAAGACCTTTGATATTTAGGGACAAGAAATTCATCTAAAAACTTGACGATCTCCTTGTGAGCCAATAATAGCCTCTATGTTCTTCATACACCCATCCATGTTGTAACCCATAGCATGTCCTACTTTAATCATTTCATACATCACATCCAAGAGAGACCCTCCTGACTTAATAGAAGAAACACCCTTTATCCCACTAAAATCAGAAGCAATACCTTCATTGCTGGCCTTTAAATATTCTTGAGGTTGAGAAACCCCAACTGAGTTAACTTCCTCGACATTATTTATACCGACATCAGGAGTGAAGCCCGGTGGAAACTGAGGATCAGTATTATTTGATACAGCCTTGTCCTTATTTTTATCCAACACACCCGCGTTATTGTTCTGTTTTAGGATGTTATAGATACCAAAAGGGTCATCAGAATTAAGAGGTTAATCAGAACATTTAGAGGCCTGATTGTACACCATGTCGTTTTCATGCATAAAGCTAGATTCTAAGACATGATCTAACTCTTTTTCATTATCTAACTCAAAATCATTGATGAAGTTTGCACTTTTATTCTCCTTCTCATAACCAACCGACTCATCATCAGATTGAGAGCCATCATCTTTTTCTTCAATGAAATTAGGTGACCATGGTTCAATTTCTTTGACACAAATCCAAAAAATTTTGCCATTCACAATGACTTTAATTGTATCATTGATGGTCACATTAGATTTTACTTTCACACACAATCTCTTGTAGGATAAGGTCGTACTCTCAGAGTCTTCAACATCAGTAAGTTGACCCCAAGAGGATACAATTTTGGCAAATGTTTTATGGGTCATCGCTCTAATAGGCAAGCCTTCAATGGAGATCCACATGATACATTCATCACAAACAAACGAGTCAGAAGCTGGTTGTAATTTACTGAACCACGAACCGACACCAACATGTTTGGAAACCTTCTCTTTAGATTCAATTGAGTCCATGTCTAACAGGACCCACAAACTACTAAGTGTGTAATTTTAACATTCTCAAAACCCTTTTTGGAGAGGATTAAGTAGAGGTTTGGAAGAGCATTGATATCTTTTATTTTCCCCATTAAGGAACTAGAGAAATCAAGTTCCATAAGGCGCTCATCATCAAGAACAATGGCTAGAGAAGATCAATTGCTTTGCTAGGGTTACCTCTTCCAGTACTCAAAACAGATGCAAAAGATCTATTTTCCACGCCCTTATTATTGACAGAACCCACTAAAGTTTTACCAGGTTGTGAGTCATTGTTTTTAGGCTGAACATCATTAGTTTTAGGTTCCCTTTGGAACCTCACAACATTAGCATGTAAACGTAATCTCCCAACCCAAATGGTAGATAAATTTTCAATCAAACGATACAACTTATCCACCCTACCAGAACGAACAAAAGCGAATTTCCTTACCAGCCTTAGATCTCTTGAAAGGGATGAAAACATCTACAACGTTACCGTAAGCCATGCACACATTCCAAAGATCGGTACCAGTGAAGTGGTCAGGGAAGTGCGAAACAAAAACCGATTTTGAGATCTTCTGAGTTTGATCCACCTTCGAGTAAAAAGAAGAACGAGTGTTGACACACATGATAAAAAAAAATGAAAAGAATGAAGGGCAGTTCAAGATGATACGAAGAAAACCCTAAAAATCAAACCAAGCCCTATGGTTCCAAAGCAATCATCCTGTAAGAAACTTCTTTATGAAAACGATCGAAGCGGGGCGTAAGAAAGTTATGCATGTTTCAAAGACAATTACAATAGAGGATATATTTTTTTTAGCAACATGCATGTACGATAGTGGTCCAATAATCAACATATCATGGCTTAAAATATCAACAGCAATATGTCAAGTGTCGTCTCTTATTTTAAGAAGGCACTGTACAAGATTCAGTTTAATAATAAAAACAGGACTTAAAATAGAAAATAAATAATTTTCTAAAGAGATAATATAAAAACGAATCGTTTTCAAAGTGCATCGGCAAACAATTTTTAATGCAACTCAAATTAAATACTTGCATTTGCTTTTATAGAATATATATACATATCATATAAAAAATATGAGGCCCCTGAGGACTTGTGCAACAGCACACCTCGCACACCCTTATGTACGGATCTGGATGCTGAATTTCTGCCGTTCACGTATATTTTCTGTTGGTAATTGGTGATACAATGCTAAGGAATGTATTCAGCTGTTCATCTTTTAAATCATGAGCATATCGTATCATGCTTTTTTCTATTATTGTTCTTTTGTGTTCCTGCTTTATCTCATGAAAGTTGTGGTGTGAAATGTTACAAGTAGTGTCATAACTTGTAACAGTATGTGAAATAGATTGACATAAAGCGGGTCACGAAACGAAAATAGTGCTGAAAAGATTTGTTGGCACAAGATATATGTTAGAGCTAGATTATGATTGAAGTTGTTTGCAAGTTGTTAAATATTGCTCCATCTGTCCTAAAATTATATTCCTCGTTTGATTTTTCCGGTTTTTATTTTCAACTTTAATCTTAAGTATTTTTGATTATATTACATAATAATACTTGATGCAAAATATATCAATGGATTGAGTTTTAAATGTATTTTCATTGGTAGAATTTTCATCAAGTATTTTATAACACAAACACAAATATTTAAAGTGAAAGTTGAGAAATAAAGACTAAAAAAGTCAAACGATAACTATAATTTTGAAACGGATGGAGTAGTATTACAAAAAAGATATATCATATGTACACATTTTCTTTTCACATTTTCAATAAATGTGTAAAATTTTATGTGTTTATTGACATTTAATAATGTGTAAAAATTAGTTTTATTAATGAGTATGGAATTTTTTTAAAGAAAAAATATATTTTTGACATATGTAATTATAGCATAAAAAAGTTCACGCCTTTAAGTATCGAGAATGTACTAAGATTTTTATCCACACTATTAAGTGTGCACTTCAATTTCTAATACTTAATTTCTCAACACATATTGGAATGTAATGAAATTAGTTGTTAAAATTAATTTTCACACTTTTAAGTGTGAACAATTATTATATTTTTTCATATTTAAAAGTGTGAACTTATTTGTGTTAGAATTACATGTGTGGAAAATGTTTGTGTTTATACATTTTTTCACACTTATTAATGTAATTAAATTCACACATTAATAAATGTTAGTAAATTTATATAATTTTATAATTTTTTTAAAGTGCGAAAAAAATTGTGTAAATTTGACAATTTTTTTAGTGGTAGTTGGTTAAAATGGTTAGTTTCAATATTACTCATGTTACTTCATTTTATAGATCATTATTAACTAGCAGGGTACTCGTGCGATGCGGCGGCGGGTACCCTGTGACTATATTTTCTGGTAATGTGATGTTATGCGGTCATATTTTTTTAACGATTAATTTACAAATAATAATAATTTTAGAGTTAGATCAGTTGAAAAACCCCTTGCATCTTAACTTAGAGGTCAATGGTTCGATCCCCACTCCCTACAAAAGACCGGAGGTCCTTTCCTATCTTAAATAGAACTGAAAGAAGCATCTCTACCTTAGATAGGGATAAGACTGCCTACATCTCAACCTCCCCATACATCGTTGAAGACGGTATTGGGACCTATAAAAAGAATAAAAAAACAGTAGTATAATTTCATTTACTATTAACCGAAGCTACCAGAAACAGAAATCTTGATTCTTTCCTTCAACACAATCACCTTTAAATTTTATGACCTACATGCGACCTTTTAGGTATAGTAAGGCGACCAACATTTATATTTATATTTTTATTTAAAAAAAACACTATATATATCCTCTACACTTTCATTTTTAATATACACTATTCACATGAACCAAATATCAAAATTAGCCCAAAATCAAATATACCATACAAATAATATACGGCTCAATTAGTAATTAGTCTAAAATCATTTTCAGCCTAAACAAACTTTAATCATTAATATCTATTAAGGCCCATGATAGAACTACCAAACAATTTGTGATATCATTTGGCCAGTCCAATTAATAACAAAACCGGTATATAACCCAAATGTTAGGACTTATAAATACGTTTACGAAACCTAGATTACCTCATTCCTCCCCTAATTTCCCTCACAAAAATACTCAGCCATGATTTGCAACCACACAAACATCACATACTCTTCCTTTCTTTCTTATCTTGATAACCGAACATAATCAACAATCTATGTTTGCAAGAAAATCATACTCTTTACTTGAATATCAAATGAAAATTCTCTCTAAGGTTTTATGTTGTGCTGACCGTGATGGTGGTTTTGAGATGAGGTTAGAACTGAGGTAGATGTAGATATTGGGTTTTATTGTTGTTGTATACCTTTTGTTCATGAACCATAGATGGAATAATTTTGATGTTTGTTTTGGCTTGATTGATGATTGTTCTTTTCTTCTTTCGTTTCATCTACATTTTTGTTTTGATATGTAACAGTACATTTTTTTTTTCTTCTTTTATGGAATGCATTTATCGGTTAAGGGGTGACTGGTTTGTGAATTTTGGAGTCGTCCGACCTTCATCGATCTTGTGGTTGTAGTGGCGGCGACTCAGTCAGCGCAGGGGGGACCGGTCCTGTCGATGGACCACTGTGCCCAGCCTAATGGCTTTATTTTTAAGTACTTGGCTTAGTAGCTTGATTAGCTTGTACATTATGGTTAAACGATTGTATATTTTGGTGAAGGGGTAAATTAATTAATGTATTAATTATATGTGTTGAATAGATTGTTGACCTTAAAATCATTGTGCTTTACATATTTGTGCTTTGTATTTTATGAATTGTATTTACTTAAAAGCTATTGTAAATTGTGCTTAAATTGTTGTAATTTTTGGTGAAGAGGTGTTTTTAATAGCATTAATGTTGTTTGGTAGAATTTTGGTCTTAAAATGACATTGCGCTGTTTTTTGTTGTACAATATGCTTACTTTGTTATAATTTTGAAAATTGGGTGTATTAAAGTGTTGTAAACCATGCATTATTTCTTGTAAATTTAAAAATTTTAAAGAGAGTGTTTCATGTGTTATATGTAGTATAGATATTCGTTGACTAAAAAAATGAGACATGACTATCATTGTGTTGGATTTATTGATTATAATTTATAAACACATCGACATAGGAAATGGAAATGCTTAAATATCGAGAAATCATCAGAAAGATCGTGTAAATCCTCTAAACACAATCACGACAAAATAACAAAATCAAAACCAAAGTTTACTCACAACAAACTCGAACCTCATTTTCCCAGACAGCTCGCACAGTCAAATATTTATTTTTATTTTTTACTTTTTTTATTATTTATTTATTTATTTATTTATTTTGAACGGCCACAACCACGCGTTTGTATGTTAGGGGTGTCAATTTCTGACTTAACACGAAACTCTACCTGAAATGACACGAAAATTAACAACTTCGGCCTGAGTCCAAATAGGTTTCTGGTCGTATTCGGGTCGACCTATCTAAACCGTTTATTAAACAGGTCAGATTCAGGTTGGCTATAAATTAAACAGGTCGATCTGCCAAGCCATTTAATTTTTTTTTTAAATATTAAAAAAATTATATATAATTTATTATACAGGTTAAATGGGTTGATCCACGAACCCATTTAACCCATGTAATAATGCGTCAATTTGTTTAGATAAACAGGTTAAATGCGTCAAATTAAAACCAGTTTAATCTATACAACCCGTCTAATCTATTTAACCTGGCAACCTATATTATACGGGTTAAATAGGTCGTGTTCGGGATATATGTAACAAGTTATGATAGACATGGCTGACCTGATTATCTAAACGGGTCAGGTTCGGGTTAGAGTCTTTTGACCAGCCAACTTGCTAACCCTAACCCGCCAACCCTAACCCGACCCAAAATTGCTACCACTGAGTATGTACACACTATAATATTGAACGTTGGTGTTTAGGTAAGAGGCATCTACGGGAGGTGATCATACTAATCAAGAATGTGTTAACCCAAGACATCATGGGACCATGAAGTTATGACCCATTCCAAAGACCTCTTTTATATGACTCAGTATAACACATCAATTTCAATGGTCCCATTTTGGATTAACATTAAGTGGAAACATAGATTGCCTCTTGTTTGAAAACAAATGTTGACCATGACGCTGCGGCATGTGATGTGCTTTGGTGCTTATGATGGTAGCTAGACTTGTACCAAAGATGTTTTATAACTACAGATACATATACAGGAATTTGGTTTAGCTAACTGTACTTGATGAAAAGAGTAATTCGCGAGTACGTGTAATGGACACGTAATGTGCCTAAATGAAATATCATATGGATAAATAACAATTACAATAAGATGGCAGACAAGCGAGCAACAAGTTGCGCCGCAACCCCCTTTTGGATAGCAAACCCAATCCTACTAAAAATGAAGTTTTGTTTCTTAAGGGTCGACAAATTACTTTGCACAACACGTTGTACCCTAGTCAAAAACTCTCTTGCCTCCGGAGCTAGAAAACCAAATGTATCAAAAGCAAAAGGGATAAACACATGTTGATTTTCTAAACAAGCCTTCTCGTGTTTAGTAACTTTGCTCGATTCCGCTTTCAACGCAGCTTGTCCCGCAGCAAACCCATTGTCCTTGAGCCCAACGAGAGGGGACACCCCTGTAAGATCCACACAAGCATGTTTCCCCCGGGCCCACCCAAACACAAGTATATCAGCCGGCCGTAAAGTAGACCTCCCTTCAAGCGGATCCGTCAGAAAGTTCACAGGGGCCTCCTTTTTGGAAGAAATTCCTGCTCGTTTAAGAACATCATACAGAACATCCTTGACCAAATCATGCCTATATTTGAAACCAGGTAACTCTTTGCAATGGACTGCATGATCGCCAAAAGAATCCAAACAAACCTTCCGGCAGATTGGGCAAGGCTCATCAACTGAAAACAAAGGGATCATCAGCCGGTACTTAAGGATAGTCCGATATTCTAAAGCCGACATATGTTGGCCTAATCCTTCAATGGGGATAACTGTCAAGAAATTCTGAGCATGAGGAGCTCGGAGACATTCAAACACTGCTTTTTGGCGAGGGGATAAATCAAACTTCACTCCCAAATTTTGAACGATTCCACTAAATAAGCCACACGCCAAAACATTTTGGGCTTTAGGGGGGGCGGTGTCCTTGTTAGAGAAACCGCTAAGATCAAAATCAGGGAGGGACATGCGCAAGCGATCCATCGCATACCCATAATCAGTGTCAACCCCATCAATACCACATTCCCGAAGAATGTGGTCTTGCAAACTCCAAGATTGCGCCCTCGAGGCCACAAAAGCATAAGTAGATACATCCTCTGCCGAACATAAACCCAACCCACCAAAACGAGTCGGAAGGGATGCTAGCCTCCATTGAAAATCCCCAAAAAAAGGGCCCCCACAGACCACAATGTCCTCAATCGCCTTCCGAAGGCCATTGTCAAAAATAGAAACAGCTTCCCCTATATACATAGGTTGGCACGTTCTGAGACCGAACAACAGTTTTGCGACACCCATACATGAGCGGAGCAAAAGGAGCTCTGACTGAGGGTCCCGCAGACCTGGGAGACAACTCATTAGTTCCACAGCACGAGATGCCCTTTTCACGGCCAAACCACTAATAAACCCCGCATCCTGGCTAACAGCTCCTCCAAGGAGTTTCACACCCAATGTTGGCCTCCCAATCCCGCAGGGAAACAGCCCATCCTGTACTTTCACCCCATTGCATGACGGCCAAAAAACTTCTGTTTTCTTAATGTTGAGTTCAAGGCCCAGGCGAGGCCCATCGGTCTTGATTATCTCTAAGGCTTTAGCTACCTCTTTAGTGTCTCCGATAATCGTTCCATCATCCAAATACCAAGCATGGAAAAGCAGTTTACAACAATCCCTGATCCAGTGAACAAGTGGGTGCAAAACTAAAGCAAAAAGGAGAGGCCCTAAAGGGTCCCCCTGCTGAACTCCAGTGGTGGACCAAATGTGGTCATCACCCACATATAGCCTCGTTGACTGACCATATAAAAACTCAACCCATAGGGAAATAGACGGGCATCGAGTCCGAACCTCATGTAGGAGGGTAGTCCGATCCACCAAGTTGAAGGCATTGGAGAAATCAACAGTAAGCATAGCCAACGACCCATCCGAGTGAAACTCGTTTAATAATCTATTCGCACTGTGAAGCACGGCCTCTGCCCCACTGGGGACTCCCACCCCAAACTGAAAATCACCAAGGTATTTGGACATCTCCTTCGTTACACCCCTCATAGCCACTTTAGAGATCAGCCTCCTCCAAATCGCGCCAAGGTATTTGCCAAGTGTGAAAATCACCAAGGTATTTGCCTAACAAATATGAATTGGAGTATTACTTCAATATTTTGTTCTGACAAGCCAAGTGTGAAACGCATTCTTAAGTATTTTAACACGTACATGTTGGGTCTGCTTTCAAGTTGAAACATAAAAAAGTGGTAAGCTAAGATCTGTGATACCAAAGGGCGTTTGGCCAAGGTGTAAATTTAAGGTATACAAGTCCTGTTGTGGAAACATGTGTAAAATAATGTGTCATTTTGAAATAAAAGAAATAAGAAAAAGACTAAAATACATCGTTGGTCCCTAAACTTTCCATGAAACATCGCCTGGCACCTTAACTTTTGAAAAACGTCTCTTATTCCCTACTCAAGTTTTTTGAGGCCGATTGCGTACTTTGACCCGTTTTCCGTCGGTCAACGACGTTTTCTGCCATTACATTTTGTTTTTAGCACAAGGGCAATACCGTCATTATGTAATACCGTGTGTTGAGTCACACGCGGTGTATGCAGATGCTACAATAATTATATGATAATAAAAGCTAAATGTATTCACCACTCATCCCTAAATTCTCCTCTCTCTCATCAAATCTTATCCTAAAGTATTTCCGATCAAATCTTAAAAATGGCGCGATGCGGATGTGGCAGGTGGGCAGTCCTAAGGACCTATTGGAACAATGTCAACGCCGGAAGGCGTTATTATGATTGTCCGGTGGAGGTGCATTCATGGTTGGGTTGCTTTAAGTTAAAATGTCACGTTTAGTTTAATCAATGTTTTAGTCTAATGGCTGTTTTTGATTGCATGTTTATGTTCAAGTTACGAGTATAAGCGTCAAAGTCTTGATTTTAGATTATTAATTTTTACGGATCCACATGTCCCTTCAATGGGTGGTACGATCCACCAATGCCACCAAGAGGTAAGAGCAAAGGAGGTGATCCTCTACTTGAGGAGACACATTCACCGTAATGAGGCGGCATTACAAGAATGCCAAGCACGCCTCATGGCTGAGATATTGGAGGTCGTCAACGCCCGAGACAATGCAATCGTGCTAGAGGCTGCTCACCAAGCAGCTGTAGCTAAGCTCCATCCGGAGAAGGAGAAAGTTTGCCGCTTGAGGAACTTGTGTGTTGTATCCTGGATACTCATTGTTTTAGTTTGTATATGGTGTATGTAGTGTCTTTATAAAGACATGTTTTTTGTGTTTTGCAAAGCTTCCTAGAATGTAGAATGTATGTACAGTAGTCTGGTTAGTGTTTTATGGAAGCGTTATTGTAGGTGTAGGTTGTTTAGTGTTATATGGAAGCGTCATTATAGGTTGACTAGTAGAAAGCTTTGACTTTATCAAATTTTGGTAATTGGCTATGACTAATACAAAGCTTTGACTTATTTGGTCTTTGTCAAAATACAAAAACATCAGCCAAGTAAGAACTCAAGCATGATATGATTTCTTACATAATGCAAAATGGATATGATTTCTTAAAACATAGTTCAGAAACACACATTCTTAAAACATAGAAAATATTGTCTAGGAATTACATATTGGATGAAAACCATTGTCTTAGGAATTACATACTCAAGCAGCATTCACTTGACTTCTAGTAACAGACTGGTCGACACTTGCTTGTTCAGTTGCTTCGTAGTTGTTACCTTTACCCTTTCTCTTCTTCTGTGATGAAACTTTTGGCTGGGATGAACCTGGTTTTTGAGACTGTTGTGTACTGGCTTGACTTGCAGTAACACCTCCTTGCCCAAGACATGTTTTCTTGTTGTGTCAAGCATTGCCACAAATTCCACAAACCACACTCCTACTAGACTGTGACAACTTACTATCCTTATCAGTATCATCATTTTCTGTAAAAGCCCTAGTTCTCTTCTTTCGTAGCCTACCCAATGGTTTATGATGCTTAGGTGGAAGAATGGTTGTAGGCACATTTGACTTTTTCCAATGTGGATATCCCTTGATGGGCTGGATGTGGTGTTTGTATGTTTCCGTCCATGTCTTAAGCAAGTAACATGGATGAACCCATGATTCTACTGATCCTACTTCGATTCCATTCAACTTCATATACCGGTTGGCTACAATAGCATGTTTGCATGGCATACTTGTAAGCTCCAATCTTCTACAACTACAAGACCTGGCTTTAACATTTACCAACCACTTTTCTCCCCATCCACTAACCTGATAGTTATCTCCTTCAATCCCTAAAACAGAGTATTTATAAGCATCTTTCTTATTGAAGTCTAACATGCGCGTTGCCTTTGGTGTAAACGGTCTCGGACACTTGTCAATTGTATGCACAACATTCACTATTCTCTGCGTACAATATGCTCTAATGTATTCTAAAGCAGTAATGATTGGTTAGTGCCTACCTCCCACAAGTTTCCCATTAAACACTTCACACATGTTATTAAGTAACACGTCAGAATGAGCTCTCCCTACATATGTATAGTACAGGTTTTAGTAATCCAAAAAAAAAAAAAAAAAGTTGAACATTGTTGATCTACAACAGAATTGTTAACTACCTGAAAAATGTGACCTTGACCAATGGGCTGGTGGTATCTTATTTAACCAAGCATGTACAGGCTCGCTAAAACTCTTGAATGCAAGCATTGCTGCCTCAAATTGTTCGACGGTTGTTGCTGCAGCACATCTCCACAAATGTGACTTGTGTTCTGCAGAATTCCACTGCAATTTCATATTCTCATGGATGTGCCTCAAACAGTATATGTGTTCTGCACTAGGAAATACTGTTGCCAAAGCTGGAATTATACCCTGCAGAAAGTAACATCAATCCATTACTAATAAACCAATAATTTTTGAATTATATAACATAATATAATCAACTAAAAATAAACACCACCTTTTGTCTGTCACTGATAAAAGTGTAGTGTGAATTTGGTTGCAAGTCAAGATCATCTGCATGACAATCAAGAAACCAAATCCATGAATCTTTGTTCTCAGCTTCAACAACAGCATAGGCTAAAAGGTATATTCCATTGTTGCTATCAATACCAACAGCTATAAAAAGTTGCCCAAGAAATGGACCCCTCATAAAAGCACCATCTAAACCCAGCAACTCTCTTTGACAAGCTTTGTATCCTTCCTTCAAAGCACCTAAGCAAACGTACATCATCTTGAAAACTCTCGTTGGACTTGATGGATCTATCGCAGTTTGCACACTTATCCTAACTGTTGTATTAGGATTTGTTTTCTGCAACTCTTTAACATAGTCCCGCAAAATGGTATATTGATGCTTATGATCACCCCTGATCTCAATTTCTGCCTTGTTTTTTTGCCCTTAATGCCTTTTGCATAGACACTTGGACTGCAAACTATTTACTGAGTTGATCTTGAACAGCCTTGATTGGAATATCTGGATTCACTTGAACTTGGTCAAGTATTTGCTTTGAGAGAAACTTGTAGTCACAAGCTTTGATCTCTCTTGATTGCAAACATTTGTGTTCATCCTTGAAAGTTCTAACACTCTATAAATCTTTATATGTATCTTTTGCTACATACAACAACCATGGGCAATGTGTTGGTTTCACCTTTTCTGATCGCAAATATACATCCCTTCCACGACCTCTAGTTAACGCACCAGTTTTCCTCTTGGGTATCGTTCCAAGTCCAATACCTCCACTTGTACTACACGCTGGTATTGTTCCGATACACCTAGCCCTAATTCTTTTTTTGTCATTCTTAATGAGTTGCAATTTCCTACGAGTTTGAATTGAATGCAGGTTGATCTTATCTTTCACTTTTTTGCAGTTATAAAGGTTTGACCACAGAAAAAAAATACCCTTCTTGTTGTGCCTCAATTAACTTTTGTTTCTTGTATGCCCTCATCTTTTTCTTCTGAATTACATACTCAGCCTCATTCTCAGAACCACTTGCAAAGTCAGCATCATTCATGAGTTCTTGTATCTCAATTTTCTTAAAAAAAAATCATCTGGTATATAGCTAGAACTACCTATACTGGCTATAGGTACCTCCTCAATCAATTTGAACATATCAAACTCAACATCAGGCTCATCAAAAATATTCTCTTCATCAACAATAATGTTTCCATCTTGATTGTTCTCAATATCATCGACATCAGACTCAGAATTATCTGTTTCACTGACATTTTCATCACCTAACTCTTCATAAGTCTCACATAAGTTTATAGATTTACCTTTTTGCATACGATCGACAGGTGTATGTATTTCCTCATCTAGATGACCAAACTGTTGTTCAGTTTCACATACCTCTACAGGACTACCTTTTTGGCTATGGTCAACTCTAACCGGACTATCTTTTTGGCTATGGTCAATAGAAACAGGACTCCCTTTGTGGCTATGGTCAACAGAAACAGGACTATCTTTTTGGCTATGGTCAACAGAAACATGACTATCTTTTTGGCTATGGTCAACACTAACTGGACTATCTTTTTGGCTATGATCAACAAAAATAGGACTCCCTTTGTGGCTATGGTTAACACTAACCGGACTATCTGTTTGGCTCTACTCAACACTAACAGGACTATCTGTTTGGCTCTACTCAACACTAACAGGACTATCTGTTTGCATATGATCAACATGTGTGTCTATGATCAGCAAGGGTTCAATTTCTAGCACCTCGCTAGATTCTACCAAAGTATTGACTTCCAAAGGTGGTTGTCTAACTTCACTTAAACCCTCTACCACAGGCTTTTTAACTATACTTTCTAAGAACAATTTTTTTGAGCAATATGGCACAATAGCAAGGGCTGCATTCTTCTTTGATGCATCCACCTGAGAAATAACAGTCCTAATTGACTTTGGTGACATATCATCAACATCCAAACTTGTCTTACCGTTTTCAACATAAACTTCTATCATCTTATGTTCTTCAACAACATCTTTCAATATTTCTAAATTCGCAGCATCACTTAAGCTATACAAACCATCGTTTAAATTACTACCAGGCTTAACAAAGTAATAGTAATTTTTTTTGACCTAGGTCGTAACCCAATTCATACATAAGAACATCCAACTCTTCAACTGACACACTATCAACGTCAACCAAATCAACTAAACTTTCCATACATCCATCGTATATTCTACCAGGCTAGTATTTAAAAACACCATTGTGATAAACCCTCATGCTAAACATATTAGATCTACCACCTGAAACATATCAACAGACTAAAGTACATTATCAAACCTTAATAACAAATTGAAATATACCCCAATTACAAATTTCAATGATTATAGCAACAAAACGTACCGTATTTTTTCTTAGCCGAGTTGCAAAGAACGGTATCATCAACTCGATAACATGGATCTCTTCTTACTTTCCATAGAGTAAAATCCATGTTTTGAAATTACCAAAAATTTCACAATAACATGCAATGAGGGTTTGTGAATTGAAATAATTATTGTAACGAAAGTTTTGGGACGAATAAAAGAGGCCGTCTATGTGTTTATGGGGCGGGAAGAGGGATATGACATGTGGAAGTAATACGGAGCTGCTATACCGTAATTATATAATGACGATATTACCCTTGTGCTAAAAACAAAATGTAACGGTAGAAAACGTCGTTGACCGACGGAAAACGGGTCAAAGGACGCAATCGGCCTCAAAAAACTTGAGGAGGGACGCACGGAGACGTGTTTCAAAAGTTAAGGTGCATGGCGATGTTTCGTGGAAAGTTTAGGGACCAACGATGAATTTTTGTCTAAGAAAAAGCTAATTACCATAGGGATCCAGGGCGGGAGGCGGAGATAGTAGGGGCAGGATGGGGCATTTGCCTAGCACAAAATTTTGTATGTTCTTTTTTTTTTTTTTTTTTTTTTTTTTTTTTTTTTTGATATATATATATATATATATATATATATATATATATATATATATATATATATATATATATATATATATATATATATATATATTCCTAATAAAAATGATATGGCTATTTGTATGTTTACCCCTAACAACAAAGTTTGTAGTGCAATTTTGCATTGTTTGCCCCTCGACAATATACTTCTAGATCCGACATTGAGCTCTATGATCAGCCTAAGTTTTTAATTAAGGCTTAAACTTCACATCATTTATAGCTACTTTACTTGTTGTTCTGGTGGCATAGGTTTTGAAGTTAAATATTGACCACTGCTGTCTACTAGTGCTTGCATGCAATCCCATATTTATCAACAACTTCTTCAAGATGACGCTGATCGGTTGAACATTTGTACACACCACTTATATACTCTTGGCTAGAAAGTATATGTATGTAGCTAATTAATACTTACCTTAACTGAAATTGATTGGTTTTGTTCGTGAACTTGGCTGTAGTTCCTCAGCTGATATAAAACCAAAGGGGCCCAAAATCAATGTGGCTCAAAGTGAAAAAGTGATATGCCTAAAACTTTAGCTGATGTATAAACCAAGAGGGGCCAAATTCAATCTAATAATAGTAATAAAGTAAAAGTATGCAGAAATGCAGAATAAGCAAAGGCTGCATGTATTGGGCTAAAAGGGTCTGGGCTCACTACAGTTGTTTGGCCATGTTAGATTCCTGGGTGCTTTATTCATCCCATAAAGTTGGGCATGACTTTTTCTTCGTGATCTTTTACAAAAAGTTATTGGTTTTCATAAGAACTATTATTATGCGAGGTGTCGAAAACATTATTCTTTTGCTAAGTAAGATATTATATGAACCAGTTTAATTGATTTTTAATATAATTGGACATGGAACCAAACAAAATTAAAGAAATAATAATGATGGTAGAGAAAGAGTGATTCTTTTGTGCGCTGTCTTAATAAAAATTAATATTGCAGTTTACTTTTAAAATGACATAGAGTTGAAAAGGCATTGGGCCTCGTAGATCTTTTTTAGGGCACTTTCATTTGTCTAATAAAGTGGGCCAGTAAGATATAATTTATGGGGCTAGTTAAATATCTGAAAATTTGAAATCATCGTCACCTTATCCTTTTCAACAAAAGTTTTGCATTTTCTTTTGTGAAAAAGGACAAAAATAACCAATATCGCTTATTAGAGTAAATTGCAAGAATCGTCCATGCGGTTTGCCCAAATTGCAGATTTCGTCTCTGAGTTTTCAAAAGTGCAAGCGGCCTCCCTGTGAGGAGTTTTTGGTTCCGTTTTGGTCTCTGGTCATTGCAGAAATGGTCCATCTGGTTTGCTCAAAATTGCAAGTTTAGTCCCTGGTCAGGGACCAAAATGGAACAAAAACTCTCCACAGGAAGGCCGCCTGCATTTTCAAAAACTCAGGGACGAAATCTGCAATTTGAGAAAACCACAGGGACAATTCTTGCAATCTACTCCGCTTATTATAACTTTAATTATCATTGTAATGAATTCGAAATTTTTTCGCAATTTATTCTAATTAACATTTAACTAAACCTCTGATCATCCTTTTCATTATCTTACGTCTAGCACCTCATTAGAACTCCTTTAACCATAACATGATCTATCATCTTTTAATTACCTTAAATCCTAAAATTATAATCAATTTTTAAATACATATTTTATTAATACCCAAGTTTTATCCAAAAGCCAAACTACCCATAAAACTAGTAATGTCTTGCAACATTTTGCGGATTTTTAAAAAAATCACAAGGTTAAAATAGCAAGATTCACTTTGTGATTATTTTTTTAACAAATATATATATATATATATATATATATATATATATATATATATATATAGCAAGATGAACCTTGCTAGTTTTCTAAGAACTAACATAGTTTGACTAGCAAGGTCAACCTTGTATTAAAAAAAAAAAAAAGAAAAAAAAAAAAAAAAAAGGTCTTGCGATTTAAAAAAAAAAAAGTTAGCAAGGTTTTACCATTTTTTAAAAACTGCAAAATATAGTAAAACCTTGCTAGTTTCATGGGTAGTTTGACTTTTTGGTTAAAAATTGAATATTTAGTGAAATATGTTTATAAAATTGATTATTTTTTGTCATTTTCTCTTTCTTTTGTCACATTTTTAGTGGTGCAAAACATCTTCTATTGCATGAATAACAAGATACTATAAACAGAATTAACGAGAATATTAACGCGCGCTTTACTGTGGGATGTTTGGTTAAAGAAGTATTCTAATGTTCGTTTTGTTTGATTTGGTTTAGTGAAAGTGTGGTTGGTTGTTAGTTTGAACATATAAATATTTTTGTAAAGTGGCAAACTGCACATATGTAAAAAGAGCATTAAAGCTGATTTAGTCTTCTGCCAAATCGGTTCTAATAATCACATCGATGGAGCAGGTTTTGATCTATATCTAATTGATGTGCGGATTTTGGTCTACACGGAAGTTTTACTTCTCAAGGGATCTTGAGAAACTTACGATCCCCACCAGGCAGTGTACCTGACCGATGTAGTATAGTGAAGTGGCAAGTACCGGGGGATTGATCGTTCTCCACAGGGAATAATGTTCATTATGATTGAAATTAATCTAACTACGTCTAGAGGTGAGGGATGATTCTTTTTGTATTTTTATATTTTATGGAAAGCAAATAAAATCTCGGGTTTTTGGAAGAGTGGGCAGAATTAGTTGCTAGTCAACTAACCCAAATAACTACTAATGCAATAAAAATAAAATAAAATGTGAAACTATAAATGGAGAAAATGTGTTTACTTAGATTTCATTACTCCCTAGTTATCTTTTATTGATTGATAAGCTTGTTACAATTGCGTGGGTGATGGGTTGCATTCCTTAATGCCAATTGTGGGGCCATGTACAATCTTCACCAACTCTATAAGTTTCTATCTCTTCCTATGGTGACATGTTAAGTATCCATACCATGGCCTCCTTAATAGTTACTTATGCATTAAATACAACCATTAAAATCGTAGTACACATCCGATTCATGTTTCTTAAGACGTTCAAACAAGTTACCGAATAGGAGATTAGCCAGTTTTCTTAAGCCTAACATCGATTAACAATCACCCAACAACAATTAATAACCAACCATCAATCAATTATTAGGTTTCACTACATCTAAGCAAACACAAATAAACCTAGCCTAGCATGTTAAAAGAAAGACAAGCGTAAGATAAAATCAAACAACACATAGACTGTTGTAAATATTATGGGCTTGTGTATATTCACAATTTAGCCCATTAGCCCATTAGGGTGTAACATGTGCTTATTTACACTATAAGTACTACACATTTGTAACCTCTTGGGATCATCTTAATAAGAATTCTCTTAATCCTCTCATTCTTGTGTTCTTGTTATTTATTCTTGTTCATTACATTTATAATACGTTATCAGCATGATAGTCTCGACAGAAAAATAGTAAGATAGAGATACGGGTGTTACGGTTGATTTTTTTTTTTTTTTTTTTTTTTTTTTTTTTTTTTTTTTTTTTTTTTTTTTTTCTGAATTCACGATTGCATTTGGATAGGTAAGTATCCATGCCATTATTTATATAAGATTAATGATTGCGTATGTCAAAGAAGATACGATATGTTAATGCAATAAATTATGAATTTCATATATGACTGAATTTGTATATTAGTCCATGATAATATTTTTTTTCATATGTGATATGTTAATGATCATTATTTTTTGTTTAAGTATCCATGTCTAATTATTGATATAAGATTAATGATTGCGTATGTCAAAGAAGATATGATATGTTAATGCAATAAATTATGAATTTCATATATGACTGAATTTGTATATTAGTCCATGATAATATTTTTTTTCATATGTGATATGTTAATGATCATTATTTTTTGTTTAAGTATCCATGTCTAATTATTGATATGTTAATTTGTATATTGTTCAATATAAATTATTGATATCAACGTAAAAAAAAGACGGATGGAGTTTTTGTACTGACAATTCAAACTTCTAGTCATGGATTCATTCATTAGCATTCGTAGTAAATCCATCTTCCAAAAGGTATATTTTAAACATTGATATATTAGTTGATCACTTGATTGTGATGCTAGATTACACTGTAACTATTTATATCACCAAAATGGCGACGAATTGTTAAGTATATCTTCATATTTATCTTTTGAACTCTATTGTAATTTACAAGGACAATAAATGTTTTATTGTGGTTACATAAAGAGTATTATGATTTATTTTCTTGTTAATCTCTTAAAATCTCTTGTAGTTTACAAGAACAATACATGTTATATTATGATTACATAACAAGAATTATGTTATATTCTATTGTTAAAATTTTCAAACTCTCATGTAATTTACGAAAACAATAGATGTTTTATCATGATTACAAAGAGAGAATCAAAACAACATAGTCATCATGTTATGGTTGAAAAAAAAAAGAAAAAAATAGAACCTCAAAGTTCTAATATGGTTCTTTCAAGAATCAATATGAAAAAAGAAATCATAACCTCATGTTATGACTGAAAAAAATATCATAACCCCAACTTATGAGTAAAAAAAAAAAAAAAAAAAAAAGGTATGAACCTCAAGTTCTACTACGATGAACATAATCGAAATCACATAACCTCATGTTATGTTACAGAAAAAAGAAAAATAGAACCTCAAAGTTCTACAATGATCTCATTAAGAGAATCAAAAGTATCATAACCTCATGTTATGATTATGTTTTTTTTTTAGAACCTCGTGTTCTATTTTGATTATCAAAAGAATAAAAATAACATAGCCTCATGTTATGTATGCAAAAAAAAAAAAAAAAAAAAAAAAAAAAAAAAAAAAACAATTAGAACCTCACGTTCTAATTTGATTCAGTTAATAGAATCAATGACATAACCTCATGTTATGTTAGAAGAAGTAAAAAATAAAACCTCGAGTTTTATTATGATTTCCTCAAGAGAATCAAGTAACACAATCTCGTGTTATCATTATTTATTTATTAAACCTCAAGTGCTATTATTGCTACTTATATAATTATTTTTTTTTTATTCATGCTATACTTATTTGAGAGTTTTAGGTAAAATTATACACTCTTTATATGTAGTAGAGATAATTGCTTAAAATAGGTGTTCAAGTATGACTCGGAAAGAAGAAGGATGATGACAACAAAGAAGTAAGTT
Source organism: Artemisia argyi (assembly GCA_030686995.1). NCBI lineage: Eukaryota > Viridiplantae > Streptophyta > Magnoliopsida > Asterales > Asteraceae > Artemisia > Artemisia argyi. The sequence goes on from CM060680.1 coordinate 98,444,941, forward strand.
GGTTGGGTCCTTGTTGAAGGTCGACGTTCAGTATAACTTTTAATAATAAAAGAGGTTAGTTTCAAACCCAAGATTTTTGTTAATCGTATTATTTACTAAATTCTGGATTTTTAAATTGACCGAAATATTATAACACACCATCTATGATTCATATAAGAACATTACCTCCACAGTAATACAGTATAAGGTATAATAGTATTATTACGTAGTATTTGTTAAGGTCACCCTTGTTTATATAATTGACATCAAATACTATTGTTACTACTATATATGTTTACGAAACAAATTCATTGGGCCATCTAGATCTATTGATTGCCTGGTTAATTATTGTTTGTGTATGTTTGCATTCTGATGATGGTTATCCATCATATCTACATATATGTATTTTATATTGTGAACATGAACATGGCCAATTTATGCATGTTGGCAATTCAGTATGCTCAATATGAATGAATTAGTAAAAACAATATATATTTAGAAAAAAAAATCGTACGGCATGACATTAATCCTAGAAAAAAAAAATATATGTTTGTTAATTTCCTTAATATATTATGACAATGCTTTAATGCTTGATCGGTGTGGTAACAAAGTTATGAGCTATATGAGACTCGAAATTAACACCTAGGATGGGACATTGATTTGTTAACTAATTCAGCTTCTTAAGATCGGGTCAATATTAGTATATACTCTTGTATTAGATGACGCAAACCCTATATGGTTTCGCATATGTTTTCTGCGTGATATCTGCTAATATTCTGTAATCACTGTGACGTATATGTTTAGCAATATTGATTTTGTTATGTTTAGCTCAAATCACAATAGAGACTAATTAATAGTTTTCGTAAACGCGGCATATGTTTTGCTAAAAAATGTAATCACTGTGTGGACTTTTGATGATTATAACTGTAAATTTTTTTAGGAGAACCTCGTCTTCTTCATGAGGACCTTAAAAGGGAATAGTTAACGATGAAATATTTGTTAAATTATGGTAAAATCTCAAGGATATATTACCACATAAAAGTAAGTAATATTCCAAAAATCTCGCTATGATTGTATGCACCTCAAGCTGCATTAAAAAAAAAAAAAAGCATAAGCGAGTTCGGTCTCACAATTTCAGTGTTAGATCTGAATTAAAAAGAAAATATATAACGGTGAAAGATCCGTTAAATGTATGTCAAAATCTAAAAGAAAGATTTTACTATCATAAGCAAGAGATTCTTGCAAATGCGAGCATATTTTTCGCAATATTAAGTAGTACATCTGAATGATGAAAAGAAAAAATGCGAAGAGATGGTTAATGCCTCGAATATATACATATATCGAGAACGTTGCTTTGATATAAAAGAAATGGGCATGTTTGAATAAACACGATAAACCCGTTTACTAAATTTGCTCCATATTGTCGTGTTAAAAGAAACTGGTTGGCAACCTCAAGTTGCAACATAAAGATCTCCATTACTTCAAGAGAATGTGATAAAATGATCAACATAAGATGTTCATTCCCTCAAGTTGAATGAGATAAAATGATCAATATGAGATCCTCATTTCCTCATGTGAATGTGATAATGTAACGATAAATGGTTAAAGATCATTTATCATGGTAAATGCTATGGTCGAGGTAGTATGACAATGACAAACCACTAGTGGTGGCGTAAATACACTGAGAAAGGAGGAAACAAAAATAATATTTATGCAAAAATGCAATGTGATGTATATGAAATACAAGTGTGTCAAAGATATTACACACTATATTCATAGATTTAAAAATCTATGCTTGCGAATTTTGCTCCACAAAAGAAATATAAAATTGTCATGAGAAACGAAGTTAAGTATTAAAGATACATTATATTCTTTTGTATCTTCCTCAACATGCATTATATAAAGATTAGTAAAAGCTAATCATAGCCATAACATAAGTTTATGAGCTATAATTATAATTTTTTGGCATGACCGGTTACACCATCCCGAGTCATTAATGATGCGAAACAATTGAAGAACAAGATTCTGCAATATAAATGGTATTTTCTCTCAAAAGAAGTTGATTATTAATCTATCAACTAGAATGAGGACTCAATTCCTCAATTTTCTGGAAAGAAAACAAATGGATACATGTAGGCATAAAAATCCATTGTATGAACCATTTAGAGTTTAAAATTGATGCATCGTCTAAATGGTCATCAAATTGCAACCTCAAGTTTGCATGATTAATAGCTCAAAATTAGCCTAAAATTCCAGAGTAAGTATTTCATCATGAATATTCGATGAATTACTTAAAATTTTCAATGACATTGAGAGAAATTTTTTGTTGTTGTATGGGGCTATATTATAATATATACAACAAACAAAATTAGCATCATGCCAATATATTATTATAAATCCTCCCTTTTATAAATGGTTTTGGTTATAAACCAAACATATCCCATTTCATTTTTCCTGTGTGCAATTACACCACCTAAATGCACATATATGGGATATAGAAGATGGATAATTCCTTCAGGAGGAGAGAAGTAGCTACAAATTCAGAATGAATTATCATATTCTATTGATCCTCGAAAGAAATTTTATGAATTGATTATTAAATGGATAATCTAATAGCAATAATATTATATTATATGAATATAAAATTTAATTAATTAAATTAATATTAAAGATTAAAAAAGTAGATAAACGTTGGCTAAAAACAAAATTTCAGCTACTCATGCTCTGATTATAAGTTGTCCCTCAAGGACACTATTTTATTATGACATGCCTCAAGCATTGTAGACAAATCGATTCCAAATAAAATCCTCGATGAAAAATATGGAGCATGAAAACAAGATGGTTGTTCGAGGTATAAAAGACCCTATGATAGTCTCATAAAGAGACACTAGACATTAAGGTTCCGAAGAACCTCAGATAGCTAATGAGATCTCAGTTAATTCTATCTTGTTTTGAATTATTATGGAATCGAAACATAAACGACGTCGATAAATTTGTTTACATACAATATAGCGCTTGCTATTATGCATAATGAGGATCATAAATAAATTATTATTCAAAAGTGAAAATACGAGAAGTATTGGGACATGATGTTCATACACATGAATGTGTAAAATCTATTGGATATACACCAGTATTTGTGCGAGTGAGAAATAAGAGCTCTAAAGTTGTGTCCTTTAAGACATGAATTGTGAATAAATAAATTCACAAAAGCACGAAGTTGATTATTAGAAGACATATTGTCTCGAGGTGGACGTAAATGTCTTATTGATATTTTACGAGACAAAGTATTTAAATTGCTTTAATTGAGTTTTATTAGAGCTCTCATATTCCATGAAGGATCTGTAATGCCTCAAGCATACCTAACAACTTTAACTTATTGAACCAATTAATAAAGTTCTCAAGAACTCTACTGGATCAAATTGAATGAATCCTTATATGGATAAAATCATTCGGACGCATATTATATGAATTGCTTTAATAATTAATATGCGTCAAGAGAGTGCATTTTTCTCTTTTTAATATTTGTATTAGCAATGTATGTTTTCCAACCAATGCATTTGATATTGGGTTGGAAGCTACACCTATATTTTGTTATCTTTGCAGGACATATACATAACATCCAAAGTTTGGTGGATTTTATAACAAACTCTTTGCCGACAAAAAGTGTCTGAGCAACTGCTTCGGAAGATTGACATCCGACGCTTGAAAGATATATATTTGAGGAGGAGTATTATGCGCACTGCACTCTTTTTCCCTTCATCAATTTTTTATCCCATTGGGCTTTTCTTGATAAGGTTTTTAATGAGGTAGTCTATAGCGTATAATAAACGGTGAATATCCAAGGAGGAGTGTTGTAAATATTATGGGCTTATGTATATTCACCATTTAGCCCATTAGCCCATTAGGGTTTAACATGTGCTTATTTACACTATAAGTACTACATATTTGTAACCTCTTGGGATCACCTTAATAAGAATTCTCTTAATACTCTCATTATTGTGTTCTTATTATTTATTCTTGTTCGTTACATTTACAATATAGACATATTAAATGATTGATAGATTACTTATCTTCAATTAAACATGGAAGAGACATGGGTATGAAACCCTTAAATACTTTTGAAATTCGACCTAGGGTTTGTGTGACAAAGTTCCTCTCCAAAGTTGCACACTTCAATGATCAATCAATGATCAAAAGATGATAAAGTAATGGTACAAGCCTTCTAGTCTACTGGAAAATCACCTACCCTAACCCTAGAATCGGACTTAGGGTTTGGGGCACAAAGGCAGACACTAAACATGATATCGGGTCTACTTGCCGTCAAGTATAGTAAACTACCTATCATTCCTCTATACTTGGTGTTATCTACGGACTCACCTTCATCATCCTTTGTGAGTTTCACTTCCATAGACATGGGAGTTTTCATGGGTTTTGAGTCTTCTAGGCCAAATTTCTTAAGCATTTCCTTAATGTACTTAGATTGGTTAAAGAATATTCCATCTTCTAATTGTTTTATTTGTAATCCTAGGAAGAAGTTTAGTTCACCCATCATACTCATCTCAAACTCATCATAAATGATTTTGGAAAATTCATCACACATGTCTTGACAAGTTGATCCAAATATAATGTCATCAACAAATATTTGAACAATGATGAGATTTGGGTTTTTTCTTTTAGTGAAAAGAGTGTTATCTACCATTCCCATGGAATAATCATGTTTAATAAAGAAAGCTTTTAATCGATCATACCAAGCTTTGGGAGCTTGTTTGAGTCCATACAAAGCTTTCTTTAACTTATAAACATAATCAGGTTTTGCGAAGTCAATGAATCCTGGAGGTTGTGCCAAATAAACCTCCTCATTGATAAAACCGTTAAGGAATGCACTTTTCACGTCCATTTGGAATAACTTAAAATCTAGGGCGCATGCATAGGCAAGTAATATCCTAATAGATTCTAGTCTAGCTACGGGGGCATAAGTTTCGTCATAATCAATTCCTTCTTGTTGATTATAACCTTGGGCAACTAACCTAGCTTTATTTCTAGTTACTATTCCATTTTCATCTAACTTATTCCTATATACTCATTTAGTTCCTATGATGGTCATATTCATAGGATTTGGGACTAATTCCCAAACATCATTTGCCTTAAATTGATTTAATTCTTCTTGCATAGCTATAACTCAACTTTCATCTTTTAAAGCCTCATTAATATTATTAGGTTCTATTGCTGAGAGGAAACAAAAGAAGTTATTTTTATCTTGGGCTTGTGACCTAAGGGTTCTTTGGTTAAGATGTCCTATTATATTATCTAATGGATGTGATCTAGATTCTTTAACATTTACAATTTCGTTATTTCCTAAGTCAATGTCTTCATTATCATTTCCTATGGGTTTTGTTTTACTAACCTCAATAGCTTCATCTTCGACTAAGTCATCATCTTCTAAAGGTAATGTTTTAGGAGGTGGTGGTGTTTCATCAAATGTTACATTTAGTGATTCTTCTACTTTCATAGAGTGTTTGTTAAGTATTATATATGCTTTACTATTTTGTGAGTATCCTAAAAATATTCATTCATATGATTTTGGATCAAACTTAGTGAGGTAATCCTTAGTGTTTAGAATATAACATTTACTTCCAAATACCCTAAAGTAGCTCAAGTTTGGTTTTCTACCTCTTAGTAACTCATAAGGAGTTTTTCCTAGAATTCTCCTAATTGATACTCTATTAATAATATATGTTGATGTATCTACTGCGTGACACCAAAATTTTTGTGGGATGGATTGTTCATTTAACATTGTTCTACTCATTTCTTATAGTGACCTATTTTTTTATTTCTACTACGCCATTTGATTGAGGAGTACGAGGAGCGGAGAAATTGTGAGATATTCCATTTAAATCACAATATTTTCCGAATTGTACTTCGTTGTCAAATTCCCTACCATGGTCCGTCCTAATGGCTACTATTGTGCATCCTAATTTATTTTGAATCATTTTACTAAATATTTCGAATTTTTCAAAGGCTTGGGTCTTGTCACTTAAAAACCTAGTCCACGTGTATCGTGAATAGTCATCTACTATCACTAAGGTATATTTGTTTCCTCCATAGCTCCGCACAACGGATGGACCAAAAAGATCCATATGTAATAATTCTAGGCACCTAGTAGTGGATACTATATTCTTAGCTTTGTGACTAGCATGAACTTGTTTTCCAATTTTACATGCATCACAAAAATGCTTGTCATATTTTAAATTATGCAAGTTTCTAACTAGTTCTTTAGAGGCCAAAGATTGTATTTGTTGCATGTTTGCATGTCCTAATCTCCTATGCCACAATGTGGAGTTTTCGTCTAGGGTCGTTAGACATATCCTATCCTCAGGTTTGTTTCCTAGTTTCATAACATATATGCCTCCTTTCCTAATTCCTCTACATATAATCTTTCCATTCTTAACTATTTCGCTATCCTCTTCGGTAAAGGTAACTCTACATTTATTATCGCATATTTGCCCTATACTAAGCAAGTTATATGTTAAATTATCTACATGCTCAACATTTTCAATAGTAAGTGAGTCTTGAGAAATCGTACCTTTGCCAATGATTTTTCCACGCAAGTCACTACCGAAAATAACGTTACCTCCATTGTATGCCTTATACGTAGAAAATAGTTTGCGGTTCCCCGTCATGTGCCTCGAACATCCGCTATCCTTGATCCATTCGTCAGGCTCCATGTCAATTCCTAAACATATTTCGTCGGTTGCTTTTGCCACAAAACACTTTTTGTCTCTTGGTTTTTCCACTTCTTCTTTGTCACTATCACTCCATGTTCCACTAACAAAGGCGCCTTGATTTTCATAACCCGACGGCTTCAGACATTCACCAATGAGTTGATTTGGACTTCCACATCTAAAGCACTTTCTTTTCCCGTTGTTATCACTTCTATTTCTTTGGAACGGTTTTCTTTCGTCTCGTGGTGATCTAGTGAATCTTCCTCGTCTCTTGAAGAATTTCTTGAATTCTCTTACGGCCATTGCATATTCTTCGTCTTCACTCTCGTCACTTGAGTCATCATCGTCACTAGGTTCCTTTTTGGCTTTTAGAGCAATGGATTTGGTTTGTTCTTTCTTGACTTTGACCGTTTCCGAATCTCTTCTTATAATTTCTTCATGGACCTTCAAGTTTCCAATAAGTTCATCAAGTGATAACGTCATCAAATTCTTTGACTCTTCAATTGCCGTGACCTTAGCTCGCCATTTTGGATGCAATGCCCTAAGAAATTTCCTAACACAATTTTTACTAGAAAATGTCTCATCAAGTGCTTTTAAACTTGTGATAATAGTGTTAAATTTAGCAAAAGCATTATCAATTGATTCCTCTTCCGGAATCGTAAATTGTTCATATTGTTTTACAAGAAGATCTATTTTATTATCTTTGACTTGACTATTACCTTGGTGAGTAATAAGTAGTGATTCCCAAATTTCTTTGGCGGTTTTACACATAAAAATTCTTTCATATTCTTTACGTGGTAACGCATTATAAATTACCATTTTAGCTTCATTATTTTTTGCTAGTTTCTTTTTCAAATCATCATTTTGTTTTTCAAAAGGTACAATTTCATCCTTTTTAGTTTTCGGATTTTGTTGAGTGGGAGGAAAATCACCAAAGGTTATAACATGCCAAAGATCAAGATCTTTTGATTTCACATAAGTTTCGAATCTATTTTTCCAATATAAAAATCCATCACTTTCAAATAGTGGTGGTCTTTGCATAGATTGCCCTTCTAAATATTTTTCAGATTCCATAGATCGTTACAAGTTTTAAAATACAATATATTTTAAAAATCTTGCTAGACGTGGCTCTTGATACCAACTGTGGAAAACTAGAAGGGGGGGGGGGGGGTTGAATAGTTTTACGTCTTTTTAATTTGTTATAAAAAATTGTTTGAGTGTTTTCTTTATTTTCAAAAATTTAGATTCGATAATATGTGATTTCAAGTGTTGCACAATATGAACAACAATAAATATGTACGATATAGCAATAATAATGTAAGTAAAGAGATAAGTGAGAGATGGAAAGATCGAACCGCGAGACAAGAGATTTATAGTGGTTCGGCTACAAGGACACCTTCCTTGCCCTACTCCACTCCCCGAGCACCTAACTCGAGAGTTTTCTTCACTATGTCAACAAGCCCCCTTATGGCGGAGAAAACCTTACACACCAATGTACACACCACAACTTCGTCACAACTAAATCACAACTTCTACACAACCTCTTCACACTAATCTACTTCACAACTTTCTACTTCACACCTATCTACTTCACACCAATTCGTCTTCACAACTTTCTACTTCACACCTATATACTTCACACCAATCTTCTTCACTACAATCTACTTTCTAACTCTTCTCCTTCACAACAAACTACTAACCAATCACACTATCTATAAACTTAACTAAACTATCTACTATCAAATATTCACAACTAATTACACAAAGAGATAGATACTATTGATGATGCTCTAACAACTTGGATGTGGAGGTCACAACAAGTTGTAATACTTCGTGTCTAGGAGGATAGAAGTATTCTTCTCTTGCACTTGAAAGGATGATGTTTAGATCACTTTGAAACAAAGATTTATGTATGTATGATCAAAGGATTAAGAGAATAGAAATGGAGATCTAGAACAGAAAGTTTAGGAGTGCAAAAGGTGAGAAAAATCTGTGAAATGAACTAGTATTTATATGAAGCAAAAATACTGTTCTAGAGCATGGCCGGTCCCCTTAATAATTAAGGGGGCCGCCTTATGAATTAAGGGGGCCGCCCCTTCAGAACGTTGGAATTTCTTGTCCTTTTGTGGGGAAGGTTTTTCTGGATAAAGTTTTCCATTTTTGGTTGGAAATTTGAAATCATATATTTATAGTGATTTAAACATATTCTTTTAATTCCAAAAATGTTTTATAAAAGATATTAAGTGTTTATGACATTTTATAAAAGTTCTAGTGATTTAGAAAAATTTTCCTTTGATCATAGATTGCAATAAACACTTTGTTTATTCATACCTTAAGTGACTTGGATGTAAAGAGAATATTAATCACTAAATACTTGTTTATGTCATAAATTTTAGTTCAATGGGTTTATGTTTTGTAATTATCAAAACATAGAGATATTGATAATATGTTAATAATGTTTTTAGGCATTATTTATGTCAACATACTAGCACAAAGAATGTTTGGATACTCTCATCTCTCAGGTGTCATAAAACAAAATATAACCAATGGAAATGGAAAAATATCACTCACTACCTGTCATAGCAAATAGATTACCATAGGCTTGGGAAAGGATAAAAAACCTCAACCACTTGGCGTAAGCATGTAGGAAAAACTATCAAAGGGGTCTTTTTCAAGGGTTATAATGTTAGGTGTAGGGATATGGAAAACACGGTTTGTTGGATAAAGGATATTTTGCTGGTGGCAAGTTAATTATCTTAGTTAATTACATGTACAATGTGGAAAAATATCACTCACTACCTGTCATAGCAAATAGATTACCATAGGCTTGATAAAGGATAAAAAACCTCCACCACTTGGCATAAGCATGTAGGAAAAACTATCAAAGGGGTCTTTTTCAAGGGTTATAATGTTAGGTGTAGGGATATGGAAAACACGGTTTGTTGGATAAAGGATATTTTGCTGGTGGCAAGCTAATTATCTTAGTTAATTACACGTACAATGTGGCATTGCTAAGCTAAGACTCGACTTAACTTAGGCTAATAAATGAATAACATAAACTCAAATGAAAACAAAAGAAAATGGGATGGTAGTCCGTATGTTTTTTCTTTTTCTTTTTTCTATTTTTTTTTTTCATTTTTCTTGATTTTTTTTTGAGTTTTGATTTTATTTTTGATTTTATTTTTGATTTTTTTGCATACATTCTTGCCATACCATCCAAAATAATACATCAAGGGGCTCGGTTCTCCCCTTACACTTGAACTTTTACATACTTTACATGTAACTAATCTAAATACTCGAATCAAGATAATTAAAACACTTGGAGTACGTTAAAAAATTAACGCGCATATGGGGGTAATAAATGATGTTCTTCCCCATTACTCTATTACACTAGTACTTTACCCATAAATCTCAATCGTCCCAAAACAATATGTACAAGATATGACTCGACTTAGCAATCATGTAATCAATTAGACAATTAACTAAGGGTTTAACAAATGTTGTAACAATAATGCACTAAAGATGAGTGCATACAAGGAAGGCTAAGGCAATTTGGGTGTAAATTTGGGGGTGGATTGTAAACAAAGTCTTCCTTTAAGTAAGATGCTTAAAGTTAGAAACGAAAAAGATAGGCTTTGAGGGGTGTACTAGGGGTATCGTGTACTAAAAATGAGTACAACGCAAAGGTGTGGGAGAATTACTTGACCAATGAAGTCAATGTGATTACAAAAAGAAACAGGCTTAAAAATATGGGTTATCATATGCCTCTCATCATGTAGTAATTCCAACTACACGAATGTAGTCTTACATGTGGTCTTGGAATGAATCACTAACGCAAGTTCTAGAATCTAAATGCTACCGGTACTCACATAAGCTCTAAGGCTTTTCCTAAAATATCTAGGGGCAAACCTCACATATTTGGGGTGGAAATTTGTTAGGAATACGATTATTCATATGAAAGACTCGGTCACCCCGAGTATCTATTAGCATTATGTTAGCTCGTAGTCATTACTATCATTAGTTAATATTAGGTTAGTTTAAGTAACATCGTGAAGGAAGGACGGGTCTTTACCCACTATACACCCGATCCACAGCCCGACAGTAGGGCATTTTGTAATAACTATAAATACCCCTCTCCCACCAAAGGATAGGGTTGGACCTTCTCATTCTTACAAGCTAATACACTTACATTTTCTCTCAAGGTTCCAACTCTCTCTCTCTCTCTCTCTCTCTCTCTCTCTCTAAGATCTCTCTAGAATTCATCTTATATTTGGTCCATACTACACAATTCCATACGTGTATATCATTATGAGTATATTACAATTGGTATCAGAGCCATGGTTTCATCCTAGGATTGTTGGTGCTCGAATTTATAGCTTAGTTTTGTGTTTTTCCTTGGTTCGAATAGTATAGGAAGAAAATTTTTTTGTATGAATTCATTTGTGGATTGGTTTGTGATTTGATTTTACTTTTAGGTTTAGATGTGTTAGAGTTACTTAGTTTTACATTTGGAGTGGTTGAATCACTCGTTTGTTGGGTGAAAATTGTAATTCGAGTTAGTATTCTTATTAGCGAGTTGGTGTTCTATGGGTATTTCAAAATAGCGAGTTGGTCAGTTTTGTCTTTACCAGTAGCGAGTTGTTAGACTTGTCCGCTTTTGAATCTAGCGAGTTGGTACTTAGCTAGTTGGCAGTCTAGCGAGTTGCATGACCAGAGTTTTTATTTTCAGCGAGTTGCTTCTTCAGCGAGTTGTTATATCTGGCGAGTTGGTGAATTCAGTGAGTTGGTTCATTTAGCGAGTTGCTGTTTTGGCGAGTTAGTGAATTCAGCAAGTTAGTTCATTTAGCAAGTTGGAGTTTTAGCGAGTTGGTGAATTCAGCGAGTTGGGTCATTTAGCAAGTTGCTGTTCTAGCGAGTTGATTCTAGAGAGTTGTCCCTAGCGATTTGCCAAAGTTGCGGTTTGACCAAAGTTGATTTTTTACGTCAAAACTTCAAACGGCCGTAACTTTGGAACCGTAACTCCGTTTTCAGCGAAATACCTGTTAAAACGACCGTAACAGGCTGAATATTGGGAGGTTTCACTACAATGTCATGAAATGAATTTTTCGAGCCCCAAATCAGCTATGGAGTGAAGTTATGTAGGTTTTAAGGTTTCAGACCATAATTTCACCATAACAACTTGCATCAACCGAACAAAATCTCTACTAAACAACATATAACCAAGTTCATCAAACGATCATCAATTTTAGCACATATTCTCTCATCATTGTGCCGATCCAATAGTTATCATAACATATCTCAAGCATCATTTCACGGTTTCTTTTGTTGACTTTAGTAAAACCTCGAGAAAGAATCTCAGTTTAAGTCACGAGAGTTGTAAAATCCCGTTTAAGACTACAACATGTCAAACACTTCGGATTCAGTCATAGCTGAGTGATGAGGCGAAAAATGAACCATTTTTAGGGGGTCATTTAAGCCCGGAATTGAACTTATTTGATCAAATATTGCCCTCAATCGTTCCTTTTGTGATTTTAGGTACTTTGGGAGTGAATTCTGGAAAAGGAAGCATTTTGGACATTTTTGGAGCATAAAAGTGAAGAAAACGGCAAAGACTTAATTTTCCATGCTGGGAACAGTACCTGACGGCGTCAAGAAGGAAAATATGACGGCGTCAAGAGCAAAATGCATGACGACCCAAAGAAAACGTGACGGCGTCAGAAGTAGGGCGTCAAGAGTTATTTTGGTGACGGCCTGGAGCAGGATTACACATGACGGCGTCAGACCCAGATCTAGGCAGTCCGAGAACTTTATTGGCGGCGAGATGACGGCATCAGAAATTTACTCTTGACGCCGTCACCTCACAAAATCTATATATACTTTTCTATTTTTCATTCATTAAAAGAGGAACTTATGTGGAGAATACTAGGGCCGAACCTAATAAACCCTAGGTCGTTTGTAACAGTATTTTCAAGGGTTTTCACCCCTTGAAACCTTTCATGTTCAATTAAGATAAGTCTTCTTTCAATTCATTCAATATGTCTATGTGTTTGAATATATCTTATGCTTGTCTTGATTTTAACATGCTAGGCTAGATCTTTCATGTGTTTGCTTAGATGTAATGAAACCTAGATGTTGATTATAGGTTGATTGCTTGTTAATAGTTGTAATGGATGAATGATTTCAATGTTAGGCTTAAGAAAACTGGTAGATCTCCATTGTGTAACTTGCTTGAACGTCTTAAGAAACATGAACCGATGTGTACTAGGTTTTTATGATTGTATTTAATGCATGAGCGAATTCTAGTGATCCCATGTTAGGAGCTTCTTAGCCGGCTCAACATAGGAGTGAAGTAGGAGCTTATAGGATTGGGGAAGTAAGTACGCCACCCCATGAATGGTATTAAGGAATACAATCCGTCATCCACGCAACTGTAACAAGTAATTAACCTGTAAAAGATATCTAGGGAGTAGTGAAATCTAAGTAAACACAATTCTCCCATATATTGCTCACACCACTAGTTTAAATTAGTTTATTTTCATTTTTGTTATTTTATTTTGATTGCATCTTAGTAATTGGTTTAGTTGACTAGCAACTAATTCCGCCCACTCTTCCAATACCCGAGATTTTTATTTGCTTTTCTAAAATATAAAAAAATACAAAAAGAATCATCTTTCACCTCTAGACCTAGTCTTTAGGCTTTCTAATCCTAGCGATACTATTCCTAAGTTGAACGATCAATCCCCCGGTACTTGTCACTATACTATACTACAACGATCAGGTACACTGCCTGGTGGGGGTTGTAAGCTTCTCGAGATCCCTCGAGAGGTAAAGCCTGGTGCAATTCCCACGCATCACTGAGATACTTAAACTATATGACATGGTTGATGAACAAAAGATTCCTTACAAAGTACAACCAACAAACGTTGTCTATTCAGATATTGTTGACATGGGAAATAGCAATGTTGACCCATATGAACAACATGTGAAACAAAACGAAGTGTCTGTTGAACCAAGTGAGGCATCTTCTATTATAAATGATGATAATGTGTTGCATGAATAAAGGATTCCTAACAATGTACAACAAACGAACGCTTATGTGAGGCATCTTCTTTTTATTAGGTCTACTTGCTAGATTCCTTTCTAGTAAGATTTTATTTTTATTTTTAGGTTTTCTTTAGTCTACCTTTTTCTTCGTGCCTCTGTTAGTAAAATAAATTCATTGACTATTCCGTGGACCATTATGGAAAACGCGAATCCACCCCTTTCCCCTAGAGAAGTGGCTTTGTTACGTGAACAAATTGAGAGTGAGATTAGGGAACTTAGGGAGCTTAATAGGTTGATTGAGGTTGAGCTCGATCATGCATTTAGTGACCTAGCGACCGCCTTGTATTCAAATAAGGACCTATGGGCTAAAGATTTTGAGGATGTTGTTGAGGACCTTGAAGAAGGGGAGATTGATCCAAAGCTAGATGATTATTTTAATCTATACCCCACTAAGGAGGAGATTGCATACTATAATAATCTTATTGATAACCCTCGACCTCCTTTTACTAGAATCGAATCTATGATAAAGAGAGGCGATCCTAAGAATGCTAAGATACCATGTATGATTGGGTATAGACATATTGACAATGCTTACATTGATTTTAAATCCCCAATCAACATTATGTCCTCAAGTGTCTATAATGATATAGTGAAAACAAGACTTGGACCTAGAAGAGATCCCAAATACCCCGGTGGAGTTTGTAACTTTGTCGGGAGAATTAAAGGTCTACATGTCTTTGTTGGGAATTTTACTTATATCACTGACTTTATGGTTGTTGAAGATCTTGCTAATGTTATTGATTGTCGCTTATCCAATGTTGTGTTTGGTAAACCGTTTGTTGAAAAGTCCAAGTTAGAATATGATGAGATAGAAGGGACAATTCGATTTGCTAGTAACGCCGATAGGATCACTTATAGGATGCCTAATAGAATGAAAGAATTTCGTTTTGTGCCCCGATTTGACATGGATAACATTGGTGCTTTTGAGGACATCAATGAAGAGGATAAGAAAAAGGGCATGGATTATGTATGGGAAAAGAAGAGTCTTTTCTACAAAGATTGCTTGACTCTAGGACCAAAGTATAAAGTCGATAAGGAATTTGCCCATAGGATTATAGGAGCGATTAAGAAAAAGGTGGTTGGTCTCTATAAAGAACATTTACAATCAGAGAGTGAAACCAACAATGAGGTCACGTAATAACCCATGACCTTGAGTCTAGCTACAAGACTCGTAAATAAAGAAAAGTGCTTCTTGGGAGGCAACCCATGTTTTGTGTGATTTTTATTTTTGTTTGATTGTTATTTGCTTCCGTATGCATGCTTTATTTTTATTGTTGGTAGATCATGTTTCAAACTAAAATGGTGAAAATACTTTACTTTGTTGTTTGGCTTTGTCTTAACTTCATCCAAAGGTATTTCGCAAAAGATAAGTGTAAGGGGAAACCCCAAATATGTTTTTTAAGAAACAAACTTGATCATGATTCTCCATAATATTAAGTGAACATGTATATTCGTATTTGTTAGAGTCAAATGCTCGTATCGAGTCATAATGATGTTTTGCAGGATTTTCCAAGAATTAGGACAAAGTTTTTCCAGAAATTTTTCGGAAACTTAACATAAGAATTTCTGCAGGTCACTTATGACGGCGTCAGGAAGAAATTCCTGACGGCGTCACGTGTAAAATTCTGGAATTTTACCAGTTTTGTTTTTCTAACGGAGTCTTAAAGTTTTTGTTGAATCTTTAGTTTTATAATCTCCAGGAAATCTGCAAACATCATTCCACAAGCATTATATCTTATTTTGTTTTCTTGGATTTGTTAGCATACATAGATTACCGCCTATTTTACGCGAGGTTGCCTTGTCTGTTTTCTCAGGTTTAACAGGTTATGTATGACAAGAAGATGATTTATATTCTGGAAGGGAAGCTTTGATTGTTCATTTTCTTGGAGGAAGATCTAACCTGGTTACCATATTAGCCATACCGAGCGAATCAGGGGAGTATTTGATTTCATTCTTTTTACCTGCTTTACTTTTACATTCTTTACTTGAACATTGGGGACAATGTTCATCCTAAGTGTAAGGGGAGGGTGAAATGATGATACCTTACAGATACACTTTCGCTTGAGTTTGTTTGTTTGACGATAGGTGTGTAATAAAACTATGAGAAATACTTGTTAGTGTAATTTTAGCGCCAAATTTAAAATTTTTTACAACATTTAGGATTGAAACTTTAGCCATAGCAAGCGTCTCATGGATAGGAGATTGTATGACTAGCACAAAACCGTACCATTCAGAAAAATTTTCCACCCAAATATGTGAGGTTCGCCTTTAGATTTGATAGGAAAAGCATTTACTATCAGCGCTTATGAGTGTACCGGTAGCATTTAGATTCTAGAACTTGCGTTAGTGATGCATCCCTAGACCGCTAGTGAGACTACATTCGTGTAGTAGGATTTACTATATGATAAGAGGCATTAGGATCACCCTTGTGTTAAACCCGTATCATAATTACTTGACCATTTAAGTCATATTACTTGGCTAGTAAAGTCAATTAATTTTTCCCACACCTTAGCGTTGTACTCATTTTTAGTACACGAAACCCCTAGTACAACCCTCCGAGCCTATCTTTTCGTTTCTAACTTTAAGCATCTTACTTAAAGGAAGAATTTGTTACACCCCACTTAAATGTACACCCAAATCGCCTTAGGCTTCCGTGTATGCACTCATCTTTAGTGCATTATTGTTATTTGTTTAAACCCTTAGTTAATTATCTAATTGATTACATAGTTGCTAAGTCGAGTCATATCCTTGTACATATTGTTTTGGGACGATTGTGACTCATGGGTCAAGTACTAATGTTATGGAATAATGGGGAAGAACATCATATTATTAACCCCATATGTGCGTTAATTTTAAAAGTACTCAAAGTGTTTTGATTATCTTAATTTGAGCCATTAGATTAGTTTATTGTAAAGTATGTAAAAATTCAAGTGTAAGGGGAATGTTCATTCCCTATGATGTATTATTTTGGATGATAGGGTAAAAGTGTATGCAAAAAAAAAAAAAAAAAAAAAAAAATGGAAAAATCAAGAAAAAGAAAAAAAAAAAAAAAATAGAAAAAGGAAAAGAGAAAAAACATACGGACTACCATCTCGTTTCATTCTATGTTTATTTTATGTTTTTTGTTATTTTTCATTTATTAGCTTAAGTCGAGTCTAGTCTTGGCTTAGCAACGCCATATTGTACATGTAATTAAGCAAGATTATTAACTCGCCACCAGTAAAGATTGCCTATATCCAACAAAACCGTGTATTTCATATCCCTACACCTAACGTTACAACCCTTTAAAAAGACCTATTTGATAGTTTATCCTAGGTGCTTACGCCATGTGGTGGAGGTTTGATCCTTTCCCAAGCCTATGGTAATCTATTTTGCTATGACAGGTAGTGAGAGATGTTTTCCATTTCCATATTGTGATATTACTTTATTACACCCGAGAGATGTGAGTATCTAAACACTATTTGTGAGGTGCTAGTGTATGACCTCCATGCTTTTCTTTGGTCTTTAGTGGAACGATTATTTGTTGTAATTACTTATATATTAGTGTTAAACGACCCCTAACTTGTATTTTGATTAGAATAAAAGCGCATTTGCTTGAGGACAAGCAAATCTCAAGTGTAAGGGTATATGATGAGGCAAAAAATAAACCGTTTTTAGGGGGTCATTTAAGCCCGGAATTGAACTTATTTGATCAAATATTGCCCTAAATCGTTCCATTTGTGATTTTAGGTACTTTGGGAGTGAATTCTGGAAAAGGAAGCATTTTGGACATTTTTGGAGCATAAAAGTGAAGAAAACAGCAAAGACTTAATTTTCCATGCTGGGAACAGTACCTGACGGCGTCAAGAAGGAAAATATGACGGCGTCAAGAGCAAAATGCATGACGACCCAGAGAAAACATGACGGCGTCAGAAGTAGGGCGTCAAGAGTTATTTTGGTGACGGCCTGGAGCAGGATTACACATGACGGCGTCAGACCCAGATTTAGGCAGTCCGAGAACTTTATTGGCGGTGAGATGACGGCGTCAGAAATTTACGCTTGACGCCGTCACCTCAAAAAATCTATATATACTTTTCTATTTTTCATTCATTAAAAGAGGAACTTGTGTGGAGAATACTAGGGCCGAACCTAATAAACCCTAGGTCGTTTGTAACAGTATTTTCAAGGGTTTTCACCCCTTGAAACCTTTCATGTTCAATTAAGATAAGTCTTCTTTCAATTCATTCAATATGTCTATGTGTTGTTTGAATATATCTTATGCTTGTCTTGATTTTAACATGCTAGGCTAGATCTTTCATGTGTTTGCTTAGATGTAATGAAACCTAGATGTTGATTATAGGTTGATTGCTTGTTTATAGTTGTAATGGATGAATGATTTCAATGTTAGGCTTAAGAAAACTGGCAGATCTCCATTGTGTAACTTGCTTGAACGTCTTAAGAAACATGAACCGATGTGTACTAGGTTTTTATGATTGTATTTAATGCATGAGCGAATTCTAGTGATCCCATGTTAGGAGCTTCTTAGCCGGCTCGACATAGGAGTGAAGTAGGAGCTTTTAGGATTGGGGAAGTAAGTACGCCACCCCATGAATGGTATTAAGGAATACAATCCGTCATCCACGCAACTGTAGCAAGTAATTAACCTGTAAAAGATATCTAGGGAGTAGTGAAATCTAAGTAAACACAATTCTCCCATATATTGCTCACACCACTAGTTTAAATTAGTTTATTTACATTTTTGTTATTTTATTTTGATTGCATCTTAGTAATTGGGTTAGTTGACTAGCAACTAATTCCGCCCACTCTTCCAATACCCCAGATTTTTATTTGCTTTTCTAAAATATAAAAAAATACAAAAAGAATCATCTTTCACCTCTAGACCTAGTCTTTAGGCTTTCTAATCCTAGCGACACTATTCCTAAGTTGAATGATCAATCCCCCGGTACTTATCACTATACTATACTACAACGATCAGGTACACTGCCTGGTGGGGGTTGTAAGCTTCTCGAGATCCCTCGAGAGGTAAAGCCTGGTGCAATTTCCACACATCACTGAGATACTTAAACTATATGACATGGTTGATGAACAAAAGATTCCTTACAAAGTACAACCGATAAACGTTGTCTATTCAGATATTGTTGACATGGGAAATAGCAATGTTGACCCATATGAACAACATGTGAAACACAACGAAGTGTCTGTTGAACCTAGTGAGGCATCTTCTATTATAAATGATGATAGTATGTTGTATGAACAAAAGATTCCTAACAAAGTACAACAAACGAACGCTGTTGAATCAGATAATGCTGATATGGGAAATGCTCATGTTACCCCATATGAACAATATGTGAATCACAACGACGCGTATGTTGTACCAAGTAGTGCATCTTCTGTTGTAGATAATGTGTGTGAGTTGGATGATTATACTGTTGTTGTACCTGATGACACCTTGTCCACTAGACTTAATATTCTTAAAGATCAGGTGACTTTTTATGAACAACGTGCAAAATTTGAGCTAACTGAACTTGAATAGAAAATGGATTGGCAAATGCATGCATATATAACTGAACGTAACTTAAAGGAAGAAACATTGAAAATAGAGTTAAACAAAAACAGGAGATACAGGATAGTGTAATTGCACTAAAACTTGATTTTCAAGAGAAAGAAACTAAACTCTTAAATGATTTCTCCAACATTAAGACGTTAAAGAACAAGCTTGAAAAGAAATTATACACTCAAGGCCAAAACTACACATTAAATTGCGGGATGCGCATAGTGATAAGGATTTAGGAGTGCCTAAAACATACTTCCTTAAGAGCATTAGTGCTACTCAACTTGCCTTGT
The DNA here is from genome assembly GCA_030686995.1 of Artemisia argyi. Taxonomy (NCBI): domain Eukaryota; kingdom Viridiplantae; phylum Streptophyta; class Magnoliopsida; order Asterales; family Asteraceae; genus Artemisia; species Artemisia argyi. The sequence continues at coordinate 98,464,593 of CM060680.1, forward strand.
ATGATGCTAATGTTATGCTTAAACCAGATCATGCCCCCCTGATGGGTCGTCTGCTGAGGAGATTGATGAGATAGAATCGGTCAATAGAGAGAAATTAGATAATAACAAGTGCATTAAAAAACGTGTCAATATCAAACCTGATAATTACTATGAACAGAATCGATTGACTGTTTTTGCACCCCAAACTATGCTGACCCCAGAGCAAATATTTTGGTCGTTAGACATGGAAAAGAGGAAAGCCGAAGCACTTAATGATAAAACAGAATCTTAACTTACAATTAAAGTATCAACATTTAGAGGAAAGAATTAAAATCTCAAATGCCAAGACATCTTCGGATGCTCCTGAATTTGATGCATATTTTGAATTAGCCAAACGTGATGAAAAAATTCAAGCTCACACTAACATGATTCAAAAATTGAGGGCACAAATTGCTCAATTGAAGTCAAACAAGAGTGATGTGATTGGCACCCAAAAACCACAGTCTATAGATTCTCAGAATTTTCAATTTCAAGATGCCATCAATAAATTGCAACATGAAAATGATTGGTTTCGAGCTGAAAATTCAAAAGTTAAACAGCATTACAAAGAGTTATACGATTCAATTAACATCACACGTGATAAAAACAATGAAAAGATAACTTCTTTGCTTAAAGAGATTGAGAATCTAAAGACTCAGGTGAAAGGGAAAATGCCAATCATCACTTGTGATAATGTTGTTCAAAAGGTTTCTGCTTGTAAGAAGTATGCAATTGATGCTGTGAATATTCTGCTTCCTCTTAGGAACAATAGGTCGGCTCACTATGCTTATGTCTCGTACCTTAAGGATAGCCTTGACATGCTTCGTGAGACTGTAGAAGAGGATAGGATAGTGAAACCACAGGATAGTGCTATTCTAGATGCCTGATTCCTCACTAAACAATCTCTGAAACTTTTATAATATGCCATTGACACATGTCCTAAGATTGACAACAAGCAAGATAGGCTAAATGCATCATCCTCAATGACTAAGAACAAGCATGTAACCTTTGAGGCACCCTTGGAAACTTCAGATCCCAACACATCAATACATGTTCAGTAACTAGAAGTGAAAAAGACTAAGGTTCCCATCAGGCCTTCTACAGGAGTTAATAGTGACACTAAAGCTAGAAAATCAAAACCTATGAGAAATTTAAAGAATTATAGGACTTATTTAGCTAAAAGTGGGCCTAAGAAGAAAGTAGAAGACCACACGAGGAACTATAAGTCTGAGTTGAACAAAAGAAATCATAATTCAAATCCTAATTCACTTTGCAAAACATGTAATGAATGTTTAATTTCGAGTAATCATGATAAATGTGTTGAGAAATTTCTGAAGTCATTCAATAAAACCCAGTTAAGAAAGTTTGGAGAGCTAATCAAAGTTAACAAATTTGGAAAGCAACAGGAAATCTGTTTGCCAATGTTAGCTATCAGTGGAAGCCCACTGGAAGGAAATTCACTTTAGGAGAACAGTGCCCTTTAACTAGGATAACTAACTCTAAAGTAGTGCCCATTAAGGAATGGAAGCCAACTGGTAGAACTTTCCTTTTAGAGACCCAATATCCTTTAACTAGGCCCATTGCATCATCTTGTGAAATTTCCTCCATTGAAACGAATGCACCTAAGGTCTCAGTTGCTCCAGAATTTGTTTGCACTAACCAATTGGAACCCAACTTAAATTGGGGATCCGGCACTCCAAATTCTCTTTTTTTGTCTATTTTCAAATGCAGGTCGTACACATCGCCCTTTGACATTTGGACTCAGGCTGCTCATAACATATGAATGGGGTTTGCTCACAGCTCAAGAATTTCATGAATTAGTTTATCGGGATAGTTAAAACTCGGGAATGACCATTTTAGGGCAATTATGGGTTATGGAGACTATGTATTTGGTGGCAATGTAATCTCCAGGGTATTCTACGTCGAAGGACTTGATCATAATTTGTTTTCTAATTGGTCAATTTTATGATTCTGATCTAGAAGATGCTCTTAGTAAACATACATGCTTCGTCAAATAATTGGATGGTGTTGATCTTCTTAAAGGTTCTCATGGCACCAATTTTTAAACCATCTCTATTGAAGTCATGATGCGGTCCTTTCCTATTTGCTTGTTGTATAAAGCCTCAAAGACCAAATCTTGGATATGGCATCGACGTGTAAATCACTTGAACTTTGGCACCATTAACGATCTGGCCCGGAAGGACCTTGTCAAAGGTTTACCAAGACTGAAATTCGAAAAAGATCATCTTTGTTTGGCTTTTCAACTGGGCAAAAGCATGAACCATACACACAAACCCAAAACTGTCAATACCATCATGGAAGTTCTTCGCACCCTTTACATGGATCTATGCGAACCAATGAAAATGGTAAAAGCTAAAGCTGATATTGGATTCTTCGTTGGTTATGCTCCAGATCGTAAAGGATATCGAATCTACAACAAAAAAACCCGATAAATCTTGGGAACCATTCATGTCACATTCATTGAGCTGACTGACCATACGACCCCTGTACACATCAGTGCAGGACCTGCGTCTAAACTTTTGTCTCCTGAATCAATCACTTCAGGTCTTGTACAGAGTCCCACTCCTGCATGTACCTTATGTACCTCCTACAAGTTAGAACATGACGGTCTATCAAATGGATGTGAAAATTGCATTTCTAAATGACGAGCTGAATATAGTTCTTTATTTCAGTCAACCTGAAAGATTGGTGGATCTTGATCATCCGACCCATGTCTATCATCTAAAAAGGGCTCTCTATGGCCTAAAGCAGGCGCCTAGGGCATGGTACGATACACTGTCAAAGTTTCTCCTGGCAAACGGATTCTCCAAAGGTGTGGTAGAACAAGTTGAGAAAGGGGTAGTGGAACTTTACTTCGTGAGGACATAATTTCAACTGGCTGACATCTTTACAAAGGCTCTTCCGCGAGAAAGATTTCAATTCATTCTTCCGCGACTTGAAATGAAGAGTCTTACGCCGATATCTCTCAAAAGTCTTCTGGAACAGAAGGAGGAGTAAAGGATTTACTTTTCATATCCTTTGTACATAGTTTTAAAACAAAAAGAAAATAGAAAAATATAAAACCTACAAAAACCATAAAATTTTGAAAAATCACAAAAAATCCAAAAATATTCTTCTCGCGACATGTCTCTCGTGTAATAAATATTATGTACGTCTCTAGAAATGTCATTTAATAATTACACGGAGTCATACATATGCTTGAGCGAGAGTTTTTCTATTTGTTTTTATAATAATGCTTTTTAAAACATGATGGATCTAAACACCTTGATTTGTGTTAGATTGATACTTTGAGTTATACCACGTAGTATGCGGAATCTACTTAGTAATACTTAGAAGTTTGTATGTGAATGAAACAGTTGTATATGAATGAGAAAAATGTACGAATCAAACTGTTAGCTCCAATATTATTATTAATAATAATACGAGTGATCTTTGTATCACTAGGGTTACAACCTTGAAGCTCTAAGAAAAACGTATATTTAACCTTAACCTAGGACCTCCTTTTATAGCACAAGGAGTCCTCTTCTACAAGATACGTATAATGATAATAGAATAAGATATACACAAGATCTATTCTATATTTATCTATACAAGTTTCCTAACAGTTATTCTAACAGCAGTGGTAATAATATGTACTAGCAGTGGTAATGAGTTTCCACTGCTAGTGCATTCTTCAGCAGTTGTAATCTCCATACTAGCCGTGTTAACTGTTAATGTAATTCCCAAAAAAATATGTCGCTCCTCAAAATTTTCTTCTAGATGGCTTGCAGTCATTTCAGACTGTAACCCGGTCTTAAAATTATGGCTTGCAGTCTTTTCAGGCTGTAACCCAGTCTTAAAATAATGGCTTACTATTACTTCAGATAGCAACCGGCTTCTCAAAATGAGGAATACACGTCGCCAAAAATAAGGTAGTTCCTTTTACTGGGTGATGTTCACCTGGGCATGGATTACTTTATATCCATGTTTCTTCGGAATGATGTACGTTTCAGTGCATCATTTCTTGTATAAGAAGAGAAGTCTTCTTTACATCACAAATACTTTTCCTTCAATGATTCTTCGGGAAAGTATTTGCTCTAAACTTGGTGGTACCATGATTTTTTAAAATCAATCAGACTTGAAATTTTGTATAAAATTTTCCGCTCAATCGATGCTAAATGATTTAACTTTTCAGTAATATGATATTTTGGAAATGGGTCATCGATTGAGGGGGAGAATGATTTCAAAAATCTATATCATCAAAACAGGATCTTTGTACATAAAATGGCAGTGAAGAAAATGTGATTGTTATGTGTTAGTATATGACTTTTTCTTGAGTTTCTCATTAAACTCTAAATCATTTATAAACTCATCATTTCTAACACATAACATGCTCCCTCAAGGATTGAGGGGGAGCAAATGTATCAACTCATAATCAGTCATTCTTAAATCTGACCACAGTTTTCTCCCAAAATCTTTGAACTTATTTAAATCACTTGGAATACAAATCTAAAATGGTTTGAAATTTTTGATCGGGGGAGAAAATGTGATTTAAATATAAAATCAGATTAAAATGTGATATTTTGGGCTTAATTGTAAGCTCTCCCATATGTGCTAAACCCTTTTTTATATCAATGCACATATTGAGGGGGAACAAATGATTTGTGGTGACAAAAGGATGTGGCATCTCATGTGAGTGCATCTCTGGCTTAACCAATGAATTGATGGAACATATACTGTCATGAATCGAAAGGACTTGTCCTGGCCGGGTAATAATTTCAAGCTGGTCTAACCAGTGATGTAAGCGTATCTCGAAGAGGACTTGTCTGATTAGAGTGTACCATTTCGAGAAACTCTCAGTGGTCTTGACCAGGCCGGGTAATAATTTCAAGCTAGTCTAACTAGTGATGTAAACGTGTCTCAAATCGGTCATGGTCACTAAGAGTGGATCAATTCAAAAAGTGCGAACTCTTCCTAACATGTGCAAATTTTCAAATCAATACATTTGAGCACATGTTAAGGGGGAGCATTTGAAAATGATAAAACTCTCAATGTGTGAACAAAATGTGTTTTCTTTATCATAAACACGTTGAGAGAATTTTCAATGATTTGGTTTACGGCAACATAGGATAGTCATGGTGTTATAAGGTGACTAAGGTTAGGAAAACCGTCCTATGATCTGCTAGAGCCGGAGGGATCTACCCAAGGACAATACCGAATAGATAGTATTAGAAAGTCCTTAGGCATGATTATAAAAAAAAGGAGTAATGTGAAAAAGGAGAAAGAAGGGGTTGAAGAATTAAAAAGAAATAAAATGAGAAAGGGTGAAAAGAAATAGCCCTCCAATTATTCAACCTTAGGGAAGAAACCGGGTTCAATTCATATGCTACTGGTGGTTACTAAGATAACACCAGTATTGAAGACAAGACGTCATGAACCCAATGACACACTGCACTAAACTTTCTAACCACTCAAGTTATCTCAAAAGAGCTTGTTTCATTCTCACGGGGAACCCTGGATAATCTATCGACCACTCATTACGAGCTATGTTGATATTGAAACAGGAGACACCGCTCCAGTCTCTGACGACCAAATTTTGCACTTATCGAGTCTAGAGCCTCGAGATGCATCAAAAGATCACAATAGGAACACTTGATACTTTTGCACTGGTGATTCATCATCAAGGACACCAGTCGCACATTTGAGAGTCCTACGTAGATCTTAGCAATCTACCAGAACATTCATGAGAGAAATTACTAATATAATTATCAGTGATTGAATGGAAATTCCTGCCAGGGTCATCATCAAATAGCCCTGAAAGCAGGTCACTTAGGTAATTCCTTATGGATTACGCTTAGTGGTCGCGGCGGTTACAAACGGTCTATAGTCGTGGAGTGATCTCCAGCAACTCACCTAATCGTTGACCTACTTAGGTAGATCTTGTAAGCCCTCTCGGGGGTATCCGATTGAGGAACGGTCTTTGTAAGGGTTAGAAGGAGTCTTCACACTATGCTGTTGACGATCTCTAATTCCAAACCTGTAAGTACCGGTCGATTTATTGCTAACTGTTTGCTTACAGGAATATCTGATGATTGCTGAAAAGATGCCAATCCGTCACCCCGTGCTCACACTTTATCATCTATGTTAAAGAAATCATGAGAACTCAAAGGCCTTCATCCAAAGCTTCTGCTACTCTGATGCTGAACACATGATTCAAGAAAAGTGTGAGCACGCCAATTCAATCACCACAACTTCACATGGAGATGATACTGCACAAAGATGACTTGAAGATGAAAGTTGGATGACTATCTCAATGAATTCTCGAAGATCATCCTAGATACACAATAGGTCATCTAAAGTCCACTGCATGAAGCACAAAGATCATGGATATTGAAGAATGAAGGACTACGAGCTATGAAGTTTACTTCTTAGAATAGTATGCTAGAATTCAAATTGTACATTCCGGGGTGACCTCCCTTAGGGGGAGATTGTTAGGAATACGATTATTCATATGAAAGAATCAGTCTCCCCGAGTATCTATTAGCATTATGTTAGCTCGTAGTCATTACTATCATTAACTAATATTAGGTTAGTTTAAGTAACATCGTGGAGGAAGGACAGGTCTTTACACATAGTACACCCGATCCACGGCCCGATAGTAGGACATTTTGTAATAACTATAAATACCCCTCTCCCACCAAGGGAGAGGGTTGGAACTTCTCATTCTTACAAGCTAATACACTTACATTTTCTCTCAAGGTTCCAACTTTCTCTCTCTCTCTCTCTCTCTCTCTCTCTCTCTCTCTCTATCTCTCTCTAACATCTCTCAAGAATTCATCTTATATTCGATCCATACTACACAATTCCATACGTGTATATCATTATGAGTATGTTACAAAAATTTTTAGTGGTACGGTTCTTTTGTGCTAGTCATATAACTCCTATCCATGAGACGCTTATTAAGACTAAAGTTTCACTCCTACATCTCAAAAAAATTTTAAATTTTGTGGAAAACTAGAAGGGGGGGGGGTTGAATAGTATTTCCGTCATTTTTGTATTTATAAAAACTTTGTTTACAAAAACTTCGATTCTAGTTTTATGTGAGATCAATATTAAAATGCTTAAGTATACTAATATCTACGTGAATAAATGACAATATAAGTAAGTAAATAAGTAAAGATATAGAGATGGAGAGAGCGCACCACAAGACAAAGGATTTATAGTAGTTTGGCTACGAAGCACCTCTTCGTCCTACTCCACTCCCCGAGCACCTAACTCGAGAGTTTTCTTCACTATGTCAACAAGCTCCCTTATGGCGGAGAAAACCTTACACAACTTTTGCTTACACCAATTAACGACACTAAGCTAAATGTCGAGTCCTAATAGTAGCTAGAACCAATCTCACACCACTAGTCACTACACACCTTCTTCACAACTTATACACACCACAACTACTGCACAACTACTCACAACTTCACTACTTCAACTTCACAACACTACTACTTCTTCACTATTTCTATTCACAACTACTAACACACCTAGATCTACCAATTACACACCTTCTACACCTTTACAAATAATCAACACAACAACTAACAATATTCACAAATCTACAATACTTCTGAACAAGATGTTGGAGGAGTATTCTTCTCTTGCACTCTTGAATGATGAGGGATTGAATCACTTGAAACAAGAACTAATAAGTATATGATCAAAGGTTTTAGGAAGATGATTTGAGAGGATTTGGACAGAAAGTTTTAGTGCAAAGGGTTTGGAAAAATTACAGATTTGAACCAGTATTTATAGGCAAAAGATTCTGACACAGGAGAGTATGTCGGCCCCTTTAATTCATGGCCGACCCCCTTAAAATTAAGGGGGCCGCCCTCCTGTAACGGCCTGAAAGTTTTGTCTTTTCTGGTGAAAGTTTATTTGGTGTAGATTTAACTGATTTTAGTTAAAAATTTGAATTCATATATTTATTATGAATTAAACATTTTCCTTTAATTACCTAAAGTGTTTTTCTAAATATATAAAATGTTTATACCATTTTATATAATTTGTAATTAGTAAATAAACCTTCCTTTGATCATAAAATGTATTAGGCAATTGTTTATTCATACCTTAAGTGATTAAGTTGGATCTAATGATATTTTGTCACTAAATACTTGTTTACGCAATGATTTCACATTTAATGATTTTACATTTTGTGATCGTCAAAACATAGGGATATCGAGAAATATTAATAACGTTTTTACGCATTATTTATATCAACAATCTCCCCCATTTTGATGATTACAAAATCTAAACTCATTAAATCAAAATTTATTATATATGCAAGTATTTAGTGAGTTTATATCACTTCTCCCCCATTTTGTGAACATCAAAAAGGTTATCCCGATGTTGGATGAGCTCCCCCTAGATTTGTACTCCCCCTCGTTTTAAGGTTCAAAGACAAATCGAGATATGGAATGCTTGCAAAAATATTTAGAACATACAATATATATATATATATATATATATATATATATATATATATATATATATATATATATATATATATATATATATATATATATATATATATGATGCATGAAACAAATATAAATAAAGCAAGAAGACTCATAAAAGTGCAAAAATAAATCTCAACAAGCATTCATTATTTATTAGAATAGATTATGTTAAGAACATAATCATTGTTACATAAGCATACAAATATGCTTTTCTTAGCAAACTACATTAGATGATACTAGGTTGCCAACTAGAGGTCTCTAGGACTTGCTTGGAGATTGGAAGCATGGAGCATGGATTTAGTGGAGGTAGACTTTTGTAAGAATTTTGTTTGGAGAGTTTGGAGTGGTTGATGGAGGTGAGCTTGGAGCGGAAGAGTTGGATTGTTGTGTTTGTGATGGTGGTGAAGAAGACCTTGTGAGTAGATACTCAATCCAAATGAAGTGCTCATTGAGAGCAATGGTTTGTTTTTGGAGAAAGATGCAAGAAGGACAATTGTTAACATGATTCTCAAGTGGGACAATGTTGTTGGATGGTGAGGATGGAGTGGTAGAGGGTTGTTGATCCAAATTGCGTTGAGCAAGATGTAAGGAAAGGAGAGCACTAAGCTCATGGGCTTCTTTGAGCTCCTCAATGAACTTTTTATGTTCGGAGGAAGGTGATGATGGTGGAGTTGGATTATTGTTGGGGATTGAGGCTTGGACATGTAGCATAGGATTCATGTCTTGATGGATGTGGTTTTGGGATTGAGTATGTTCCTTAAAAGGATCATCTGGAAGAATTGAGTGAGATGGATGTGGAGTATTGTTGGTGAGTGAGATAGTGAGATTGTCATGTGGAGGTAAAATGAAGGTTTCAATTGGGTGAAGTGGATGTTTAGTTGTTGGTTGGTTGGAGACAATATCATTAATAGATGAGAATTTTTGACATGTATCAAGTTTTCTTCTCCACACGGGTTTGACGGTGATCCTTGCACCTCTTGTAGGCTTAGTTCTTGGGTGGTTGGGGGATGACATGATGGATTGAGTGATGATTAATGATGAATGAGGGTATTTATAGTGTGATGATTTGGTGTTTATGGAAGGATAATATGTGGTGGATTTGATAGACAAAATATGTTTGTGAATTTAGGAAAGTGGGGAATCAAAATAGGGTGAAATGGGCTAAAAATAGAAAGCAAACAGGAAGCCTCGACCATCAGATGACCGGCCCCCTTAATTATTGGCCGGCCCCTTTAATTTTAAGGGGGCCGCCCTTGATAATTATGGGGGCCGCCCAGTGTCTGGTTCCCAGATTGCCAGAAATGGTTTTTGGCAGAGATTTTTCCAGAAAGATGTTTGTTTTGAGGTTTGGTTTTGGGCAAGTCCATCTCTTTAGGCAACTAAACAAATATTATCTTAATGAAGTATGCATAGAAAGTATATATGTAGGCAACTAAGCATATAATATAGTTTCATGCAAAGACAATAATGTAAATGAACAAATAAGCAAGTCATGTATCCTAAGGCAACTAACTTAGTAGAAGGCAACTAAGTGAGTGAGAAATTAATGATGGAACAAATGTGACTAAGTGATACTTGACATATTTCTAGTGTGTGCCTATATGCAACAAATTTGGAGATGCGATTGCTTCGACTCCTAATGCAAAGAAATAAATATATCCTAAGAAGCAATCCAAAATCTTCTTGATTCAATTTGCTTAATCCATGATTGCCAAAGATATATATTGGCTTATATATTTTGACAATTCATGTGAAATTTTATGCATGATTTTAAAGAAGGTTTTTAGCATTATTCAACAATGCAAGAGAGAAAAGAAATGATTATCATGTGTTTCCTAGAAGTGTGAATTATTTTGAAGTGAATTGAGGTTTTTCTTTGAAAGTATATTAATGCATAAAAAAAAAAAAAAAAAAAAAAAAAAAAAAAAAAAAAAAAAACAGAATATCTCAATTCTTGATTTTGTGCAAAATAGAATCCTAGACTCAGAATAGTGGAGAAAGTAAGAGATGAATGAAAGATAGTGTTAAGAATACAATTATTCCTATGGAAGACTCGGTCACCTAATTATTGTAATAGCATTGAGTTAGCTCGTAGTTAGTTTAGTTATTAGTTAGTATTAGATTAAGTAACATCGTGGAAGAAGGACGGGTCTTTACCCACTGTATGCCTGATCCACAGCCCGGGTGTGGGCGTTTTATCATTTATTTGTCAGGATAGTATATATCCCCCTCTCCACATATGGAGAGGGTTGGACCTTCATTCATATCAAGCTAATACTCTCTAGTTTTCTATCATTCTTTCTAAGATTCCAATACTTCTCTCTTTTTTTCTACACCCATGAATCACAACCACCACCATGGAATACATGTTTGTGACTTGATATTATATCCTACAATTGGTATCAAGAGCCAAGGTTTCATCTTAGGGCCTTGGATATTCGGATTTGGTGTGGTTTTTGTGAGTTAGTAGTGTTTTATTGAAAACATCTTGGTTTGATCTTTCTAGTGTTATTAGATGTGTTAGAGATGTACTTTTATGATCCTTGGTGTTAGTACAACATTGTATTTCAGTTGGTTATACTATATCATAAGCTTATTTGAAGTTTGGATTGGGTTTAGGTCGAAGTTCTTTGTTGCGATTAGCCCCACTGTTTCATTGCTTATCTGCGATTTGCTCCTGATCTCTGTGGTTAGTTTGTCTACGATTACTATGTTTGGAATACAAACAAATCGCAAGGAAAGTGACAGTTTTGGACTATTGTCAACTGCGTCTACCTCCTGCGGTTAGGTGGTCTGCGTTTAGTATCTGTGGTTTACTGACTGCGACTAGCTCCTATGGTTAGGTGGTCTGCGTTTAGTTTTTGTGGTTTGCTTTTCTTGCGGTCACCACAATTGCGGTTTTGATTATTCTACGGGTTGCTGCATGCTGTGGTTAGTGCCTTGCGGTTAACTCTCCTTGTGGTTACCTATCCTGCGGTTAACCTTCCTTGCGATTTGCTCAACTTGCGTTTAACTCCTCTTGCGACTTGTGCATCTTGTTGCGACTAACTCCTACGCTGCGGTTTGGTGGTTTCAGTTGCGACTTTCTCTAATTGTTTGGCAAGTTACTAAGTGATGAGATTCATGTGATAGGTTAATCATTTTGCAATTCGTAATTGTGATCTGACGTTGTGAGTTAATCCTTACGACTTGACTAATCTCAATTGGATATATTGCAACTTGACTTGTCACAACTTAACACTTGATGCAAACTGTGACTCATCTGGTATCTCTCTCTTAGCTTAATCTGCTGAATATATCTTCCGGTTTCTTTTGTTGACTTTAGTAAAATCTCTAGAAAGAATCATTTCTCAGTTTAAGTCACAAAAGCTGTAAAATCCCGTTTGAAGACTTTGAGATGTCGACAGTATCAAATGACATTCAAGCTGCTGGGTCCGACACCCGACCTCCGATGCTAGAAAGGACAGATTATGAATCATGGGCACAAAGAATCAGACTGTATTTCTTGGGTAAAGAAAATGGTGAGAACATTCTGCGATCTATCGATGAAGGTCCTATGCAGATGGGTACAACCAGAGATGCTATCTCCATGGCTGAGGATGGCTCTGTCATTCAGGGAATTGATAGACCACGCACTTACAATGATCTCACTGATGTTGAAGAGCCTCCAACATAGTAATACAAGGGTTACCCAAAGATGTGTACAAGCTAATCAACTTCAACACTGAAGCCAAAGCTATGTGGGACAATGTCAAAATGCTTCTGTCTGGCTCAGAGCTGACCAAAGAAGACCGTGAATCTCAATTGTATGATGAGTTTGAGCATTTCAAAATGAATCCTGGTGAAAACATTACCGATTACTATGTCAAATTTCACAAGCTGGTTAATGACATGAGAATGATCAGAATGGCAATGCCCAATATTCAACTCAACTCTAAGTTTGTGAACAACATGTCACCTGAGTGGGATCGTTTTGTCACTGCTGTCAAGCTCAACAAAGGATTGAGAAATACGAACTATGAGCAATTGTTTGCTTATTTACAACAACATGAGAAGCATGCTGCTTATGATCGTCAATTAAGAGAGAAGCTCAATCCAACTGTCACCAATGATTCACTTGCTTTCATGACTAGTATGGTGCCAACTAATCAACCTGTGTCATCAATGGATCACTCATCTCTACAATCATCAGCTGCCATGAATACTCACCTCGACTCAGGATACTCTCATACTGACAAGATGATTGACAATCTTTCCAATCAAGTGTCTCTGCTAGTTCAACATTTCAGGGCTGCACTCCCATCTTCCAACAATCAACTCAGAACTTCTTCCAATCCACGCAATGAGGCTATTGTGGAAGATGGAAAAGTAATGGTGCAAAACTTTCAAGGAAGACAGAATGTGAATCAAAGGAATGCAGTGCGGGGTAACTTTCAGAACAGAGTTGCAAATGTGAATCAGGGACAAGGAAGGCAACCAAAATGTTACAACTGTGAGGGTTTAGGTCACATTGCCAGAAACTGCATTCAACCAAAACGTCCTCAAAACTCTGATTACTTTAAGGACAAAATGTTGCTCATGCAAGCTCAAGAGAATGGAGTGGTGCTTAATGAGGATGAATTGGCATTTCTTGCTGGGGATGATGGAAAGACATTCGATGATGATGTGGATGAACAGCCATTTCAGGACTTAGCTCTTAATGATCCAAACATCTTCCAAGCAGAAGATTGTGATGCTTTCGACTCAGATGTTGATGACGAACCCACTGCTCAGACAATCTTCATGGATAACTTATCATCTGTTGTCTCACCCACACAACAATCTGATCGATCCAAATCATCCATTATATCTGAGGTACTAAAATTATATGATATATGTGCTAACAACGATGAACAAAAGACCATCAATGATATACGACAAAATAATGTTCGTGAATGAAATGAGGCTGAATTGGAAACCATTAATGTGTTCCCAATTGAGCAACATTCGGATCACGACAGTATTTCTGACGTATCTTGTGGAAAGTCTTCTGTTGTAAGTGATAATGATGTGATGCATGAACAAACGATATATAACGAAGTACAACAAACAGACGTTGCTGAATTAGATAGTGCAAATTTGGGGAATAGCAATATTGTCCCATATGAACAATATGTAAAGCACAACGTCGAGTCTGTTGTATCAAGTAATATATCCTCTATTGATGATGATATGTGTGAATTGGATGAGTACACTGTTGTTGCACCTGATGACACCCTAATCACTAGGATAAATACTCTTAAGGATCAAGTAAGGTTCTATGAACAACGTGCAAGATTTGAGCTAACTGAACGTGAACAAAAAATGGAATTGCAAATGCTTGCCTACATCATTGAACAAAATTTAAAGGAAATGGCCTTTAAACAAGAGATTAAATCTTTTCAAAATCAACTTGATCGTGTTCTTAAGGAAAAACAGGAAATTCAGGATAGTTTAAATCTCCTAAAATGTGAATTTCAAGAAAAGGAAAAGAAACTATTAAACGAATTTGCCAACCTTAAGCAGTTGAAAAACAAACTTGAAAACAAGTTGTATGTTCAAGGCCAAACATGTCAAACAACTCAAATGATGGAAAAGCACATTAAACTTCGGGATAAGCATAGTGATAAGGATTTAGGATTGCCTAAAACAAACTTCCTTAAGAGTGTTAGAGCCTCTCAACCTGCCCTCTATGATGCTAAGGTTATGCTTACTCCTAACCATGAACCACCAAATAGTTGGTCCGACAAAGAATTGGATGAACTTGATTATGCCAATAGAGAGAGATTTGATAAAAAAATGAAGGATCCAAAGTGCATTAAACACCGAGTCATTGTTAAGCCCCATGATTATTATGAACAAAACCGAGTGACTGTTTTTGCACCTCAAACTAAGTTAACACCAGAACAGGTATTTTGGCCCTTAGACATTGAGAAAATAAAAGCTGAGGAAATTAAGGCCAAGACATCCCAAAAGTTAGCTGCCCCAACGGTGTATCCCCCCAATACACCGATGCACTTAGTTCAGTTGTCACTTCCCACGCAATGTAAAACTCTTATTAGCATTTATGTCCTGTGTCAAATGTTCACTAATTTTGATAAAACATGCAAAAAGAGAATCACACCAACGGGAATCACTGAGGGTGAACGGGGATTTGAGCTAACCAAAGAGTGTTACTTAACTGAAATCATCCCATTTTTTAAACTAATCAAAGAACATTTTGAGGGTTTACGACAATCCCTTGATGTTGAGCTTAAGGAAATGAAAGAAGTGTTTAAAAATGTGGAAAACGAGTGTAAACAAAAAGCAATAGATCTTCAGCATAGTGAAATTGCCAGAAAAAATATTCTCATCATGAATGACAACTTGATTGCTAAATGTATTACACAAGATGTGTTTTACACTGCTATAGATTCTTCTCTTAATGCTTGTCAGTTTCATGAAATGTCTATTGCTTTGAATAACCTTCACAATCGTGTTGTTGAGCTTGAGGGGGAGAATTTGAAATTGCTTGAAAAAATTCAAAATGATGATCATGACAACATGGTCAAGCATCTTTCTAAACTAGAAGTTGAGAATCTTAATTTACAATTAAAATATCAACATTTAGAAGAAAAAATTAAAATATCAACATTTAGAAGAAAAAATGAAAATATCAAAGGCCAAGACATCTTCTTATGCTCCGGAATTTGATGCATATTTTGAATTTGCAAAAAGGGATGAATAAATCCAAGCTCACACGAACACAATCAGGTTATTGAGGGCTCAAATTGCCCAATTGAAGTCTCCCATGAATGCCGTGATCGACACCCATAAACCAATGTCTGCAGATTCTCATAACTTTCAACTTCAAAACACAATCAACTTACTTAAACATGAAAATGATTGTTTTCAAGCTGAAAATTCTAAAGTCAAACAACATTACAAAGAGTTATATGATTCTATCAAGATCACTCGTGATAAAACCAATGAAAAAAATAACCTCTTTGCTTAATGAAATTGAGAATCTAAAGACAAAGGTGAAAGGGAAAATGCCGATGTATAAAAGTGACAATATCAATACTGTGGTTTATAATTGTAAAAAGTATGCATGTGAGGCTGTTTTTATTCCTCTTCCCCTTAAGAACAATGAGCTAGTCCATAGTGATTACCTTCGACATCTTAAGAACTGCCTTGACATGACCCGTGAAACCATTGAAGAAGATAGAATGGTAAGACCATCTGATAACTCCCTATCGGATGTTTGCTTTCTTTCCAAGCGGTCACAAGAGTTGTTAGAATATGCCATAGGTACATGTCCCAAGATTCCCAACATGCGTGATAAAAATGGCACATCCTCATCTAGGAATTTGAAGAAGCATGTTACTTTTGAAAAACCTCTGGCTAGTTCTGATCATAGCACATCACCACCTAGAAACCAAACAACTTTGCAACAATCTAATGTTCCCATCGTCAATTCTACAGGAGTAATCAATGTCACTAAAGCTAGCGGGTCAAAGCCTAAAGGCAATACAAGGAATGATAGGACTGCGCCTGCTAAGAGTGATCAAGGGAAGAATTGATTTGAACGAAAAGAATCGTGTTGATTCTAGTATTTGCGTTAAGCGTACTGTAATTAATTCGAATTCTAATGCAACTTGTAGGACTTGTAACGGTTGTTTAATTTCTGGTAATCATGATGAATGTGTTGTGTCCTTTTTGAAATCCTCTTATAAATCCCCAGTTAAATCTGCTAAGACACACAAACAGAATAACAATACTTGGAAAGCTACAGGAAAAGTTTTTAAAAGTGTAGGATATCAGTGGAAACCTACTGGAAGAAAATTCACTCAAGGAAACCAGTGCCCTTTGACTTACATGCCCGGCCCTAAGTCTTTAGAGGTTAAGAAATGGAAGGCTACTGGTAGAAAATTCCCTTTAGTGACCCAATGCCTTGATAGTAAGACAACCACTTCCACTGGCATCGGTTCATCAGTAAGAACCAATGAAAATACTGATCCTGTGTCTCTTAAGTATGCGTGTTCTAACCTATTGGATCCCAATTACACTTGGGGACCCATGTTTTTCAGTTATCCATATCTGTCTGGTTTCAAATGCAGGTCGTACAAATCGTCCTGTGGTATTTGGACTCAGGCTGCTCAAAACATATGACTAGGGATCACTCTCGACTCAGAAATTTCGTGAAAAAGTTTATCTGGACAGTTAGATTTGGAAACGACCACTTTGGGGCTATTATGGGGTATGGTGATTATGCGTTTGGTGATAGTGTGATTTCAAGAGTTTACTACGTGGAAGGACTTGGGCACAACTTATTCTCTGTTGGTCAATTCTGTGATTCTGATCTCGAAGTGGCCTTCAGAAAAACGCACATGTTTCGTTAGGGAATTGGACGGAGTTGATCTCCTTAAGGGAAGTCGTGGTACAAATTTGTATACCATCTCTATTGAAGACATGATGCGGTCTTCTCCCATTTGCTTACTTTCTAAGGCCTCAAAAAGAAAATCATGGTTATGGCACCGGCGTTTGAATCACTAGAACTTCGGCACCATAAATGAGCTCTCTCGCAAAGATCTGGTTCGAGGCATGCCCAGATTGAAGTATGAAAAAGATCATCTCTGCTCATCATGTCAATTAGGTAAAAGCAAGAAACAAACTCATAAACCAAAACCTACCAACTCCAACACTGAAGTTCTCTATACCCTTCACATGGATCTGTGTGGACCCATGAGAGTGCAAAGCTTCAATGGGAAAAGATATATTCTTGTTATTGTGGATGACTATTCAAGATTCACATAGGTGAAGTTTTTAAGATCCAAGGATGAAACTCCCGATATTATTATCAAAATCATCAAGCAGTTGCAAGTAAGGCTCAACAAAACTGTTAGGATCATTCGCACAGGCAATGGAACTGAGTTTGTTAATCAACAACTCACCCAATTCTATGAAAGTGTCGGCATCAGTCATCAGAAGAGTATTCCTCGAACTCCTCAACAAAATGGAGTCGTTGAAAGAAGGAATCGCACTCTAGTTGAAGCTGCTCACACTATGCTGATATTTTCAAAGATACCAATGTTTCTATGGGCTGAAGCTATTGCTACTTCATGTTATATACAAAATCAATCTTTAATTCATCCGCTTCATAACAAGGCACCTTATGAGCTGGTGCATCTTAAGAAGCATGATCTTTCTTTTCTTCGAGTGTTTGGTGCCTTGTGCTACCCAACAAACGATAGTGAAGACTTAGGGAAGCTTAAAGCTAAGGCTGATATTGGGGTATTCATTGGATATGCGCCAGATCGAAAGGGGTACCGAATCTACAACAAAAGAACCCGAAAAATCATGGAAACAATCCATGTCATGTTTAATGAGCTGACAGAGCATACGGCTTCAAGACACACCAGTTTTGGACCCTCACAAAATCTTTTATCTCCTGGAACAATAAGTTCAGGACTTGTACAGAACTCCAATCATGTCACTCCTTATGTTCCTCCCACGTGTGAAGAATTGAAAAAGTTATTTGATCCTATGTTTGATGAGTACTTCGAGACTCAGCCACCTCATGAACCGGTTCAGCCGGCTGTTGAACCTAATATTATGGCTGTGAATGCACCTCATGACGCAAATGGTCCATCTGTCTCCATCTCTCTTGATCAGGATGCACCAAACAGTAGTAACACTCAAAATGAATCAAACATACAATCATTTTCTGAACACCAAGGAGTTACATCTGATGACACATGGGAAGTCAATCCTTTTGCACTACCTAAGGAAGAACCATTTGAAAATGTTTTTGCACCTGAATCGTCCAATGAAGCATCTTCCTCAGAAGAGTCAAACAATGCTATACCAGTTCACTATCCTCAACCTCATGAACATCTCAGAAAATGGACAAATGATTACCCTATTGACAACATCATAGGAAACCCCTCACGACCTGTGTCCACCAGAAAACAACTTGCCATTGATGCCTTGTGGTGTTTCTTCAACTCAGTTTTATCCAAAATTGAGCCCAAAGACTTCAAGGATTCCCTTACTAAGGTATCTTGGTTCACTTCAATGCAAGAAGAAATCCATGAGTTTGATCGTCTTGATGTATGGGAATTAGTACCGCCACCTGAATGCGAAATGATCATTGCTCTCAAATGGATTTTCAAAGTTAAGCTTGATGAGCATGGTGATGTGTTGAAAAACAAGGCTCGATTAGTAGCGAAAGGATACAGTCAACAAGAGGGTATTGACTTTGAAGAATCGTTTGCACCTATTGCTCGTATTGAGGCCATTAGAATCTTTCTTGCGAATGCGGCCAGCAGTAACATGATTGTTTATCAAATGGATGTTAAGACTGCCTTCCTGAATGAGGACTTAAAGGAGGTAGTCTATGTTACTCAACCTGAAGGTTTCGTGGATCCAGAAAGACCAAATCATGTATATCGCTTGAAAAAGGCACTCTGTGGTCTCAAACAGGCTCCGAGAGCTTGGTACGACACACTTTTCCAAGTTTCTCCTTGCAAATCGATTTACCAAGGGTGTAGTTGATCCTACCTTGTTCACTAGGAAGACTGGAAACAACCTTCTTCACGTTCAAATCTATGTTGATGATATCATCTTCGCATCGTCTGATTCCAAGGAATGTGATTGCTTTGCTACAGAAATGAGTTCCAAGTTTCAAATGTCCATGATGGGACAAATGTCTTTCTTCTTGGGGCTACAAGTTTCACAAAACCCGAGCGGCATCTTTATCAATCAAGCCAAGTATGCTAGTGACATCCTCAAGAAGTTTGGGTTTGATTCAAGTGACATAGTTGATACACCCATGGTTGAAAGATCCAAACTCGATGATGACTCAGCTGGAGTAACCATTGATCAGACCAAATACAGAAGCATGATTAGATCTCTCATGTACCTCATAGCAAGTAGGCCAGACCTTCTCTTCGCCGTATGCATGTGTGCCAGATATCAATCCAAGCCTACCAAAAAGCACTTGGAAGCTGTCAAGAGAATCTTAAGATATCTCCAAGGGACAATCCATATGGGTCTTTGGTACCCTAAAGACAATGCAATGGCTCTCACGGCCTACTCAGATGCTGATCATGCGGGGTGTCAAGATACTCGCAGAAGCACTTCTGGAGGTGCTCAATTCTTGGGTGAGAAACTTGTCAGCTGGTCATCCAAAAAGCAGATGTGCATTTCAATGTCATCCACAGAAGCTGAATATATAGCCATGTCCTCATGCTATGCTCAAATTTTTTGGATGAAATCACAACTATCAGATTATGGGTATAACTTTAACAATATTCCGATGTATTGTGATAACAAAAGTGCCATTGCTCTGTGTTGCAACAATGTCCAGCACTCCAGAGCCAAGCATATAGACATTCGTCATCACTTCATCAGAGAACAAGTAGAGAAAGGGATAGTGGAACTCTACTTTGTGAGAACAGAGTTTCAACTGGCTGATATATTCACCTTGTGTAATCAATATTATGTACGTTTTTAGAAATTTCATTCAACAATGACACGGAATCATACATATGCTTGAGCAAGAGTTTTTCGGTTTTTGAATAAAGTCTTTTTCAAAAACATGTCGTTTCTCAAAACATTCTTCAAAAATATGGCTTGTAGTCATTTCAGGTTGCAACTCGGACTTCAAATTATTGGCTTGTTATTACTTCAGATAGCAACCCGTTTTTCTAAATGGGGAAAACACGTCGCCAAAAAGACGGTTGTTCCTTTTACCGGGTGAAGTTCACCTGGGCATGGATTACTTTATATCCATGTTTCCTCGATCTAATGTACGCCTTAGTGCATTATTTCTTGATAAAGAAGAGAATTCTTCTTTTTATCACCAATATTTTCCCTTCTATGATTTTTCCGGAAAATATTTGTGCAAAACTTGGTGGTAGCATGAGATTTTGATTGAAAATCAAATTGAACTCAAAATTTTGATAAAATTTTTCACTCAATCAATGACATCATTTACTTAAGCTTTAACATCCGTCATTGATTGAGGGGGAGAGTGATTTTATTTCTCAAAATTTTATGTATCAGCAAAACTCCCCACACTTTGTACGAAAACCTTGCAATAAAACAATTTGTGATGGTTATGTGTCAGAATGAGCACATTTTCAAAGAGTTTTCTTTAAAACCTCAAATCTTTAGTAAACTCATCAAATCTGACACATACCAACCTCCCTCACAGATTGAGGGGGAGCAAGAAAAAGGTTCCTTTTATCAGAAAATATTAAAATTGACCGCATTTCTCTCCCAAAAGCTTTCTAACTTATTTAAATCAATTGAGATAAAAAATCTCAAAAGATTTAAAATTTTTGATCGGGGGAGAGAATGTGATTTAAATATGAAATCTGATAATCTAAAGTGCTCTTTTGGACTCAATAAATAGGCTCCCACATATGTGCTAAACACTTTCGAATATTGATGCACATATTGAGGGGGAGCAAAAGGCGTTTGTGGAAGTAATACCAAAGACCGACCATTTATCTTTATGCATGGAGTTATAAGGATGGACAAGGTTAGGTATGAGTTCCCATGATCCACCAGGAACTGGAAGGATCTTCCCAGGGACAATCCATAGATAGATTAGAAGTCCTTAGGAATGATTAAAAAAAGGAGAAAAGTGAGAAAGGGAAGAGTGCGGACTGAGATAAAGCTAGGACTGGAACAAACCCAACAAGGTTCTAGTGGTGAAGTCTTGGTAAGCACTGAAGGGGTTGAAGAATTATAAAGATATGAAATGAGAAAGGGTGAAAAGAAATAGCCCTCCAAATATTCAACCTTAGGGCAGAAACCGGGTTCAATTCATAATCTACTGGCGGTTACTAAGGTAACACCGGTATTGAAGACAAGACGTCATGGACCCAGTGACGCACTGCACTAAACTTCCCAACCACTCAAGTTCTCTTAAAAGAGCTTGTTTCATTCTCACGGGGAACCCTGTGCAATGTATCGACCGCTCATTGCGAGCTATGTTGATACCTAAAACAGGAGACGCCTCCCCAGTCTCCAGGAGCGGATCAAAACGCACTATTGAGTCTAGAGCCAAAGAGATCATCCATAAATCTCAGTAGGACACACTGCCAATATGCTTATTGTTTCACACATTGTGGAAAGTAAGATAAAATATTTAGAGTCCTACGCATTATCCTTGTGGTATTGCCAGAACATCCGAGTGATGTGTAAATATTCACAATGAAGATGGAAATCCTTCTAGAGCGAACATCTTTCAAGCTCTTGGTAGGTGACATGTGAGATCCACCTTGGATCAATGATCAAGTGACAACTGGAAAGCAACAATGGTGCGATTCAACATTGAATCAAACTTGTTCCAGGATATGGATTGACGGATACTTTTGTAAAAACCTTTCAATGTAATCACAAACTAACTTTCGAGCACATTTATTGTGTATACTCTTTCAAACAAAAGTATTTTTGTTGGAAATATGATTCAAAGCCTAAAACTCTCGTCATGTCTCAAAAATGTTTATCATATATATAAATCAATTTCTCATCAATCCATGAATATTTATTCACCAATGCACTCTATCGCGCTGTCTGCTTTGAGACGTTCCGGTATGATAACATGCTAAGTATGAAGATTCCGAAGTGGATTCTTTGGAAAATTCATTACTACAAGCTGGAAATTCCTGTCAAGGAGAGTCCTCTTTAAAAGAGACTCTACCTGATCACAGGTCGGTTTTCACAAAACCGGAGGGTAGTCTGTCCTTGCAGAACGAATGACAATGCCATATTCGTTCTCTATCTTTATTGCTAACTGTTTTATTTCAGGGACACATATAAAGATGGCGTTGATGGCTCCTATCTCCAGCTGAATCGGGTCAATCCATACCCCATGCTCACACATCCTCCTCACTTTCAATGATGAAGAGAGACTTACTACAACAAATGTTGAGAGACTACCAAAAATGTTTCCGCAACTCTGATGAAAAGTCTCCTAATCCGCAAAGTCTGATGTAAAGTCTCCTAATCCAGAAGGGTGTGAGCATGATGGTCCTTAAGTCACTACATCACATGAAGGCGATACTACGGTGGATGAGCTTGGAGATTTACTGTGACTAATGATCTCGAAGAAGCTCAAAGATCACACATTCCAAAGGAACTCCAAATCACAAGTTCATTGCTTGAAGTACAAAGTGTGCAGAAAAGCGAAGAATCAGAACCTATGAGCTACAATGACTAAAGAATGCTTGATGATCAAGGAGCTTAATTTCCAAAGGTGACCTCGCTTAGGGGGAGATTGTTAGGAATACAATTATTCCTATAGAAGACTCGGTCACCTAATTATTGTAATAGCATTGAGTTAGCTCGTAGTTAGTTTAGTTATTAGTTAGTATTAGATTAAGTAACATCATGGAAGAAGGACAGGTCTTTATCCACTGTATGCCTGATCCATAGCCCGGGTGTGGGCGTTTTATCATTTATTTGTTAGGATAGTATATATATCCCTCTCCACATGTGGAGAGGGTTGGACCTTCATTCATATCAAGCTAATACTCTCTAGTTTTCTCTCATTCTTTCTAAGGTTCCAATACTTCTCTCTTTTCTTCTACACCCACGAATCACAACCACCACCATGGAATACATGTTTGTGACTTGATATTATATCCTACAGATAGATTCCTCAGATAGCCGGCCCCTTTAAAGTGAGGCCGGTCCCCTTAATTTTAAAGGGGCCGCCCTTATAACTTTAAGGGGTCTGCCTATCTGACCAAAAAAAAAAAAAAAAAAAAAAATCAGAATATTTAAATTTCAGAAAGTTTCAAACTTTTAAGAAAATTTAATCAATTTGCTCCATCATTCCTAATCCTAGACGCAAGTGGTTAAATAATTCACGCTTAAGGGGTTTCATAAATATGTCGGAAACATTATCTTCCAAAGCTACCTTTTCTATTGTTATGTTTCCTTTTTGTACGTTATCCCTAAGAAAGTGGTGACGTATTTCTATATGTTTAGTCCTAGAGTGTTGAACGGGATTCTTACTTAAATCTATGGCTCCTTTATTATCGCACATTATAGGAATGTTTTCTAACCTAACGCCATAGTCTATGAGAGCTTGTTTCATCCATAATGCTTGTTGACATGCCTTTCCAGCGCTTACATATTCAGCTTCGGTGGTCGAAATAGCAAGAACGGTTTGCTTCTTGGAAAACCAAGACGTTAGGCAACATCCCATAAACGTACAAATACCACTAGTGCTTTTTCGATCCACGTAGTCTCCCGCATGATCCGAATCCGCATAGACGATAGTTTCTATGCCGGATCCCTTAGGATACCATAATGCTAAGTGTATAGTGCCTTTAATGTATTGGAAGATACGCTTAACCGCTTCTAGGTGAGAGGTTTTGGGATCCTTTTGAAAGCGGGCACAAAGGCAAGCACTTAACATGATATCGGATCTACTTACCGTTAAGTATAGTAAACTACCTATCATCCCTCTATACTTAGTGTTATCTACGGACTCACCTTCTTAATCTCTTGTGAGTTTCACTTCCGTAGACATAGGTGTCTTAAGGGGTTTTGAGCCTTCTAGGCCAAATTTCTTAAGCATTTCCTTAATATATTTAGATTGGTTAAAAAATATTCCATCTTTTAGTTGTTTTATTTGTAATCCTAGGAAGAAGTTTAATTCACCCATCATGCTCATCTCAAACTTATCATGCATGATTTTGGCAAATTCATCACACATATCCTAACAAGTCGATCCAAATATAATGTCATCGACATATATTTGAACAATGATGATATTTGGGTCACTTCTTTTATTGAAGAGAGTGTTATCTACCATTCCCATGGAATAATTATGCTTAACTAGGAAAGCTTTTAGTCTATCATACCAAGCCTTTGGAGCTTGTTTAAGACCGTATAAAGCTTTCTTTAGTTTGTAAACATAATCAGGTTTTGCAAAGTCAATGAATCCTGGAGGTTGTACCACATGGACCTCCTCATTGATAAAACCGTTGAGGAATGCACTCTTCACATCCATTTGGTATAACTTAAAGTCTAGGGCGCAGGCATAAGCTAAAAGGATTCTAATGGATTCTAATCTAGCTACAGGGGCATACGTTTTGTCATAATCAATTCCTTCTTGTTGATTATAACCTTGGGCGAATAACCTAGCTTTATTTCTAGTTACTATTCCATTTTCATCTAATTTATTCCTAAATACCCACTTAGTTCCTATTATGGTCACATTCCTAGGATTTGAGACTAGTTCCCAAACATCATTTGATTTAAATTGATGTAATTCTTCTTGCATAGCCATAATCCAACTTTCATCCTTTAAGGCTTCATTTATATTCTTAGGCTCTATTGTTGATACAAAACAAAATAAGTTATTTTTATCTTGAGATTGTGACCTAAGTGTTCTTTGATTAAGATTGCCTACAATGTTATCTAATGGATGTGACTTTGATTCCTTAACATTTACAATTTCATTTTCTTCTAAAGTTTCTACTTCAAGATCATTGCCTAAGGGTTTAGTTTTACTAACCTCAATAGCTTCTTCCTCTATTATATCATCATCTTCTAAGGGCAATGTTTTAGGTAGTGGAGGAGTTTCATCAAATGTTACATTTAGGGATTCTTCTACTTTCATAGTGTGTTTATTTAGAATTATATATGCTTTACTATTTTGTGAATATCCTAGAAAAACTCCTTCATAAGCTTTGGGGTCAAATTTAGTGAGATAGTCTTTTGTATTAAGAATGAAACATTTACTTCCAAAAACTCTAAAGTAACCTATATTAGGTTTTCTACCTCTTAATAACTCATATGGAGTTTTTCCTAAGATTCGTTTAATAGAAACTCTATTAAGTATATATGTAGATGTATCTACGGCGTGGCACCAAAATTTTTGTGGGATAGATTGTTCATTTAACATGGTTCTACGCATTTCTTGTAGAGACCTATTTTTTCTTTCTACTACCCCATTTGATTGCGGAGTACGAGGAGCGGAAAAGTTGTGAGATATTCCATTTTCATCACAAAATTTCCCGAATTGTACTTCGTTATCAAATTCCCAATTTTACAAGCATCACAAAAGTGTTGATCATATCTTAAACTAGGCAAGTTTCTAACTAGTTCCTTAGAGGCTAAAGATTGTATTTGTTGCATGTTTGCGTGACCTAATCTCCTATGCCACAAAGTGGAGTTTTCATCTATAGTAGCTAGGCATATCCTATCTTCCGGTTTGTCTCCTAATTTCATGACATATATACCTCCTTTCCTAATTCCTCTACCTATGACTTTTTCATCCTTAATTATTTCACTATCTTTGTCGGTAAATGTAACCCTACATTTATTATCACATATTTGACCTATACTAAGCAAGTTATAAGTTAGATTATCTACATGTTCAACATTTTCAGTAGTTAGAGAGTCTTGAGAGATCGTACCTTTGCCAATGATTTTTCCACGACGATCACTACCAAAAACAACGTTACCTCCATTATATGCCTTATACGTAGAAAATAGCTTGCAATTTCCCGTCATGTGTCTTGAGCATTCACTATC
Source organism: Artemisia argyi (assembly GCA_030686995.1). NCBI lineage: Eukaryota > Viridiplantae > Streptophyta > Magnoliopsida > Asterales > Asteraceae > Artemisia > Artemisia argyi. The sequence continues at coordinate 98,490,686 of CM060680.1, forward strand.
CTTTATCCATTCATCGGGCTCCAAATATACTCCTAGACATACTTCATTCGGAGCTTGAGCTACGAAACATTTGTGCTTCATTGTTTCGTCTTCGTCACAAGAATTTCTACTTCGAGTGGTTTTCCTTTTGTCTTGTGCTTTTAGTTGCTTTTTAATAATTTTCTTGAATTCTTTGACGACCTTTGCATATTCTTCGTCTTCACTTTCGGAACTATAATAATCATCTTCATTAAATTCCTTTTCGATCGTTGACATTATACACTCTTCTTGTTTGCTCTTGGTATGACTCATGGGGTTTTCGCCATCATTACCTTCACATACAAAATTTAAACTAGTAGCACTTGTACTCATTTCAACTAAATACTTATCTACTATACTTTCATTTTCAACTATTTTGTATACAAAATTTTCTTTGGCTTAACATTTCTCTTGATGAAAATTTAAAAGACTCTTCCACATATCATTTGCTGTTTGACAAAAAAATATTCTTTCATATTCAATTCTTGGTAAAGCTTTGTATATAATCATTTTAGCAATATTGTTTTTATCAAGCACTACTTCGAAATAATTATCTTGTTTTTCAAAAACGGTTTTTGTTGGTTGAAAATCACCAATTAAAATGACATGCCAAAGATCATAATCTATTAACTTCACATAACTTTCAAATAGATTTTTCCATTCAAGAAAACTTGTATTTTCAAAATATGGTGGTTTAAATGTCATGTTCCCTTCTAAATATTTTTCCGATTCCACAGATCGATTACAAGTTTTAAAATACAATATATTTTAAAAAAATCTTGTTTAACCTGGCTCTGATGCCAATTGTGGAAAACTAGAAGGGGGGTTGAATAGTTTTTCCGTCGTTTTTGTATTTATAAAAACTTTGTTTATAAAAACTTTGATTCTAGTTTTATGTGAGATCAATATTAAAACGCTTGAGTATACTAATATCTACGTGAATAAATGACAATATAAGTAAGTAAATAAGTAAAGAGATAGAGATGGAGAGATCGCACCACAAGACAAAGGATTTATTGTGGTTCGGATACGAAGCACCTCTTCGCCCTACTCCACTCCCCGAGCACCTAACTCGAGAGTTTTCGTCACTATGTCAACAAGCTCCCTTATGGCGGAGAAAACCTTACATAACTTTTGCTTACACCAATTAACGACACTAAGCTAAATGTCGAGTCCTAATAGTAGCTAGAACCAATCTCACACCACTAGTCACTATACATCTTCTTCACAACTTATACACACCACAACTACTACACAACTACTCACAACTTCACTACTTCAACTTCACAACACTACTACTTCTTCACTACTTCTATTCACAACTACTAACACACCCAGATCTACCAATTACACACCTTCTACACCTTTACAAATAATCTACACAACAACTAACAATATACACAAATCTACGATACTTCTTAACAAGATGTTGGAGGAGTATTCTTCTCTTGCACTCTTGAATGATGAGGGATTGAATCACTTGAAACAAGAACTAATAAGTATATCATCAAAGTTTTAGGAAGATGATTTGAGAGGATTTGGACAGAAAGTTTTAGCGCAAAAGGTGAGGAAAAATTACAGATTTGAACCAATATTTATAGGCAAAAGATTCTGACACAGGAGCATATGCCGGCCCCTTTAATTCATGGCCGGCCCCCTTAAAATTAAAGGGGCCGCCCCTTATAATTAAGGGCGCAGCCCTCCTGTAACGGCCTGAAAGTTTTGTCTTTTCTAGGGAAAGTTTATTTGGTGTAGATTTAACTGATTTTTGTTAAAAATTTGAATTCATATATTTATTATGAATTAAACATTTTCCTTTAATTACCTAAAGTGTTTTTCTAAATATATAAAATGTTTATACCATTTTATATAATTTGTAATTAGTAAATAAACCTTCTCTTGATCATAAAATGTATTAGGCAATTGTTTATTTATACTTTAAGTGATTAAGTTGGATCTTATGATATTTTGTCACTAAATACTCGTTTACGTAATGATTTTACGTTTAATGATTTTACATTTTGTGATCGTCAAAACATTGGGATATCGAGAAATATTAATAACGTTTTTACGCATTATTTATATCAACAAATTTGGTTCTAAAATTACCCTAACAAGTGTTTATCTCAGTTTTATCACACATCTACTATTAGACAAGACAAAAATCAAGTGCAGTTGTAATCTCTAAGGAATGTTCATTTACCCTCTCCTTACACTTAAGCTGAACATTGTCCCCAACGTTCAATTGAAAGAAAGTAAAGTAAAGGAAAATGAAATAGTGAAACAAATACTCCCCTGATTCGTTCGATGCGAATGATGTAGTAACATGGCTAAATCTTCCTCCCAGAAAATGTGAAAACTTCAAGATTAGATCAGCTCCAAAAGCTTGATTCTCCATGTACATCTTCTTGTCTAATATAACCTGTTAATTAGCTGAGAAAACAAACAAGAAAACCTCGCGTAAATTCGGCGGTAAATCTAAATAAAATTAAATCCTAGAAAGCAAGTAAAGATATAATGCTTGTGGAATGATTGTTTGCAGATTCTTGGAGGTTATAAAATACAGATTTCACGAAACTTTACAATTCCGGCAGAAAAACAAAACCTGCAAAATTTCCACAATATTATACCTGACGTCGTCAGGTGATGCCTGACGCCGTCAGATTTCACCTGACGAAATTCCTTATTTTGTTTCCGGAAAATTTCTGGAAAAATCTATGTTCTAATTCCAGGAATCCTGCAAAACAATCATTATGATTCGATACAAGCATTTGACTCAAACAAGTACTAATATGTATGTTTATATCTCATTGTTATCGTTCATGCTCAATCCGTTCTTAAAAACAAATTTAGATTTCCCTTACACTTATTTTTTGTAAAATACCCTTATATGTAATCAAGACGAAATTAAAAACAAAATAAAGCTTTTTCACAAAATGTTTGTATAACAACCCACAAACACCCGTTACTATCATTCCCATTACAAATACCTATAGTACATATTTCACAGGTAAATTTTTGCTTTTTATATGCATTATTACTTGCATGACTCACTAGACCTGCTCATGTATCCACACAAGCCAAATAACTTAACACTCACATCCTATAAACCCCAGGTATGCCAATCATAAAATAATAACAACACCATAATAAGTAATTCACCAATCTAAAACACTAAACATAACACAAAACCCTAATAAACACTAACTAAAACTTAAGTAGGATTATGTGCTTATTTGAACCATATGCTTAGTTTAACTAGTATGAATGTGTCCAAGGCTTAAGTATGAGTTTCCCTAGGAATATTAGGATATCTTAGGACCATTACGCTATAGAATAAACCCTTTAGAACTTAGATACAAATACCATAAGCCCAAAACCATAACTAGGTCATAATTAACTAGAATTAGGTCTAAACCATCCCAAAACTTCCCCATAGGTCACTACCACTTAGTATAAGCCTCTTAGAACTTAGGAATAGTTATTAGCCACTCATAGGACACTAGTCTAGGCACTAAACCATAGGATAAACCCTAGTCTCTCACTAAACACACTTAGGTCATTTAGGTTACAAAACTAGGTCAAACCTTCCCAAACCTTTCCCATAAGTTACCCTCACTTAGAATAAACCCTTTAGGACTTAGGATTAGTCACTAGACACTCTTAGGAACTTAACTTAGGCACTAAACCTTAGGTAAAACCTTGAACAGTTAATAAGTAGAACTAGGTCTAAACTTAACTAAAACAAGTAAAACCTAAACATAAGCACCTCAACCTAGCACCCTAACACCTTAGTCATGCCCAAACACACACCCTAACACCTCTAAGCACCCACACAAGTAGGTGCATCACCTACTTGTTTAATCCACCACTAATCCACCCTAAATCACCACTAAACCTCCACTAAACCACCACTAATCCACCCCTAATCACCCTAAACCACCACTAACCCATCAAGTAGCTTACAAGCACCTCCAAGCACCCAATCAAGGTGGTGCATCACCACCTTGTCACCTCCTTACCTCATTGGTACCATTTCCACCACTAAAACCCTAACCGACCTCCAAACCGCCCTATAGCCTTCACACCTCACCACCATAGCTCGTCCCTGTCATCTCTAGACCCTCCAAAACAACCACTAGCTGAGCTTACTCGCCTCTCCCTCCTTTCGATACCTAAACCCTCTTTGCTTGGTCACCAAGACCAACGAGGGTATAAATACCCATCGTACACCCTCACTTCCAAACCACACCCTTTCTTCTCTTCACCTTACATTATTTTAGTAGTATTAAGTCCTTAGGAGACCTTGGAGTCGAGTAGCAAAGCTTTGGTCGAGTTGTGTTGTGGTTTGAGTCGAGCGAGCCCTAGAAAACCCTAACCCTATTTATAACCCACGTAAACCCTTCCCTAACCAAGTAAGTCTTACATTTAGCTTTACTTTAGTCTTATGATAGATTTAGGATGCCTTAGACACCCTAGGAACCCTTGCATGAGACTTGAACCATTCCATTTATTAGTTTACATTTTAGAACCCTAGATTGAGTCGTATACTTGCATGCATGCTATAAGTCATTTCTTTAAGTCATACACTAGTTATAAATAACCGAGATAAGTTAAAATAAGTAAAACATAAGCTAGAAAACTTAGTTGCTAGATAAAATATAAGTTACATGCATTTAGGACTAGTTTTGCAAAACTTTACATGCATAAGGGTATATATAATAAATTCCTGAAGTTACAATGTCTAGGGACTGTTTTTGACATTTCCTAGAAGTTATAAGTGTAAGGACTAGTTTTGCATAATATTAAAACCCTAGGATAGATATTAAAACAAGTATAAACTAAAAAGGACTAAAAATGTAAATATTATAAAGTTAAAGGTTTAAATGGTAAATATAGAAAACTTAAGATTCTAAGGTTAGTTACTTAAAATATAGAAGTCTAGGGACTAGTTGTGTCAAGTATAGATAGTTATTAGTATAAGTAATATAAATTTAGGTTAAAACACACACACACACACACACACACACACACATATATATATATATATATATATATATATATATATATATATATATATATATATATATATATATATATATATATATATATATACATATACTTCTGAGATATGATGGCCCGATTGGTGAAAAGATTATAACTAAACCCTAATAACAACATAACTCAATAATAGGGAGCTTTGTGTGAGGAGTATTAACTTCTGAATTATGATGGCCTGAACGGTATTATGTTGATAACATAATACAATAGTAGTGAGCTTCATGTGAGGAGTCATATACTTCTGAATTACAATAGCCTGAAAGGTTTTACGTTATATATAAAACATTAACAAACCTAAAAACAATAACTTGAGAAACGTAAACATGATAACTAAAGCTTGACATACATCCAAAACCAACAACACACTAGGATACATGAGTAAGGCGGTCTAGTTTCCGAGTCACTATTTGCATCAATTAGATTACTCTAAACCCAGGCGAGTTCATAGCCTCATACTTTTTAAAATGCTTTCACTCTAAATGTTTTATAAACTCTGTGAGGGGGATACATGCTAAATGCTTTACTTAAAACCGAATACAAGTCTTTTTCTTTGGTTATTGCACGAGTAAACTAACTGCCACCACTACATAACCAAAATTCATGAATCTAATCGTTTGGGATATTTTACCCACACGAACGTGAATGTAGTTGATAGATCTATTGGAGTTTGTCAACTCCCGTTGGTATTAACACCCTACCAGGTGCTACCAATAAGTACTATATTTGAATCCACTCAAGGAATAACTTTGGAAAGTTACCCTTCCATCCCCTCATGTTGGGTCTGCAGCCCACATGACCCGGATTGTTAAGGTGTGATTCATGAGCTTAGTGCAACATACACCACTCCTGATAATTGTGCATGCATCACAATTATCACAAAACCTACATTTTCCCAGATGGGTGTAACAACTGAACCGAGGGAATTTGTATTCACTAACCCCTAAACCTATGATTCTCACTCAACACCTAGTGTTGACTTTTTAAGCATGTATTCTAGGTATATTACTTCTATGGATCCATGGAAGAAGGAGGTACTGAACTCGGAGGACTTTTCATGGTTATCATTCAAACACAACCTAACTCTTAGATTTTTGGGACCTCATCAAAAATAAAAGTATATCTTTTATAATTAAAACTCTGATTATTACGTGATGCGTGGGAATTGCACCAGGCTTTACCTCTCAAGGGATTTTGAGAAGCTTACAACCCCCACCAGGCAGTGTACCTGATCGTTGTAGTATAGTATAGTGACAAGTACCGGGGAATTGATCGTTCAGCTAGGAATAGTGTCGCTAGGATTAGAAAACCTAAATACTAGTTCAAAAGATGATGGATGATTATTTTTGTATTTTTATATTTTTTAAAAAGCAAGTTAAAATCTCGGGTTTGAAGGATTTGGGCGGAATTAGTTGCTATTCAACTAACCCAATACTAAGATGCAATCAAAATAAAATACAAGAAATGAAAATAAACTAAATTATACTAAGATTGTGAGCAATAAGTGGAGAAAATGTGTTTACTTAGATTTCACTACTCCCTAGACATCTTTTACACGTTAATTACTTGTTATAGCTGCATGGATGACGGATTGTATTCCTTAATACCACTCATGGGGTATCGCACATAACTCCCCAATTCTATGAGCTCTTATCTCCTCCTACACCATGCCCAGCACAACTATAGGGATTGTAAACAGTGGCTCATGCATTAAATACAACCAATAAAGACCTTAGTGCAATAGGTTCATGTTTCCTAAGACGTTCAAGCATGTTACCATTTGGAGATCTGCCAGTTTTCTTAAGCCTAACATATAAATTCATTCATCCAAAACAAACTATAAACAAGTAATCAACATATAATCAACATCTAGGTTTCATTAGATCCAAGCAAACACAAGATAGATCTAGCCTAGCATGATGGAGTTAAGACAAGAACAAGATATAGACAACCAACACATAGACATATTGATTGAATTAAAAGAACACTTATCTTAATTACATATGAAAGGTATCAAGGGGTTGGAACCCTTGAAAAACCTGTAAAATTCGCACCAAAATCGTACTTAGAGTTTCTCCAAAACTTCTCTCCTTTTATGTGTAAAAATTAGAAAACTATATATAGGAAATAGGGTCTGACGGCATCAAGATCAAATAGGTGACGCCGTCACCTCGCCGCCAAAATAATTCTCGGACTGCCTTGATATACTTCTGACGCCGTCATGTGTTAATCATTTCCAGGCCGTCAGGCATTTTCCTCTTGACGCCCTTCCTTGTGACGCCGTCAAATCTGTTCTGGATCGTCATGGAAATTGCTCGTGACGCCGTCAGGATGTTACTCTTGACGCCGTCACCTACTGTTCCCAGCAAGGAAAATTAAGACTTTGGCGTTTTCTTCACTTTTATGCTCCAAAAACGTCCGAATTGCTTCCTTTTCCAGATTTCACTCCCAAAGTACCTAAAATCACAAAAGGGACGATTTAGGGCAATATTTGATCAAATAAAGTCAATTCCGGGCTTAAATGACCCCCTAAAAACGGATCATTTTTCGCCTCATCATATACCCTTACACTTGAGATTTGCTTGTCCTCAAGCAAATGCGCTTTTATTCTACTCAAAAGACAAGTTAGGGGTCATTTAACACTAATATAAAAGTAATTACAACAAATAATCGTTCCACTAAAGACCAATAGACAAGCACGGAGGTCATATACTAGCAATTCACAAATAGTGTTTAGATACTCACATCTCTCGGGTGTAATAAACTGTAAATTACAATATGGAAACGGAAGATATCTCTCACTACCTGTCATAGCAAAATAGATTACCATAGGCTTGGGATAGGATCAAACCTCCACCACATGGCATAAGCACCTAGGATAAACTATCAAAGAGGTCTTTTAAAGGGTTGTAACGTTAGGTGTAGAGATATGAAATACACGGTTTTGTTGGATAAAGGAAGTTTTACTGGTGGCGAGTTAACAATCTTGGTCAATTACATGTACAATGTGGCGTTGCTAAGCCAAGACTAGACTCGACTTAAGCTAAAAAATGAAAAATAACAAAAACATAAAATGAACATAGAATAAAAAGGGATGGTAGTCCGTATGTTTTTTTTTTTTTTTTTTTCTCTTTTTCCTTTTTCTATTTTTTTTTCTTTTTCTTGATTTTTCGATTTTTCGATTTTTTTTTTTTTTTTTTTTTTTTTTTTTTTTTTTTTTTTTTTTTTTTTATGCATACACTCTTACCCTACCATCCAAAATAATACATCATAGGGGATGAACATTCCCCTTACACTTGAATCTTTACATACTTTACATTAAACTAATCTAATGACTCGAATTAAGAAAATCAAAACACTTGGAGCACTTTTAAGATTAACGTACATATGGGGGTAATAAATGATGTTCTTCCCCATTACTCCATAAAACCAGTACTTACCCATGAGTCCCAATCGTCCCAAAACAATATGTACAAGGATATGACTCGACTTAGCAACCATGTAATCAATTAGATAGTTAACTTAGGGTTTAACAAATAACAATAATGCACTAAAAATGAGCGCATACACGGAAGGCTAAGGCGATTTGGGTGTACATTTAAGTGGGGTGTAACAAATTCTTCCTTTAAGTAAAATGCTTAAAGTTAGAAACGAAAAGATAGGCTCGAAGGGGTGTACTAGGGGTTTCGTGTACTAAAAATGAGTACAACGCTAAGGGTGTGGGAAAAATTAGTTGACTTAACTAGCCAAGTAATATGACTTAAATGGTCAAGTAATTATAATACGGGTCTAACACAAGGGTGATCCTAATGCCTCTTATCATGTAGTAAATCCTACCACACGAATGTAGTCTCACTAGCGGTCTCGGGATGCATCACTAACGCAAGTTCTAGAATCTAAATGCTACCGGTACACTTATAAGCACTAATAGTAAATGCTTTTCCTATCAAATCTAAAGGCGAACCTCACATATTTGGGTGGAAAATTTTTCTGAATATACGGTTATGTGCTAGTCATACAATCTTCTATCCATGAGACGCTTGCTATGGCTAAAGTTTCACTCCTAAATGTTGTAAAAAATTTTAAATTTGGTGCTAAAATTGCACTAACAAGTATTTCTCATTGTTTTATTACACATCTACCATTAAACAAAACATACTCAAGCGAAAGTGCATATGTAAGGTATCATCTTTTTACCCTCCCCTTACACTCAAGATGAACATTGTCCCCAATGTTCAAGTAAAGAATGTAAAAGTTAAAAAGTAAAAAGAATGAAATCAAATACTCCCCTGATTCACTCGGTATGGATAATAAGGTGACCAGGTTAAATCTTCCTCCAAGAAAATGAACAATCAAAGCTTCCCTTCCAGAATATAAATCATCTTCTTGTCATACATAACCTGTAAATCTTGAGAAAATAGACAAAACAACCTCGCATAAAATCGGCGGCATCCTATATAAGTTACTAAATCCTAGAAAACAAAATAAGATATAATGCTTGTGGAATGAAGTTTGCAGATTTCCTGGAGATTATAAAACTTAATAATTCACAAAAACCATAAGACTCCGTTAGAAAAACAAAACCGGTAAAATTTTCAGATTTTTACACCTGACGCCATCAAGAGTTAACTCATGACGCCGTCAGGATTGACCTGCAGAAATTCTTATGTTAAGTTTCTGGAAAATTTCTGAAAAAACTTGGTCCTACTTCCTGGAAAATCCTGCAAAACTTCATTATGACTCAATACAAGTATTTGACTCTAACAAATACGAATATACATGTTCATTTAATATTGTGGAAAATCATGATCGGTTTGTTTCTTGAAAACATATTTGGGGTTTCCCCTTACACTTATCTTTTGCAAAAATACTTTTAGGTGGAGTTAAGACTAGGCCAAAACAACAAAGTAAAGTATTTGCACTATTTAGTTTAGAAACATGATCTACCAACAATAAAAATTAAGCATGCATACGGAAGCAAATAACAAACAAACAAAATAAAATCACACAAAACATGGGTTGCCTCCCAAGAAGCGCTTGTTTTTGTTCGAGTCACGAGCCTGACTCTACCCTTATTTAACGGAAATAGGGGAGGCTTTCCCTACACTTAGGATTAAGTGCGGGTGAAAGTAGCGATACACACCCTTAGGGTAAAAATATGCTTCATGAGGAAAGAGTGGTGGATGAATTATATGCTCAAAGGTGTGTGCTCCTATCATCATAACCTTAACAAATTCAAGCGGGTTAATGGGTGGATTAAGATTTTCTCCTAGAAAGGGATCATTTTCTATCAACTCCAAGAGACTACTAGTTGGGGATCCATCTTGACCTAATAAACCCGATTTAAACCCATAATGTTTCTTGTGATCAATCATAAATGTAACAATTCGCAATTTCAGGTTAACTTCTATTCCCGAAAATTTCACTATTCATTTTTACTATTCACTTTTACTGTTCATTTTTTCCGAAATTTTCCTGAAATTTGATTTTTATTTCATGGCCTTGAGTGATAAATCATTTCCATAGCAAATTAAAAGTTTGACACTCATCAGATCATTTTCGTGAAAGTTATTAAGGAATTACACGTTTTAGGGTAAAACGTCATTCAAAAATTCTACGCACAACGAAACTCGACCGCGTTAAGTGACCCCGCATCAGAAAAATGTTTAGTACTCTCATGATTAATTAGAGAATTAATCATGACTGAGAAAAATTTGACCAAATAAACCTCGGCCGTGAAAAACAGGAATTCTCGTTTTTAAGCACTTTTACTTAGCCGTAACCTTAGCCTATACCTGCACCGTGTTTCTAAGACAATTTGAGTTTTCAACTTATTAGAAAAAGTCAACATATTTTTCCCTCCTCCTTTGACCAAAAATCATTCCTTGATTTTATAAGTCATTCCTTGATTTTTAGGCTTACGGTTTTATGTCTAAAAGACATTAAATACCAACCGACACTAGACAGAGCCCAGCCTAGACATTATAAGCCATTTTAAGTCATTAGTATCCTATTAGAAAAGTTACATTTTACTTTTCTCAATTTTACGCAACTTTCGTACGTTTTACGTATTACTCGTTTTAGACCCGTGTTTCCAGTTTTAGCAGGGTTTGAGCACCCCAATAGAACCTACCACCCATTTTATATTTTATTATGAGTATATTGATAAGTTCTAGCATATTTATAAGTTTCATATTTTTAGGATACCCGGTTTTACGTTTCGTGACTTAACAACTTACGGTTAGCATTTTACGGAGTCAAAACTAGTTACATAAGCTTGGATAATATCATGAAAAGTCCACACTTGCTCCCCAAGCCTTGTGAAACCGCCTCTAGGGGGGGGGGATTCACACTTGTGGCATGATCTCATGACTTTAGCCATTAAATCAAGACTTATTTACAACTTGGTCACCAAGTTTAGGCACTTTCCTAGTTACCTTCCTTGCACCTCCTCTTCATGCTATAAATACAAGCTCATCTCCTTCCTTTCTCATCACTAAAAACGCCACAACATAAATCCCTAGCACCATGATCGTTTGATCTTCAATATACATGTTACACTACAAAGTTCAAAGTCTTAGTATTCTCTACCTAGTTCTTAAGTTTGTTTGGTGATTCCAGGGTTGAATTAGGAGCTACACAAGGTGATTAGGGGCTGAAGTTAAATGGTTTTCACAAGGGTTATATCAAGGCTAGCAAGGGTTACAAGAGTTATAGTGAAAGGTTTACAAGCTTAGGTTTAGTGTCCTAGTTCTATACTTGACTTCCTTTCTTTAGAAAGCCAAAAGTTGTAAGAAATCCTATTACACTTTCTTGCTCAATATCGTTTTCATGCTTTTTATGTTTCGTTCATGCTATATATGGTCTTTATATTGTGTTCATGATGTATAAAAACTAGTAAAACAAGTTATGTATATATATGTTAACTTATGATATTTAAACAAGTAAACTAGTGACTTTTATGGAGAACCACGACCAAAATAGTATAACTATGATATTTGACATTTACTTACTGTTAAAGAGGACTTAACAAGGAAAACATAGCAATTTGAATCACCAAAAACGAGTACACGAGTCAAAAATAAGGCCAAAAGAAGTTAGCAAAACCAAAACGCCGAAACTGCCGATACCTACTGTTTTGCATTCTGCCATTTTGAAAGTCACCCTTCTGGTCCGATTCATCAAAAAGTTAAAACACGAAAGTTGTCCGGAACGACGTTTTCGTTCAGGAACAAAGAAGATCAAGCCCTGAAAACGCTTTCCGAGTGATATTTTCTTCAAATTCTTAACAGCCCATTTTTAGACCAAAGTCACTATATAATAGTTATGTTTTACTAAGACCAAGAGGTCTAATGACCTAAAGCCAAGACCACAACCATGGCTAAAGCCAAGGTTGAGTCTCAAGACCATGGTAACAATGACCAAGGTCACGGCAAAGCCACGGCTAAAGACCATATAAATTTTAAAGATCAAAACTTATATATGTTATCAAATACTACAATAGTAGGGAGCCTCATGTGAGGAGTTCATTAAGTAAGCCGTCGAGATGAGTTTTGGATTTACGAATTAAAGTGTCCTGGCTCCTCGAACGTTTACTCCATGACTTCTGAATTATGTCGGCCCGAACGGTAGTAAGAGATATACAAACTATACATGTTTCATAAACCATTTATATTCAAAGACTTACACTATATACTAAGTACTACATCATGAGCATTATGCAAGACATATATAGGCAATTCTTCGTATTCTTAGACGTTACTCCAAACCTAAGTCGCAACGTTCTATTATAGGCTGCTCTTAGAGACTTTCGCGATTCGACTACCACTTTCATTTCTCATTACATAGACTTAAGGTGAGTTCGTAGCCCCACTTTTCTCATTTACTTGTTTTAAACTCTTTTGGAGAGATACATGCTTAAACTACTTGCTTTCTCTTTTACTAAAGACCATTTTACTCATATGCTATGCTATACTTTTATACTCTTAAACATGATGTGTAGTTTTATTACGATATGTGCCTTAATGTGTTCTATGCGCTATATTCTTTAACTACTGTTTAACTCCTGGATGGAGCCGAAGGAGAGGTATTGATAGTACTATCGGGCTGACGCCCCCACCATTTCCATATATTCCTGGCCTTGGGTGAATATAATCCACTATGAAGCATTTGTGCTTATTCTTATGAAGCATTTGTGCTTATTCTTGTCAAGAGGTTCAGTAGGCAGTGATACTTTACATTAAGCGTGCATATATCGTATACACATATATCGAAATCATACTATATGTTAGCAGTGGGTTATGAACACACAGGTTGCAAGTCTCTTATGGCGGGACTTGCAACTGAGTGGATTCACGATGCCTTTGCTGTGCGAATATTCTTTAAAGACTTTTCAACTGTTTTAAGACAAACTCTATGAACTCACCAACCATTGTGTTGACACTTTAGCATGTTTATCTCAGGTTAGTAAGGCGATAGCTAGTGCGTGGAACTTAGAGTCAAGCTGCATATTCTGAAGACTTACGCTTTTATCATTTACCATTCAAAACTTTGTATACATTTATGTATCATACTTTGGAATCCCATGTTTGTAACTTTGAATTCATTAATCGAATGGTAACTTTTCAAAACGTCTCATTTAGAGTTCGTTTTCTATAACTTGTACTTTGTATTATGAAGTAGCACCCTAAGTGACACTGTCTTCCGCTGCGGTGTTTTGGGGGTGTTACAATAAATGGGTGATGTAAGCATGTAAGGTCATTTTCCATTCCTATATTGGCTTCCTCTCTACAAGGCTTAGAGTCCACTACCTTTATCCTAAGACTACCCGGACTATATGGTTTGATGGGTAGATCGGAACCTATTTCAATTCCTAAATTTTCATCCAAGGATGGAAGATTAGGTAACGGTTTTGGTTGAGGCTCCGGTTCATCAAAACTAGGAACTTCCCTAGAACTAAGAGTAAGATTATCATTATAAGTATTCAAACCTATATCCTCTAGTTATGTTTGGTTCAAAGGTTCTACCTCTATTGGGGTTCCTATAGTCTCTTCTACTTCTTCCGGGTAAGTTACGGGTGGTATGTGTGCCTCAAATGATGGCAGGACTTGTAGGGTACTCAGTGAGCTTATGTTATTTACTTCATCATTCCCTATGTCACGATCACCTATATCCTCAACATGTGTTTTATTATAATCTAACCCTAACATTTTCCCAAGTATCTCACGTGCTTCTCTAGGCATCTCAACTTCTATATCTGAATCATAAGGATCATCCTCAATATTCTGACTGCTATATACAAATTGCCCAAAAGATTCTTCATTTGTTTCTTGAGATTCATCATCATCGATCATAAAACCTAGGTCTTTTTGATCAATGTGATCATGTTCGGCTACATTCTCCATCACATCAAGGTCACCTATGTGTTCATCCTGTATTATGGTAGGGCCTAACCATGACATGCAGCTAGGTGGCTCATACGAAACTATCCTAGGTGAAGGCTCATATGGTGCATAGGTTTCACTAAGTGAGGCATTTTGACGGGTTGATGGAGCTCCTAAGGTGAATTCTTTAAAAGTCTTAAGCCCTTGACCTCTTTTCTCAAGCTACTCAATAAAATCAATATAAGATCCTGTCCTCCTCATTTCATTCGTCCATCTTGGTATATCCAAACTGGTGTAATTATATTTTTTCTGGTAAAACTCTAGTGTCGCACTTGGTGGATTCACGTTCTCCATAATGGTGAACGGAATAGTCAATGAACTTAATTTACTAACAAAGGCACAAAGAAAAAGATAGACTAAAGAAAACCTAAAAATAAAAATAAAATCTTACTAGAAAGGAATCTAGCAAGTAGACCTAATAAAAAGAAATTCTAACCTAGACAATAACTATTCCCCAGGCTGCGGCGCCAAAAAACTTGATGCGTGGGAATTGCACCAGGCTTTACCTCTCAAGGGATCTTGAGAAGCTTACAACCCCCACCAGGCAGTGTACCTGATCGTTGTAGTATAGTATAGTGACAAGTACCGGGGGATTGATCGTTCAGCTAGGAATAGTGTCGCAAGGATTAGAAAACCTAAATACTAGTTCAAAAGATGAGGGATGATTATTTTTGTATTTTTATATTTTTTAGAAAGCAAGTTAAAATCTCGGGTTTGAAGGATTTGGGCGGAATTAGTTGCTATTCAACTAACCCAATACTAAGATGCAATCAAAATAAAATACAAGAAATGAAAATAAACTAAATTATACTAAGGTTGTGAGCAATAACTGGAGAAAATGTGTTTACTTAGATTTCACTACTCCCTAGACATCTTTTACACGTTAATTACTTGTTATAGTTGCATGGATGACGGATTGTATTCCTTAATACCATTTATGGGGTATCGCACATAACTCCCCAATTCTATGAGCTCTTATCTCCTCCTACACCATGCCCATCACAACTATAGGGATTGTAAACAGTGGCTCATGCATTAAATACAACCAATAAAGACCTTAGTGCAATAGGTTCATGTTTCCTAAGACGTTCAAGCATGTTACCATTTGGAGATCTGCCAGTTTTCTTAAGCCTAACATATAAATTCATTCATCCAAAACAAACTATAAACAAGTAATCAACATATAATCAACATCTAGGTTTCATTAGATCCAAGCAAACACAAGATAGATCTAGCCTAGCATGATAGAATTAAGACAAGAACAAGATATACACAACCAACACATAGACATATTGATTGAATTAAAAGAACACTTATCTTAATTACATATGAAAGGTATCAAGGGGTTGGAACCCTTGAAAAACCTGTAAAATTCGCACCAAAATCGTACTTAGGGTTTCTCCAAAACTTCTCTCCTTTTATGTGTAAAAATTAGAAAACTATATATAGGAAATAGGGTCTGACGGCGTCAAGACCAAATAGGTGACGCCGTCACCTCGCCGCCAAAATAATTCTCGGACTGCCTTGATCTACTTCTGACGCCGTCATGTGTTAATCATTTCCAGGCCGTCATGCATTTTCCTCTTGACGCCCTTCCTTGTGACGCCGTCAAATCTGTTCTGGATCGTCATGGAAATTGCTCTTGACGCCGTCAGAATGTTACTCTTGACGCCGTCACCTACTGTTCCCAGCAAGGAAAATTAAGACTTTGGCGTTTTCTTCACTTTTATGCTCCAAAAACGTCCGAATTGCTTCCTTTTCCAGATTTCACTCCCAAAGTACCTAAAATCACAAAAGGAACGATTTAGGGCAGTATTTGATCAAATAAAGTCAATTCCGGGCTTAAATGACCCCCTAAAAACAGATCATTCTTCGCCTCATCATTACGAATGACAACTAAATTTCTAAAACGTCTCTTTTCGAGTCGTTTTCTATTACCGTATCTGTGATTCTATGAAGTAATACCCAAAAAACTTTATCCGCTGTGATCAATGAAAAATGGGGGTGTTACAGATTGGCATTAGAGTTTCAGTTGTAGAGAACAAGGTCAAAACCTAAAATACAACTATTTTTCCAAAACCCGAGAAAGTCCTCAGTACCTCTGTAATCCTCCATAACCATACGTGCAAAGGTAAGAATAATAATTGCCTGCTTAAGTGCTAAATGATTTACAGTATTTTATTTATTATATAGTTATGTCTACTCCCCACTACTCTACCCCTGTCTAGTCTAGTCTACATCCGGAGAATGATCTTTCCTCTCCGAATGTACTAGATTATTCCCCTAAACCCTATAACTTAGAAGATTCTAGGAATAGTTTAGATAAACCTTCACCCTTAGGATATACCCCTTTTTAGATAACCCTCATTTAAAACACATAAGAGATTTCTATGCTAAGACATCACCCCTACCTCCCCTAAACCCTATTATACATCCACTTTTTCCTACCTCTAGATCAGAACCCCATGGTTTCTTTCTTCCGAGAGAACCATATATACCTAAACACCCTATCCCTACCTATACCCCTAGATATGACTTTAGGGAACCCTATACCTTAAACCCTACCCCTTACTTAATAAACCCTCCCATTCCATCTTGGAAAGATGAAATTGGAGAAAACCCCTCTTGGTTAACTCTAGAAGGTGATGAAAACCAATTAGAGGAGATTTTAAATAATTTAGATGAAATTTTTCTTGATCTCCTTGAGAAAATAGAAAAAGGTCATAATAATAATAACTTAGATAATCAACCTGACTATAGTAGTTTAAGAAAGACTTTACCAGAAAACCGTTTTAAAATAGCTAAAATACAGAAAAACCGAATGAAACATCACCATAAAATAGCCTTTGCCCGCTTTATGATTTCCACTTTAGAAAAGATAATAGATAATGATGAAGAAAACTTAGAAAACACTAACTCATGGAATTAGGAAATTAGGAAACCTTAGAAAACCCTAAGTAAAGAAATAACCCTAGGAGATATGCCTTAGAATTGTTAGTGCCTATAGGATAAGTAGAATAGAAAATAAATAAACCAAGTTAGGATTTAGAAACTACCTGGTACCCCTCAATTAGGATAGATTAGATAACTAGACTTAGTAATGCCTTTCACCTTAGGACACCCTTAACCCAATAGTAAACCCTTAGGAAAATAGGTATAACCCATAAAACATAACAAGTTGGGTACTTGTTATAACCTACCCTTAACCCTTACCCTTAGGACCTTAGGAAACCTACCCCGATGTCTTAGGTATATAGAATCTTTAACCTGTTTTAAATTTCCCTTACCCTAACCTTTTCAAAACACTTTTTCCCTTACCAATGGTGAGAATCCTCATTCTTCACCATAGAGATCTGAATTCTTTCCCCTCCGATCTCTAAACCTTCACTTCTTTCCTTAGCTTTCTTAAGCTATCTTCGTTCTAGTTAGTGATTCTACCCCTAACTATCCCATATGAAAATATATGATCCTTATATATAGGCATATTCCTACCCTTTACTCCCCTAGATTACTATGATTCCCGAGCTAGTTTTCCCCAATCCCCTTTAGTAAACCCCAAAACCTTAATTATGATTCCCATACTTTAGGATAACCCTAGAAAACATAAACTTAGGAATAGAAAACCTTAGATTATTAGGATAAGAAACCCTTGAGGAAAATTAAGAAATTTTAGGAATTATTAGGCTAGAAATCAAAACCCCTACCCCAATAGATAGAAAGATACCCCTATAGGATAAGATTTAATAGAAAAACATTAGTATTAGAAAATAGATTAGGAAAAACATAGGATTAGATATCCCTCACCCTAAGCCTTAGGCCCTAGTTTAGGATAGACACATTAGCAAACTTCTACCCTATAGGAATAAGTAGATTTAGGTTATAGATTACCGATACCTAGCCCTTAGGATACCCATACTTATACACTTGAGGATTTTATATTATACCTTAGGATTTGACAATTTTTAGAATACCAATTAGGAAATTTCACTTAGGATATACTATGGATAGTGCCCTAACTGGTTTCAAATTCCTAGGAATAGTAATACTCATAATAATAGTAATAATGGTAATAATAGAGAACCTAAAACAAAAGAGAAAAGCTGAAACTACACCTAAGAATAAGGATATACCTAGTCAACCCTTAGGAAAGAAAACACTTAAACCTAATCCCTCTTTAGAACCCTCTACCTCAATAGAACCAAACACCTCACCCTTAGAAATTAGGATTAGTTAGGAAAAAACTAGAAGAACCTTAAGGGGAAAACAAAACTCTGGGAAGAAATCTAGTAAATCTAAAACTCCTTTAGGATATTCTCCATCAGGTATCCTATACTCCTACTCTTCTGTTTAATCTTATCTTTTCATTTCTCTCTTTCTACCGTTTAAATCTTCTCCTCCCACTTTTTCCTACTCTCCGTTTAAAATCCCATTTTCTCCATCTCTATACTTTTTCCCACTCCACAAATAAAACACTATTTTTCCATTTTCTCCACTCCTATACTTTTTCCACTCCACCTACTCCAAACTCCTTTTCCTTTTCCATTTCCCCTACTTTGCCATTTCATCCTTTTTCCTTTCTCACTCCACTCCACTCCAATAAATCCTTCACTCCATTTCCCTTCATTTTTATTTCTCCGTCATTTTACACTCTATTTTCTTCTCTCTATATTCTCTCCCTACCTCATCCTGCAATATTCTATTAACTAGAACTTATATTTCTTGTCATACCACAAGTTTCTATTTGTTAGAACTTGTAAGAATATCTACAACGAACTTTAATCCTCATTATGTTCGACTATGATATTAAATCTCGCTTTGCAAGAAATTGCAAAAAAAAAAAAAAAAAAAAAAAAAGAGATCTTCTACGTCCGTCATTCTAGTCTTAACATGGGAACCTACCATGTGACTAGTTCCTAAACCGGAGAACTTTAGAACTTGTCTCTATCATGACTAGAACTTGTCTCTACCATGACTAGAATATTCCTCTACCGTATCTAGAACTTGTCTCCACCATGATGAGAACTAGTTGTCATCTCGGTTGAAACTTGTCTCTAGAATATTCCCTTACCATATATCCTAAAATATGGTAAAACTCTCTTCATTCTCCACCGATACTACTTAAGGATGATTTATGATGACTATCCTCTTAAAATGAATTAGGATGTTCCTACATTTTAATGAGAAAGTTATAAATCAAATAGGTTAAGAATTTATACGCTCTTGTTTTCAAATATTGGGACACCTTTATTTGCAAATAATGAGATATAAAAACCTAAGTATCTGGTATCTGTACAAGCACTTCCTACTCCGCTTGTGCAAAATCTACTTTCTTTTCACATCGTTTTCCTCGGTATCAGAAGATAATCCTCTTCTTCCTCTATTTTCTCAATTTATTCTCTCCCCTACTCTTATAATCATTTAAATCTTGGAACGAGATTTTCACTAAGGGGGTAATACTATAACAACCCACAAACACCCGTTACTATCATTCCCATTACAAATACCTATAGTAGGTATTTCACAGGTAAATTTTTGCTTTTTATATGCATTATTACCTGCATGACTCACTAGACCTGCTCACGTATCCACACATGCCAAATAACTCAACAATTACATCCTATAAACCCAGGTATGTCAAGCATAAAATCATAACAAAACCATAATAAGTAATTCACCAATCTAAAACACTAAACATAACACAAAACCCTAACAAACACTAACTAAAACTTAAGTAGGATTATATGCTTATTTAAACCTATATGCTTAGTTTATCTAGTATGAATGTGTCTAAGGCTTAAGTATGAGTTACCTTTGGAATATTAGGATATCTTTGGACCATTAGGCTATAGAATAAACCCTTTAGAACTTAGATAGAAACACTATAAGCCCAAAACCATAACTAGGTCATAATTAACTAGAATTAGGTCTAAACCATCCCAAAACTTCCCCATAGGTCACTACCACTTAGTATAAGCCTCTTAGAACTTAGTAATAGTTATTAGACACTCATAGGACACTAGTCTAGGCACTAAACCATAGGATAAACCCTAGTCTCTCACTAAACACACTTAGGTCATTTAGGTTACAAAACTAGGTCAAACCATCCCAAACCTTTCCCGTAAGTTACCCTCACTTAGAATAAACCCTTTAGGACTTAGGATTAGTCACTAGACACTCTTAGGAACTTAACTTAGGCACTAAAACTTAGTTAAAACCTTAAACACTTAATAAGTAGAACTAGGTCTTAACTTAACTAAAACAAGTAAAACCTAAACATAAGCACCTCAACCTAGCACCCTAACACCTTAGTCATACTCAAGCACACACCCTAACACATCTAAGCACTCACACAAGTAGGTGCATCACATACTTGTTTAATCCATCACTAATCCACCCTAAATCACCACTAAACCTCCACTAAACCACCACTAATCCACCCCTAATCACCCTAAACCACCACTAACCCATCAAGTAGCTTACAAGCACCTCCAAGCACCCAATCAAGGTGGTGCATCACCAACTTGTCACCTCCTAACCTCGTAGATTCCATTTCCAACACTTAAACCCTAACCGACCTCCAAACCGCCTTATAGCCTTCACACCTTACCACCATAGCTCGTCCCTGTCATCTCTAGACCCTTCACAACCACCACTAGCTGAGCTTACTCGCCTCTCCCTCCTTTTGACACCTAAACCCTCTTTGGTTGTTCACCAAGGCCAACGAGGGTATAAATACCCCTCGTACACCCTCACTTCATGTAACAATTCACATTTTTCAGGATAATTACCATTCCCGGAAAATTTCACTATTCACTTTTACTATTCATTTTTCCCGAAACTTTCCCGAAAGTTGATTTTTATTTGATATTCTCGAGTGATAAATCATTTCCATGACAAATTAAAAGTTTGACATTCATAAGCTCATTTTCGTGAAAGTTATTAAGGAATTACACGTTTTAGGGTAAAACGTCATTCAGAAATTCTACGTACAACGAAATTCAACCCCGTCAGGTGACCCCACATCAGAAAAATGTTTGACACACTCATGATTTATTTGAGAATTAATCGTGACTGAGAAAAACATGACCAAAGACTTCCCGGCAGGTCACCCAAGCCTGTACTAATCTCGCATGAGCACGCTTAACCGTATGGGCGATTAACCGTTAGACCACAAAACGTTTTTCTAAGACGATTTGAGTTTTCAACTTATTAGAAAAAGTCAACATATTTTTCCCTCCTCCATTGACCAAAAATCATCCCTTGATGTTATAAGTCATTCCTTGATTTTTAGGCTTACGGTTTGATGTCTAAAAGACATTTAATACCAACCGACACTAGACTGAGCCCAGTCTAGACATTATAAGTCATTTTAAATCATTTTTATCACATTAGAAAAGTAACATTTTACTTTTCTCAATTTTACGCAATATTCGTACGTTTTACGTATTACGCGTTTTAGACCCGTGTTTCCAGTTTTTAGCAGGGTTTTACCACCCAAATGGAACCTAACACTCATTTTATATTTTATTATGGGACATATGGACATGTCTAACAATACTTTAAAGTTCCATAATTTTACGACACCCGGTTTTACGTTTTGAGGCCTAATCATTTACGGTTGTCATTTCCCGGAGTCAAAACTCTTCCTAATACTTAGGATAATACCAAGCAAAGTCCACACCTTGTCCCCCAAGTTTAGGAACTGACCTAGGGGGGGAAATTCAGCCTTGTGTGTCTTGATCTCATGCTAGGAGCCTTAAGATGTGAACATGTGTTCAACTTGGCCTCCAAGTGTTGACTAGTCAACAATGTAACCTCCTCATTTGCATATAAATGCTTCTCCTCCCACTCTTTGACCATATGAACGACCCACACACACAACACACTTCATTTTACTAGTTTACTTCAAGTTCCATCCAAGAAATCAAGTGCAATATCCATACATAAACCCTAGTTTATCAAAACTACTTCAAATCCTTAGAAACTTTGGTGATTTCTCTTGAGTTTGAATCCACTCAAGTCACCTCAATTTTCATCATCTCTCTTTCAAGATTACAAGAGTAGAAAGATTGCATGAAGTGAAGTGGGTTGAAGCAAGTCTATCAAAGTCCTATCCTTACATGTTAACTTCCTTTCATCTTTGAAAGCCAAAAGTTGTGAGCCAAACCCTAACTTGATTCTTGTTAAATAATCATGTTCATGTTATTTACATGTTATTCTTGCTATATTATGTCTTGTAGTTATGTCCATGATGTATAAAAGTGAGCAAAACAAGTTATTGTTATTGATTGACAAGATAAGTTACTAAAACAAGTAAATTAGTGACTTTCTTGGTAAGACCTGATCAAAATGGTAAACAATATGATGTTGTATCATTACATATTACAGTAGAGGACTTAACAAGGAAACCATAGCAATTTGAACCACCTAAAACGAGTATACGAGTCAAAAGTTACGCCCATTTGAAGTTACCAAAACTTTGCGGCAAACTGCCAAATACCATTCTGATCAAATTTGGGTTTTGAAAGTCCCACTTCTGGTCCGATTCATCAAAAAGTTAAAACACGAAAGTTGTCCGGAACGCCGTTTTCGTTTAGGAACAAAGAAGCTCGAGACCTAAAAACACTTTCCGAGTGATAAAATTCTTCAAATTCTAAACAGCCCATTTTTAGGCGAAAGTCACAAGATTATGGTTATACTTTGAAAAGACCAAAGGGGTCTTATGACCTATAATCAAGACCACCACCATGGCTAGAGCCAAGGTTGTGTCTCATGACCTTGGAACAAGGACCAAAGGTCATGGCTAGGCCATGACGAAATGACCATACCAACTTTCATAGGCGTAAACATGAAACAAAGAGTTGACGAGAACTTGAACAAGCAATTTGGATCTACTTCATCTAAAAGGAACCATGAGATATTACCAAGAGAAAATGGTCATACAAAACTTATGAAACATACCCTAATAACAATCTTCATGTACTAATAAACTTTCCTAAGTTTATTCAAATATCGGACATGTAACTTTCGGATCAAAACTTATATCTATATATTTCATCAACTACTACAATAGTAGGGAGCCTCATGTGAGGAGTTCATTATGTAAGCCGTCGAGTTGAGTTGTGGATTTACGAGTTAAAGTGTCCTGGCTCCTCGAACGCTTACTAACATGACTTCTGAATTATGTCGGCCCGAACGGTAGTAAACGATATACAAAACATACATGTTTCATGAATCTTTTCTTTCAAGGACATACAATATACATCATACCACATCATGGACTAAATGCAAGATATATATATAGGCACTACCTCATATTCTTTACTCCGATCCTAAGTCGCGACATTCTATTATAGGTTGCTCGTAGAAACCTTCACGATTCGACCGTTACATTCAATACTTGCTATCTTACTTAAGGTGAGTTCATAGCCCCACTTTCGATTACTTAATTGTTTTACAAACCCTTGGGGGGAATACATGCTATTTATAACCGAGCACAATGTTTTTAAATTGTATGCTTACCTGATTGTTTTATTATCAATAAGTACCAACCTTGCTAAACCGATATCCTTGATTATGAACCATTTAATCACTAGCAATAGTGAGCGCGAATATTAATAATAGGCCTATTGGGATTGACGAATCCCATTTGTTTTGACTAAGTGCAAACAAATGCATTAATATTTGAGATTTAGGTATGTTAGCAAAGTACCTACCGGGATAAATCTGCCGATCGATATTGGTACACGTTAACGTTATGGTGTCATAAGCTTAGTGTATAATACATGTTCCGGGCGTATAATAACGTAGCCTACCTGTTTTGTTTTCCAAACATTGGTGTGAGCCTATAACTCACACTACCAACATATTGTGTTCAATCGATTTAATAAACTCTATGAATATCACTCAACCTTTGTGTTGACCTCTCAAGCATGTATTTCAGGTTCATGACGATCAAGGATGGCACGTAAGGACACGGATACTCAAGAGAGCTATAAATTTTATTATCATTCAAAACTCATTTAATTTGTAAACATGGAACCATCTGGGACCTCATTTTGTAATCTCTGATATTTATACAATTTGAATGATAAATCTTTTAAAACGACTCAATTGGAGTTCGTTTTCTATTATTGTGTCTATTGTGCCGTCAAGTAACACCCAGTTCGAATTCCGCTGCAACCATGAATTGGGGGTGTTACAGATTGGTACCAGAGCCATGGTTATAGAGAAACGGGTCTAAGTGAGACCTAAACTATAACTACAATCACAAGCAAAAACATTTTATAGCCTTCCGCTCTCCGTGACTTCCATCCTCCAGACGATTATGGACTTAGTAAGCATGTTATGCTACACAAACATATTAGTATATTCATATATACCCATTTTGAGCATTTCTCCATAGGCATTTTTATGCTACACAAACATAATTGCATATTGATATATGTACCCTAAACATAATTGAGCATTTCCCCGTAAGCATAAGTATATTGACATATACACACTAAGCATTTTATGCTACATGAACACATATAAGTATATTGATATATACACACTAAGCATTTTATGCTACATGAACACATATAAGTATATTGATATATACACACTAGGCATTTTATGCTACATGAACATATTAGTATATTGATATATAAACTCGGTTTATTTTCAATCATTTATCTAAACAATGGACTAAACATATCTGTGTATGCCTATTCTAAGGCATTTCGGCACAGCCACACTCTCCCAATCATGTTCCTACTCCAACATTATATGTCCAAGACATTGTAACTAATTACAATGGTCTCATTCATTTTCCAAGACATTGTGAGATACAATGGTCTCATTCATTTTCCAAGACATTGTGAGATACAATGGTCTCATTCACTTTTCAAGACATTGTGAGATACAATGGTCTCATTCACTTTTCAAAACATTGTGAGATACAATGGCCTCATTCATTTTCCAAGACATTGTGAGATACAATGGTCTCATTCATTTTCCAAGACATTGTATGATACAATGGTCTTAATCATTTCTCAAATGTTTTGAGTCACACAATGGCCTAACCTACTTCTCAGACATTGTGAATTGCACAATGGTCTAACCTACTTCCGAGACATTGTGTTTTGTGCAAATGGTCTCTAGAATTATTCCATCACATCATTAATATCATTTCTTATGATATCAAAAACCCATCACAATCTATCGATTTCAAAACAAGAAATATGAGATTTCTAAAGGACAAACTAATCCATCATCGACAAAAGCTGAACTTTCTCTACATTCATCAAAGTTTTCTTATGAAACCTTCATTATTAAAAGTTCGTGATCCTGGCCAAGTATGTTCTATTTTAGAACTACTTAAAACTTCCTTTCCATACGTATCTACCCTTACTACCTTCTATGCAATGGAATATGAAAACATACGTTACAAGTCTTGTATAGACGGGACTTGCAACTTAAGGGTTTGACATCGCCTTTGTTTAGTGAACAGTTTTCCGAAAGCAACGGACATATCAAAAGTATACCTAGTTTAGGTATTTGAAAATTTTATCGAACCTTGGCTAAATATAGACTACTCACCTATATTTAACCTAGGGACAGTGGAATATAGTCTGACTAACTATATTCAACTTAGAATTTTCAAATACTAAGAGTAGTTGTACTAGGGTTATGTTTAGGTTGATTTCCTACATGAACTCGATAAACCACCAGAATACATTAAAACAATCTAGAGACACGATAGTGTTTTACCACTCAGCGAAATCTTAACACCTTATTTGTACTACCTAATTTCATTCTTGAAAGTTTTCATTTATGAGATAATCCGAACTACTATCTTGGGATAATTATCAATTCTTCTCTTCATCCTGTAGAAGTACTATCCTGTTTAGGTCCTAAGGATACCATTCCATCATAAACCTTTAAAATCTCTTAAGATTTTCAAAACAAACTCAACATCTATACCTAAGAGTATTAATGTTAAGCATACACTACACACTTTTGTTCATCAACATATCACATCATTATCTTCACAACCGTTGCAACCACAAACTCATTAATAGATCTTGATGCACTTTTAAAGCTCAAATCATCTATAGTTACACCACAAGTACCCTCATCAGCCTTACAAGATTGAATATTCATCTTGTACTTTTGGAACACCAGTATCATCTCGTAATACCCTACCTTGTAACTCACCGACTAAGTATGAATGTTGTGTAGGATGATTTGTAATTATTTGAATGGATTGGGATGCCTTTTCATTTAAATAAAGAGATTGTAAATCACCAAACCATAAGTTT
Organism: Artemisia argyi; assembly: GCA_030686995.1. Classification (NCBI taxonomy): domain Eukaryota; kingdom Viridiplantae; phylum Streptophyta; class Magnoliopsida; order Asterales; family Asteraceae; genus Artemisia; species Artemisia argyi. Next base: position 98,517,510 of record CM060680.1, read on the forward strand.
ATATTTCCTTATTTACATTGTTTGGGATGCCTCTCTATGTAAATAAAGAATTATAAACAAGTGGGCTTGTTTGTGTCCGAAATAACATAAGTATGAAGTCAATAAACACTAGGTACAACAACCGATTACCTACTAGGCTATGATTGCAACTACTATCTCAATTCCTATTAACATTCGATTGCTATATCAATTTCCTTTGATATTCGACTATTACCATACCTTTCCTACACAAAAGTAAGCCTCATCCTACACCATACACTGAAACGACAAATCAAACTACATCACTAGTAATCCCAGACTTTAGTCCTCATAAGTAACCACACCTTTTCATCAACACCACTCCAACATATGATATACACAGAACTTCGGGACGAAGTTCCCCGTAAGGGGTAGAGACTGTAACAATTCACATTTTTCAGGATAATTACCATTCCCGGAAAATTTCACTATTCACTTTTACTATTCATTTTTCCCGAAACTTTCCCGAAAGTTGATTTTTATTTGATATTCTCGAGTGATAAATCATTTCCATGACAAATTAAAAGTTTGACATTCATAAGCTCATTTTCGTGAAAGTTATTAAGGAATTACACGTTTTAGGGTAAAACGTCATTCAGAAATTCTACGTACAACGAAATTCAACCCCGTCAGGTGACCCCACATCAGAAAAATGTTTGACACACTCATGATTTATTTGAGAATTAATCGTGACTGAGAAAAACATGACCAAAGACTTCCCGGCAGGTCACCCAAGCCTGTACTAATCTCGCATGAGCACGCTTAACCGTATGGGCGATTAACCGTTAGACCACAAAACGTTTTTCTAAGACGATTTGAGTTTTCAACTTATTAGAAAAAGTCAACATATTTTTCCCTCCTCCATTGACCAAAAATCATCCCTTGATGTTATAAGTCATTCCTTGATTTTTAGGCTTACGGTTTGATGTCTAAAAGACATTTAATACCAACCGACACTAGACTGAGCCCAGTCTAGACATTATAAGTCATTTTAAATCATTTTTATCACATTAGAAAAGTAACATTTTACTTTTCTCAATTTTACGCAATATTCGTACGTTTTACGTATTACGCGTTTTAGACCCGTGTTTCCAGTTTTTAGCAGGGTTTTACCACCCAAATGGAACCTACCACTCATTTTATATTTTATTATGGGACATATGGACATGTCTAACAATACTTTAAAGTTCCATAATTTTACGACACCCGGTTTTACGTTTTGAGGCCTAATCATTTACGGTTGTCATTTCCCGGAGTCAAAACTCTTCCTAATACTTAGGATAATACCAAGCAAAGTCCACACCTTGTCCCCCAAGTTTAGGAACTGACCTAGGGGGGGAAATTCAGCCTTGTGTGTCTTGATCTCATGCTAGGAGCCTTAAGATGTGAACATGTGTTCAACTTGGCCTCCAAGTGTTGACTAGTCAACAATGTAACCTCCTCATTTGCATATAAATGCTTCTTCTCCCACTCCTTGACCATATGAACGACCCACACACACAACACACTTCATTTTACTAGTTTACTTCAAGTTCCATCCAAGAAATCAAGTGCAATATCCATACATAAACCCTAGTTTAGTTTTGATTCATCAAAACTACTTCAAATCCTTAGAAACTTTGGTGATTTCTCTTGAGTTTGAATCCACTCAAGTCACCTCAATTTTCATCATCTCTCTTTCAAGATTACAAGAGTAGAAAGATTGCATGAAGTGAAGTGGGTTGAAGCAAGTCTATCAAAGTCCTATCCTTACATGTTAACTTCCTTTCATCTTTGAAAGCCAAAAGTTGTGAGCCAAAACCTAACTTGATTCTTGTTAAATAATTATGTTCATGTTATTTACATGTTATTCTTGCTATATTATGTCTTGTAGTTATGTCCATGATGTATAAAAGTGAGCAAAACAAGTTATTGTTATTGATTGACAAGATAAGTTACTAAAACAAGTAAATTAGTGACTTTCTTGGTAAGACCTGATCAAAATGGTAACAATATGATGTTGTATCATTACATATTACAGTAGAGGACTTAACAAGGAAACCATAGCAATTTGAACCACCTAAAACGAGTATACGAGTCAAAAGTTACGCCCATTTGAAGTTACCAAAACTTTGCGGCAAACTGCCAAATACCATTCTGATCAAATTTGGGTTTTGAAAGTCCCACTTCTGGTCCGATTCATCAAAAAGTTAAAACACGAAAGTTGTCCGGAACGCCGTTTTCGTTCAGGAATAAAGAAGCTCGAGACCTAAAAACACTTTCCGAGTGATAAAATTCTTCAAATTCTAAACAGCCCATTTTTAGGCGAAAGTCACAAGATTATGGTTATACTTTGAAAAGACCAAAGGGGTCTTATGACCTATAATCAAGACCACCACCATGGCTAGAGCCAAGGTTGTGTCTCATGACCTTGGAACAAGGACCAAAGGTCATGGCTAGGCCATGACGAAATGACCATACCAACTTTCATAGGCGTAAACATGAAACAAAGAGTTGACGAGAACTTGAACAAGCAATTTGGATCTACTTCATCTAAAAGGGAACCATGAGATATTACCAAGAGAAAATGGTCATACAAAACTTATGAAACATACCCTAATAACAATCTTCATGTACTAATAAACTTTCCTAAGTTTATTCAAATATCGGACATGTAACTTTCGGATCAAAACTTATATCTATATATTTCATCAACTACTACAATAGTAGGGAGCCTCATGTGAGGAGTTCATTATGTAAGCCGTCGAGTTGAGTTGTGGATTTACGAGTTAAAGTGTCCTGGCTCCTCGAACGCTTACTAACATGACTTCTGAATTATGTCGGCCCGAACGGTAGTAAACGATATACAAAACATACATGTTTCATGAATCTTTTCTTTCAAGGACATACAATATACATCATACCACATCATGGACTAAATGCAAGATATATATATAGGCACTACCTCATATTCTTTACTCCGATCCTAAGTCGCGACATTCTATTATAGGTTGCTCGTAGAAACCTTCACGATTCGACCGTTACATTCAATACTTGCTATCTTACTTAAGGTGAGTTCATAGCCCCACTTTCGATTACTTAATTGTTTTACAAACCCTTGGGGGGAATACATGCTATTTATAACCGAGCACAATGTTTTTAAATTGTATGCTTACCTGATTGTTTTATTATCACTAAGTACCAACCTTGCTAAACCGATATCCTTGATTATGAACCATTTAATCACTAGCAATAGTGAGCGCGAATATTAATAATAGGCCTATTGGGATTGACGAATCCCATTTGTTTTGACTAAGTGCAAACAAATGCATTAATATTTGAGATTTAGGTATGTTAGCAAAGTACCTACCAGGATAAATCTGCCGATCGATATTGGTACACGTTAACGTTATGGTGTCATAAGCTTAGTGTATAATACATGTTCCGGGCGTATAATAACGTAGCCTACCTGTTTTGTTTTCCAAACATTGGTGTGAGCCTATAACTCACACTACCAACATATTGTGTTCAATCGATTTAATAAACTCTATGAATATCACTCAACCTTTGTGTTGACCTCTCAAGCATGTATTTCAGGTTCATGACGATCAAGGATGGCACGGAAGGACACGGATACTCAAGAGAGCTATAAATTTTATTATCATTCAAAACTCATTTAATTTGTAAACATGGAACCATCTGGGACCTCATTTTGTAATCTCTGATATTTATACAATTTGAATGATAAATCTTTTAAAACGACTCAATTGGAGTTCGTTTTCTATTATTGTGTCTATTGTGCCGTCAAGTAACACCCAGTTCGAATTCCGCTGCAACCATGAATTGGGGGTGTTACACTTCATAACCACACCCTTTCTTCTCTTCACCTTACACTAGTTTAGTAGTATTAAGTCCTTAGAAGACCTTGGAGTCAAGTAGCAAAGCTTTGGTCGAGTTGTGTTGTGGTTTGAGTCAAGCGATCCCTAGAAAACCCTAACCCTATTTATAACCCACGGAAACCCTCCCCTAACCAAGTAAGTCTTACATTTGGCTTTAGTTTAGTCTTAGGATAGATTTAGGATGCCTTAGACACCCTAGGAACCCTTGCATGAGCCTTGAACCATTCCATTTGCTAGTTTACATTTTAGAACCCTAGATTGAGTCGTATACTTGCATGCATGCTATAAGTCATTTCTTTAAGTCATACACTAGTTATAAATAACCTAGATAAGTTAAAATAAGTAAAACATAAGCTAGAAAGCTTAGTTGCTAGATAAAATATAAGTTACATGCATTTAGGACTAGTTTTGCAAAACTTTACATGCATAAGGGTATATATCTTAAATTCATGAAATTATAAAGTCTAGGGATTGTTTTTGACATTACCTAGAAGTTATAAGTGTAGGGACTAGTTTTGCATAATATTAAAACCCTATGATAGATACTAAAATAAGTATAAACTAAAAAGGACTAAAAACGTAAATATTATAAAGTTAAAGGTTTAAATGGTAAATATAGAAAACTTAAGATTCTAAGGTTAGTTACTTAAAATATAGAAGTCTAGGGACTAGTTGTGTCAAGTATAGATAGTTATTAGTATAAGTAATATAATTAATATAAATTTAGGGTAGAAAACGTAAGTATATATATACTATAAGGGTAAAAAGTGAAAATATCATATAAGTATAAAACCTAAATAAAGTTAGAAGCATAACACAATACTAGGGAGCTTCATGCGAGGAGTACTATGTTGATATTTCGTTTTGACGAGTTTGTTGGGTTTACGAATTAAAGTGCTCTGACTCCTCGAACGATTATTGCATATACTTCTGAGATATGATGGCCCGAATGGTGATATGATTATAGCTAAACCCTAATAACAACATAACTCAACAATAGGGAGCTTTGTGTGAGGAGTATTAACTTCTGAATTATGATGGCCCGAACGGTATTCTGTTGATAACATAATACAATAGTAGGGAGCTTCATGTGAGGAGTCATATACTTCTGAATTACAATGGCCTGAACGTTGTTATGTTATGTATAAAACATTAACAAACCAAAAAATAATAACTTGAGAATCATAAACATGATAACTAAAGCTTGACATACATCCAAAACCAACAACACACTAGGATACGTGAGTAAGGCGGTCTAGTTTCCAAGTCACTATTTGCATCACTTAGATAACTCTAAACCCAGGTGAGTTCATAGCCTCATACTTTTTAAAATGCTTTCACTCTGAATGTTTTATAAACCCTGTGATGGGGATACATGCTAAATGCTTTACTTAAAACCGAATACAAGTCTTTTTCTTTGGTTGTTGCACGAGTAAACTAACTGCCACCACTACATAACCAAAATTCATGAATCTAATTGTTTGGGTTATTTTACCCACGCGAACACGAATGTAATTGATAGATCTATTGGAGTTTGACAACTCCCGTTCGTATTAACACCCCACTAGGTGGTACCAATAAGTACTATATTTGAATCCACTCAAGGAATAACTTTGGCAAGTTACCCTTCCATCCCCTCATGTTGGGTCTGCAGCCCACTTGACCCGGATATTTAAGGTGTGATTCATGAGCTTAGTGCAACATACTCCACTCCTGATAATTGTGCATGCATCACAATTATCACAAAACCTACATTTTCCCAGATGGGTGTAACAACTGAACCCAGGGAACTTGTATTCACTAACCCCTAAACCTATGATTGTCACTCAACATCTAGTGTTGACTTTTTAAGCATGTATTCTAGGTATATTACTTCTATGGATCCATGGCAAAAGGAGGTACTGAACTCGGAGGACTTTTCATGGTTATCATTCAAACACAACCTAACTCTTAGATTTTTGGGACCTCATAAAAAATAAGAGTATATCTTTTATAATTAAAACTCTGATAATTATGAATGATAACTAAATTTCTAAAACGTCTCTTTTCGAGTCGTTTTCTATTACTGTATCTGTGATTCTATGAAGTAATACCCCAAACACTTTATCCGCCGTGACCAGTGAAAAATGGGGGTGTTACAGATTGGAATCAGAGCTTCAGTTGTAGAGAACAAGGTCAAAACCTAAAATACAACTATTTTTCCTAAACCCGAGAAAGTCCTCAGTACCTCTGCCATCCTCCATAACCATACGTGCTAAGGTAAGAATAATAATTGCCTGCTTAACTGCTAAATGATTTACAGTATTTTCATTATTATATAGTTATGTCTACTCCCCACTACTCTACCCTTGTCTCATCTAGTCTACATCCGGAGAATGATCTTTCCTCTCCGAATGTACTAGATTATTCCCCTAAACCCTATAACTTAGAAGATTCTAGGAATAGTTTAGATAAACTTTCACCCTTAGGATATACCCCATCTATAGATAACCCTCATTTAAAACACATAAGAGATTTCTATGCTAAGACATCACCCCTACCTCCCCTAAACCCTATTATACATCCACTTTTTCCTACCTCTATATCAGAACCCCATGGTTTCTTTCTTCTAAGAGAACAATATATACCTAAACACCCTATCCCTACCTATAGCCCCTAGATATGACTTTAGGAAACCCTACACCTTAAACCCTACCCCTTACTTAATAAACCCTCCCATTCTATCTTGGAAAGATGAAATTGGAGAAAAACCCTCTAGGTTAACTCTAGAAGATGAGAAAAACCAATTAGAGGAGATTTTAAATAACTTAGATGAAGTTTTTCTTGATCTCCTTGAGAAGATAGAAAAAGGTCATAATAATAATAACTTAGATAATCAACCTGACTATAGTAGTTTAAGAAAGACTTTACAAGAAAACCGTTTTAAAATAGCTAAAATACAGAAAAACCAAATGAAACATCACCATAAAATAGCCTTTGCCGTCTTTAGGATTTGCACTTTAGAAAAGATAATAGATAATGATTAGGAAAACTTAGAAAACACTAACTCATGGAATTAGGAAATTAGGAAACCTTAGAAAACCCTAAGTAAATAAATAACCCTAGGAGACATGCCTTAGAGTAGTTAGTGCCTATAGGATAAGTAGAATAGAAAATAAATAAAACAAGTTGGGATTTAGAAACTACCTGGTACCCTTCAATTAGGATAGATTAGATAACTAGACTTAGGAATGCCTTTCACCTTAGGACACCCTTAACCCAATAGTAAACCCTTAGGAAAATTAGGTATAACCCATAAAACATAACAAGTTGGGTACTTGTTATAACCTACCCTTAACCCCTACCCTTAGGACCTTAGGAAACCAACCCCGATGTCTTAGGTATATAGAATCTTTAACCTGTTTTAAATTTCCCTTACCCTAACCTTTTCAAAACACTTTTTCCCTTACTGATGGTGAGAATCCTCATTCTTCACCATAGAGACCTGAATTCTTTTCCCTCCGATCTCTAAACCTTCACTTCTTTCCTTAGCTTTCTTAAGCGATTTTCGCTCTAGTTAGAGATTCTACCCCTAACTATCCCATATGAAAATATATGATCCTCATATATAGGTATATTCCTACCCTTTATTCCCCTAGATTACTATGATTCCCGAGCTAGGTTTCCCCAATCCCCTTTAGTAAACCCCAAAACCTTAATTAGGATTCCCATACTTTAGGATAACCCTAGAAAACATAAACTTAGGAATAGAAAACCTTAGATTATTAGGATAAGAAACCCTTGAGGAAAATTAAGAAATTTTAGGAATTATTAGGCTAGAAATCAAAACCCCTTCCCCAATAGATAGAAAGATACCCCTATAGGATAATATTTAGTAGGAAAACATTAGTATTTGAAAATAGATTAGGAAAAACCCAGGATTAGATAACCCTCACCCTAAACCTTTAGGCCCTAGTTTAGGATAGACACATTAGCAAACTTCTACCCTATAGAAATAAGTAGATTTAGGTTATAGATTACCGATACCTAGCCCTTAGGATACCCATACTTATACACTTGAGGATTTTAGATTATACCTTAGGATTTGACAATTTTTAGAATACCCATTAGGAAATTTCACTTAGGATATATTATGGATAGTGCCCTAGCTGGTTTCAAATTCCTAGGAATAGTAATACTCATAATAATAGTAATAATGGTAATAATAGACAACCTAAAAGAAAAGAGAAAACCTGAAACTACACCTAAGAATAAGGATATACCTAGTCAACCCTTAGGAAAGAAAACACTTAAACCTAATCCCTCTTTATAACCCTCTACCTCAATAGAACCAAACACCTCACCTTTAGAAATTAGGATTAGTTAGGAAAAAACTAGATGAACCTTAGGGGGAAAACAAAACTCTGGGAAGAAATCCAGTAAATCTAAAACTCCGTTAGGATATTCTCCTTCAAGTATCCTATACTCATACTCTTCCGTTTAATCTCATCTTTTCATTTCTCTCTTTCTAACGTTTAAATCTTCTCCTCCCACTTTTTCCTACTCTCCGTTTAAAATCCCATTTTCTCCACCTCTATACTTTTTCCCCACTCCATAAATAAAACCCTATTTTTCCATTTTCTCCACTCCTATACTTTTTCCACTCTACCTAATTCAAACTACTTTTCCTTTTCCATTTTCCCCTACTTTGCCATTTCATCCTTTTTCCTTTCTCACTCCACTACACTCCAATAAATCCTTCACTCCGTTTCCCTTCATTTTTATTTCTCCGTCATTTTACGCTCTATTTTCTTCTCTCTATATTCTCTCCCTACCTCATCCTGCAATGTTCTATTAACTAGAACTTGTATTTGTCGTCATACCACAAGTTTCTATTAGTTACAACTTGTAAGAATATCTACATCGATCTTTAATCCTCATTATGTTCGACTATGATATTAAATCTCGCTTTGCAAGAAATTGGAAAAAAATGAGATCTTCTACATCCGTCATTCTAGTCATAACATGGGAACCAACCATGTGACAAGTTGTTAAACTAGAGAACTTTAGAACTTGTCTCTATCATGACTAGAACTTGTCTCTATCATGACTAGAACTTGTCTCTACCGTGACTAGAATATTCCTCTACCGTATCTAGAAATTGTCTCCACCATGATGAGAACTAGTTGTCATCTCGGTTGAAAATTGTCTCTAAAATAATCCCTTACCATATATCCTTAAATATGGTAAAACTCTCTTCATTCTCCACCGATACTACTTAAGGATGATTTATCATGACTATCCTCTTAAAATGAATTAGGATGTTCCTAAATTTTAATGAGAAAGTTATAAATCAAATAGGTTAAGAATTTATACGCTCTTGTTTTCAAATATTGGGACGCCTTTATTTGCAAATAATGAGATATAAAAACCTGAGTATCTGGTATCTGTACAAGCACTTCCTACTCCGCTTGTGCAAAATCTTCTTTCTTTTCACATCATTTTCCTTGGTATCAGAAGATAATCCTCTTCTTCCTCTATTTTCTCGATTTATTCTCTCCCCTACTCTTATAATCGTTTGAATCTCGGGACGAGATTTTCACAAAGGTGGTAAGACTATAACAACCCACAAACACCCGTTACTATCATTCCCATTAAAAATACCTATAGTAGGTATTTAACAGGTAAATTTTTGCTTTTTATATGCATTATTACTTGCATGACTCACTAGACCTGCTCACGTATCCACACAAGCCAAATAACTCAACACTCACATCCTATAAACCCAGGTATGTCATGCATAAAATCATAACAACAAAATAATAAGTAATTCACCAATCTAAAACACTAAACATAACACAAAACCCCAATAAACACTAACAAAAACTTAAGTAGGATTATGTGCTTATTTGAACCTATATGCTTAGTTTAACTAGTATGAATGTGTCCAAGGCTTAAGTATGAGTTTCCTTAGGAATATTAGGATAGCTTAGGACCATTAGGCTATAGAATAAACCCTTTAGAACTTAGATACAAACCCCATAAGCCCAAAAGTATAACTAGGTCTTAAATTAACTAGAATTAGGTCTAAACCATCCCAAAACTTCCCTATAGGTCACTACCACTTAGTATAAGCCTCTTAGAACTTAGGAATGGTTATTAGACACTCATAGGACACTAGTCTAGGCACTAAACCATAGGATAAACCCTAGTCTCTCACTAAACACACTTAGGTCATTTAGGTTACAAAACTAGGTCAAATCTTCCCAAACCTTTCCCACAAGTTACCCTCACTTAGAATAAACCCTTTAGGACTTAGGATTAGTCACTAGACACTCTTAGGAACTTAACTTAGGCACTAAACCTTAGGTAAAATCTTAAACACATAATAAGTAGAACTAGGTCTAAAGTTAACTAAAACAAGTAAAACCTAAACATAAGCACCTCAACCTAGCACTCTAACACCTTAGTCATACCCAAGCATACACCCTAACACCTCTAAGCACCCACACAAGTAGGTGCATCACCTACGTGTCTAATCCACCCTAAATCACCACTAAACCTCCACTAAACCACCACTAATCCACCCCTAATCACCCTAAACCACCGCTAACCCATCAAGTAACTTACAAGCACCTCTAAGCACCCAAGCAAGGTGGTGAATCACCACCTTGTCACCTCCTTACCTCATAGGTTCCATTTCCACCACTAAAACCCTAACCGACCTCCAAACAACCCTATAGCTTTCACACCTCACCACCATAGCTCGTCCCTGTCATCTCTAGACCCTCCACAACCACCACTAGCTGAGCTTGCTTGCCTCTTCCTCCTTTCGACACCTAGACCCTCTTTGCTTGGTCACCAAGGCCAACAAGGCTATAAATACCCCTTGTACACCCTCACTTCCAAACCACACCCTTTCTTCTCTTCACCTTACATTAGTTCAGTAGTATTAAGTCCTTAGGAGACCTTGGAGTCGAGTAGCAAAGCTTTGGTCGAGTTATGTTGTGGTTTGAGTCGAGCAAGCCCTAGAAAACCCTAAGCCTAGTTATAACCCACGTAAACCCTCCCCTAACCAAGTAAGTCTTACATTTAGCTTTAGTTTAGTCTTAGGATAGAGTTAGGATGCCTTAGACACCCTAGGAAACCTTGCATGAGCCTTGAACCATTCCATTTACTAGTTTACATTTTAGAACCCTAAATTGAGTCGTATACTTGCATGCATGCTATAATTCATTTATTTAAGTCATACACTAGTTATAAATAACCTAGATAAGTTAAAATAAGTAAAACATAAGCTAGAAAACTTAGTTGCTGGATAAAATATAAGTTACATGCATTTAGGACTAGTTTTGCAAAACTTTACATGCATAAGGGTATATATCGTAAATTCCAGTAATTATAAAGTCTAGGGACTGTTTTTGACATTTCCTAGAAGTTCTAAGTTTAAGGACTAGTTTTGCATAATATTAAAACCCTAGGATAGATATTAAAATAAGTATAAACTAAAAAGGACTAAAAACATAAATATTATAAAGTTAAAGGTTTAAATGGTGAATATAGAAAACTGAATAGTCTAAGGTTAGTTACTTAAAGTATAAAAGTGTAGGGACTTGTTGTGTCAAGTATAGATAGTTATTAGTATAAGTAATATAAATTTAGGGTAGAAAATGTAAATATATATATACTGTAAAGGTAAAAAGTGAAAATATCATATAAGTATAAAACCTAAATAAAGTTAGAAGCATAACACAATACTAGGGAGCTTCATGCGAGGAGTACTATGTGGATATTTCGTTTTAACGAGTTTTTTGGGTTTACGAATTAAAGTGCCCTGACTCCTCGAACGATTATTGCATATACTTATGAGATATGATGGCCCGAACGGTGATATGATTATAACTAATCCCTAATAACAACATAACTCAATAATAGGGAGCTTTGTGTGAGGAGTATTAACTTCTGAATTATGATGGCCCGAACGGTATTATGTTGATAACATAATACAATAGTAGGGAGCTTCATGTGACGAGTCATATACTTCTGAATTACAATGGCCTGAACAGTGTTATGTTATATATAAAACATTAACAAACCTAAAAACAATAACTTGAGAAACATAAACATGATAACTAAAGCTTGACATACATCCAAAACCAGCAACAGACTAGGATACGTGAGTAAGGCGGTCTAGTTTTTGAGTCACTATTTGCATCACATATATTACTCTAAACCCAGGTGAGTTAATAGCCTCATACTTTTTAAAATGCTTTCACTCTAAATGTTTTATAAGCCCTGTGAGGGGGATACATGCTAAATGCTTTACTTAAAACCGAATACAAGTCTTTTTCTTTGGTTGTTGCACGAGTAAACTAACTGCCACCACTACATAACCAAAATTCGTGAATCTAATCGTTTGGGATATTTTACCCACGCTAACACGAATATAGTTGATAGATCTATTGGAGTTTGACAACTCCCGTTGGTATTAACACCCCACTAGGTGGTACTAATAAGCACTATATTTGAATCCACTCAAGGAATAACTTTGGCAAGTTATCCTTCCATCCCCTCATGTTGGATCTGCAACCCATATGACCCGGATTGTTAAGGTGTGATTCATGAGCTTAGTGCTACATACTCCACTCCTGATAATTGTGCATGCATCACAATTATCACAAAACCTACATTTTCCCAGATGGGTGTAACAACTGAACCCAGGGAACTTGTATTCACTAACCCCTAAACCTATGATTCTCACTCAACACCTAGTGTTGACTTTTTAAGTATGTATTCTAGGTATATTACTTCTACGGATCCATGGTAGAAGGAGGTACTGAACTCGGAGGACTTTTCTTGGTTATCATTCAAACACAAACTAACTCTTAGTTTTTTGGGACCTCGTCAAAAATAAAAGTATATCTTTTATAATTAAAACTCTGATAATTATGAATGATAACTAAATTTCCAAAACGTCTCTTTTCGAGTCATTTTCTATTACTGTATCTGTGATTCTATGAAGTAATACCCCAAACACTTTATCCGCTGCGATCAGTGAAAATTGGGGATGTTACAGTTTGATACATGAACAATAAGCAATGAAAATAAAACAAACATACGGAAGCAAATAAAATCAAACAAAAAAACAAACAAACAAATAAATAAAAAAAGCTTGGGTTGCCTCCCAAGAAGCGCTTGTTTTTGTTCGAGTCACGAGCCTGACTCTACCCTTATTTAGCATAAATAAGGGAGGTTTTCCCTACACTTAGGATTAAGTGTGGGTGAAAGTAGCGATACATACCCTTAGGGTGGAAATATGCCACGTGAGGTGAAGGTGGTATTTAAGTGAGGAAAGTGTCTACCACCTTCATTTTTAGGTTACCCAAATCCTTTGTTTTGATGGATGGATTTGAAGTTAGAAGAGTTTTATGACAAAGATTTAAGCTTTTGTCATTTTCATAAATAGTATGCTCCAACGGTTCTTCATCCATTCCGGTTTCCATCTTTTTTATTTCAACATCATCTTCATCTTCGTATTCAAACTTGCTTTCATCGAAGAAGTGGAGCGTTGGCGTTTTGAATTTGGGATGTTGGAAAGAGGTTTTATGGATAATAGGTTTGGTTTGAGAAATCATCGAGACCATATGCATCAAGGTCGGTTTGAGCGATTCAGAGGTTATGGTATAGGTGTGAGAGTTCCCTTTCTCAAAAGGAAACTTATGGGAATAGAATTTATTATGGCTTGAATCCACAGAGAGAGGTGTTTCATTGTGCCAACCGCTGCTTGTTTCACTAGGGACTGAGATTTCAAAAATCTTTTTGATTTTTTTGGTACAGCTTCTTCCTTAATCTTTTCCTTAATCCTTGACATGAAACCTTCAGCTAAATCCACAAAGGTGTTTCGGGTGTTCTCCATTTGGACCTCTAACTGCCGGATCTGTCTTTCTTGGTTGTTTACAAAAGTCAACATTATCCCTTCGAACTCCTCTTGTCGTGAAAATTCAGGAAACAAATGTTTACTGACTGCATTCACATATCCACTGGGATTTATTTCAGCATTAGCCATAGGCATCTCGGCCCTCATCAATTCCTTAACCTGCCTTTCGATGTTCTCAAATAGTTTTTCTTGGGTTGCATTTATGTAATCTAAACTCCCTTCTTCCAAGAACATTGGATCCTCCCATTCTTCTTTTTTGTATTGTGCTAAGCCCTTGATGACCTCCCAACACTTATCAACACCGAGCTTGCTCAGTCTACCATTGTCTGCGTAATTTATGGCCCTTCTAGTTTGATGATTGACACCATCATAAAAGATTTGGATTTGGAGCCAAAGATCAATGCCATGATTGGGGACTTTGCGGAGTAAGTCCTTAAAACGCATCCACGCTTCGTAAGGAGTTTCACCTTGACATTGTTAGAACATCAAGATGTCATTCCTTAGCTTGGTAGTTCTTGCTGGTGGGAAAAATTGAGCGAGGAAACGAGTGATGAGATTATCCCAAGTCGAGATGGATCCCGCGGGTAGACGATCAAGCCAATGGATAGCTTGGTCATGAAGAGAGAAATGAAAGAGACACAATCGGGTAGTATCTCTAGTAGCACCGTTAAGGTTAATGGAATCTACGATTTTAAGAAAGTCCTTAAGGTGTTGAATTGGGTCTACGGACATATGTCCATGGAATGCACATCCGTTTTGCACTAACTGGATGGTGTCGGATCGCAGGTGGGCTACATTGGCTTCTTTGGGAAGCTCAATGGCATTTTGGTAACCTTTGTGGTTTGGTTGGGAATATCACCTAGGGTGCGTGCTCTAGGTGGTTCGGGTGGGTTTTGGTGGTTTTGTTGTAGTAGGATGATGGGATCAAAGATATTATTACCTTCCATGATGGCGGATGATAATGGTTACGAACAAAAGAACAAAGAAAAAGATAGACTAAAGAAAACCTATAAAAATAAAAATAAAAGTCTCACTAGAAAGGAATCTGGTAAGTAGACCTAATAAAAATAAATCTCAACCTAAGCAATAACTATTCCCCGGCAGCGGCGCCAAAAACTTTGATGTGCGGATTGAGGTCTACACGGAAGTTTTACTTCTCAAGGGATCTTGAGAAGCTTACAATCCCTCAGGCAGTGTACCTGACCGATGTAGCATAGTGAAGTGGCAATTACCGGGGGATTGATCGTTCTCCACAGGGAATAATGTTCGTTAGGATTGAAATTAATCTACCTAGGTCTAGAGGTGAGGGATGACTCTTTTTGTATTTTTATATTTTATAGAAAGCAAATAAAAATCTCGGGTTTTTGGAAGAGTGGGCGGAATTAGTTGCTAGTCAACTAACCCAAATAATAACTAATGCAATAAAAATAAAATAACAATAAAATAAAATGTAAAACCACAAATGGAGAAAACGTGTTTACTTAGATTTCATTACTCCCTAGTTATCTTTTATTGATTCATGAGCTTGTTACAATTGCGTGGGTGACGGGTTTTATTCGTTAATACCAATTGTGGGGCCGCGTATGATCTTCCCCAACTCTATAAGCTTCTATCTCTTCTTATGGGGACACGTTAAGTATCCATACCATGGCCTCCTTAATAGTCACTTGTGTATTAAATAGAACCATTAAAATCGTAGTACACATCCGATTCATGTTTGTTAAGACGTTTAAGCAAGTTACCGAATAGGAGATTAGCCACTTTTCTTAAGCCTAACATCGATTAACAATCACCCAACAACAATTAATAACCAATCATCAATCAATAATCAATAACTAGGTTTCACTACATCTAAGCAAACACAAATAAACCTAGCCTAGCATGTTAAAAAAAGACAAGCTTAAGATAAAATCAAACAACATATAGGCATATTGAATGATTGATAGATTACTTATCTTCAATTAAACATGGAAGAGACAAGGGTATGAAACCCTTAAAAACTTCTGAAATTCGACCTAGGGTTTGTGTGACAAAGTTCCTCTCCAAAGTTGCATACTTCAATGATCAAAAGATGATAAAGTAATGATACAAGCCTTCTATTCTACTGTAAAATCACCTACCCTAACCCTAGAATCAGACTTAGAGTTTGGGGCTTACAAATAATGAAGTTATAAGGTTGTATTTATAGGCAGTTTTCTGCCCGGCCCAACTTGACGGCATCAGCCTATAAAAGGGCATAGCGTCAAGACCAATTTTTCTTCACCAAATTGTAGATCTTTTCGTCCTCTTCACGTGAGCTTTTGAATCTCCTAAATCTGAGTTCGTATGCAAAAGATATGGCCAAAATAGTAACAGCTACTGCGCGCGTAGGTTGTGACTAGTTAACACGTGATGGCCTACGTGACCCCTTCAGGTTATAAGTCATTTGGGCCATCACTCTTTAATTTAACACGTGATGGCCTACGTCCATTAACACATGACGCCATCACGTGTTATTCCACCAAAGGTTTTCTGGAGCATCTCTTGTTAATATCCATCAGCTCCAATCTTCAAGTGACGGCGTCAGCATCCAAAACGTGACACCATCAGGTGTAAAATCCTGACTTTCTTTGGTTTTCTTGTTCTCTTCATTATTGAGCATAAAAAAGTCCAAAAAGCTAAAAAAATGCTTCATATTCAAGAAATCACGTCCCAAGTACCTAAAATGAGAAAAAAAAAAACGATTTAGGGCAATATTTGATCATAAAAACACGATTAAGGGCTTAAATGACCCCTTAAAAGCGTAACAAATTTTGCTTCATCAATAATCCATTCATAATCAAGTCAACAATAGTTTTTGACAGTCTGGTAAAACCCCCAAAACATGCATTTCAATTTGGAAAAAAAAAATGGAGCACACTTGATGGGACTTGAACCCACAATCACCTGATTAGAAGTCAGGCACTGATGAGTGCTCAAACACTCATCATTTTTGGTCAAATCTGAACTGCAAAACATACAAAAACACTCATAAAGGCATCAAAATACTGAAAATATTCCAATAATTGTGTTTTATATGTATTAGATGCAAAAAGAGTAAAAATAGATGAAAAATGTACAAAGTTTGCAAAATTGGCAGTTTCAGTCCCCCAACTTTCATAAAATATCAAAACTAGTCCCTGGTCATTCAAAATATGGAAAATTATCAAGGTCCTTTTAAATCATAACTTGTCATATTTAGTCCTTTGGTGAAAAATCTCAAAAGTTTTGGAAATTTACAAGTTTAGTCCCTGGAGTTTCAGATTTTGGCAGATTTGGTCCCTGGTGGGATATTTTTGAAAGAAAAATCATTTTTGGTCCTTGGAAACTCAAAAGTTATCACATTTGATCCCTGGATGAAAAGTTTGAGGAAATTACAATTTTGGTCCCTCAGTTTTGGTCCCTGGGAATTTTTAAATGGAAAAATGCAAATTTTGGTAATTGGAATAATAAACTGATGAGGTGAAAAATGAACCACTTTTAGGGGGTCATTTAAGCCCGGAATTGAATTTATTTGATCAAATATTAACCTAAATCGTTCCTTTTGTGAGTGTAGGTACTTTGGGAGTGAAATCTTGAAAAGGAAGCAATTCGGACGTTTTTGGAGCATAAAAGTGAAGAAAATGCCAAAGACTTAATTTTCCATGCTGAGAACAGTACCTGACGGTGTCAAGAGGAAAATCATGACGGCGTCAAGAGTAAAAGTGGTGACGACCCAGTGCAAACCGGACGGTGTCACAAGAAGGGCGTCAAGAGTTAATTTTGTGACAGCCTGCATAAGGAGAATACATGACGGCGTCAGACCCAGATCTAGGCAGTCTGAGTAACTATTTGGCGGCGAGATGACGGTGTCAGACATTTGTTCTTGATGCCGTCACCTTCTAAACTCTATATATAGTTTTCTATTTTTCATTCATTAGAGAGGAACTTGTGTGGAGAACTCTAGGGCCGAACTTTGTAAACCCTAGCTCGTATTTTACAGTATTTTCAAGGATTTTCACCCCTTGAATCCTTTCATGTGCTATTAAGATAAGTCTTCTCTTAATTCAATCAATATGTCTATGTGTTGGTTGTCTATATCTTGTACTTGTCTTGATTTCAACATGCTAGGCTAGATCTATCTTGTGTTTGCTTAGATCTAATGAAACCTAGATGTTAATTATGTGTTGATTACTTGTTTATGGTTGTATTGGACGAATGATTTCAATGTTAGGCTTCAGAAAACTGGCATATCTCCATTGTGTAACATGCTTGAACGTCTTAGGAAACATGAACCGATGTGTACTAGGTTTTATTGGTTGTATTTAATGCATGAGTAAATTCTAATGATCCCATGTTAGGAGCTTCTTAGCCGGCTCGACATAGGAGTGAAGTAGGCACTCATAGGATTGGGGAAGTAAGTACGCCACCCCATGAATGGTATTAAGGAATACAATCCGTCATCCACGCAACTATAACAAGTAATTAACCTGTAAAAGATATCTAGGGAGTAGTGAAATCTAAGTAAACACATTTCTCCCACATATTGCTCACAACCTTAGTTTAATATAGTTTATTTTCATTTTAGCATTTTATTTTGATTGCATCTTTAGTATTGGGTTAGTTGACTAGCAACTAATTCCGCCCAAATCCTTCAAACCCGAGATTTTAACTTGCTTTCCTAAAAATATAAAAATACAAAAAAGAATCATCCCTCATCTCTAGACCTAGTCTTTAGGTTTTCTAATCCTAGCGACACTATTCCTAGCTGAACGATCAATCCCCCGGTACTTGTCATTATACTATACTACATCGATCAGGTACACTGCCTGGTGGGGGTTGTAAGCTTCTCAAGATCCCTTGAGAGGTAAAGCCTGGTGCAAACCCTACGCATCAAGTTTTTGGCGCCGCAGCCTGGGGAATAGTTATTGTCTAGGTTAGAATCCCTTTTTAGTAGGTCTACTTGCTAGATTCCTTTCTAGTAAGATTTTATTTTTATTTTTTTTAGGATCTCTTTAGTCTATCTTATTTTTTCGTATTTTTGTTCGTAACTCTTCACCACCCAACATCATGGACGATGGGAACATCTTTGAACCCGTCATCCCACCACAACAAAACCCACCACTAGAACCTCTTAGGCCCCGAATCTTAGGAGAGTATTCCCGACCTAGCCACCAAGGCTATCGAAACACCATTGAGCTCACCGGAGCCAATGTGACCCCCATGCGATCCGACACCATCCGGTTGGTGCAAAGCGGATGTGCATTCCATGGACTTCGTTCCGAAGATCCAAATCAACATCTCAAGGACTTCCTTAGAATCGTAGATTCCATAGACCTAGATGTTACAACTAGAGAGACAACCCGATTATGCCTATTACAATTCTCTCTACGTGATCAAGCTAGTCAATGGCTTGAACGTTTACCCGTGGGATCCATCACCACATGGGATGATCTCACCACTCGTTTTCTTGCTCAATTTTTCCCGCCGGGGAGAACTACTAAGCTTAGAAATGACATCTTGATGTTCCAACAACGTCAAGGTGAAACTCTTTATGAAGCATGGACTCGTTTCAAGGACTTACTCCAAAAAGTCCCTCATCATGGCATAGATCTTTGGCTCCAAGTCCAAATCTTCTATGACCATATCGATCTCTCCACAAGGCGAGCCATTGACCAATCGGCCGGTGGTAAGCTACGTGATCTAAGTGCGGAACAATCATGGGAACTCATAGAAGATCTTGCTCTCTATGACAACGAAAGTTGGAATGATCCCTGTGATTTGAACAAAACGGTCAAGGCAATATCTTTGCCTTCGAACAACTCTAGCACTCCCGACCGTAGGATCATGGAACTTGAGGACCAAGTCAAGTTTCTCATGAAATCTTACGAAGCTCCTAAGCCTTCAAGCCAAGTGAACAAAATCACTTCTTCATGCGAATTATGTAGTGGTCCCCATGACACTCGTGATTGTATGGAACTCCCCGGAACAGCTTTTGCGGACTACGCATCCTCGCGTACCGACGAAGCGGGAGATAACTGGTACACTTTCAAACCCGAGCCAAACCCTTACGGTGATTCCTACAACCCTTCTTGGAAAAATCACCCAAACCTTAGGTGGAAACAAAATCAAGCCAATTCTTCCAACCCGCCTAATCGTTACCAACCAAACGGTCCACCCTCTAACCGTACTTTCAACAACAATCCTTCTAACAACTATGGTAGTATCAACAATCTTGAAGGATTGATGTCCAAGTTTATGGCATCTCAAGAAGCTCGCATATCTAAGTTTGAAGCCGATTTCAAACAAAAGCATAGCGAGATGACCACCAAAATTGACACATTGTTGAAAGTTCTCAATGACCGAGAAATGGGAGCACTCCCAAGCGACACGGTCAAGAATCCGAAACTAAACGTTAATTCCATATCATCAGTTTCGTCACCCACTTCTTGTCCATAATACTACTCGGTTAAATCTATGAGCACGTGTTTCAAACAAAACCAAATTCTTCAAAAGGACCAATCGAATAAAACACCCGATATAAAACCGGTCAAAAGCATAGTTGAAACACCTCCTACGCAAGACCTTGACGATGAATTCAAGGAACTTCACCTTGAACGCCCTGTCATTGATGTCTTAGCCCGTGCTCCCTACTATAGTTCCCTCCTAGAAAAGTATGAGAAGTTTAAACTAGGTAATAATGGGACCGCCTTCGTTCAAAACACGTTGCCTAAAAAGCTTGATGATCCGAGTATATTTGTTTTGCCTTGTAAGATAGGAAGATCCGAAACTTTTGACACATTAGCCGATTTAGGGTCAAGCATCAATTTAATTCCCTTATCCCTTTTCACCACTCTCAAGCTAGGAAAGTTAGAGGAGACGGAGGTATTGATAGGTCTAGCAGATGGAAGTATTGCCCACCCGGTTGGAATGATTAAGGATGTAGTTGTTCACGTAGGAAAGTTAACTATCTTAGCGGATTTTCACGTCCTAGACATGGTTAGTGACACTACATGCCCATTGTTGGTAGGAAGAGGATTTTTAGCAACCGCTAGCGCCATGATAGATTGTAATGAGTCTAAGATAGCGGTAGGTGAAGGCGACACTTGGTCGGTATACGATGTTAAGAAACATAGCTATGATTGTGATGATGAACCGACACCACATTGGGTAGAGAAGAATAGGAGACCATCTAGATATGGACCTTGGATAGAAAGGAACTTTATAGGACCTCAACGCCCATTCTATCTAGAAAAAGATTTCATCGAAAAGACACATTCGGTGGAAAAACTCATAGCTAGAGATGAAGAGCTAGATCCTTTTGAGGACCCCTTAGTCTTTAGGAAGATGATTGAGTTCTTAAGCGTAATGCCTATTAATATAGAGATGAATAAGTGGAAAAGAGAGGGAGATAAGTGTAAATGGAGGTGAGACAAGCCACCTAAAGAAGGTGACGAATCATGGCATATGAAGATGACTTTGTATGATCCGGATGGAGAAAAGTTTGAAAGGTCATACCGTACTAAGAAAACCGATAGGAAGTTAAAACCTAAGTTTGATCCCAAAGATATCCTCAATGAGGAACTCACCCGTATCACGTAGTAACCCATGACCTTGAGTCTAGCTACAAGACTCGTAAATAAAGAAAAGCGCTTCTTGGGAGGCAACCCATGATTGTGTGTGATTTTTATTTTGTTTGTTTGTTATTTGCTTCCGTATGCATGCTTTATTTTTATTGTTGGTAGATCATGTTTCAAAACTAAATAGTGGAAATACTTTACTTTGTTGTTTGGCCTAGTCTTAACTTCACCCAAAGGTATTTTTGCAAAATATAAGTGTAAGGGGAAACCCCAAATATGTTTTTAAGAAACAAAACCGATCATGATTCTCCACAATATTAAATGAACATGTATATTCGTAATTGTTAGAGTCAAATGCTTGTATCGAGTCATAATGAAGTTTTGCAGGATTTTCCAGGAAGTAGAACCAAGTTTTTCCAGAAATTTTCTGGAAACTTAACATAAGAATTTCTGCAGGTCACTTCTGACGGCGTCACGAGTTTACTCTTGACGGCGTCACGTGTAAAAATCTGGAAATTTTTACCAGTTTTGTTTTTCTAACGGAGTCTTAAAGTTTTTGCTGAATTATTAGTTTTTTAATCTCCAGGAAATTTGCAAACATCATTCCACAAGCATTATATCTTATTTTGTTTTCTAGGTTTTATTAACATATGTAGATTGCCGCCGATTTTATGCGAGGTTGCCTTGTCTGTTTTCTCAGGATTTACAGGTTATGTATGACAAGAAGATGATTTATTTTTCTGGAAGGGAAGCTTTGATTGTTTATTTTCTTGGAGGAAGATCTAACATGGCCACCTTATTATCCATACCGAGCGAATCAGGGGAGTATTTGATTTCATTCGTTTTACTTATTTCACTTTTACATTCTTTAATTGAACATTGGGGACAATGTTCATCCTAAGTGTAAGGGGAGGGTAAAATGATGATACCTTACAAATTCACTTTCGCTTGAGTTTGTTTGTTTGATAGTAGATGTGTAATAAAACTATGAGAAATACTTGTTAGTGCAATTTTAGCGCCAAATTTAAATTTTTTTACAATATTTAGGAGTGAAACTTTAGCCATAGCAAGCGTCTCATGGATAGGAGATTTTATGACTAGCACATAACCGTATCATTCAGAAAAATTTTCCACCCAAATATGTGAGGTTCGCCTTTAGATTTGATAGGAAAAGCATTTACTATTAGTGCTTATGAGTGTACCGGTAGCATTTAGATTCTAGAACTTGCGTTAGTGATGCATCCCGAGACTGCTAGTGAGACTACATTCGTGTAGTAGGATTTACTACATGATAAGAGGCATTAGGATCACCCTTGTGTTAAACCCGTATCATAATTACTTGACCATTTAAGTCATATTACTTGGCTAGTTAAGTCAACTAATTTTTCCCACACCTTACGGTTGTACTCATTTTTAGTACACGAAACCCCTAGTACACCCCTCCGAGCCTATCTTTTCGTTTCTAACTTTAAGCATTTTACTTAAAGGAAGAATTTGTTACACCCCACTTAAATGTACACCCAAATCGCCTTAGCCTTCCGTGTATGCGCTCATTTTTAGTGCATTATTGTTATTTGTTAAACCCTAAGTTAATTATCTAATTGATTACATGGTTGCTAAGTCGAGTCATATCCTTGTACATATTGTTTTGGGACGATTGGGACTCATGGGTAAAGTACTTATTTTATGGAGTAATGGGGAAGAACATCATTTATTACCCCCATATGTGCATTAATCTTAAAAGTACTCCAAGTGTTTTGATTTTCTTAATTCGAGTCATTAGATTAGTTTATTGTAAAGTATGTAAAAATTCAAGTGTAAGGGGAATGTTCATCCCCTATGATGTATTATTTTGGATGGTAGGGTAAGAGTGTATGCAAAAAAAAAAAAAAAAAAAAAAAAAAAAAAAAAGAAAAAAAAATCGAAAAAACAATAAAAAGAAAAAAAAAATAGAAAAAGAAAAGAGAAAAAACATGCGGACTACCATCCCTTTTTATTCTATGTTCATTTTATGTTTTTGTTATTTTTCATTTATTAGCTTAAGTCGAGTCTAGTCTTGGCTTAGCAACGCCATATTGTACATGTAATTAACCAAGATTGTTAACTCGCCACCAGTAAAGACTGTCTATATCCAATAAAACTGTGTATTCCATATCCCTACACCTAACGTTACAACCCTTTAAAAGACCTCTTTGATAGTTTATCCTAGGTGCTTACGCCATGTGGTGGAGGTTTGATCCTTTCCCAAACCTATGGTAATCTATTTTGCTATAACAGGTAGTGAGAGATATTTTCCGTTTCCATATTGTGATATTACTTTATTATACCCGAGAGATGTGAGTATCTAAACACTATTTGTGAGGTGCTAGTATATGACCTCCGTGCTTGTCCTTGGTCTTTAGTGGAACGATTATTTGTTGTAATTACTTTTATATTAGTGTTAAATGACCCCTAACTTGTATTTTGATTAGAATAAAAGCGCATTTGCTTGAGGACAAGCAAATCTCAAGTGTAAGGGTATATGATGAGGCGAAAAATGAACCACTTTTAGGGGGTCATTTAAGCCTGAAATTGAATTTATTTGATCAAATATTACCCTAAATCGTTCCTTTTGTGATTTTAGGTACTTTGGGAGTGAAATCTGGAAAAGGAAGCAATTCGGACGTTTTTGGAGCATAAAAGTGAAGAAAACGCCAAAGATTTAATTTTCCATGCTGAGAATAGTACCTGACGGCGTCAAGAGGAAAATCATGACGGCGTCAAGAGTAAAAGTGGTGACGACCCAGTGCAAACCTGAAGGCGTCACAAGAAGGGCGTCAAGAGTTAATTTTGTGACGGCCTACATAAGGAGAATACATGATGGCGTCAGACCCAGATCTAGGCAGTCCGAGGAACTATTTGGCGGCGAGATGACGGCGTCAGACATTTGTTCTTGACGCCGTCACCTTCTAAACTTTATATATAGTTTTCTATTTTTCATTCATTAGAGCGGAACTTGTGTGGAGAACCCTAGGGCCGAACTTTGTAAACCCTAGCTCGTATTTTACAGTATTTTCAAGGGTTTTCACCCCTTGAATCCTTTCATGTGCTATTAAGATAAGTCTTCTCTTAATTTAATCAATATGTCTATGTGTTGGTTGTCTATATCTTGTGCTTGTCTTGATTTCAACATGCTAGGCTAGATCTATCTTGTGTTTGCTTAGATCTAATGAAACCTAGATGTTAATTATGTGTTGATTACTTGTTTATGGTTGTATTGGATGAATGATTTCAATGTTAGGCTTAAGAAAACTGGCAGATCTCCATTGTGTAACATGCTTGAACATCTTAGGAAACATGAACCGATGTATACTAGGTTTTATTGGTTGTATTTAATGCATGAGTAAATTCTAATGATCCCATGTTAGGAGCTTCTTAGCCGGCTCGACATAGGAGTGAAGTAGGCACTCATAGGATTGGGGAAGTAAGTACGCCACCCCATGAATGGTATTAAGGAATACAATCCGTCATCCACGCAACTATAACAAGTAATTAACGTGTAAAAGATATCTAGGGAATAGTGAAATCTAAGTAGACACATTTCTCCCACATATTGCTCACAACCTTAGTTTAATATAGTTTATTTTCATTTTAGCATTTTATTTTGATTGCATCTTTAGTATTGGGTTAGTTGACTAGCAACTAATTCCGCCCAAATCCTTCAAACCCGAGATTTTAACTTGCTTTCCTAAAAATATAAAAATACAAAAAAGAATCATCCCTCATCTCTAGACCTAGTCTGTACGTTTTTTAATCCTAGCGACACTATTCCTAGCTGAACGATCAATCCCCCGGTATTTGTCATTATAATATACTACATCGATCAGGTACACTGCCTGGTGGGGGTTGTAAGCTTCTCAAGATCCCTTGAGAGGTAAAGCCTGGTGCAAACCCCACGCATCATAAACATTGCAAGTTTAGTCCTTTGGAATAGTTTGGGAAATTCACACATCAGGCCCCTCAAAATTCAGTATTTACAATATTGGTCCTTGTGTTTTATCTACTAACCAAATGGACCCTTTTTTAATTACTAGCAGGGTACCCGCGCGATGCGGCGGCGGGTATCCTGTGACTATATTTTCTGACAACGTGATGTTATGCGGTCATACTTTTGTTAAAGAATTAATTTATAAATAACAATAAATTTAGTTAAGACATTGATATAATTTTATCTCCTATTAAGAGAAGTTACCACAAAAAAATCTTGATTCTTTCATTCATCATAATCATCCTTCGTCCATAAATTTCGATTTTCGTGGTTTTGGACCTTCAATGGTTTGATATAACTTATGAATACCACGAAAAAATAAGTTGAACAAATTCCAACCCCAAAAAATTTCGTCCATAACCGGTATCTATAAACAAAAAAATTCAGCTAGCAATTATTTAATCATCATTAGCCTTCCAGCCCATCAAACCAACTTTGGATATAACTTTTGGCCCATCACTGAAATCCAACTCAAGTTCTAAACCCACACAAACCTGGTGGCCCGGTCATTTGATTAAACCTAATACATCTTGCAAAATAAGCTCCGCCCCCATCTCAATCTTCTCTCTTTAGCAGTTAACCATCACCACCACAAGAACATCAAAATGATCTCCTCCTACATCATACGAACATCACCACCACACAAACACCAATGAAGTCAAACCTTCAATTATATTCTTAATTATTTTTTGACTTCAAGATCCTATGGGTCTCGGGTAGGTGATTGCCATTTTGTTTTTCGTTTTGATTTGTCGTTAAGTTTGTGTGCTTTGAACGAATCAAGAAATGAAAATAACATACTTGTTATCTTGCTTCTTTTATGTTCGGATATTAATTGAAGCATAAGCTTCAAAAAAATAGATCCATGATGTAAATCTTTTCGTGGTTTTGGACCTTCAATGGTTTGATATAACTTGTGAATACCACAAAAAAATAAAGTTGAGATCGTAAGACTTTTAATTACGTTTCGAGTCTTGTTGTAGTAAGGAGATGGGATAGTGTAATACACCGTAAAATCCCAGGTCATTTATTAATGCTAATTATCGACACTATTCTAAACTAAGCCATTTTGCAGGCTAATTTAAAATTTTTATATGAGACACTGTTTGTTTGAACACCCGATTGTTTTGAACACCGTTTATTTGTCACTCGAATGTCACTCTTGGATATCACCCAATGAGGTTAAACACCGGTAACTCCCACTTGCGACCCGACACCCCATTTGAACACCGAGAAATTATTAATATATATATATATATATATATATATGATATTATATATATATTAACTTTTACAAATTTATTATTACTATATATATGAGTATATATATATGTATGACGACACCGTTTATATATTTTTGGTTTTCACGAACCGACACCGACACCGAAATTAATTTCACAATTATACGAATCACCGACACCCCGTCATATTTGGGCCGATCACAAGCCCACCCGGATTTTTCTCTCTTTGATTTACTTGGACCGAAACACCCTCACAAGCCCACACATTTTCTTTTTTTTTTCCTTGTTTCGTTTTGGGCCGAATTCCCACAGCCCACATGGCTCGTTTGTTTTCTTTCTTTGCGTAGTATGTCACCGAAACAGAAGCCAAACCCCCTTGCCACCCAAATACTACACGTTTTCTTTTTGAATCCATGTCTCCTATTCACAAGACACCAACATACACCCCCTCCATTGACTTTGAACTATGCGACAATGAGCCACCATTAGGGAGCCGTCCGACCTTTGGTTAAACACATTACACGCCGAAACACTTAAACCACTAGGTTATGTGTTTCTTAGACCTCTAACACAAACATTAAACTAAGTTTTATTGTACACACATGCCTAAAATCCTCTAAGACCTAGCGATAAAATAAGTTTGTAGCCCTTCAAACCTTTGCAACTCGACATGACAACACTCAAGGAAACTAGACAACTTGGTCGAGTAAGAAGTGACCACTCGGTGGTGTTGTGTCTCATGCAGACATTCGAACCACCCAAGAACCCCCTATATAAATCACATTTAATGCTAGTTTTCACACACACTCAAGTTCCACCAAATTTCCAAATCACAAACACTCTAGTGTTTTCATTTCTTGTTGCTGTCGAGAAGAACCAAGGAGCACACAAGCTAAGGCTTTGGGTTGAACGAGTAAGGCTTTTGGGTAAGAAATATTGGAGCAAGGGTCACTATTCGAAGGGTGTTAGTTTGCTCGTTACTCTTATTTGGTCACACGAACCCTCCCCACCATCTTTGGTGTTGTAAGTACCTTGTCTCTTTTCAACTCATACATAAATCGACTCATGCATACCACATTTACTTTCACGCAACACACGTTACTCTCTAAATATATATACATTCGCTTTACTTGCAACAATATATATGTACATACCTCGACACCCTTGAGGAAAGGGCTCACCATTGCATTTTTATACGTACAACCTATCTATATTTTTCGACCACCTATATCTACGACTCACCCTTAATCGAGCTAGCACAACATGCAAACCTTACACGGTTTTATACCACGAAAACGAGACCTAAACCAAACCTATGTCGAGCAACTTTTAAACAAACTAAAAATATCACTTGGGCTTAGTTTGGGCTAACGAGCCCACTTGGCTGTTCAAATGAGATTTTCAGTTTCAAAACTTGGAAAATAACGAGAAGCATAAAAACCGATTTTTAAGATTTTTACAAGTTTTAAATGCTACTTTTATTGTAACGAAAGTTTGTTTTTCGAAACATTAACCAAGGACTATTTTTGCAAAAGTCCCACGTTAGGGGCTGAAAGTGACAAAAACCCAAACTTTCGGACTAGTTATATATTAACGAATTCTTTTGGATATTGAGGGTAAAAAACTGTCATTTGGCCAAAGTTAAAGGAATAAAGTGTAAAAAGTACAAAAGGACCAAATTGTAATTATTTTTAACTAAAGGGTAAAAAGTGTAAATTTGTAAAGTTAAAGGTTAAATGTGACAACGGTATTTTATCATTAATTATTTCATATAATTTGATTTTTATATAAATACATATATATTTTTGTAACTTTAATATATATATATATATATATATATATATATATATATGACTTTACTAAAAATATTTAATCATAAATATTTTTAAACAATATTATTTTTACAACGAGATAATATTTATCGAACACCGGTTCGTAACAACGATACAAATAACTACGTGAAGTTATTTTGGAATATATTAAGACACCCGAACGGATATCACCGTACACGTGACATATCATATGTCATTTACAACACGAATCTAAAACACCGATTACAATGTATTATTTAGGTCGCAAGTCGGAGGAATTTCATTGCTAGTCATAGCAATACACCATCACTTTTGAGCACCGTTGTGATTACGCACCTTTCAGGTGAGTTCATGGTCCCACATTTTTAATTGTTTTTAAACCCCGTGGGGAGATACATGCTATAAATCGAACACAAGTATTTTTTCTGTATGCTGTTATCACCTGATATTGCCTAAGTTGACACCTGTGCTACAAGTCCCTCATATCACGAACCTTAATCACTTGCGAGTGAGCGCGAATATAGTTGATAGATCTATTGGAATGGCAGCCCGCCTCTGTCAAGGTGATCACTTGGCAGGAGGTGTGCTATATTCGAGGTATTATGGAAATTTGGCACATTTCCTGTCACCGAGGGCCCCCTTGTCATTTACATCCTCTGTGGTGTAGGTGATTGTTATTATCTTTATGATATGTCAAATCAATGTTAAGGCTTGCATTTCGTGAGGCTTAGGAGCAATATTACACCAGTTTAGTCAAGACCTGTCTATCTTGGCTTGTTTATTTCAAATGCTTGACTTGTGTTCGCACTATTACTATTTAAACTACTATGGATTCGCTCAACCTTTGTGTTGACTTTTTAAGCATGTTTATCTCAGGAAATTAGCAAGCATGGCGGCACGAAGCTGGCAAAGGGCACAGGACCTCCCTTTTCATTTCAATAATTATATCATTCTTTACAAACTCATCACTTCTTTTGCTAAACAATTAACATTTTGGAAAAATGTTTGTAACTCTGAATATTTGAGTTTTCATGGAATGATATTGACTATCTTTTGAATTGTTTTCTATGAGTATGATTGTGTACTAAACTGTAATGACCCCGATTAGACTTTCGCTGCTTTTCAATTTTCGGGGTGTTACAGATAGCAGTGATGTTGTAGAAGACGTTGATTGATGGGTTTTAGGATAGGATATGGATGTTGTTGATTATGGAGGGTTGTACATTATGTTTAAGTAATTGTAATAATAGGTCCAGGGGTGTTTTAAACGCTATTTAATGTATAACTGTAAGATTTTGGTCTGAATTTCGAGTTATGCTTGTTTTCATTGTACACAATGCTTTGCTTATTGTAATTCTGAAAAATCCTTGCTTTAAAGTGTTGTAAACATTGCATAATTTTTTGTACATTTGAATTTTTTGGAGAGAGAGTCCTTTGTCTATTATATGTAGTATAGATAAACCCAAAATACCAAATCCAATACCCATTCCCAAACCAAACCTGATCCAACAATACACCCCAAGCCCAATCCTCCATAATCCGGCCCACTCCTAATCCGTTTAATATATTTCCCCGGTCAAACACCCGTTGACTCATCTTCCCTCCCACTTAACCACCATCAACACCCCTAATTATCAGGGATTCTGCCTCCCCCCTCCTCCCACTTTATCACCAATTCCACCAACCTTCATCAATACCTTCCACCTGCCAAAACCAACCCACCCCCTCCTCATTTATTACCCAACCTAACCCACTAAAACTTCCAAAACCAAGTTTCCCGCCAAATCCTAATTGAATGGATGGGATCATTTTATCTCATCCTAGGGCTCAGAAAAGAAGGGGGAAAGAGAGTGATATCCACCAAGGTCTATAAAAGAAACAAAAAAGAAGCGGGGAAGAATTATTAGAGTAGTATTAGTTTTTAGTTAAATTTAGCTTATGTCGTGTTTAATGTAGGTTCATGTATAGTTGTAATTCTAGTTTAAAACAGTTGTATTCACCATCCTCAGTGTTTGTCAAGTTTATTTATTTCTAATATCAAAGTTGTTTATTTGAATCAGTTTATTCCAATTTAATGAAAATTCCATGTTAACTTAAATGTTGTCAAAAGTTGTTGATTAGTATTCATTACAACTCAATTAAGCTCAATTATAAGTTTTTCAAAGCTTTCCAAGCATCTAAATTAGTTTAGCTCAGTCGATTGACAAAATCTCAAAAATCACTAGAAAAATAGATTTTAATTCAAAAATAAGTGAGAAGGAAGAAGTAACAAAGAAGCAAGGTTGATTTTGGATGTTCATGGTCTAGTAGCCTCAGGGGAGGCATTAGGTTATGGTATGATCACTTGGTCACTTGGTTCTCAGTTTAAACATCATTGTAAGTCTATTTCCTAAATTTGAGTATAGTACTGTAGATTAGCTTGAGTGATGCTTATTTGAGTTTTTCAGACTTATTTAATTAATAAGAGGTGTTGTAGTACCACTTGGAACCTGTTTGTTCACTAGATTGCATGTGGCTTAGGTTTTCATGATTCACTACCTAGGTTTAGTAAGTATTGCATTTTCTTGTTCTTATGGTTCTTTGTAGTATTTCTTAGTTTAAACAGATCATATTGCATGTCCTAAATCTCTTTTAAGCATTAAAAGCATTAGGAGTAAGTTTAATATCATAGTTGTAGTGTGATTATTCACTTATAGGGGTGTTTGGTTTAACTAAGTTCTGTGGGTATTTGTTGTTTAAAGTCCTTGTTTTCTGTTTCATTAGTTTATATCAGAGTCACATTAGTTCTCTAAGTCATTTAATTGGTTGTTCAATCACAAAAAAGTCAAAATCCTAGATGTGGTACCCTCACAGTCAACTGTGAGGGTTTTGGGACCTCAAATCCATCACATTAGCTTATAAGCTGTAGGTTTAGCCTAATTTAGCTTTATTATAGTTCATTATAACTTGTTTGATCATTAAATTAAGGTCCAAAGCTCAATTAAGTCAAGTTCCAAGTTTATGAAAAAAGTCAAATTTTCTCTTTTGTGCAGAAAGTCCAAAATGGCATGATTTATTGTGAATTTTGTGTTTAGATTCAATCTTTGAGCTTTCTACATGTTATAATCTATCAGCTAGGATTTTGATTTCCACTGTTTTCTTATTTTTTAGAATTTTATTTTAAGCTTTTTTGTTGGCTCAAAGTGACTAGCAGGGCAAGGGCTTGCCCTGCTCCACAACTCTGACCAAACAGGCCCTTTTTAGTAGTCCTTAGCTTGTTCCTTTGTGGGCCCCATGGTATGCTTATTGGCTTTTTGGGAAGCCAATAAGCCCAACCTTTAGATTCCTGGCTTATTTCATGTTTACGAGCTTCATAGCTAGGGCTGCTAGTCCCATCTTTCTTGTCCAATGTTGCATATAAGCTGAGCACTCAGTCTCACATACCCAACTTCAAGCCCCTCTCCTGAACTTATTAGTGGGACCCACCAGCTGAACCTTGGCTTTTTAGAAAAGCCATAAGCTGAACTCTCCATATTAGCTTTTTGTTTGGGCTTCCAAACTCTTCTGTGGGCCCCACAAGCCTGCAAAAGTGTCCCATTTGGACTGTTTGGCATTCAGTTTTTGCCCAAGTGCTTATTGCACATTCTAGCTTATAAGCTGAGCTTATTCCTTTGTTATTGCTCATTTCAAGTACCATGGTCCACATTGTAGCTTATTTTCATCCCTGATCCTAGTTTGTGCTTATTTTAAGCTTTTTCAAGGCTTGTTTGACCAAAGTCAAACTGTTAAGCCATTAAGCACTCATAAGTGCTTAATCCTGAGATTCAAGCATTGTTCCTTTTTTAAAGTTTGTTATTTTTAGTTTATAAGTAGATTTGAAAAAGAAAAATCCAAAAAAGTCAATTTTAAATCAAGTGATAGCTTCTATTTAAGAAGCTTGAGCTTATTAGCTTATTTTCTCAGCTTTTTCCTTAAGCACTTTTCCATTTTATATTTTTCTTATATTTCTGCACTTATAATAGATTTTTAGAAAAAGTTTCAAAATTTTCTTTGTTTATTTAGTATTTATTATAATTTAAATTA
The DNA here is from genome assembly GCA_030686995.1 of Artemisia argyi. Taxonomy (NCBI): domain Eukaryota; kingdom Viridiplantae; phylum Streptophyta; class Magnoliopsida; order Asterales; family Asteraceae; genus Artemisia; species Artemisia argyi. The sequence continues at coordinate 98,550,040 of CM060680.1, forward strand.
GTTTTAAGTAATTAATAAATAGTAGTTAATTAGTAATAATTATTTAAAAAGTCTTAAAAATATATTTTCTGTTTTAAAATTAGTTTTATATTACTTTAGATTTTTCTAAGTTTTAATTTTATTTTTCTAGGCTTATTTTATATTTTCTTATTATTTAGTGTATTTTTAAATAGTTTAAATTAGTTTTTAATTAATAATAATTATTAAAGAAGTAGGAAAAATATATTTTCAGTTTGAAAATTAGTTTTATAATATTTTAGATTTTTCCAAATTTATTTTTCATATTTTTAGTGTAATTTCATAATTAGTTATAATTTAGGTTAATTTAAATAATTAATAAGTAATTAGAAAATAGTATTTAATTAATAATAATTAATATATTAGTGTAAAAATTAATTTTAATTTTCTAAAAATTTTCTTTTAGCATTAGGATTGTAAAAATATAATTTTCATATTCGTAAGTATTTTATTTGTACAAAACTCGCTTTTTATTTTGTACGTTCGCGTAAATTTAATCTGAACGTACACGTTTTTAGATATTAAACGTTTTTAGGAATCTAACTTTCACGTAATCATCTACATAGCTTGTTTAAGCTATTTCTTCGTATAATCTTTAGTTCAAATAATTCACAACCCCTTTCCCGTCCAGATTCACCCGATCACAAGCCGTTTGAATACAATCCACACCTCGTCGGGACATAACGACCCGGGGAAACACTATATTCCGTGGAGCATTGACTCTAGGCAGTTTGACCTTGTTGACCATCCTTTGGTCAATTTAAGTTGACTGTTTGGAGCCAATCAGGCACCTTATCCGTTAGGCCACATGTTCTTTTTCAAGTTAAATAAATCTGCTAATTACATTTTATTTTAAAAAGTGAAGTGGCATGATTAATGAATATTGTAAATAACTTTACCTGTTGGCTCTTTTACAATAGGTTCACTAAGTCAGCTGTGTGTTGTTACTTCTACATCTACAATGATTGTAGAGCTAACTTCTTGTGACCCCATGTGAGTTGCATCCAAAATGGGTGCATCAGTAACAATTGACGGGCTCTGAAAAATGGAAGGCGCTACCAGAAGAGCTTGTCAATAGCAGAACCGTAACACCACTGTCATTTTTAGTGCACATGGAGGGTCTGCCTGAAAATGCCAACACTCATTTAAACTAGTCTTACATTCTACATCATATTTATTTAAGATGAGCGGAAAGTATTAAATGGTGGAAGCTACCTCAAATATACAACAATAGCAAAACACTTTCGAGTAGTTGGTCATATCTTCAGCAGATCCGACGTATGTTAGTTTCTATTCTAAATCTGTAATGCCCAAACGTTTAGCATTTATTACCCAAACACGCCTAAAACACATTTTCAGATGTAATTACCCCGCCTATTTATATGCTATAACCCAAGTAACTTCCTCATTCATCCAGTAAACAAAAAAGTAAAACATAAATTGTATTAAAGTGTGTAAGAATGTCTCAATTTGTGCTTCTTCAGGAACTTGAAGCGGCTGTTAACTCAACTGAGTTACCATACCAAATGACGGTGTATTTTGATAGGGAGACACAGCGTGATGTGAAGTATGCGAAAGATCTGTTTAAGGCATATCAAGAGTTGCTTGATATTGTTATTCAAAGGAACTAGTACATGGCTGAAATGGAACTTGTGCGTCCTTCGGTGCAGATGTTCAAGTGCTTGGAGTATTTTAAGAAGCTTCAAAAGTCCGACGTTATCGAGCTTTTGGAATTGAAGAAGAAGATTGCCGAAGCGAAGCTCTAGCTTTTCAACAAGCACGCATTTGTCAAGGGACTTTAGAGTTTCTTTCAATGTTTTTTATCAACCATGTTATGTTCCTTTGAATTTTAATGTCATGTTTTTATCTTGTCATGTTATGTTTATTTTTTTTTTTATTTTTTTTTATTTTTTTTTATCAATTTTAATGTTATATTATTAATTATGTTGCTTGCAAGTAGATATACTAGCGAAAACTGCAAATTTTTTCATTGCCATAGAAAAGCTTGACTTTTTGGAGTATAAATCCATTACAATAGGCTAATTACACAAACAACTATTGTAGTAGCAGTAGTAACTTAATAATAGCATTAGTAACTTTTGTACAGACAACAGAGAAGCTACAATTCTCTGTTTAATGAAAACAGAGAAGCTACACCCCTGCTACCTCCAAACACCTTATCTTCTTTTATTCCATTCTTGCATTTGTCTCTCATACTGAGCACGAATTCTTTTAATGAGATCTTTAACTACCTCTGTACTTTCTTCACATATGATCTTTTTAGATATCATCACAGCAAGTAAATTAGCACTCAAAGGATACTCTTTTTCTGCAAGCATAAAAACATCAACTCCACCTTGTGTTGATAACTGATGTACATTGCAGCTATCATAAAACTTCCATGAAGTTGAGATATCATGAATTGGGAAGTTCCAATAGATATCAGCTGGATCAAGTTCATATAACCTGTGTAACTCAACCCACAGTTCCTGCTCTTTCACATCTGGCTTCTTGATTGTTTTGAGTTTTTTTTAACCAACTCCCATAATCGGTCTAAGTCTTCTCTGTCACTTCTTCTTATCAATTCCTGAAAACTTTTGCACACTTCTGATCCTCCACCAAGCCTGATTATCTTCCAAGCCTTTCCAAATTTATCTTTGTAAATCTCCCAGTCTATGATTGGATGTCTAGATTGAATAGGATCAGCATATAATGTTTCAGGAACAATCACGATCATCTGATTAAGAGAAGAGCTGTCTTTATTTCTTTGTGAATCATTCTTCTTTTTAGCATGCTTGTCTTCAATGATCTTTTGTTTCTTTGACGGTGTTTCTTCTGTACCCATGGGGATAAACTTTTCTTCAATATATCTCTTGCAGTGGTAGTATAGATGTGCAATTTCGTCATATGACTTTCCCCTGAGTTGATGATTTATAAAAACCTTGATTCTTTAAGTATGTTTTCATTACACTCATGAGCGGAGAATTTGTGGTATTTCTTTTCCTCTTCAGACTTTGACCTTGCTTCATTGACTTACTTAGCTGACTCAAAGCTAAGTCTACACCTCTTTCATTTATCAAATCAGCAAGTCTTTGTATTCTGTTATCATCAATTAAAGTCTTATCTTTGTAAAGTTCTGCAATTCTAGCCTGTAGAACTTCATCCTCCTCAATAAAAGCTTGCATTTTTTCCTGCATGAGCTCTTTTTTTCTCCTTTTCTTGAAGAATGAATGCTACTTGCTCTTCTGTTTCAAATTCAGACACTTTATATTTCCTTTTCTCATCCATAAATTTAGCTATTTCAGCTTCATTGATGCGTGGGAATCGCAACAGGCTTTACCTCTCGAGGGATCTCGAGAAGCTTACAACACCCACCAGGCAGTGTACCTGATAGTTGTAGTATAGTATAGTGACAAGTACCGGGGGATTGATCGTTCAGCTTAGGAATAGTGTCGCTAGGATTAGAAAGCCTAATTACTAGTTCTAAAGGTGAGGGATGATTATTTTTGTATTTTTATATTTTATGGAAAGCAAGTAAAAATCTCGGGTTTTGGATGAGTGGGCGGAATTAGTTGCTATTCAACTAACCCAAAACTAAGATGCAATCAAGGCCGTCACACAAATTACTCTTGACGCCCTGTGTGTGACGCCGTCATCAACTACGGATTTTAATTCTTGGGGTTTGACGCCGTCATGGAATTACTCTTGACGCCTTCATGTACTGTTCCCAGCATGGAAAATTGAGACTTTGCCGTTTTCTTCACTTTTATGCTCCAAAAGCGTCCAAAATGGCTTCTTTTCCAGAATTCACTCTCCAAGTACCTAAAATCACAAAAGGAACGATTTAGGGCAATATTTGATCAAATAAAGTCGGATTCGGGCTTAAATGACCACCTAAAAACGGATCATTTTTCGCCTCATCATATACCCTTACACTTGAGATTTGCTTGTCCTCAAGCAAATGCGTTTTTATTCTACTCAAAAGACAAGTTAGGGGTCATTTAACACTAATATAAAAGTAATTACAACAAATAATCGTTCCACTAAAGACCAATAGACAAGCACGGAGGTCATACACAAGCACCTCACAAATAGTGTTTAGATACTCACATCTCTCGGGTGTAATAAAGTAATATAGCATTATGGAAATGGAAGATATCTCTCACTACCTGTCATAGCAAAATAGATTACCATAGGCTTGGGAAAGGATCAAACCTCCACCACATGGCGTAAGCACCTAGGATAAACTATCAAAGAGGTCTTTTAAAGGGTTGTAACGTTAGGTATAGGGATATGAATTACACGGTTTTGTTGGATAAAGGAAGTTTTACTGGTGGCGAGTTAACAATCTTGGTTAATTACATGTACAATATGGCGTTGCTAAGACAAGACTAGACTTGACTTAAGCTAATAAATGAAAAATAACAAAAACATAAAATGAACATAAAATGAAACGGGATGGTAGTCCGTATGTTTTTTCTCTTTTTCCTTTTTCTATTTCTTTTTTTCTTTTTCTTGATTTTTTCGATTTTTTTTTTTTTTTTTTTTTTTTTTTTTTTTTATTGCATACACTCTTACCCTACCATCCAAAATAATACATCATAGGAAATTGAGCATTCCCCTTACACTTGAATCTTTACATACTTTACATTTAACTAATCTAATAACTCGAATTAAGAAAATCAAAACACTTGGAGCACTTTTAAGATTAACGTACATATGGGGGTAATAAATGATGTTCTTCCCCATTACTCCATAAATAAGTACTTACCCATGAGTCCCAATCGTCCCAAAACAATATGTACAAGGATATGACTCGACTTAGCAACCATGTAATCAATTAGAAAGTTAACTTAGGGTTTAACAAATAACAATAATGCACTAAAAATGAGCTCATACACGGAAGGCTAAGGCGATTTGGTTGTACATTTAAGTGGGGTGTAACAAATTCTTTCTTTAAGTAAAATGCTTAAAGTTAGAAACGAAAAGATAGGCTCGGAGGGGTGTACTAGGGGTATCGTGTACTAAAAATGAGTACAACGCTAAGGGTGTGGGAAAAATTAGTTGACTTAACTAGTCAAGTAGTATGACTTAAATGGTCAAGTAATTATGATACGGGTTTAACACAAGGGTAATCCTAATGCCTCTTATCATGTAGTAAATCCTACCACACGAATGTAGTCTCACTAGCGGTCTCGGGATGCATCACTAACGCAAGTTCTAGAATCTAAATGCTACCGGTACACTCATAAGCACTAATAGTAAATGCTTTTCCTATCAAATCTAAAGGCGAACCTCACATATTTGGGTGGAAAATTTTTCTGAATATACGGTTATGTGCTAGTCATACAATCTCCTATCCATGAGACGCTTGCTATGGCTAAAGTTTCACTCCTAAATGTTGTAAAAAATTTTAAATTTGGCGCTAAAATTGCACTAACAAGTATTTCTCATAGTTTTATTACACATCTACTATCAAACAAAACAAACTCAAGCGAAAGTGCATATGTAAGGTATCATCTTTTTACCCTCCCCTTACACTTAAGATGAACATTGTCCCCAATGTTCAAGTAAAGAATGTAAAAGTGAAAAAGTAAAGAGAATGAAATCAAATACTCCCCTGATTCACTCGGTATGGATTATAGGTTGGCCAGGTTAGATCTTCCTCCAAGAAAACGAACAATCAAAGCTTCCCTTTCAGAATATAAATCATCTCCTTGTCGAACATAACCTGTAAATCCTGACAAAAATAGACAAGATAACCTCGCGTAAAATCGGCGGCATCCTATATAAGTTTCTAAATCCTAGAAAACAAAGTAAGATATAATGCTTGTGGAATGAAGTTTGCAGATTTCCTGGAGATTATAAAACTTAATAATTCACAAAAACCATAAGACTCCGTTAGAAAAACAAAACCGGTAAAATTTCCAGATTTTAACTCCTGACGCCGTCAAGAGTAAAACTCTGACGCCGTCAGAATGGACCTGCAGAAATTCTTATGTTAAGTTTCCGGAAAATTTCTGGAAAAACTTGGTCTTACTTCCTGGAAAATCCTGCAAAACTTCATTATGACTCAATACAAGCATTTGACTCTAACAAATACGAATATACATGTTCATTTAATATTGTGGAGAATCATGATCGGTTTGTTTCTTAAAAACATATTTGGGGTTTCCCCTTACACTTATCTTTTGCAAAAATACTTTTAGGTTGGAGTTAAGACTAGGCCAAACAACATAGTAAAGTATTTCCACATTTTAATTTAGAGACATGATCTACCAACAATAAAAATAAAGCATGCATACGGAAGCAAATAACAATCAAACAAATAAAATCACACAAAACATGGGTTGCCTCCCAAGAAGCGCTTTTCTTTATTTACGAGTCTTGTAGCTAGACTCAAAGTCATGGGTTACCGTGTATCGCTTATGCTCACATAACCAAGTGTGAGCCATCTAATAGTCGCCTCATCTTTCCTACAATCATCTCCTAACTCTAAGCATCCGCGATAGTATCTTTTATTCTTTTCATGAGTATACTTAAGTCCTCTTTTCTTATCATTCTCACTTAGCATTTCTATAGGCGGATACCTACTACACTTTTCCATGGAGAAATCCTTGAACCTAGGGTGTGTGCGGGGCATTTGATAGACAAATTCTTCATCCCCATCCGAGAATGTAATTAACCCTTCTATGAGTTTTTCATCGAGGTTAGTCAATCGTTTGAAAGGTCTTCCAAACACAACTTGGGCCAATTTATCATCAATAAATTCTCCTAGATTCTCCATAACCATGAACTCAACAAGATAAACCAAACTTCCTACAAACACATGCAATGGTATTGCCCTAGCCACAATATTTTCCCTTTTGTATTCTAACTCATCTACCATGATTTTATTATATTCATTGCGCGAGATTATGTTCATTGGGAGAGATGAGTTCAGATAGGCGTTAAAGCTCTTAAATCCGATCTTACAAGGAAATTGCATGTTGAATGAGCTATCACACTCAATCCTAGTCCTAGGGTCGATATACCTAAGAGGGTTTATTTCTTCTTCCATACTATTCTCATTAATCACATCACCGTCATCAAGATCCTCGTCGAAGTCTGAATAGTAAAAGGGACTAGCCCTACGGTCATCATCATGATCAGACTCCTCTAACTCAGAATTATTGTCAAAGTGGTGGTTGGGTGAACGGTTAGGTGGGTTCTCATTCTCAACTAAAAGGAGTGGGGCGGGCATTTGGAAAATCCTACGACGAAAAACACGAATAACAGGAATCAAACGATCAATGTTATTGTTATCCATCGAAATAGTTTACGAACAAAGGACACAAAGAAATAAGATAGACTAAAGAAAACCTAAAAATAAAAACAAAATCCTACTAGAAAGGAATCTAGCAAGTAGACCTAATAAAAAGAAATTCTAACCTAGACAATAACTATTCCCCAGGCTGCGGCGCCAAAAACTTGATGCGTGGGAATCGCAACAGGCTTTACCTCTCGAGGGATCTCGAGAAGCTTACAACCCCCACCAGGCAGTGTACCTGATCGTTGTAGTATAGTATAGTGACAAGTACCGGGGGATTGATCGTTCAGCTTAGGAATAGTGTCGCTAGGATTAGAAAGCCTAATTACTAGTTCTAAAGGTGAGGGATGATTATTTTTGTATTTTTATGTTTTATGGAAAGCAAGTAAAAATCTCGGGTTTTGGATGAGTGGGCGGAATTAGTTGCTATTCAACTAACCCAAAACTAAGATGCAATCAAAATAAAATACAAAAAATGAAAATAAACTAATTATACTAAAGTTGTGAGCAGTAATTGGAGAAAATGTGTTTACTTAGACTTCACTACTCCCTAGATATCTTTTACACGTTAATTACTTGTTATAATTGCATGGATGACGGATCGTATTCCTTAATACCATTCATGGGGTGGCATACATAACTCCCCAATTCTATGAGCTCTTATCTCCTCCTACACCATGCCCAGCACAACTATAGGGATTGTAAACAGTGGCTCATGCATTAAATACAACCAATAAAGACCTAGTACGCCTCGGTTCATGTTTCTTAAGACGTTCAAGCATGTTACCATTTGGAGATCTGCCAGTTTTCTTAAGCCTAACATATAAATCATTCATCCAAGACAAGAATAAACAAGTAATCAACACATAATCAATATCTAGGTTTCATTAGATCTAAGAAAACACAAAAGAGATCTAGCCTAGCATAATGGAATTGAGACAAGAACAAGATATAGACAACCAACACATAGACATATTGATTGAATTAGAAGAACACTTATCTCAATTACAATGCAAGGTATCAAGGGTTTGGAACCCTTGAAAAACCTGTAAAAGTTGCACCAAAATCGTCTTTAGGGTTTCTCCAAAACTCCTCTCCTTTTTAATGTGAAAAACTAGAAAACTATATATAGGAAAATGGGGATGACGGCGTCAAGAACAAAGGTGTGACACCGTCATCTCGCCGCCAAATACTTCCTCGGACGGCCTTGATCTACTTCTGACGCCGTCAAGGCCTAGGCCGTCACACAAATTACTCTTGACGCCCTGTATGTGACGCCGTCATCAACTACGGATTTTTATTCTTGGGGTTTGACGCCGTCATGGAATTACTCTTGACGCCTTCATGTACTGTTCCTAGCATGGAAAATTGAGACTTTGCCGTTTTCTTCACTTTTATGCTCCAAAAGCGTCCAAAATGGCTTCTTTTCCAGAATTCACTCTCCAAGTACCTAAAATCACTAAAGGAACGATTTAGGGCAATATTTGATCAAATAAAGTCGGATTCGGGCTTAAATGACCCCCTAAAAATGGATCATTTTTCGCCTCATCATATACCCTTACACTTGAGATTTGCTTGTCCTCAAGCAAATGCGTTTTTATTCTACTCAAAAGACAAGTTAGGGGTCATTTAACACTAATATAAAAGTAATTACAACAAATAATCGTTCCACTAAAGAACAATAGACAAGCACGGAGGTCATACACAAGCACCTCACAAATAGTGTTTAGATACTCACATCTCTCGGGTGTAATAAAGTAATATAACATTATGGAAATGGAAGATATCTCTCACTACCTGTCATAGCAAAATAGATTACCATAGGCTTGGGAAAGGATCAAACCTCCACCACATGGCGTAAGCACCTAGGATAAACTATCAAAGAGGTCTTTTAAAGGGTTGTAACGTTAGGTATAGGGATATGAATTACACGGTTTTGTTGGATAAAGGAAGTTTTACTGGTGGCGAGTTAACAATCTTGGTTAATTACATGTACAATATGGCGTTGCTAAGCCAAGACTAGACTTGACTTAAGCTAATAAATGAAAAATAACAAAAACATAAAATGAACATAAAATGAAACGGGATGGTAGTCCGTATGTTTTTTCTCTTTTTCCTTTTTCTATTTTTTTTTTCTTTTTCTTGATTTTTTCGATTTTTTTTTTTTTTTTTTTTTTTTTTTTTTTTGCATACACTCTTACCCTACCATCCAAAATAATACATCATAGGAAATTGAGCATTCCCCTTACACTTGAATCTTTACATACTTTACATTTAACTAATCTAATGACTCGAATTAAGAAAATCAAAACACTTGGAGCACTTTTAAGATTAACGTACATATGGGGGTAATAAATGATGTTCTTCCCCATTACTCCATAAATAAGTACTTACCCATGAGTCCCAATCGTCCCAAAACAATATGTACAAGGATATGACTCGACTTAGCAACCATGTAATCAATTAGAAAGTTAACTTAGGGTTTAACAAATAACAATAATGCACTAAAAATGAGCTCATACATGGAAGGCTAAGGCGATTTGGTTGTACATTTAAGTGGGGTGTAACAAATTCTTTCTTTAAGTAAAATGCTTAAAGTTAGAAATGAAAAGATAGGCTCGGAGGGGTGTACTAGGGGTATCGTGTACTAAAAATGAGTACAACGCTAAGGGTGTGGGAAAAATTAGTTGACTTAACTAGTCAAGTAGTATGACTTAAATGGTCAAGTAATTATGATACGGGTTTAACACAAAGGTAATCCTAATGCCTCTTATCATGTAGTAAATCCTACCACACGAATGTAGTCTCACTAGCGGTCTCGGGATGCATCACTAACGCAAGTTCTAGAATCTAAATGCTACCGGTACACTCATAAGCACTAATAGTAAATGCTTTTCCTATCAAATCTAAAGGCGAACCTCACATAGTTGGGTGGAAAATTTTTCTGAATATACGGTTATGTGCTAGTCATACAATCTCCTATCCATGAGACGCTTGCTATGGCTAAAGTTTCACTCCTAAATGTTGTAAAAAATTTTAAATTTGGCGCTAAAATTGCACTAACAAGTATTTCTCATAGTTTTATTACACATCTACTATCAAACAAAACAAACTCAAGCGAAAGTGCATATGTAAGGTATCATCTTTTTACCCTCCCCTTACACTTAAGATGAACATTGTCCCCAATGTTCAAGTAAAGAATGTAAAAGTGAAAAAGTAAAGAGAATGAAATCAAATACTCCCCTGATTCGCTCGGTATGGATTATAGGTTGGCCAGGTTAGATCTTCCTCCAAGAAAACAAACAATCAAAGCTTCCCTTTCAGAATATAAATCATCTCCTTGTCGAACATAACCTGTAAATCCTGACAAAAATAGACAAGATAACCTCGCGTAAAATCGGCGGCATCCTATATAAGTTTCTAAATCCTAGAAAACAAAGTAAGATATAATGCTTGTGGAATGAAGTTTGCAAATTTTCTGGAGATTATAAAACTTAATAATTCACAAAAACCATAAGACTCCGTTAGAAAACAAAACCGGTAAAATTTCCAGATTTTAACTCCTGACGCCGTCAAGAGTAAAACTCTGACGCCGTCAGAATGGACCTGCAGAAATTCTTATGTTAAGTTTCCGGAAAATTTCTGGAAAAACTTGGTCTTACTTCCTGGAAAATCCTGCAAAACTTCATTATGACTCAATACAAGCATTTGACTCTAACAAATACGAATATACATGTTCATTTAATATTGTGGAGAATCATGATCGGTTTGTTTCTTAAAAACATATTTGGGGTTTCCCCTTACACTTATCTTTTGCAAAAATACTTTTAGGTTGGAGTTAAGACTAGGCCAAACAACATAGTAAAGTATTTCCACATTTTAATTTAGAGACATGATCTACCAACAATAAAAATAAAGCATGCATACGGAAGCAAATAACAATCAAACAAATAAAATCACACAAAACATGGGTTGCCTCCCAAGAAGCGCTTTTCTTTATTTACGAGTCTTGTAGCTAGACTCAAAGTCATGGGTTACCGTGTATCGCTTATGCTCACATAACCAAGTGTGAGCCATCTAATAGTCGCCTCATCTTTCCTACAATCATCTCCTAACTCTAAGCATCCGCGATAGTATCTTTTATTCTTTTCATGAGTATACTTAAGTCCTCTTTTCTTATCATTCTCACTTAGCATTTCTATAGGCGGATACCTACTACACTTTTCCATGGAGAAATCCTTGAACCTAGGGTGTGTGCGGGGCATTTGATAGACAAATTCTTCATCCCCATCCGAGAATGTAATTAACCCTTCTATGAGTTTTTCATCGAGGTTAGTCAATCGTTTGAAAGGTCTTCCAAACACAACTTGGGCCAATTTATCATCAATAAATTCTCCTAGATTCTCCATAACCATGAACTCAACAAGATAAACCAAACTTCCTACAAACACATGCAATGGTATTGCCCTAGCCACAATATTTTCCCTTTTGTATTCTAACTCATCTACCATGATTTTATTATATTCATTGTGCGAGATTATGTTCATTGGGAGAGATGAGTTCAGATAGGCGTTAAAGCTCTTAAATCCGATCTTACAAGGAAATTGCATGTTGAATGAGCTATCACACTCAATCCTAGTCCTAGGGTCGATATACCTAAGAGGGTTTATTTCTTCTTCCATCCTATTCTCATTAATCACATCACCGTCATCAAGATCCTCGTCGGAGTCTAAATAGTAAAAGGGACTAGCCCTACGGTCATCATCATGATCAGACTCCTCTAACTCAGAATTATTGTCAAAGTGGTGGTTGGGTGAACGGTTAGGTGGGTTCTCATTCTCAACTAAAAGGAGTGGGGCGGGCATTTGGAAAATCCTACGACGAAAAACACGAATAACAGGAATCAAACGATCAATGTTATTGTTATCCATTGAAATAGTTTACGAACAAAGGACACAAAGAAATAAGATAGACTAAAGAAAACCTAAAAATAAAAACAAAATCCTACTAGAAAGGAAGCTAGCAAGTAGACCTAATAAAAAGAAATTCTAACCTAGACAATAACTATTCCCCAGGCTGCGGCGCCAAAAACTTGATGCGTGGGAAACGCAACAGGCTTTACCTCTCGAGGGATCTCGAGAAGCTTACAACCCCCACCAGGCAGTGTACCTGATCGTTGTAGTATAGTATAGTGACAAGTACCGGGGGATTGATCGTTCAGCTTAGGAATAGTGTCGCTAGGATTAGAAAGCCTAATTACTAGTTCTAAAGGTGAGGGATGATTATTTTTGTATTTTTATGTTTTATGGAAAGCAAGTAAAAATCTCGGGTTTTGGATGAGTGGGCGGAATTAGTTGCTATTTAACTAACCCAAAACTAAGATGCAATCAAAATAAAATACAAAAAATGAAAATAAACTAATTATACTAAAGTTGTGAGCAGTAATTGGAGAAAATGTGTTTACTTAGACTTCACTACTCCCTAGATATCTTTTACACGTTAATTACTTGTTATAATTGCATGGATGACGGATCGTATTCCTTAATACCATTCATGGGGTGGCATACATAACTCCCCAATTCTATGAGCTCTTATCTCCTCCTACACCATGCCCAGCACAACTATAGGGATTGTAAACAGTGGCTCATGCATTAAATACAGCCAATAAAGACCTAGTATGCCTCGGTTCATGTTTCTTAAGACGTTCAAGCATGTTACCATTTGGAGATCTGCCAGTTTTCTTAAGCCTAACATATAAATCATTCATCCAAGACAAGAATAAACAAGTAATCAACACATAATCAATATCTAGGTTTCATTAGATCTAAGCAAACACAAAAGAGATCTAGCCTAGCATAATGGAATTGAGACAAGAACAAGATATAGACAACCAACACATAGACATATTGATTGAATTAGAAGAACACTTATCTCAATTACAATGCAAGGTATCAAGGGTTTGGAACCCTTGAAAAACCTGTAAAAGTTGCACCAAAATCGTCTTTAGGGTTTCTCCAAAACTCCTCTCCTTTTTAATGTGAAAAACTAGAAAACTATATATAGGAAAATGGGGATGACGGCGTCAAGAACAAAGGTGTGACGCCGTCATCTCGCCGCCAAATACTTCCTCGGACGGCCTTGATCTACTTCTGACGCCGTCAAGGCCTAGGCCGTCACACAAATTACTCTTGACGCCCTGTGTGTGATGCCGTCATCAACTACGGATTTTAATTCTTGGGGTTTGACGCCGTCATGGAATTACTCTTGACACCATCATGTACTGTTCCCAGCATGGAAAATTGAGACTTTGCCGTTTTCTTCACTTTTATGCTCCAAAAACGTCAAAAATGGCTTCTTTTCCAGAATTCACTCTCCAAGTACCTAAAATCACAAAAAGAACGATTTAGGGCAATATTTGATCAAATAAAGTCAGATTCGGGCTTAAATGACCCCCTAAAAACGGATCATTTTTCGCCTCATCATTCATCAACTCTCTTTGCAACCTCTTCAGCAGTAGAAACTTTATTTGTTGTAGCAGCAGAAACATCTTGTACCACCTTAGCCAGTTGGTCAACATTAATAGTAACAGCAGTTTCTCCCAAACTAGTATTAGTCTCCACTATGATCTTTGAAGCTTGTACAATATTTTCACTTGGAAATTCCACTACCTGCTTTTTATTTACATCTTCCAAAACCGCCTCGTTACCCTCATTGTCAGCAACTACATAGTCATCATCCATATTATCACCACTATCAATCCCAATATCCATATCCACATGCATATCAGCACAAGCACCTTCAGCATTTGTTGTTTCCTCCCCTGAGACTCTGCTTTCATTCCTCCTCTGTTTGGGAGGATCCTCCAAACTAGCAGCCTTAGAAGAACTCATCCTGTGTGCTGTTCCCACCTTCTTCAAATGTCTGAACTGAGTTTTTCTTGAGCTCTGTTGACTTTCCAAATATCAAAGTCTCTTTTTCAACTTTTTGATCTTTTCACCTTGTTTTGTTGTGCGCTTTTGGAGGCCAAGAACATCCTTTTCTAACTGGGTACAATTGTTCTTCAAATCCTGTATAAGTTTCATTCTAGCCTCACGACTTCAGCTTGTGTTACCTAGCCTGAGAGATGGATCATGGAATTGACATTTTGCACATCAGTATCCATCAATTCATGTGTTTCAGATCTACCCTCATCACTTCGGGATGTGTTACCTTCACTGAGAGGTGAATCAACGGCTGTATACTCAGTCTCATGTATGTTACCACTGGCCTGCTCTGCTTCTAAGCTAGCAGCAGAAGTGGCAGCCCCTTCCATGACATCCTCACCCCTTTTTTGTGGAAGGTTAACCATATATGGAAAAAGTGGTGTAACCCTTCTTGAAAAATCCTTGCCATTATTTTTCAGATTTGAAAATACTTTCTTTTGTAGTGAGGTGGCATAAAAAGTTGCTCTATGTGTTTTAATAGTAGTCAATTGATTTGGAATAATAAGCTGCAAAAACCTTGGATATAATAAAGAGTTACCATCATCATCCAAGGTCTTGATCATACCATCCAAAATCATTTTTGAAAAATTAAAAGGTTTTCCTTTACTAAGGCATATCACAGCTGATGCCATGGTAGTACCAAACTCATTCCAACCTGTTGTTTTAGGACTCAAACAATGTAAGAGAGTATGAATCAAGAATTTCCACTGAGATGAGAAGAGACCTTCGTAAAATTTTAATCTATTATTCTTCTTCTCATACCCCATTTTTTTCAAACCTTTGAAAATGGCGGCATTTTCAAGACACACAATTACTTCATTATCTGGTAGGTTAAGAGATTCCCTAATAGATGACTCCGTTATGAGTATATCTTGGCCATCTACCTTAGCCTTAATCTGTTTTCCTTCATCAAAAGTTATGACCTTAGTAGTAGCCAAAAACTGCTTAATAAAAGAAATGCATATAGGAGGATTCACAGTTAATGCATACCTAATAGGGGTAGCATTCAAGAAATCGATTATCTGTGTGAATCCTTCAGAACCATCTGGTTTCTTCAAAAAGCAACCATGTTGTGTCTGTCAACAAATGTGTGTTTTGATTCAGTTGGCAACACCATCTTGAATTAGGGTTTTGTGATTTGGGGATTTTGAAAATGATTGATAAAAGATGTTAGTGTTTGTGATTATAGAGAAATTATGTGTACGTGAAACTGAATTATCGATTTGATTGGGGATTTAAACCGTTAAGTGTAAATGTTACCAATCCACCCCTGAACTCTCAATTCTAGCAGTACAAACCCAGCTGAAGTAACGTTTTCTTAGCAGCAGATTTTTTTTTCTTTTTTTTTTTTTAGTGCAAAGGGTGAATCATTATATTAATATCAACAAGTAATGAGAAAATTGAGCAATGACACAAGTACGGGAATTAAGAATAAACATTTTCCATTAAAACTTGAAATGAAAAATTACAAAATAATGTACAAAACCAGCTGCAGTAACGTTTTCTTAGGAGCAGAATCTTTTTATACTGCAAAGGGTGAATCATTATATTAATATCAACAAGTAATGAGAAAATTAAGCAATGACAAAAGTACTGGAATTAAGATTAAACATTTTCCATTAAAACTTGAAATGAAAAATTACAAAATACTGGAATTAAAAGTTACATATTCTAAAAATCTACTAATCTAATTTTGGAGATTTCTCCGGGTCAAATGCCACATGTGCATCTTCGTAATCCAACCCATCAAACTCCACATCAGAAAAATCATCATCATCCAATGTCTTGTACGCCTTGGGATGTTGTTTGAGAGATGGTTTTTTTGTTGCTTTGTACTCCTTTTCACCCTCAGCATGTTGTTTGATAGATTGTGTTTTTCCTGCTTTCTTTCTTTCACCAGCCCACCAATTGTACCACGCATTTCCATCCAATTTAAATTTTTTTACACTTTTTGCCGCTTTCTTTTTTGAAGCAGACCTGCTTGAACCTTCTCCTTCAACCCATTGTGCTGATCTCTTGTTGTTTGCAGACATTGTTTATGAATACTTCCTGCAGGTTTTTGTTTAGAGATTTGATAAACTAGGATTTGTGATTTGAGATACACATGGAAACGAGTATAAAAAGGGGATATGGGAAAACCAAAATACCTATGTTTAATGCAGGAAAGGATTGATGTTTCCCACAGGTGGCTTGAACCTTTTCAACATCTTCAGGCCAATCATGATCCATTGGGACGAGCGTTTACCAGGGATCAATGCTTATAACTCTTGACAGAGCTATATACATATTAGTCGCCAACAAAGAGTAGCCACAATGGAACATGATTGACTTGAAGAAATCTGCAAAATTTCATGATTGACCTGATCCAAATATCCCTTTAGAAAGTAGTCTGACCATGGATTTGCTGCAAAAAAAAAATTAAAAAATATATTAAATTTTTAAAAAATATAGTGTAAATGAAATAAAAGATAATGTTGCAATTCAGGGTGTGTTTGAAACAACCTTTGTTCTTGGAACTAATACTTGATAATTGTTTCTGTATTTTGGCAAGTTGAACATATACTTCATAATGGTTTCTGTATTTTGGCAAAGAGCAAAGATGAATCAGTAATGGATGAAACACTAGAACAAGTTTATGTTCATACTTGAAAGTGGTGGCTTTTCATCCATCGCTGATACTTCTTCCATCTTTGATACTTGGCTGTTTTAGCCTAAATATTCGCATACACATCCCCCACTTTTTTTCCTTATTCTCTCAATACAAATGCAACATAATTCTTATATCAAAAATACATCATACATATATATAAAGCAAACAGAGTGATACAAACAATTTACAAATGTTGAGTAAAGAATAGAGTCTAAATAACATCACTCATCTTGAATGCGATAATGAAGGAGTGTGGCCTGTCATGAACAATACACATATAATCATTATCGCATTGAAGACGTCTCAATGATCAGGCCAGATCTATCTAAAGATGTAGACGGGTTCCATTGCTTTACTTGCACCCCGTTTTCTAACGATGTTTAATCTTGATTATTGAAAGAACCATTAAACATCGTTAGAAAATGGAGTCCAATTAAAGCGATGGAACCCATCAACATCGTTAGATAGATCTGCCCTGATGATTGAGCTTTAAGTTCTTAGCAACCAAATTCTGACTATCATTTATATTGCTCACTTAAATGTGACGAACATACATATTACTTATGTAGGTCGTACGACATTAGAGAGCTAATCATGAATCAATGAAATCATATTAAATTTATATCAACAATGCAATGAAAATATTTTCATTGTAAGTAAATACATGAAAAAACTCTTTAAGTTCTTGATATGTTTATTGTACTTCAACCTAATCCTAAGATAAAATAAGCTAATCCAAGCAAACCTTAATATCTCTTTTGCTCTAATTATTCGCAAAAACAACACAGCATGTTCTTCCTTATTCTATCACTACAAATTATACTTGAAAATTATTTCTGTATTTTGACAAAGAGCAAAGATGAATCAATAATGGATGGACAACACCAGATAAAGTTTATGTTCATACTTGAAAGTGGTATCTGTCCAGCCATCATTGATACTTCTTCATCTTTGATACTTGGATGTTTTAGCCTAAATATTCGCACACACATCCGCCACTTTTCTTCCTTATTCTCTCAATACAAATGCAACATAATTCTTATAACGGATAGTCAACCTAATCCTAAGATAAAGTAAGCTAATCCAAGCAAACCTTAATATCTCTTTTGCTCTAATTATTCGCAAAAACAACACAGCATGTTCTTCCTTATTCCATCAATACAAATGCAACGCAATTCTTATAAAAGATAATCAACATAAGCCTAAGAATAAATAGCTCTGAGGGGGTATTTGGATTATATTCATTTGTGATCTTATTAGCTTTTTGAGATTTGGGATCAAAACCTAGATCTGAGTGAGTTGTAACTGTGAGTGTGAGAGAGAAAGAGAGGATTATGGAAATGTGTGAAGTGTATTTGATAAATTTGTTTATAATATATATATATATATATATATATATATATATATATATATATATATATATATATATATATATATATATATATATATATATATATATATATATATATATATATATATATTACTGTAGAAGTTTAAAAGTGTAGTGTGTTTGATACTCTTGGTAGGTGTGTTCACGGGGCAGTTCAGTTCGGTTCGGTTCGGTTCGGTTAGTTGGAAGATTTTAACTATCCATCACGGGGCGGGTAATTTATTTATATTATATACGGTTCGGTTTGGTTAACCACGGATATCTAAAAGTAAAAACCGAAACCGAATGCTTGGTTTGTCAGTTTCTCGGGTTTTTTGAACACCCCTAATGCTTGGTAGGGGGTTATAGGGGGTGAAGAATGGGAAAGGTAGTGAAAAAATATGCTTGGCAAAGCATAATGCAATAACCTATTACCCAATAGTGGGTAATGGATCATTACCCAATAAATTGGGGGGATTGATCTTCTTTACATTTCCCTTTCCCGACCATTAGCTTACATTTCCCTTTCCCTTTCCCAAGTTTGAACCAAGCGCACCTAGCCTTTAGTGTATTTTGTATTTAAAAAGTCGCCCATGTGAATTAGCCATTATCACCGGTCATGCATGGTTTCCATTACACTATAAGCGACTACAACCCAATGCACATGACCCATGACCCATGTTAATTACCCATTATATTGTTGATCACCAGGAATCTATTGGTTGATAACATGACACTATAAGCCACTACAACCCAATACATATGACCCATTACCCATGTTAATTACCAATTGTCAACATTCATGGATGTGTCGTAACATGACACTCTAAGCAACTATCCACCCAATGCATATGACCCATATGATCGATGTCAAATACCCATTAATTAATGAATGTGACCAGTGATAACCTAATGCACATGACCCATGACCCATGTGAATTAGCCATTATCACTGGTCATGTATGGGTTGCACCGTCTTGGTAGGTGTATACCATTTGTCACAGACACTAAGAAGCAAGTATCCAGGGACCTTCCCGATCATATGTTATCCGGGATCGAGAAAGTTTGAACTCGGATTGAGCTTGACTCGAAAAGCTTGATTTATCTGTAAAGATGTGTTTTATTACAAAAATTAAATTTGAAATATAACCTAAGAATTGAATTTGGTTCGACTTCAGCTCGAAAAGCTTGATACATTCATAAATAAGTATTTACACTTAGTACACTTACATCTTAAAAAAAAAAAAAAAAAAAAAAAAGCACATATTTTATATCACTTACAAGCTCGAGAACTCAGCAATAACTAGAGTCGAACTTATATAAGGTTGAGCTCAACTCATTAAACATTTTGAGCTCATTTGATAGGCTTTCAATCTCCAAATTTTTAATATAGCGCTCAAGGTCCCACCCCTTAATTTTCCCCAAAATTTCAATCTCCCGCTCCGCTCTTATGGCGCCCCTTTTTCACCCAAAATCAAAACATTAACACTACTAGCTTAGTCAGATCTATCTTCTCTCTTTTCATCTCTTCTCCTTCTCTCTAGAACCAACTCACACCACAGCCACACTTCACCGCCTTATCTCGCCATCGTTCCACCAACCATCACCCCTCCACGCCATCACCATCATCAAGACAAGGGAACTGTATGGGTGATATTGTTTGCTTCGGTTGTTTGGTTCGAGATAACCACCACATCCACCACCATCACAGTCGAGCCACCATCACCCTCATCTCACCTATCCTACCCTGTTCATGGGTATGCTCAAACACATATTTAATTTATATTTTCTTAAATGTGTAATCGAATATAAAATGATTTATATTGATTTTTGTGGATTAAAACTAGCCTAAAACATGTTTTTGATTATAAATTTGTGTGGTGGTAATCGTTGCAGATAGACTTATTAAGACGAAATAGTTTTCATGTTTAATGGAATGTCGATTGTCTCCATTCCGATAAACAAGAAAACTATTTCGTCTTAATAAGTCTACCTGCAATGATTACCACCACATGAATTTATAATCAAGATGTGTTCTAAGAGGCCACTGTTTTGCTCGTAAAGGGAGTCTTGATTGGTTTCCACTCCTGGAGGATGTTGCTGAACAGTTGGAGTTTGCTCATCGCAGTTGTGTAAGTTATCTATCAAAAGATTAACATAACATCTGTTATATAGGAAATTAACTCAAATATGGTTGCTTTTTGTGAAACTGTTTCATTTTGTACCAAATGTTAGTGATTTGCTTGCTTGGTAATGTGTTTGACATTTATTCGTTCTACGTTTGGCACTGCAAAAAATTGCAACCAATTGTATATTATTTGTTGCCCGAGTTGATATGCAACCCGTATGTTTGTTTTTGAGGCTAAACTTATATTTGGGACATCTAATGTTTTATGTTAGCATTAATCACGTTACTTGTTTCTTGTAGGGGCTACATGCTATTTTCACGGGTGAGGATGATACATGGGATGCCTGGCTAAAAATTCCCTCAGCTGGATTTTCTGGCACACTTCATTTTTGAGGCGTGGGTATGCTCCATCTCAGTCACCAAAGCCAACCCATGTATATTTTTACTGTTTCATGGTTGGCAGATCTTATATTATGCAGCGTTATTAGTGCCTTGGTTTCTTACATTTCCAATATTTTTTTTGCAGAAAGAAACTGCCATTAGACTCAGATGTAAGCCATTTTTTATGTTGTTAACAATTTCATTTGCTAATGAGAACACCATTGTATTTCTTAATTTATATTGCAGGTGACCACTCCAATGGCCATTGAAACTTTGGAAAACGTATCAGTAATGGAAACAGTGGTAAGTAATAAAACATCCACCTTTGATTTTTTTAGTTTTACATACATGACTAATGTATCGTGTTTTATATATAGATATAGGAACCTGTTAAAACTATCGGATATACAAAAACGCTTAAGCCACGACAAACCGGTTCTACAGGTTACACCACCAACTATGATACCAAATATTAGTGAACAAAATAATGGACTAAAATTACTACCAACGAAGCGAAAACATTTGGTCTCTAGTGAAACCTTGCAAAAGCAAGCTAAAGTGGCGAAGAGTCAACAGGTTTTAACTTATGATAGTTAAGAATTTGATTATATATGACATTACAATTTTATATATATTTGCTTCATTTATATACATTCGATTTTTATGGAATTTGAAATACAACTGTAGATATATTTGCTTCATTTATATACATTCTGTTTTATATATATATATATACTAGCAGTAGTAACTCTGCTCAAGCAGTACTAACGTGGTATTAGTATTAACTCTCCTATCATGTTTGTGCAGATAGTTGAACCAGTGGCTCATCTAGTTCTGTTATGTTGTGAGCTTTGACATGTTCTAGTTCTGCTCTCATCCTGATGTGTTGATATGCAGCAGCCTACATTTTCAAGGCTTTTATATCCAGATGATGAGATTAGATCAATGGGAGAAAAACTTGTAAGTTTAACTGCAAATTTTATTATTATGTTCATTGTTTTGGATTAAAAGTCTTCATGATGTTGTTTGAATTACTGCTGATCATGTTGGTGTTAATATTTTTTAGATGGATTTAGTGCAGCTCATGAACTTCAAAGAAAATGTGCAAATTATTTACTACTGCTAG
This sequence comes from Artemisia argyi, assembly GCA_030686995.1. NCBI lineage: Eukaryota > Viridiplantae > Streptophyta > Magnoliopsida > Asterales > Asteraceae > Artemisia > Artemisia argyi. The sequence continues at coordinate 98,572,004 of CM060680.1, forward strand.
TACAAAAGTTAATACTGCTAGTTAAAGTTGGTACAGCTCAGAGATTAAGACTGCTCAAAGTTGCTACTTGCTTATGGAAAAGATTATAGATACTTAAGAAACTATTGTAAGCCGACTAGGACTCCTTGGTGTATAAAAGGATGACCAATTTTATATTTTGTTCAGTTATATACATTCCAATTTTATTGTATTTGAATTTGTTTTGATATATATTTGAATTGTTTTGATATATATTGATTTTTTAAATGTGACTAAAAGATGCATATAGTCACACTTATTAACACTTTTGGTCACTGTTTGCTTTATTCGTTGTGTGACTAAATATTACAGAAGGCCACACAAACAAAAAATTCACATGGCCATTGGATGATCTATAGTCACACAAAATACACATTTCTTCACTTTAAACAGCATACGGCCACACTTATTAACACATTTGGTCACTGTTTCCTAAATGGTATGTGACTAAATACCCAAAACAAACATGCTTTGTGTGACTAAATATTACAAAAGGCCACACAAACATAAAATTCATGTGGCCATTGGATGATCAATAGTCACACAAAATACACAGTTCTTCACTTTAAACAGCATATAGTCACACTTATTAACACTTTTGGCCACTGTTTGCTTAATGGTATGTGACTAAATACCCAAAATAAACATGCTTTGTGTGACTAAATATTACAAAAGGCCACACAAACATAAAATTCATGTGGCCATTGGATGATCCATAGTCACACAAAATACACATTTCTTCACTTTAAACAGCATATAGTCACACTTATTAACACTTTTGGCCACTGTTTGCTTAATGGTATGTGACTAAATACCCAAAACAAACACGCTTTATGTGACTAAATATTACAAAAGGCCACACAAACATAAAATTCATGTGGCCATTGGATAATCAATAGTCACACAAAATACACATTTCTTCACTTTAAACAGCATATGGTCACACTTATTAACACTTTTGGCCACTGTTTGCTTAATGGTATGTGACTAAATACCCAAAACAAACATGCTTTGAGTGAATAAATATTACAAAAGGCCACGTAAACGTAAACTTCATGTGACCATTGGATGATCAATGGTCACACAAAATACATTTCTTCACTTTAAACAGCATATGGTCACACTTATTAACACTTTTGGCCACTTTGTGTTAAATTGTATGTGACTAACTCTAAAAAAACAACACCCATTGTGTGACTAAATCATCATAAACGTCACATTTATTGTATATTCATGTGGCCACAGGACGGGAAATAGTCACACAAAATATACATTTACTTGAATATATCATCTCAAATGTCACATATATTATATATTTATGTAGCCAAAGGTTGAAAAATAGTTACTCTCAAAAAACATTTGCGTGACTATAAAGTGTTTACGGTCACTGATAATGACTAATCCAACAAAACTTGTGCCTAATTTGTCACACATATTCGGGGTTTTGGTCACTCTTTTTTGATGGAAAAGGCCATGAACTCAACAATGTGACCATATGCCACCTACGGTGGCGGGACCTATGGTGACACACAATGAAAAAAATGTGTGTGACTATATGCATATCGTCACACATTTTTGGCGTGACCAATACAACTTTTTGTACCAGTGCATGATGTTTCTAGAATTACCCTTCATATTCGTTATGGTCTTTATGAGTATAAGTGATGCCAATTGTATTGGCTACTGCTCCAACTATTCCTATAGATTTTATAAATCGTGTTTTCATGAATACTTGGACAATTTGTCATAGTATGACATATTAGTATGTTTGGAGATGAAATAGAAACACGAGGATCATCTTCGTATTTTTGTGTTGACATTCTACACCAGAAGAAACTCCATGTGATATTTCGAGGAGTAACTTTCGTTGAAGGAAGAATGTGGAGAGATGTTGCAAAAGTTGGAAAGAGATTTGTTTCTACTCAAGGAGGAGGATTTGTTATGTCTTTATGCAAGACGAGACGATTTTGGTTATGCATCAATACAGCTAGAAACGTAGGAGGTAAACTACCAGACGCATGAATTGAGAGTGAATTGTGGCAGACATGAAGAAGCTCATGAGCAAGACGGTAGAAGATTAGCTATGTTAAGAGATGGAAGGAAGTAGTTGTGAACTGAAGCACGCAGTTCCATCTACTCAATTCATCTTAGTTGTACTAATATGTAAAGTCTTGAAGCAGGAGCTGGACGGGATGGTATGAAGACGGTGGTAACTACAACGAGATTTCCGCGCACAGACAGGAAGGACAAAATGAGTGGATTTATTGTGGAGTATTGACTAGGATGGCTTGCTTGGAAGATCGACAAAGAATTCTTTCAACAGAAGATTATTCAAGCTACCTGACGCACCTACAGTGATCGTGAGAGAGAATCACGTTTTGCAGCACACTTTCAGAAGAAGCACATAAGCCTAAAGGGATTTGACTCGTGGTGTTAATATGACTTCTCATCTTCAGGTGGATGGACAGACAGAATAACTATTTAAACTTGGAAGATGTGTGGAGCAGGAAATTTGATGAGTGTTTAGCTTGGTTGTGTTTGCTCACTAAGGAAGATGGCATATAAGTGACAAGAGGTTCTTCTAGGATTTTGTATGAATGAAAATGTGGAATACTTTTGGTTGGAATAAGGTCAGAGTGCTGCTTACTGAAGGTTCAAAATCGAGTACGGAAACTAATGGACTAGTTATTATAGTCGGAGAGGAATTCAAAATTTAGACTGGGAGTTGTGTGTTCCATATGATTATTATGTACAGAAGGGTTAGACGTTTTGGCATTTAAGGAAGCTTCAATTCGCGACATGTTATACTTGGATTTGTTCTTATCCGTACGATGATTCTACCTATTCTATTATGCCTTCTGATACATTTTGATACTCTGATTTGTGCTTTGTTGATCATCAGTACTAATATGTTACCCCTCTCTTTATGAAACTCTTGATACGTTTGATGATTCGATTTGTACTTCGCTGATTTTTAGCAAGTTCCCTTGTTCGTTCAGAATTTGGTAGGAGTTGATGAAGTTTTATCATTTAGTACTATCTCTATGCTTGCCTCGTGGGTATATGTGTTTCATGTACCTCTTTGTGAGATTACAACTATCATCTATCATCTGTTACATATTTGTTTCATATTCTAGATTTGTTATTATTTGTGTTCTGTGGAGAGCCTGGGGCTATCCTAGTTTGTCGGGATCGAGTCGTGAGAAAAATATTCCGTATGTGAAGATTCTGTTGGAAGGACCTCCCCGAGCGTGAGGTTATTTGTTGTCGTTCTTTTTGTGATTTGCTACGTCTCCGTCTAACATTTGCGACTTCAAATTTCGCGGACGAAATTTTTTTTAGAGGGGAAGAATTACAATAACCTAAAAATTTGAAACGACATTTGAATATATTGATACAGCTAATACTCAAAGACTATGAACCTTTAACACTTACATTATAAGTTGAACTACAAAATAAAGGTCCTAATCTATGTTACAACATAAAACGACATACTCGTAAACTATGATACATGCTACATGATTTAATTAGTCCTGTGAGGGTCAGGTTTTAATAAAATGTATACACAACACATCACTTTGAAGATAAGAACAAATCACATTCTCATTATTCTTGCCCTATTTAAAAACCATTAATGCTACATTTTTTTTAGAAGATATACTCATACAAGAAGTCGACCATATCAACAAACACGCTTGGCCAAAGTGGTTACTCTTACGTTCCGACTTATCGGCTTATAACGCTGTTTTATACCCATGAACTCTAACTGGTCATTAAAACATTACCACCATAAAAGGACTACTAAACGAGAAGGAGAAACTTGCCAATACCATGATCCGTATTGTTTTCTTCAATTCACACATTTATTTTTTAGAGAAGATACGATCTTATCAAACATATACGTTTATATCTCTCCCATAACCACTTCTATATACCCACCGCCTCTCATCATTGATGACACAACCATAAGAACAAAAAGAAAACAAACCCCATACCACCTTTTCGAGAACCTGCCATCAGTAACATGATGCTCCTTTATAATTCCTAAAGCAAAACCCTTGACTCCTTCCACTGATCTGGTACCACACAACACAAGAACCCTAATATGATGTCGAAGAACAAACCGGGGGGAGGAAGAGAGCTACAACTATGTCTTCAGGGTGTCGGGTTGGTTGTTCTTGTTTGAATTTAGATAATGGGAGCTGGGTTCACATCAGCTTTAATCTGGTTCAAATTTTGGTTCATGTACGAGTTTATTTTAATCTGGTTCATGTACTCTAAAGTTTGGTTTCATTTTCTTGATCGAGTGTGGTTCGGTGGTTGTTTATCCGTATCAAGTTTCGGTTAAGGTTAAGGACATAGTTTCAGTAGCTGAAGTTCTTGTTTCGCTCAAGTTTCGAGGTTAGGCTACTCGGATTCGGTTCATGTACGAGTTATGGGTTACCTTTTTCTTTTACAAGTTGGTTATGAGTTTCGATCGAGTCTCAATGTGGTCCTCGAATTGATTTTTTTGTTTCAGTTGAGGTATATCTTGACCTATAATCATATTTGCTATTAATCGTATTTAATGTAATCTGTTATATCATATTTAAACCATGCATGGATACATATATAATTAAGACAAGATACTAGTTTTTTTATCTTTGTTTATGACAAATATATTATACTAATTAGTGAAAGAAACAAAATATTGTTCGCTTAATTTCACCACATATGATCAAACTAGCATTTTATTATTGAATTAAATCATAGTTGTAGCAATGTCTATTAACAAATGAGTAGGGATAGTGCAAGATACGTAATGGTTCTATAAATAATGATTCGAACAGAGCATATATTTCATGCGTAAGTAATGTCTCATATTAATAACTATTCTATGCATTATATAGATCGTGTGAGATGAGATTTAAGTTTGGGCTAGACTTACTGCTTTGAGGTATTTCGGTTGTGGTGTATAAGGTACATATATTACACCTTTTCTCAATAAAGGTTTCTCATGACTTTTCGAGCCTTGACTTTAATTCGTTTGCTATGATATGATCCGTTTAATATGATTTGTTGATATGATCCGTTTGATATTATCATTTTATATGATTTTGTTTGCTATCCATCCTGTTATGATGATCTGTATACTATCTCATTCATATGGGATTTTATTATGATGATATGCTATGATTGATTATGATATGATTTCTTTGATTATGGATAGCTTTGTTCTGATTTATTCTGTTCCAATGCTCGAGTTTATTAACTAGTCATGGAGGTACCATGGCCATGTCATAGATGGCACCAATGGCATGACACTTTCTGTGGAGGTGTGATTGATCCACAGCGTCCCCTTTTGATATGATATGATATGAGATCTCTTGGCCATTATGTATATGTATGATCAGTCTAATACTGGCATATGTATTTTGTTTTTTAGGGGGCGTATGAATGCATCCTAGGTTTTGTTCTAATATGATATGATATGATATGATATGATTTGGCTTAGTGATTGGTTGTACGTGCCTTGTATCCCTTTCACTTCTGGTACATTGTAGCTAGCTATTCCTTGTAGAACTTATAATTTGACGGATATGTAATTATGTTATTTTGAGACCTATTCGAGTGGCTCTGGTAGGTCAGCTCATGGCTTTCCTATGTCCTTATGTCTATTCGAGTGGCTCGGGTAGACAAGCCTTTGTTGATTACATGCTCTTTGATTCTGGTTACTATATGATTCATATTATCATTTGATTCTTCATGTTCTTTATTCAGTTGACGTAATGATATTTGTTCATTTGATCATTGATTCCTTATTCATTTGACAGATTATATTCATTTTAGCAGGAGTTTATGATTTCTTTCCTTATACGTATATACGTTTCAATTATTCATTTTGTTATATATCTGTTCACTAGGATTTTTAAGCTCAGCCGCATTTTTTTTCCTGCGGCAGGTTTTAAGTTGGAAGCTGGGGTTTGAGTGAAGAGTGCATAAGAGCGCTTAGTGGACTACCTTGATGATAGATGCCTTTTGCTTCTAGATTAGACTTGGTTTTAGCTCCAGTTAGATTTAGTTGGATTTGTATTTCGGTTTTTGGATTTCATCTTGTTTAGAGTTAGTATTTTACTTTTTATCTTAGAATATCTTTCTAATCATTATGTTTATAAGTCTTCCGCTTGCGTTTGTTGTTCTGATGGACACCATAATGTGGCATTTTGACCCATGTCGGGTTGGAGTGTTACAATAGCAGTCAAACTTTACTATAGTTTGGCTATAATCAAATTACCTCTTTTCCTGCTATGCATAGGTTTCTTGTTTTATTCATGAGGATGCTGAAAATCTTTAAGAACCTCCCCTAAAGTGAGATCAGTTTCATAAGCTCCACATTGAATACCTCAGCTGTCCATTCTTCTCGAACCACATATTGGACCCAGATCAGAAGTTCCTTCACCTCATCTTGCCGTTAGGTTCTCTAGATGATTATTCCAATTTAGTTTCAACCTAATTAATGCCCTCAACTTGATACATAGCCGCATTAACCTGATTATTAGCAGTTGGAAAAGAATTATTCATATACCCTTAATTGAATTAAAATTAATATCAAAAGTTACTAAAACTTCAAATGGCGAAACCACACCCAAATACTATCTCTTGTTCAAAGGCCAAAACCCCGAAGAAAAAAAGATGCCATTGATTAATTATACATAATGTAAGCAACACTACATTATGATGCATTCAAAAATTAGAAGTAAAATATTTCAAAATTAACGAAAAACTTGGAATGTGAGAATTTAGAAATCGTCCCTTATTACACAACAACTTGAGTCATTGATTCTCCGTGTTATAACAACTTGACTTGAGGTATTCAGCTTTGAAAAATTAATGATAACCATAGTCGTTCTAATTTAATTTGGAATTTGTTTTGGCTATTCATGAATTATAAAACAAACGTAGCCTTGCATCAGCCTTGGGGAAGGGTCAGTTCACATTTTCTCCACCTATATGCACTTATGAAAAAGACTATGGGGTGTTTGGATTAACTTGTTTTCCAGACTTATGGGCTTATTTCAGTTAGGAAAATCATATAAGCCTACTTTTGTGGCTTATGAGCATATCAAGTTGAGATAACAGATCTCAATAAGCCATAAGTTTTTTCCAAATTTCATATAAGCTCATAAGACCGAATAATAAGCTAATCCAAACATCGCCTACTTTTTTATAGATCTAACAGCAATTAGAATTAAGACTGGATTTAAATAAGCCGTAACTTGTAAAATCTTCAAATAAGCCCAAACTTATTGATTAGAAGATTAAAATTCGAATGTAAGGATTAGTATGAGTAACAAAATTTTTACCGAAACCATGTCTCACTGGATTTGGATGTAAGCAAGATTGCCTACCTGCAATTCTTTGCATCATTCTGCAGCACCTTTGTTGCCTCATCGGCAGTCAACCCTACAATTATATCAGAATATTGTAAATTGCCTATGTACTTACAGTCAAATAAGCAATTCTAAACACAATCGAGATAGGTGCCAATGTGGTGCTTAGTAGTTATAGTAACAACTGATAGCTACCAGGTTGAGAGCGGTGTTCTCTTACGCCATTGGACACATCCTACATAGCACAAACATGGCTTCCTGTATGCAAATGAACGCTTATAAAGTTAGTAGCTATTTACAAAAGTAATTATAATATAATGGAAATGTTAATATGAGTATACCATTGCTTCATAAAGCTAACACATTTCTTCAAAAAGGGCATCTTCTTTACTATGCTGACCGCTTGTATCAATGATAATATTTCTGGCACTGGAATGTGTACATATTTCATCAATTGTAAATGTATGATAGATGTATAAACATACTTGTACGTATTTCATAATTTGTAAACATATGATAGATGTATAAACATGAACGTGTACAATACAATAAAGAGGTCCATTGCATACCATATGACCACATCAGCATCTGCACGGGCAGTCAATTATGCACCCTCACATTCCTTGTTGGTGAACACGTTTGGGAGCCTATCTAGTAGTACTGGTTTGACATTTTTCTTTCCTTATGACTTGAAGACGATTCACGCAGGCTCACATCTGTTTATGAATAGTAGTATTTAATAAACAGTTTAAAAAACGGTGTAAAATATGACAAATGAACGATGCGAGAAACACAAAAAACCTTCAGGTCTGCCCTTCCCTATCAACGCATTATCAGCATGCACATTACTACTACTGAAGAAGACAACTGGACTTGTTTTGCATACATTCATTAGCAACCGTCTCTTCAACCGCCGATTTACTCAAACCTGTAAGATCATGATAGTTAGAAATGCTCATTAAGTACATGAAAACAAACTTCTATTCAAAATCAACAAATTGCAAATGAAGTTTAAATGCAGTGACCTCTAAGACGAAGAGACGGCGAATCAGCATTTTCTGTACCACCCTTGATACCTTTTTCGAAGGTATTATGAAGTTGAACACGTATGCCCACATATGCCGCATAGCCACCGGGAACTTCTTGTAATGATTTCTAAGGATGTGCAAGCTGATTAGGCTGGAAAAGGTCATGAACATCCTGTGACACAGCCTATGGGTGACATAATCCTGCAACAACACCGTCCTTAAAACCCTGTTCGCTAAAGAATATAAGATACTGACATAAGAAAAAGTCAATTATTCACCTGTTGGTTCAACATGCTTTTGAAATTCATTCTTGTCTCCTATTTTCCGCCTTCTTGATAGTTCTAACAACATCCTAAATTTCAACCACTAGAATATTATCTAACTCTACGGAAAGGTTTCTTGTAGGTTTGTTGTGCCTCCAAAGTGACCAATTGACGTGCGGTAAACATGATTCAGTTAAACCACTTCTGTATCCAAGATCCAGAACCCGTTTTGTAACTCTCCCGTATGAAAACCCACATTTTGTTTAGCGTCTGCCAATAAGCATTCACCTGGGTAAAATCAAGGCATAACACAACCATAAGCAGAAAAGCACTTAAAAAAGCAATTCATCTCGATTTATATAAAAATTGGCTGTTTGTTTAGACTCTTGTTGATTTCATTAGTTGCACGCCATAACAAACTCTGCAATAGAGTAGAAACACTGCAATTTGTCAAAATAAATTAAGAATATATATATACTACAGTTTATGATAACAAACACATGAACACATGAAATTATACCTTGAGCATATATTGTAAAAATCTGGACAACAATCCTCGTAGATGAAAAAGTGGTGGATGAAATCGTAGGTTGTTGTAAATGCCATCTTTTAATGCTCATTCAAGGCTCAGGATAGGATACGGGCATAAGCATAAGCAACGAATAACACATAACATAACAAAACGATGCTTAATGACTGGGCCTTATGTATCTCACTCAATCCTATACATAACATGTTTGGATATTAATGTTCAACGTACTTCTGTATTTCAAAGTACTGCTTAAAGATCAAAGTCAAAGTACTGCTGCCTGAAGATTAAAGTCAAAGTACTGCTGCATATTGAAGATTATTCAAAGTACTTCGAAGAGTATAAGGACTTAATTGCAATATTGATTAAAGGATTATTATGTAATATTGTACGAATATTCTAGAATTAGTTAGGGATAATTACTTGTCGTTCAAGTAGATGATGTAAACCGACTTAAGGTTATCTATATAAAGAGCCTTATGATTGTATTAGAGATATAAGTTTTAGTCGAAGTTCTAAGAGTCTTAGAGCTTTATAAAGTCGATAATAGTTAGGGATTGTTAGTGAATCTGTGTAACAAAGCAGGTTCAAGTTTGGTTTAATACAAAAGTTCTTCTTAAGCTTTGTGTTAGTAGATTCCGCATACTTTAGAAGGTCAAACAGTGTTTCAATATTAATAGTGTTGAGTTTACTTAATATTATTAAACCCTTACAAGCTACAAAGGAATTTGATCAGAGTATATCGATCTAACAAGTGGTATCAGAGCTTGTGTTGGAAACTCTTATTAAGAAGATAATCTCTTAAACCGATTTCACTACAAACCCTTCAAGATGTCGACAGAGGCTGCACCTGCTCCATCCATCACTGCTGTTAGAATTCCTATTATCAAGAAAGGAGAATATGACTTATGGGCCATGAAGATGAGGCAGTACATTGCCATCACAAACCATGCTTTATGGGATGTGATTGTCAATGGCAATATGGTACTTGAAGAACCAATAGAGCTCCCAGGACAACCTAAACCACCTAAACCAACCATCCCAGCTGCTACAAAGAGAAATCAAGACAAAGCTCTCAACATATTACTGTCTGCTATCCCTGATGGACACCTATTGAAGTTTCATGATGCTCAGGATGCAAAACAACCATGGGCTGCAATTAAGAAAAAGTTTGGAGGTAATGATGCTTCCAAGAAGATGCACAGGAACCTGTTGAAACAACAATTTGAAACTTTCGCTGTTGGTGAAAGAGAAGGTCTTGATTCTGCTTATGAAAGATTCCAAAATCTTCTGAGTATGCTAGAACTATATGGAGCTGAGGCATCAGTTGAAGATGCTAACTTGAAGTTCTTGAGAAGCTTGCCATCAGCATGGCATGTAGTTGCTACTATGATCAGAGGACAACCAGGTTTGGACACAATGGACTTTTATGATCTCTACAACAATCTGAAGGTGTATGAGCATGAGATGAATGGTACTACAGGTTCAGGCACACATCAGAAACCCCAAAACATTGCTTTTGTATCTTCTAAAAACAGAAGCAGTACTTCCAATAAAGGTACTGCTTATCCTGTCCAAAGTACTGTGACTAAAACTCAGGTTCCATGTATAACTATGGTCACTACCACTTCATCACCATCAAACACCCCCACCTCAGATGATGTTCTATATTCATTCTTTGCTCAACAAGCATCTCTACCTGTAAACTATCAAGAAGATGTCCTGAAAATTGATGATGATGCCATGGAAGAAATTGATATCAGATGGAAAGTTGCCATGATCACTGCAAGGATCAAGAAGTTTATGAATAAGACAGGAAGAGGCATTAATTTCACAGCTAAGCAGGGAATAACATTTGATAAGTCCAAAATTGAATGCTTCAATTGTCAAAGGACTGGTCACTTTGCAAGGGAATGTAAATTTGCAAAGTATCAAGCAAACAAGATGATTGAACAACCCAAGACTGAAAGAAAAGAGGTTCCTATAACTGAACCAAAACCAAAAGCTTTGGTTGCTCAAGAAAATCTGTCAGAGATTGATTGGTCCAATGAGTTTGATGATGAACCTGTAACCTACTCAATTGTTGCATTAGAAGATTGGAGCACAACTTTTGATGAAGAGCCTGGATATGCTGCTTTGGAGTCAAGAGATGGTCTAGAAAGCTTTGATTGGAGCATGGAGTTTGAAGAAGATCCTGTTCAGCTTGCTATGGTAGCTACTTCACCAAGTTCATCCACTATCTCTAAGGTATGCTCTAAGTGCAATGATATGTATCAAAAGTTACTTAGTGAATATGTAGCTGAAAGAAATAAATTTCAAAGGGCTAGGTCTGAGATAGCTGGATACCAATTGACTTTAGAGTCAATGGAAGTCAAAATAATAACTCATGAAAACAATGAAGTAGCATGGGCTGAAAGATATAAGCAAAAAGCGTACCAAGTAAAATTAAGTGAATGGAAACTAGGATGTAAGGTGTCTGAACTAGAGAAAGTTACTAGTGAGAAGGATAAGTTGTTAGAAAAACTTGCTGTTTAGAATGAATCAGGTCTGTCTCATGTTCAATTTGTTGAAAAACAAAGAACAGCAAACATTAAAACTGGCCTAGGTTATGATAATGATAACACAGAAAGTATTCCAATTAAGAGTAAGGAACTAAATCTTACAGTAGATACCTCAACTAGTGATGAAGAGTTCATAAGTTTGGATGAAAACACTTCTAGTGATGAGGAATCCCCTAGTCCAACACCTCCTGAATATAAGAATGACAAGGGATTCCATGCAGTTCCTAATCCCCCAGGTAGTTTTCAACCACCTAGAAAAGATGTCTCTTGTTATGGGGTAGATAACCTAGAGTTTAGGAAAAAGCTTAAAGGTCAATCAAATCCTGAAAGTTTAGGAGAGTCTGTTGAAGTACCTAGGGTTGATGAGAAAAAGTTTTCAAAACAAGCAGTACCTTCAAACACTTCTCAAAGTACTGCTGATCACTCAACAGTACCTCCAAGGAAATATTTTCAAAATACTGCTAATTTTAGAAAACCTTTTGGAATGGGATTTGGGAATATTGGTCCAAAGGTATGTTATGTATGTTATAGTCCTCATCATTTGATTAAGGACTGTGATTATCACTCAGAATACTTAAGCAAATACCCAAAAACCAGACCTGCAAATCAAAGTCATAGAGAGAATAAGCCAAGGGATAACAAACCAGTTTGGAATTACACAAATAGGGTTAACTATAGTAATTTCTCAAAAGACTATAGGTACCCTCATCAGAAATGACCATTCTCCAAAGTACTGATAGAAAGTCCCCTAACCAAGGTGCTGCTAGCAGAAACTCAAGTGTAAGACCTAGGAGATTCAATTACTACAAACCTAGAAGGCCTTACAACACAAGAAAAGATGCTAGAACACAGAACCCAACTCCAAAAGTTACAACTAAATGGGTTAAGAAAGAAAGTAATACTGGGGAAGAACCAGTACTTTCAGAGGCTAAGGGTGAAAAAGGGAAAATTGATCAGAATAAACCAAAAGTTTTGGAAACAAAAACACTAATTCTTGATCATGTTTTTAAAGAAAGTGGTGATTACATACTCAAAAATTTTGAGTATGTCACTCCACAAAGGGAACACAAGTCAGTAATGGCTTGGGTTCCTAAAAGAAACTAACCTTTTTCATGTGCATGCAGGGCAACCCAGAAGAGGAGCTTAAAGAACATCTTATTGTTGATAGTGGTTGCTCTGGGAGTATGACAGGAGAAAAGGAGCTCTTGTCAGATTTTAAAGCTTATTTTGGAGGAAAAGTTGCATTTGGGAATGATCCTGATGGAGGAAGAATAACTAGCAAAGGAACTATAAAGGCAGGAAACATTGATTTTGAGAATGTTAGATATGTGAAGGAGCTTAAATTCAATCTTTTGTCAGTCTCTCAGATTTGTGATAAGAAGTACCCTGTGTTATTCTTTAACACAGAATGTCTTATACTTTCTCCTGATTTTAAGTTAGAAGATAGAAACTTGGTAATGCTGAGAGCACCAAGAACTAATGATGTGTATAGCATAGACTTAAAGAACATCAATTCTGCTGAAAGAGCAACATGCTTGATTGCAAGAGCAACAATGGAAGAAGCACATCAATGGCACAGAAGATTGGGGCATGTAAATTACAAGAACATCAATAAGCTGGTCAAAGGAAATTTAGTTAGAGGTTTACCTTCTAAAACATTCAAGAATGATCACTCATGTCTTGCTTGCAAAAAGGGTAAACAGCACAAGGCTTCCTGTAAGAAGATTGAAGAGAAAACCATTAGAGAGCCTTTGGAATTGCTGCACATGGATCTGTTTGGACCTGTTTCGGTTGTTAGTTTGAACAAGAAGAAGTACTGTTTGGTTGTGACAAATGACTGTAGCAGATTTAGTTGGGTCTTTTTCTTATGTTTCAAGGATGAAACTTTTGATGCTATTCATGATCTTATAATAGCACATGAAAATCAGTTAAGACTCAAGGTTAGAGGCATTTAGATGTGATAATGGGACTGAGTTCAAGAATCAGCTAATGGATGACTTTTGTGCCAAGAAAGGAATTAAAAGACAATTCAGTATTGCCAGAACTCTTCAACAAAATGGAGTTGCAGAAAGAAAGAATAGAACTCTAATAGAAGCAGCAAAGACAATGCTTGCAGACTCCCAATTACCTGTTCCATTCTGGGCTGAAGCTATAAGTGCTGCTTGTTATGTGTTGAACAGAGTATCAGTGACAAAACCTCAAATAAAGACACCTTATGAGTTACTCATGGGAAAGAAACCCAGCATCAAGTTTATGAAACCTTTTGGATGTCCCCTGACTATTTTGAACACTGCTGATAATTTGGGCAAATTTGATGGGAAATCTGATGAAGGACATTTATTGGGATATTGTACCAATAGCAAAGGATTCAGAGTATACAACAGGGCTACAAAGAAAGTGCAAGAATGTCTTCATGTTGAATTTCTAGAAGAGCAAGAAAATCATAAAGGTAAAGGTCCTGATTGGATGTTTGATCTTGATTTAATGTCTTCATCAATGAACTATATACCTGTTAGGGAAGAAAATCAAGTTGCTCCCACTGAAGAAGAAACACAGTATATTGTTCATGATGTTAATTTAAGATCTGAAGATAAAGTCAATGATGAGAAGAATAGTACTTCTGAGCCTCAAAGTACTGTTGAACCTCAAAGTACTGTTGATCCTCAAAGTACTGCTCCACCAAAGACAACAGTATCTAATGAAGGCCAAGCCATTCAAGATGAACTTAGTAGGATGCTTATTCAAGAAACAATGGCTAAGTCCTATGAAGATGATCAAAGGAGAGCTTATGAAGCAGAAAAGAATAAGGCTAAAGGCACTAACAGTACTTTCCCCAAAGTACTGCTGATCCATTTGAAAGTACTTTTCAACCTTTGAATACTTCAAATTGGATAAATATTGATGATTTAAATGATCCAAACATGCCTGCCTTAGAAGATACTGATGATGATCCAAACAAGCCTGACCTAGAAGACACAGATGATGAATTGGATCAAGAAGGCATTTTCTCAGATTCTAATGAAGATCCTGACCTCACCAATTTGGAAGATAATCTTGAAGTCTCACCAACTCCTACTCTAAGAATTCACAAAGATCATCCTGTCAGCAAGATTATTGGACCCTCAGCTTCAGGAGTGCTCACAAGAACTAAAGCTAAGAATATGTCTCAACAACATACTTCTTTACTTAGTTTCATTTACAAACAAAACAGGGTGAATCACAAGGATCAGAAATTGTGTTTATTTTCTTGTTTTCTGTCTCAAGAGGAACCTAAGAATATAAAGCAAGCATTAACCAAGGAGAGTTGGGTTGAAGCTATGCAAGAAGAACTCTTACAGTTTAAACTTCAAGAAGTATGGGTATTATGTGATTTACCTGATGGTAAGAGACTGATTGGAACAAAATGGGTCTTCAGGGTAAAAAGAGATGAAAGAGGGAATGTTATTAAGAATAAAGTAAGGTTAGCGGCTCAAGGATATAGACAGGAATAAGGAGTAGACTATGATGAAGTCTTTGCTCCTGTGGCAAGGATTGAAGCCATAAGGCTATTTTTGTCTTTTGCATCTTATATGGGATTTCCTGTATACCAAATGGATGTTAAAAGTGCTTTTCTATATGGCACTATCACATAAGAAGTTTATGTCAAACAGCCTCCTGGTTTTGAAGATCCTGCACACCCAAAAAAAGTCTACAAAGTTATTAAGGCTCTGTATGGCCTTCATCAAGCTCCAAGAGCATGGTATGAAAGACTCTCAAATTTTCTATTACAGCATGGTTATAGGAGAGGAGCTATTGACAAGACTTTGTTCATCAAGAGAGATAAGAAGGATATCATGCTTGTCCAAGTTTATGTAGATGATATTATTTTTGGTGCTACTAAGCAATCTATGGTGAAGGAATTTGAAGATCTTATGCAAAAAGAATTTCAGATGAGTTCAATGGGAGAATTAACATTCTTCTTAGGACTTCAAGTGCAACAATCAAGCAGTGGAATCTTCATTAGTCAAGACAAGTATGTTGCAGATATTCTTAAGAGATTCAATTTCACAACTGTCAAGCCTACATCTACACCTGTGGATACTAACAAACCTTTGGGAAAAGATGAAGACAGAGAAGTAGTTGATGTCACATTATACAGGTCTATGATTGGATGTCTCATGTATTTAACTGCATCTAGGCCTGATATTACTTTTGCTGTGTATTTATGTGCAAGACATCAGGTTAATCCCAAGGTATCACACTTGAATGCTGTCAAAAGGATTTTTAGGTACCTTAGGCAATAACCTAAGCTAGGATTATGGTATCCTAGGGAGTCCCCTTTTCATCTACCAGCCTTTTCAGATAGTGATTATGCTGGAGACAATTATGACAAAAGATCTACAACTAGAGGGTGTCAGTACCTTGCAAGTAGATTCGTCTCATGGCAATGTATGAAGCAAACAATTGCAACAACATCTTCCACAGAAGCAAAGTATGTAGCTGCTGCAAGTTGTTGTGCACAAGTACTTTGGTTGCAAAATCAGCTTTTGGATTATGGATTCAACTTCAAGAATACTCCTATCAACATTGATAATGAGAGTACTATCTGTATTGTGAAGAATCCAGTCTACCATTCCAAAACCAAGCATATTCAGATCAAACACCATTTTATTAGAGACTGCTATGAGCATAGGCTTATTAATGTGGTTAAAGTCCATACAGATGATAATGTAGCAGATTTACTCACAAAGGGCTTTGATGTTTCAAGATTTACTTTTTTAGTTGTGAGTATAGGTATGATTAATAATTAACTTACTTTTGAGGGGAGGCATTAGTAGTTAGTCATTATTTGAGGGGAGGCTACATGAATCATTCAAAAGAGAAGTACTTTATTCATCATTCAAAGACAAGGTTACAGTTCCATCAAGATACAGACCAACATGACGCAGACAAAGTTGCAACACAGACACTGACAAGATACATTGACAACTACCACAACATAACCTACTACCAAGCTCCACACACCCTACTCCATAGGCCTTTTTCCTTTGCCCTCATAGCTCTGCTTTCCCTTTTGAGCAGTCTTTCTTTTGTCATCAAAAGAAGCTTGCTTCCTTGGGCAAGCCAGGCCAAGAACTTGCTTGGGTGGTTTCTCTTTTCTTGGAGCAGGCCACTTCATGTTTTGTATTGCTGATTCCAGGGCTTGAGTCAAAGCATGTGGAAGCTCATTAGCCAGAGATGAACCAGGGACAACCTTTTTCTTCTTGGGCTTTGGGTTGGTAGTGCTTGCTGCATCAGTTATGGTAAAGTTTGCTACACTCATTGATGAGGATGATACATTAGGAGGAAAGTAACCCATCCATCCTGGATCCTCAAAGTCTGAATTAGAATAGTAGCTTATTTTTGAGTCTGTGGAGCCATCTGAGTCAGAGGAGATGTACACCAATGGGAAGTGACTCATTGTTATCACTAGGGTTTTTGTATTATGGTGGTGAAAGAAGAGATGAATGAAGTATGTTAATGAAAGAATTTCTTTTATAGGCAAGGCAAGGTATAAGGGTATTAAATGAAGTTCACTGAATTCTACTTACCTTGATAGCTTTGGGAATTAATTTGGGGAGATATTAATTACTTCGGGTTGACTTTCAAAAATATTTTTGTCAAACAGTCAACTATCAAAGATATTTTGCTTGGGAAGTACTTTGGTCAACATACTGCTTGGGTTTATAACTGAAAGTACTGTTCCATATTCTATGGAAAGTACTGCTTGGTGATATAAAGGGTACGCTGACGTGTCAGAATACTGTTCCAACGGTCAGATTTGCGGGTAACAAACTTTCGAAAGATATGGGGATTATCACTTCAAAAAATAACAGTAAAATAATTAATTACCTGTGATTTTTTGTATATTATCCTTTTATAACTCATATCTTTTCCTTATTTATTCACCCGTATTCATTCGCCATTCTTATTCATCAAACCCACTCACATCATCACCGATTACCACTTTTCTCTCAAATTCTCATCACAATGGCAAACCGCCCAACCAACAACAAACACAACATGATAGCCAATCTTGAGAAAACACAAAGAAACATTGATTTTCATGGTATTATTGATTTTCTCACCGGAACCACCATTTGTTACTCACTCTTATTCAACCCAGAGATTATTGGACCTTGGATACAGGAGTTTTGGGCTACGGCAAGGTTTGAGGTTGAAGATGGAGAGGATGTTATTCATGCTACAGTTGCTGGGAGAGCTATTCGTGTTACAGAAGCAACATTAAGGGAAGCTCTATTGTTTGAAGATAAAGGAGGCTCTGTTTTGTTTGCTAAACAAGAGATTTGGAATGCACTAAGAGACATTGGGTATGAAGGACCTTTGGATAAGCTTACTTTTTCAGAAAGCAATGGTAAGTCCTCATTGGAAGTTTCTCATTCATGTTTTACTTCATTGCTTAAGTCCAAAGAATACTGCTTGGGATCAATTTGGCCATGCTATAGCTTCTGCATTTTTTGGCCTCATTACCAATCAATCCTTCAACTTTTCTTACATGATCCTTGATGGTATGATCACACATGTTAAGGCTGGATCCCCTTTTCTGATGTATCCTAGATTTGTTCAACTTCTCTTAGAGAATCCACTAGATGGGATACAAAAACCTCAGGATTATGTACCCACTGTTAGGATGCCACCTAAGGTGTTTACCTTTATGTCTCACAAGGGAGTAAATTTTTCGGGTACAAATACACCTCTCAATGCTTACATGTTAGAGGTAGCACAGGCTGTTAGGGATGATATTGACAATAGTGGTTCTGCTAATTCTGATGTTGCTGAACAACCTGATCCTTCTGAGCATTCTGCATCAGTTCATACACCTACACCACCTATTGTTTCACCTCAGCATGATGATTTAAGTGAGAACTCTCTCAGTGTCAGCTTCCTTGGAAAAACCTATTTCTGCTGAAGGTACTTCTCCACAAAGTATTTCTTCTCCAGGTACTGCTTCAGAGCATACTCCAGTACCTTCTCCCAATGATTATACTCCCACAGGTGGGATTCAAACACCTGGAGGAGATGAGGGAGTTGGAGGTTCTTTGAATAATTATGCTTTGACTAGAGAGTTGGAGAGGATGAAGAAAACTATGGATGATCAAGCTGCAGAAATCAAGAAGTTAAGAAGGAAGTTCAGAAGGTTAAAGAGGTTTGTCTGGCCTCTTGTCCAAAATTTTAGGCTTTATGTGAAGGAAAAGAAACAGTCTCAGAAGCAAAAGTCTACATCTTCCAAGAAAACTTCTAAATTCAAGAAGAAGCATAAGAAGTCATCATCTATCAAATTGGGGAGGAATCAAGATGATCATTTGGATAGAGATGATGCTGAGATTCAATATTCAGAAGATGCTCACCTTTGGCCATATCCAGAAGATCCAAAGACTTTTGTGCCAGAGAAAAACATTGAAGAAGATGTAAATATTATTGAGCAAGAAGCTGTTGAGCAAGATGCTGAAGCACAAAATATTCAAAGCACTCAAACTCAAAGTACTGGTGTTCAAAGTACTATTGCTGAAAGTACTGGTCTGCAAGGTACTGCTGAGCAAGGTACTGCTGCTATGAATATTGATGAAAGTGGAATTTCTGCAGCTGGACCTTCTACAAAGAATTTTGAAGATGAAGCTGGTCCTTCTACTTTTATACAGCAAGAAGAAGTGAAGGTGCATACAGCAAGTGATGATGAAACTATAGCTCAGATTATGATTAATTTGAATAGACCTTCAGGAGGTATACATATTTCTGAGCCTGCACAACAAGTTTCTGAAAGTACTTCTGAATCTGAAGAACTTGATACCAAAGACAAAGGGAAAGGGATCATGAAGCAGAAGAATATCAAGAAGAAGAAGAAATTTACTCTTGCACAGCTTAGAGAAATAAAGATAGCAGAGGATGCAGAGGTTGCTAGAAAGCAACAAGCTGAGTATGATGCAGAGTATTTGGCTGAGATAAGTAAGCCAATTACAAAGAAGCCAATGACTATTGCTCAATGATGAAGCGAAAAATGAACCACTTTTAGGGGGTCATTTAAGCCCGGAATTGAATTTATTTGATCAAATATTGCCCTAAATCGTTCCTTTTGTGATTTTAGGTACTTTGGGAGAGAAATCTGGAAAATGAAGCAATTCGGACGTTTTTGGAGCATAAAAGTGAAGAAAACGCCAAAGTCTTAATTTTCCTTGCTGGGAACAGTGTGTGACGGTGTCAAGAGTACCATCCTGACGGCGTCAAGAGTAAATTGCATGACGGCCCAGTGCAGACATGAAGGCGTCACAATGAAGAGCGTCAAGAGTTAAACACGTGACGGCCTGGAAAAACCTAATACATGACGGCGTCAGATGTAGATCAAGGCAGTCCGAGAATTCTTTTGGCGGCGAGATGACGGCGTCACCCATTTGGTCTTGACACCGTCAGCCTCAATTTCCTATATATAGTTTTCAAATTTTCATTCATAAAAGAAGAGAAGTTTTGGAGAAACCCTAAGGCCGAACCTATTACGAATTTTACAGGTTTTTCAAGGGTTTTCAGCCCTTAAACCCTTACATGTGTAATTGAGATAAGTGTTCTTCTAATTCAATCAATATGTCTATGTGTTGGTTGTCTATATCTTGTGCTTGTCTTAATTCCACCATGCTAGGCTCGATTTATCTTGTGTTTGCTTAGATCTAATGAAACCTAGATGTTGATTATGTGTTGATTACTTGTTTATGGTTGTATTGGATGAATGATTTCGATGTTAGGCTTAAGAAAACTGGCAGATCTCTAAATGGTAACATGCTTGAACGTCTTAGGAAACATGAACCGATGTGCACTAGGTTTTATTGGTTGTATTTAATGCATGAGTAAATTCTAATGATCCCATGTTAGGAGCTTCTTAGCCGGCTCGACATAGGAGTGAAGTAGGCACTCATAGGATTGGGGAGTTAAGTGCGCCATCCCATGAATGGTATTAAGGAATACAATCCGTCATCTACGCAACTATAACAAGTAATTAACGTGTAAAAGATATCTAGGGAGTAGTGAAATCTAAGTAAACACATTTCTCCACTTATTGCTCACAACCTTAGTTTAATATAGTTTATTTTTATCTCTAGTATTTTATTTTGATTGCATCTTTAGTATTGGGTTAGTTGACTAGCAACTAATTCCGCCCAAATCCTTAAAACCCGAGATTTTTACTTGCTTTCTAAAAAAATATAAAAATAAAAAAATAATCATCCCTCATCTTTAGAACTAGTATTTAAGTTTTCTAATCCTAGCGACACTATTCCTAGCTGAACGATCAATCCCTCGGTACTTGTCACTATACTATACTACAACGATCAGGTACACTTCCTGGTGGGGGTTGTAAGCTTCTCGAGATCCCTCGAGAGGTAAAGCCTGGTGCAATCCCTACGCATCAAGTTTTTGGCGCCGCAGCCCGGGGAATAGTTATTGTCTAGGTTAGAATCTCCTTTTCTTAGGTCTACTTGCTAGATTCCTTTCTAGTAAGATTTTATTTTTATTTTTAGGTTCTCTTTAGTCTATCTTATTTCTTTGTATGTTTGTTCGTAACTCTTCACCACCCGACATCATGGACGATGGGAACATCCTTGAACCCGTCATCCCAACACAACAAAACCCACCACTAGAACCTCCTAGGCCCCGAACCTTAGGAGAGTATTCCCGACCTAGCCACCAAGGCTACCGAAACACCATTGAGCTCACCGGAGCCAATGTGACTCCCTGCGATCTGACACCATCCGGTTGGTGCAAAGCGGATGTGCATTCCATGGACTTCGTTCCGAAGATCCAAATCAACATCTTAAGGACTTCCTTAAAATCGTAGATTCCATAGACCTAGGTGTTGAAACTAGAGAGACAACCCGATTACGCCTATTCCAATTCTCTCTATGGGATCAAGCTAGTCAATGGCTTGAGCGTTTACCCGCGGGATCCATCACCAGATGGGATGATCTCACCACTCGTTTCCTTGCTCAATTTTTCCCACCGGGGAGAACTACTAAGCTTAGAAATGACATCTTGATGTTCCAACAACGTCAAAATGAATCTCTTTATGAAGCATGGACTCGTTTCAAGGACTTACTCCAAAAAGTCCCTCATCATCGCATAGATCTTTGGCTCCAAGTCCAAATCTTTTATGACCATATCGATCTCTCCACGAGGTGAGCCATTGACCAATCGGCCGGTGGTAAGCTACGTGATCTATGTGCGGAACAATCATGGGAATTCATAGAAGATCTTGCTCTCTATGACAACGAAAGTTGGAATGATCCCCGTGATTTGAACAAAACGGTCAAGGCAATATCTTTGCCTTCGAACAACTCTAGCACTCCCGACCGTAGGATCATGGAACTTGAGGACCAAGTCAAGTTTCTCATGAAATCCTACGAAGCTCCTAAGCCTTCAAGCCAAGTGAACAAAATCACTTCTTCATGCGAATTATGTAGTGGTCCCCATGACACTCGTGATTGTGTGGAACTCCCCGGAACAGCTTTTGCGAACTACGCATCCTCGCGTACCGACGAAGCGGGAGATAAGTGGTACACTTTCAAACCCGAGCCAAACCCTTACGGTGATTCATACAACCCCTCTTGGAAAAATCACCCAAACCTTAGGTGGAAACAAAATCAACCCAATTCTTCCAATCCGCCTAATCGTTACCAACCAAACGGTCCACCCTCGAACCGTACTTTCAACAACAATCCTTCTAACAACTATGGTAGTACCAACAATCCTGATGGATTGATGTCTAAGTTCATGGCATCTCAAGAAGCTCGCATAGCTAGGTTTGAAACCGAATTCAACCAACAACAAACGGAGATGACCAACAAGATAGACAACTTGTTGAAAGCCCTCAACAACCAAGCGTTAACTACACCTAGGAAGGATACTAGGCACACCAATAACGGAATCCAAATTAAGGATCCCTCATCATCCAAACATGTCCACTTTGTCAATGTTGTCACCATTAAGTCAATAGATGAGGAGATAGAAGAAAGTGACAAGGATGAAGTTGGAGTAGAAACCGAAACTAGGGATGAAAATAGGGAAGTTGAGGTTAATAAGGAAAAGGGGTTAGAGGAAGTAGAAACTATAGAGACGTACTTTGATAAGTTGCCCACCAAGGAAGAACGGGAATACCATAAGGATTTATTCGATTGTCCCGAGAGACCATATATCCTTGGCACACCCCTTATCAAAATGGGAGACCCCTCTAACATTAACATACCATGCAATATCGGGCACATGCATATATGGAAAGCTTACATCGATCCTAGATCTCCTGTTAACATCATGACTAGGACTTATTGCAATTGGGTGATGAAGAAACAACTTGATTTTAGGATGATGCCCAATAAGAATCTGATAAGTAATTTTGCAGGAAGAGTGAAGGGATTGCATGTGATTATAGCCAATCTCACTTATGAGATCGATTTTATGATAGTAGAAGACACTCGTCCGGTGATAGATGCTTGCCTAAGCCAAATAATATTTGGAAAACCATTTGTTGAGGCCACTAGGATGAGTTATGATCCGACTCTAGGGATAGTTAGATTCAAGGAAGAGAATGATGAGGTTGCCTACCAAATGCCCTACAAGATTGAGCAATACCGCATCCTCTCTAATTTGGAAAAGGAACACAAGCAAGCGGCTTATTATAGGAATGATGAGGATAGACGTAGAGGAGTAGAGTATGTGAAAAATAGGATGCTTGGTTTCTACAAAGAATGCTTGCAACTAGGTCCGGAATACAAAACTGGTTTAGAAGACGACCTAGAGATTGAAACCAATGATGAGGTCACGTAGTAACCCATGACCTTGAGTCTAGCTACAAGACTCGTAAATAAAGAAAAGCGCTTCTTGGGAGGCAACCCATGCTTTGTGTGATTTTATTTAGTTTGTTTGTTATTTGCTTCCGTATGCATGCATTATTTTTATTGTTGGTAGATCATGTTTCTAAACTAAAAAGTGGAAATACTTTACTTTGTTGTTTTGGCCTAGTCTTAACTCCACCTAAAAGTATTTTTGCAAAAGATAAGTGTAAGGGGAAACCCCAAATATATTTTTAACAAACAAACTGATCATGATTCTCCACAATATTAAATGAACATGTATATTCGTATTTGTTAGAGTCAAATGCTTGTATTGAGTCATAATGAAGTTTTGCAGGATTTTCCAGGAAGTAGGACCAAGTTTTTCCAGAAAGTTTTTGGAAACTTAACATAAGAATTTCTGCAAATCACTTCTGACGGCGTCACGAGTTTACTCTTGACGGCGTCACGTGTAAAAATCTGGAAATTTTACCGGTTTTGTTTTTCTAACGGAGTCTTAAAGTTTTTGTTGAATTATTCAGTTTTATAATCTCCAGGAAATCTGCAAACTTCATTCCATAAGCATTATATCTTACTTTGTTTTCTAGGATTTAGTAACTTATATAGATTGCCGCCGATTTTATGCGAGGTTGTCTTGTTTGTTTTCTCAGGATTTACAGGTTATGTATGACAAGAAGATGATTTATATACTGGAAGGGAAGCTTTGATTGTTCATTTTCTTAGAGGAAGATCTAACCTGGCCACCTTATTATCCATACCGAGCGAATCAGGGGAGTATTTGATTTCATTTATTTTACTTATTTCACTTTTACATTCTTTACTTGAACATTGGGGACAATGTTCATCTTAAGTGTAAGGGGAGGGTAAAATGATGATACCTTACAGATACACTTTCGCTTGAGTTTGTTTGTTTGATAGTAGATGTGTAATAAAACTATGATAAATACTTGTTAGTGCAATTTTAGCGCCAAATTTAAAATTTTTTACAACATTTAGGAGTGAAACTTTAGCCATAGCAAGCGTCTCATGGATAGGAGATTGTATGACTAGCACAAAACCGTATATTCAGAAAAAAATTTCACCCAAATATGTGAGGTTCGCCTTTAGATTTGATAGGAAAAGCATTTACTATTAGTGCTTATGAGTGTACCGGTAGCATTTAGATTCTAGAACTTGCGTTAGTGATGCATCCCGAGACCGCTAGTGAGACTACATTCGTGTAGTAGGATTTACTACATGATAAGAGGCATTAGGATCACCCTTGTGTTAAACCCGTATCATAATTACATGACCATTTAAGTCATATTACTTGGCTAGTTAAGTCAACTAATTTTTCCCACACCCTTAGCGTTGTACTCATTTTTAGTACACGAAACCCCTAGTACACCCCTCCGAGCCTATCTTTTCGTTTCTAACTTTAAGCATCTTACTTAAAGGAAGAATTTGTTACACCCCACTTAAATGTACAACCAAATCGCCTTAGCCTTCCGTGTATGCGCTCATTTTTAGCGCATTATTGTTATTTGTTAAACCCTAAGTTAACTATCTAATTGATTACATGGTTGCTAAGTCGAGTCATATCCTTGTACATATTGTTTTGGGACGATTGGGACTCATGGGTAAAGTACTTATTTTATGGAGTAATGGGGAAGAACATCATTTATTACCCCGATACGTACGTTAATCTTAAAAGTACTCCAAGTGTTTTGATTTTCTTAATTCGAGTCATTAGATTAGTTTATTGTAAAGTATGTAAAAATTCAAGTGTAAGGGGAATTTTCATCCCCTATGATGTATTATTTTGGATGGTAGGGTAAGAGTGTATGCAAAAAAAAAAAAAAAAAAAAAAAAAAAAAAAAAAAAAAAAAATCAAGAAAAAGAAAAGAGAAAAAACATACGGACTACCATCCCGTTTCATTCTATGTTTATTTTATGTTTTTTCTTATTTTTCATTTATTAGCTTAAGTCGAGTCTAGTCTTGGCTTAGCAACGCCACATTGTACATGTAATTAACCAAGATTGTTAACTCGCCACCAATAAAGACTGCCTATATCCAACAAAACCGTGTATTTCATATCCCTACACCTAACGTTACAACCCTTTATAAGACCTCTTTGATAGTTTATCATAGGTGCTTACGCCATGTGGTGGAGGTTTGATCCTTTCCCAAGCCTATGGTAATCTATTTTGCTATGACAGGTAGTGAGAGATATCTTCCGTTTCCATATTGTAATTTATACTTTATTACGCATGAGAGATGTGAGTATCTAAACACTATTTGTGAGGTGCTTGTGTATGACCTCCGTGCTTGTCTATTGGTCTTTAGTGGAACGATTATTTGTTGTAATTACTTTTATATTAGTGTTAAATGACCCCTAACTTGTATTTTGAGTAGAATAAAAGCGCATTTGCTTGAGGACAAGCAAATTTCAAGTGTAAGGGTATATGATGAGGCGAAAAATGAACCACTTTTAGGGGGTCATTTATGCCCGGAATTGAATTTATTTGATCAAATATTGCCCTAAATCGTTACTTTTGTGATTTTAGGTACTTTGGGAGAGAAATCTGGAAAAGGAAGCAATTCGGACGTTTTTGGAGCATAAAAATGAAGAAAACGCCAAAGTCTTAATTTTCCTTGCTGGGAACAGTGTGTGACGGCGTCAAGAGTAAATTGCATGACAGCCCAGTGCAGACATGAAGGCGTCACAAGGAAGAGCGACAAGAGTTAAACACGTGACGGCCTGGAAAAACCTAATACATGACGGCGTCAGATGTAGATCAAGGCAGTCCGAGAATTCTTTTGGCGGCGAGATGACGGCGTCACCCATTTGGTCTTGACGCCGTCAGCCTCAATTTCCTATATATCGTTTTCTAATTTTCATTCATAAAAGAAGAGAAGTTTTGGAGAAACCCTAAGGCCGAACCTATTACGAATTTTACAGGTTTTTCAAGGGTTTTCAGCCCTTGAACCCTTACATGTGTAATTGAGATAAGTGTTCTTCTAATTCAATCAATATGTCTATGTCTTGGTTGTCTATATCTTGTGCTTGTATTAATTCCACCATGCTAGGCTAGATTTATCGATATAATGAAACCTAGATGTTGATTATGTGTTGATTACTTGTTTATGGTTGTATTGGATGAATGATTTCAATGTTAGGCTTATGAAAACTGGCAGATCTCCAAATGGTAACATGCTTGAACGTCTTAGGAAACGAACCGATGTGCACTAGGTTTTATTGGTTGTATTTAATGCATGAGTAAATTCTAATGATCCCATGTTAGGAGCTTCTTAGCCGGCTCGACATAGGAGTGAAGTAGGCACTCATAGGATTGGGGAGTTAAGTGCGCCACCCCATGAATGGTATTAAGGAATACAATCCGTCATCCACTCAACTATAACAGGTAATTAACGTGTAAAAGATATCTAGGGAGTAGTGAAATCTAAGTAAACACATTTCTCCACTTATTGCTCACAACCTTAGTTTAATGTAGTTTATTTTTATCTCTAGTATTTTATTTTGATTGCATCTTTAGTATTGGGTTAGTTGACTAGCAACTAATTCCGCCCAAATCCTTAAAACCCGAGATTTTTACTTGCTTTCTAAAAAAATATAAAAATAAAAAAAATCATCCCTCATCTTTAGAACTAGTATTTAATTTTTCTAATCCTAGCGACACTATTCCTAGCTGAACGATCAATCCCCCGGTACTTGTCACTATACTATACTACAACGATCAGGTACACTGCCTGGTGGGGGTTGTAAGCTTCTTGAGATCCCTCGAGAGGTAAAGCCTGGTGCAATCCCTTCACATCACTCAAGAAAGAAACTGGATGATTAGTTTCTTGATAAGATGAGGATACAAGAATTTACATAGATTGAGGTATCTAGAAGTGAAAGCTCTATGGGAACAAGTACAAGAGTCTATCAGGAAAGAGATAGAAAATTTTGTACCCATGGATGTTGATAGAGAGAAGAAGTTAGAAGAAGTAAGGAAAGAACAGGCTGAGCAAAGAAAATTGAAGAGAAAGAAAGCAGTTCCAAATGATCAAATGTCAAAAACACTTAAGATGATACATGAAGATACAATTGATGAACTGAGAAACTATTTCAGAGTAGTTGATTTAGAGAATAAGAAAACAGAAGACTCTGGAAAGAAATCTAAGATAATATCATTCTCTGTGGTTGAATCAAAAGAAGGGAACTATCTTATGTTCAACAGAGAAGATGAAAGCTTCACAGTATTCAACATGTTATGGGATATTCTGCATTTTATTACTAGAGAAGATCTATATGACTTATACATGCAAGTGCAGACATACTATGAAGAGATTGAAGCATCAGGAGTGGGATTAATCTTGCTTGGAGATCTAATTACCATCTGGGAAACAGAAGAAACAAGTGTTGATACTCTGTTGAATGATCAAGAAAATTGGGAAATTACAAGATGGAGATTCTTTGAGTCATCAGGAGTTCATTCACTTGAGATGGAAGATGGTACCATGATTCACATGCTTGCTGAGAGAAGATATCCATTGATTAGAGAAATTATGCTCAGAATGTTGGATCATGGAATGGAACTTGAAGATGAATCGATGTACCTTTGGATGTGATTAAGCTATTTATCAGATGGACTAAATCTGAAGAATAATATTGCAAAGTACTAGTATGATTTGTTTGTAAAATAAGTATTTTTCAAAGTACTGCAAGACAAACAGTACTTTATCAAAGTACTGCTTGCTGCATAAAACCAGTATAAGTCCTTTGTAAAATAAAATAAAAAGTATTTGATGTTTAAAAGTGAAGTCAATAAAAGGATTTGAAGAGAAACACATGGTGTTAGTATTTATACTGCAGAACAAATGGTAATCAACTCACCATGTTTAATAGACAAGAAAGAGTTTGACTCATCATGAGGGTACGGCTTTGATGTGATAATCAAATCCGTTTTTAGTTGACAATTTACTAAAAATTGTATGGTTTTCAACTCACCATATCTGTAAAAGTGAAGAGTTGGCTAGCCCACAAGAAAAATGGCTTATGGTAAAGGCTGTGGAAAATCCATTTATGGTAATTAGTTCACCATGGTTGAGATCAAAGAACTAACTAGTCCAAAAGCAAACGGCTCTTAGTAAAGTCTACTCAAATCCGTTGATAGCTGATGATTTGCTAAAAATCATATTGTTATCAATGTACCATGGTTGTTCTAACCTAAACATTGGCTACTCCAGAGTTAATGGCTTTGGTAAAGAGACGTCAAAATCCATTAATTTTCAATGATTCACCTCTCACAGGAGTTTACACACCTGGAAGTGATGAGAATAGTATGAAACTTGAAAAGATTTGATGAACAATGTACCAAAATATTGCTGAGTAGCTGTGGAGGTTTATTGCAGAGAAGATATCAACTGATGCTGATAAAGAGTACTTTGACACAAGATAAATAAGAGATAAAGAGATAAAGAAACAATCTTTCTGAATGATTAAAGATTTTGAAGATCAAAGATAACAAAGAAACTTAAAATCAAGCAAGTGGAAATCAAGTTAGGGGAGGATTGCTGGGATATTAATGTTCAAGGTACTTCTGTATTTCAAAGTACTGCTTAAAGATCAAAGTCAAAGTACTGCTGCCTGAAGATTAAAGTCAAAGTACTGCTGCATATTGAAGATTATTCAAAGTACTTCAAAGAGTATAAGAACTTAATTGCAATATTGATTAAAGGATTATTATGTAATATTGTACGAATATTCTAGAATTAGTTAGGGATAATTACTTGTCGTTCAAGTAGATGATGTAAACCGACTTAAGGTTTGTAACACCCCCAAAAGTCGTTATTAACAGCGGAAGACTTAACATGTCAGCGGAAGACTTTCGGGGTATTACTTCGAGGATCTTTGTCACAATCATAGTAGATATCACAAAGTGAAGTATTAAAGATTTATTTTATTTCAAAATACCAAATATCAGGAATACAAAACATTATTAAGTTAAGAACGTGTTTTATTCTGAAGGAAAATAAGTAGTTTATTATAGTCCTTGTCATGCTTTTGCCCACTCCGTGCCATCCAGATCCATCTTGTTTAGTTACCTGAGATAAACATGCTAAAGTCAACATAAAGTTGAGTGATATTCATAGGTTTGAGTTTAAGAGTTAAATCACAAGTTAAGAATGTATTGTAATCACATACAATCAATATGTTAAGAAAATCAATGTTCCTGTTATTGCCTTAAGCTCATGATACTCAACGATTAACAGCCAATCATAAATATGAATTATGATGGTAAGTAATAGGCCCTCAAAGATAGGTATTTGTCAATAACCTATTTATAAGAACAATAAAGTGCGCCTGGTGTTTTCTCCAACAACCAAACGAGGATTGTTAATCACTAATAGTACTATCCACAATTATTTACGTTCACCCTTCAGGTGATTAAGGTTCATGATAGAGGGACTTTTGACAATAGTAACTTAAGCAAATAACATTGGCCTGACGGTATTTCAATACCCGGTATAAAAGACTTGTGATCGAGTTTTAAGCATGTATCTCCCCACGGGAAAAATAGTAAAGAGTGGGCTATGAAATCACCTTAGTAGTACAGTGGTATCGTAGTCTCAACAAAGCAAGGAAACGGCTTCACACAACACAACCTAAAAGATAATGCAAGTTTCAGTTGATAGTCTAAATCTGGTTCTATCGCGATTACTTGTTATTTAGTTACGAGTAAATCTCGTGTTTGTTTAAGTGTTTAAAAACAACGTTATATATAATTATATCTCGTAAGTAAAAATATCGATGATTGATATAAAGTTAGTTTTTATAACAGAAATAACCGTATCGTTTTACAAGAAATAAATAACGTATTGTTATATCGTTTAAATTTGTTTATCGTTATATAAGTTTTATTCGTATTATATAATAAGTTACGTTTTATTATTTATCGTTTTAATATATAATCAAATATATATAATAAATATAGAATTATTTATCAAAAGTAAATATTTCAATTCGATCCTTAATGTTTTATCAATCTTACACTTTTTACCCTTAACGGAAAAATATTTACGCCGTTAGTCCAAAAGTTATATATATTTACATTTTTAGTCCAAATATCAAATATATACATTTATTATCCTTAAGTTTCAATATTTACAGTTTATACCCCCTTATAAAACAGTTTTTATACTTTTCACTAAAGTTTACCAATTTGTCAATTTTAGTCCCTAACCTTTCGAACATTTGCAAAAATAGTCCCAACTTTACCAAATTCAAAACTTAGTATTTTTATTATTTCATTAAGCTCAAAGTATTTAGAAAAGCTTATTTTCACAGCTTATTAGCTTTTTATTAGCTTATTTCTTTTCTTGGGCTTATCGATCCAATATTAAGGGCCCGTTAAGGTTTTATGATCCAAAGGGTTTGGGGGAACACTAGGTTCATAGAAATCCATCATTTTAAGTTACAAAAACGTTTCAAAACAGCTTGTACCCTCAGCTTATCGTAATAAGCTGAAAAGAGCTTTTTGGGCTTTTAAGCCCACGTAAGGTTTTAAAGTTTCTGAAAATAGTTTCAATGTCGGTTTACTTTGGGTCTTGTTAGGTGATCAAACGATGTTTCTAACTTCAAACGTTTATCAATCCTATTTCTCTACTAGTAGAACTATTAGTATACGTAAAAATATATGTAGGTTATGTGTCGAAATAATTATATACAAGGTCAAAGTAAATGATAGTTTCGAATTTGAAAATGGTTAAAGACTTAGAAAAATATTCTAAGTGTTTTGAGATTTCGAATAGGTCAAGTGAACTTTCTAAACGTGGCCATAACTTGGTTTATATGTTGATATTATGGTCGAATCCTTGTTGTATATAATTGTTGGTATGGTATACATATTGTACGTGCAAAAATAACTATACTTTACTAATCTCGTTTACTAAATAATTAGCCAAAGTAAACATGATAAATTTGTTTTGTAATATTTCAAAGTGATCCAAAATAATCTAAGTGTTTGCAAAATACGATTCAAGTGCCCAAACAACCGATTTAATGTGTTGATTAAGTTAAGTAAACGTTATTTTTAGATTCAAATCTTTGTGGCTCTCGTTTGTTAGCGTATTAATCATCTCAAATGTTAAATAAAACGTATATGTCGCGTTCAATATTAACGAAATATTAGTGTCATGTGTTTGTGCAAAACTGAAAATAACAAAAGTTATTATATGGAAAAAGGAGTGAAAAGGGTCTTACCTCACCTAGAAAAGGTGGTGTAAAACGAGTGTATGGTTCGTGTGATGGTTCAACAGCTCCGTGGTTCACTTCACGTTGTTCCAATGGTCCAAGAGGTACTTTGTTTGACGTCCTAGGTTCTCTTGACTTGTGGTTCACTTGAGCGATCCGAGCGTCCTCCAAACTATTCCCTTCGTTGTCTTTGATGAGTTTTTGGTACGTATATGTTTAGTTATTGTTTTGAGTTTGCAAGTGATTGTTATATAAGGTGTTTAATGTACGTAGAGGTATGCTAGATCACATGATCGATCGTGTAGTATGAAAGGCGAATAGTAGCACCTCATCCCTTGTCCAATGACGTGCGTACAAACCAAGTATCCTTGTGATACATTCCTGACACCATTTCTGTTCATTTACTCGCTATAGGGGAGAAGGGGAGGCATGGGAGAAAGTTTATGACACGTTTTGGCTTATCCTTCGAATGGTTCGTTTAGTGTTTGCTTTGGTCATTTCTAGTATAGTGAACGAGGATGAATGAGTGAAATTTTGGTATCGTGTGTATCTTGGACATTAGGTGAATCAAGATGCGTGATAAAATGGGTGTGTCGTGTGTAGGAATAGCAAAATAATAGGGTGCGTTTGAGGGTGTCGAGGTGTGTTTGCAAAAGAAAAAAAATTAACTAAAAGGGTGCGTTTGGGCTTTGAGCCCTTTGGGCTTGTGTTTGGTTTCGGCCCAGCAGAAGGAGGAAAAAAAAGAAATTAGTACAAGGGTCCGTTTAGTGTTAATGCTAGGAAGTGGGGCCCACCTGGAAATTTTAGGGAGTCGGGATAAGTTCAAGTAACGATAGTGAGCAATCTCGGGAATTTTCGTAGGTTCCGGAATATATAATTATTGTACGGTATAGATAACGAAACGTATAAAATATAAATATTTTTAATATATATACATTCGCGATAATTTAGACTATCTAGGTTTGTGTGCAAGCAACGTTCCTAAGCAAAAGATAATTCATAATTTACTGTTGTGAATTATATATCAAGTCTAAAAAAAAATTTTGTCATACGTAAAAGTGGATAACAGCTTGTAGATATTTACTAACCGTTGGGAAAATTACGAGAGGCTACAAGGTTATCTATATAAAGAGCCTTATGATGGTATTAGAGATATAAGTTTTAGTCGAAGTTCTAAGAGTCTTAGAGCTTTATAAAGTCGATAATAGTTAGGGATTGTTAGTGAATCTGTGTAACAAAGCAGGTTCAAGTTTGGTTTAATATAAAAGTTCTTCTTAAGCTTTGTGTTAGTAGATTCCGCATACTTTACAAGGTCAAACAGTGTTTCAATATTAATAGTGTTGAGTTTACTTAATATTATTAAACCCTTACAAGCTACAAAGTAGCTTGATCAGAGTATATCGATCCAACATAACAAAAGCATGTTCTTGAACAAAATTTAAAAGTATAAAATAAAAATAAAAAATAAGTAGTAACAACAATCAAAAGCAACAAAACCCAAAATTTTAAAAATAAGCCAATCGAAGCACCCCCTAACAAAAGAACAAAACTAATCAAGCAATCCCATAAACCCTACAACTTATAGAAAAACCTAATAAGCCCAAAATAAGCTGTAAAAATAAGCCAATCCAAAGACACCTTCCAATATAATCCAAACTATAAATGAATCTATCCAAACTCATAACAGACAACATTAACATAAGAAATCCACATCATCCAGTTAAAAAACTACATCCTTTAACCAAACCACACATAAATTAGCACCTAAAAATCAAACTTATCAAATAATATACACAAAACGATTTCAAAAAATATTAATCGCCTTTTTTGATAGTTCACATATTATCAAAAACCCACAAATCATATCAATAATCGAAGACCAAAAAAAAGTTGTAAAAATTCAAGATTTAAAGAAAAACAACTTTACTTGTTATGCACAATTTCTGGTAAAGAAACTTCAAGAAGATTTATATCATCAAACAGCACCACATGACCAGCTTTGGTGTGTGAAATTTTTGAAGCAGTGAGACCTAAATCTTATATAGGATTTAGGATGTTGTTTGATTTTGGATATCTGTAAAAGATGAATAAGTGATTTAATGAGTGGGCTTTGTTTGTTGTTGAGAATGGTGGTTTTGATCAGGGTTTGTGTGTGTGTGTGTGTTTTTTTTTTTTTTTTTTTTTTTTTTTTTTGATAATGGATTGTGTGTATTAGGTGTAAGAAACTTAAAAAAGAAGGAGGAGATAGAGCCGGATATAGACTCATTATTTTTATATTTTCACTGTACACTCACTCATAAAAACACTATAGCAGAAATCACTGTAGCAAGCAACCACACCTTTTGCTCTATTGTTATAATTATAATTGGTTTAATTGAAGTTGTTGCAAGTTCGCTATGTGATGTTGAGCATAGGCAATACACAAGGGGGTGAGCATCTGGTCAAAACTGACCGAACCGACAAAAACCGACCTGACACGAAAATCGACAAAGGAAAATGTCAAACCGAGAACCGAACTGAATAACTCGGTTCGGTTCGGTTTAGCTATTTCAAATCGAAAAAATTGACAAAAACCTAACCGAAACGAAACTGATAAAAATATACAAAACCGAAACCGAAACGAATAAGTTCGGTTTGCTCCGGTTTTTCGGTTCGAGTCAGTTTTAATATGGAATTGCTTAGCCCTAAACAAGGCATATATATGCCAATTGTAGAACTGTAGAGGGGGTGAATACGGTTTCTTCGGCTTTATAATGTTTAAAAACTTTTACCCAAGAAGAACACCAAGTGGTCTAGAAGAAAGCTACCACTATCACAAACACAATCCAAAGTATATAAAGCGAGTAAAAGACACCACGATATATACTGGTTCGGGATGGGGGGTTTATACCATCCGTATGTCCAGTTGCGAATCCACGACTCCGATACTATTCACTAGTATAATCCTTTCGGTAGACGACAAACCATTACAATTCACTCCACCGATATTCACCAATATAGATGCTCACAAAGAAGGAGTTACTCCCACGGTATTCCGCCCTCGGAAACCACCCAAAAGAATCTCGCGATTCAACTTCACCTAAGGGTCACCAAGACTTCCCACCGGAAGTATCAAACCCCAACTAGATCCCCAATTATCTAGGCTTGGTCACCAAGACACAAGACTTCCCTTACAAACAAATGAATGAATAAATATATGTTTGTTGAACCAAGCCCTAACCTAACCTAGAGACTCGATTGTAATAGAAAGGGTATAAAGAATAAGACCCTTGACACAATCACGAGAGTGGATTAGGTTCTTGTGATTCTTCCCTTGCAAGGAGATGTGTTCTTTCAAAGATGTTAGTGTGAGAATCAAGAACACAAGATTAGAGATTAGAGATAGAGAGATTTGAGAGTGTTTAGAAAGAAAGAATCAAGAGAGAAAGAATAATGGCAAGGGGTGAGGAATACAAGAGGCAAGGGTGGTATTTATAGGCCAAGAACCTAAACTTGGGAAATTTTACCGAGGCCGGCGCATCACAGGCGCGTCAGGCTTCTATAACCTTTTCCCAAGTGTTGGGTGTTTGGATCTTATAAATACCTATCCTTGCTAAACCCCCAATTGTACTTCACACTAAACCTTAACATTAATCAATCTAAGGTTTACCAACTCAATTATCCAATTAGAAAATGTTTTGTGAAGTGTTTATAAGAAAACCAAATACCAAGGGTAGAAAGTTTAGATAGGGTAATTTGGAAGGGGTAGAAGTGTTATTCCTCACATGGCATAGAAAAGAGAGAAAGAATATGCCAAGGTATATTCCATTGCTTGGGGGGGAAGAATTAGATGGAGGGTTGAGATGAGATGGTTTGAATTGGACGGCTAGGATCAAAGGGAGCCTCATTTGGTTTTCAAATTATTTGGCATGTATTGAATATGGATGGTTGAGATGTGATGATTTGAAATAGATGGCTAGGATCAAAGGAGCCTAGGTTTGGATTGAGAAGGGATATTCCAAAGGAATATGCTTTGCTTGGAGGGAAAGGGTGAATCAATGGTTGAGATGGTTTTGGTTTGAAATGGATGGCTTAGATTAAACACATGTGATGGTATAGAGAGGAGGGTGAGGTGAATGGTTGAGATGTGTTGTAATTTGAATTCAATGGCTAGGATCAAAGGAGCATCCTTTGGAGTTCAAACAATTCCCATGTGTTGAAAATGAAGGGTTAAGATGTGTTGTAAGGGAATGGATGGTTGAGATGTAAAGTGTGTAAGGGAATATGTAAGAATGTAAGAGATTGTGTAAGAAAATATTTGATTTGGATATGATTGGATTTGTCTTTTGTATAAATGAGATTAAGAGAAGATTAAGAAGTAATCTAATTGTCATTAAGAAGAAAAGGTTTAGACAATTAAGATTATAAGTTGAGAAAATCATAGGTTACTTATAAGTTCAAGTAACACAACGTCGAGAATCCATAGGTTCATATCTCGTGACTTTCCACGACTCGACGTTCTCAACTAATACCTTGGTTCAAACAAGTTAAGTGCTTTGCCTTGATGTAAAGCATAACCCAAGTGGGAAAGGATGCGTTTATGCAAAGTGACCTTTGACTTAGTTTGACCAATAAGGGAGTAAACCCGTTATGTAATTAGAGAAGACGTAAGCACGGGATATGAGCATATGGATGCTTCAACACGATGTCACGTGAAATATACAAGCTCCCTAAGTTTAGAAAAGCCTTGGCTAGAGGCGATAGTTAGAAAACATGAGTTGACGTTTTCCCATAAATAGGTGTTTTAAAAGTAGGATCTCTCAAGTCTCAAAACTCGTTTTGAGTGTTCTTAATTAAGCACATAACATATTCATACCTATATTGAAAGATCCATATTTTTCGGGTAAGGGGAAGGCCGACTTTCAAAATTCGCCCCGAACCATACAGTGTCCTGGCGTGTCACCCACGCGTTGACGCACGGGCAGCGCACCAGGAACAGATATGGGCTCCGGCGATTTTGAGCTAACGTTTGTTATTTTATGTGTTTCGTTGGTTTATTTGTCATCATTAAAACATGAAGAGATCTTGATCATGTTGCCTCAACAATCTCCCCCTTTTGATGATGACAAATAAAAACCGAAAGCAATAAAATTACAAAACTTAAAGAAGACAAAGCGCACCTTTGGTGTAGTTTGCGTCTTGACCTTTGCCTTGTAATTTGGTGAAGCTTTTATCATTTCTTGAATGGTCTTCACGCTCTTGCTTTCTTTCTCCCCCTTTTGTCGAATCAAAAAGGTGGGACTACCAATCAAGCCTGGTTTCGAACTTGGGCCTGTGGGATAAATGAGCTAGCTTGTATGTGCACCCAAATGTGCCCCCCCCCCTAGATCGTTGCTCCCCCTTGTTTCAAGGCGGGGATCCATGGGTCAAGAGCCTCACCTTTGCGGTCGCCTAGCTACACATAGAAATCACAACATGCAACAAATAAGAAATCCTCACATGTGAAATTTTCAAAAATGGGTTAGGTTACCATTTGGAAATTTGCAACATGGGTTAGTTCACATCATAGCAATATATATATATATATATATATATATATATATATATATATATATATATATATATATATATATATATATATATATATATTAGTGTCCAAGATGACTCCACTATCCAAATGTTGAGCAATATAAAATAGAGTTGAACTAAACATGAATTTCTCATATAACCCATAAACCACTTTATATCACATAGAAGAGCATAAAGCATACTACAAAGACAATTCCTAATACAAGCTAGAAACACATTCTTCAACGCATTATTCTAGCACAATGTTATATGGTGACTAACCATATCACACATGACCTACAACAAAAGTTGCCCAAGCGCACTTATTTCTTGCGCTTTTGAGCCGCAACTTTTGCAAGACCTTTCACAACATTTGTTAACATCATGAAATTGTTATTGTAGGCAAGCTGCAACTCCCTCATTTCCTCTTGAAGATCCTTAACATCATTCTCAATCTTGATTGTTTTCTCACAACATTTACACCTTCATGCATGGTTATGAGTTGAAGCATCAAGTTTGGGAGGGAGAGGGTACCCCGTTTTGTACCATATGGGATCACTCCACAAACATTTCATCACATAATTCCTAAGTATTTCATTATCAATACATGATGGATTTTCCCATTCATCATTTGGTTCTTTATCTACCATTATGGACTTACCCTTGTAGTCATTGTTTGAAGCATTACTCATTTTAGTGAGGAAATTTTTCTAAGTGATTTAAGTTTTGAAGGAAGAAGATGAAGTGTGTGAAGATACAAGTAATAATGTGATTTATATAGGATGGATGAAGGGTGGTAGGTATGAGTAAGGAAACTAGTTCTTCATGTTCATGATGAGTTCAACTACTAAGGTGCTTGAAGAGATGGTCAAGCCATCAAAATCATGTACCAATATGTCATTAAGAATGTGATGGTGTAAGGAATAAAAGAACGAGATGAGTTTTATTAGTTGTGGTAGGTAGAGATAAGATGATAGTTCACATAATTTATCATGCATGAATCAAACATATGCATGAAACTACAAGCAATTAATTATTAGGAGATAGCATTATTCGATTTAATTTGAGCATGCAATCATGTATTTATCACATAAGGTGAACAAGAAAAATTAGATACAAGATCTTTAACACAAGTGTGAGTTGTGAAGAATATCATATCTAATCTTGGAAGTTGTGACAAAATCAATATTATCGAGATTAAGCAAGATAAATTATGTCAAATTTTCTTGTTCAATGCACATTGTACAGACATGTAGAATCTTGGATATTATCAATCATTGTTTCAATAATGAGTTGATGCATATCTTTCCTCTTGGAAGACATTTATTAGGCTTCCATCCATGCCTCCATATAAGCCTTAATCATGTAAACACATAAGCTCTAATAGCACCTAAAGATTGTTCTCCTAAGATGCATGTTTTAGCATCAAAACCTATCCCAAAAGCAAATTGGATTTTTGAAAATGTCATGCCAAAACTTAGACTTCTTTGTTTTGTGACCTAAGTGTCCTTTTATTCAAGTCACCAATGACTTGTTGTATAGGATGACCCCTCGCTTCTCTCACTTCCATAGGATTGCCTTCATCCGAAACATTAACTTGTAATGTTGGCGACCTTTCTTGATCTTGAACTATAGGTTTATTGATCACATCATCTTCTTCCGAAGGAGATGATTTAGGCTCGGGAATGCTCTCATCAAAGGTCACATTGAGAGATTCCTCAATCCTCATTGTTTACTAGTTTGAGAGTATCCTAGGAACACACTTTCATACGACTTTGGGTCGAATTTAGTGAGATATTCTTTGGTGTTAAGTATAAATACTTTGCAACCAAATACTCTAAAATACTCTAGGGATGGTTTTCTATTCCTAAGTATTTCATAAGGTGTTTTATTAATTACCTTTCGTATATGAACTCTATTAAAGATATAACATGCGGTATCTAGGGCATGACACCAAAACTTTGTGGGATGGATTGCTCGTCAAGCATTGCACGACTCATCTTTCTTAACTTACGATGTGTTCTTTCAACAATCTCAAGCGATTGAGAAGTGAACGGGCCTGATAAGT
This sequence comes from Artemisia argyi, assembly GCA_030686995.1. Lineage (NCBI taxonomy): Eukaryota > Viridiplantae > Streptophyta > Magnoliopsida > Asterales > Asteraceae > Artemisia > Artemisia argyi. The sequence continues at coordinate 98,611,495 of CM060680.1, forward strand.
TATAAGATATTCCATGTTGTTCACAAAAGGTTCCAAATTGCATTTTATCAAATTCACTACTATGATTTGTTTTAATTGAGACAATTGAACAATCAAGTAGGTTTTCAAGTTTTTTTCTTAAAATGTTGAATTTATTCAAGACTCCATCCTTGTTTTTTTCTAAGAATAAAATCCAAGTGTAATTTGAATAATCATCTACAATCATTAAAGTGTAGAAGTTTCCTCCGTAACTTTGGATAGGAGATGGACCATACAAATCCAAATGAATCAACTCTAAAACCCTATTAGTTGTCACTTCCTTTTTATTCCTGTTATTGGTTTGTCCTTGACTCCCTAGACATGTGTCACAATAATGCCTTTCAAAGCTCAACTTTGGTAAATTCCATACTAGCTCATTAGAAGCTAGGTTTTGGACTAACCTCATATTGGCGTGACCTAACCTCCTATGCCAAAGCGTTGAGTTGTCCACCATGGACGTAAGACATGTGTTGCTTAGAATTATCAGCCAACTTGCATGTAGTTTTTCTCCTATGACTTTTTGCTAACACGACACCATTTTTACTAATAGTACAATCTACCTTAGTAAATTTAACCTCACAATCATCATCACTTAATTGACTCACACTAATCAAATTGAAACTTAGACCCCTAACATGCTCAACATTGGAGATTTCTGTGGAGTCATGAAGGACATTACCTTTGCCGACAATTTTGCCGTTAAGTTTGCTTCCAAAAATGACTTGATTGCCATTATACGCCGTGTATGATGTGAACAATCTTCTATTCCCGATCATGTGTTTAGTGCAACCACTATCCACTACCCACTCATCTAGTTGTAGATCACTTTTGAGGTAAACCTACAACAAAATTATAACTCATGCTTTTGGTACCCATTGTTTCTTGGGTCCATTTTGGTTAGCATTTAAAGTGCCCAAGTTAAAGATTCTTGGGTCTTGAAGCAAGACACATAATTTCTCAATACCAAATTTAGAGAAAGCGGACCAAGGATTGTTATGATAGTCATTTTGAATTTGATAACTTGGTCTATGGTTATGATATCCTTGAGCTCTAAAGAAGTTTTGGTTTGGATAGGAGTTGTCTCTCCTTTAGTAATTGTTATATTGGTATTGAGAAGACTTTTGACCATAGTTAGAGAAATTTCTTCTTTGGTTATTTTGAAAAGATGGTCTTTGGTTGTATGAGGTAGAAGATCTCATATTGGGTGTAGGCAAAAGTGGTCTACGATTTACTCGAAGTTGTGAGTATCCAAGTCCATTACGAGTACTTGAGTTAGAAAATTGTTTTGGGTTTTCTCTTCTTGCAATGGGAGCTTGATTACCTCGAGTACTTACAAGAAGAGCTTGAGGAGTAATTGGTTTAATGACATCATTTGATGAAGATCTAATTTTCCTCAGAGGCCTGGCGCGCTGATGGCGCGTTGACGCGTCAGCAAGCGCGTCAGCCTCGGGGATTTTTAGGGCCTCGTTTTCTTTAGCCTTTACAAACGTTATTGGTTTTGTTAGGCTTTTAGGAGTGGTTATTCCTTGTTTAGAAAATCCAAGACCTCCCTTATCTTGAGAAACCTTTTGACGACTTATTATTTCTTCTAAATCATTTGTGCTCTTTTTATATTTTGAAAAGCTTAACGACTCGTTTGAAGTTTAGAAACTTTGTTATTCAAAGAGTCAACCTCAAGTGTGAGTTTCTCACATCTTTTACATGGTTTAACCACCTCTTTGCAATTCCTTAGTATCTTTATTTCTTTTTCAAGTTCGTAAAATCTTTTGTTGGACTTAATGCGTTCTTGTTCAAGAAGACGTTTTTCTTTAATGGCTTTTTCAAAAGTTTTTTCTAAAATCATCATTAAACTTAACTAGTTCCTCATTCTCCTTTTGTAAATTGACAATATCTAAGTTATTAGAAGAAGAAGAGTTTAGAGATACCTCAAATTTTTCTTGAGCCATAAGACACGTAGCATCATTTGTTGGTTGGTATTCATCTTCACTATCACTCCACGCACCTCCAACGAATGCCTTGTTTACTCTAGGCTTAGGGCATTCATTGATGAAGTGACCCTTCTCTCTACAATTGTAACATCCTTGGGTGCGTCTTGAGCTTTCGCCAACCTTGTTGTCACTACTTCGGTTTCCCCCAAAGTTGTTCCTTCCACCATTATCTCGGCTTCTAAACCGATTTCTTCTACCAAAGTTACCACCTTTCCTAAAGAATCTCTGAAAGTTTTTAGCCATGAGATTATATTCTTCGTCATCCATATCATCTTCTTCATTACTATCATCTTGACTATCACTATCATCACAAGCTTGAGTACTAGTGACCTTAGCCTTAAGAGCCAAAGACTTAACCTTCTCCTTCTTGTCCTTGGTACTTGCCTTGTTGTTCTCAAGAATCATCTCATAGACTTTGAGATTCCCAATGAGCTCGTCAAGAGGTAGTTCCGTCAAATTCTTGGCTTCTTCTATGGCCGTCACCTTTGGCCTCCACTTTATTGGAAGTGCTCGAAGAAACTTCCTCACATGGTTCTTGTTATAGAAGCTAGGATCTAAAGCCGTGAGGCTAGTGATAATAGCATTGAACCTTGTGTAACCATTATCAATGGTTTCTTCATCCGAGACCGTAAACTTCTCATATTGTTGTATGAGCAAGTCAATCTTGCAATCTTTCACTTGAGAGTTGCCTTGATGAGTGATGATGAGAGAGTGCCAAATTTCCTTGGCGGTCTTGCAAACATGAACCCTCTCGAACTCCCTTTGAGGTAGAGCATTATAGATGAACATCTTGGCATCATCATTCTTACCAAGCTTTCTCCTCTCATCATCATTAAGATCCAAATGTGGCTTTTTTACCAACAACTTTGTTTCCGAGTCTTCCACCATGAATTCAAAGTTGCCATTTTGAATGATTTCCCACAAATCAAGATCTTTGGACCTAACATAGGTCTCAAACCGGGTTTTCCAAAAACAAAACCCATCGGTTTCTAGCAAAGGTGGTCTTTGCATAGAACACCCCTCAATATAGTTCTCTTGAGCCATGGATCTATACTCTACTTTACCAAAAATCTTAGTTTGGATTTTAGATTTTTTGGGAAAGAAGTTTTTGACTTAAAACGACTTCTCGGGAAGGCTTTAACGCACGAAAACTTGAGTATTCCACTCTAATACCAATTGTAGAACCGTAGAAGGGGGGATGAATACGGTTTCTTCGTCTTTTATAATGTTTAAAAACTTTTAACAAAGAAGAACACCAAGTGGTCTAGAAGGAAGCTACCACTATCACAAACACAATCCAAAGTATATAAAGCGAGTAAATAACACCACGATATATACTGGTTCAGGGTGGGGGGTTTATACCATCCGTACGTCCAGTTGCAAATCCGCGACTCCGATACTATTCACTAGTATAATCCTTTAGGTGGACTACAAACCGTTACAATTCACACCACCGATATTCATCAATATCGATGCTCACAATGAAGGAGTTACTCCCACGGTATTCCGCCCTAGGAAACCACCCAAAAGAATCTCGCGATTCGACTTCACCTAAGGGTCACCAAGACCACTACCAAGACTTCCCACCGGAAGTATCAAACCCCAACTAGATCCCCAATGATCTAGGCTTGGTCACCAAGACACAAGACTTCCCTTACAAACAAATGAATGAATAAATATATGTTTGTTCAACCAAGCCCTAACTTAACCTAGAGACTCGATTGTAATAGAAAGGATATAAAGAAGAAGACCCTCGACACAATCACAAGAGTGGATTAGGTTCTTGTGATTCTTCCCTTGCAAAGAGATGTGTTCTTTCAAAGATGTTAGTGTGAGAATCAAGAACACAAGATTAGAGATTAGAGATAGAGAGATTTGAGAGTGTTTAGAAAAAAAGAATCTAGAGAGAAAGAATAATGGCAAGGGGTGAGGAATACAAGAGGCAAGGGTGGTATTTATAGGCCAAGAACCCAAACTTGGGAAATTTTATAGAGGCCGGCGCGTCACCCGCGCGTCAGCGCGCAGGCAGGGCGCCAGGCTTATGTAACCTTTTCCCAAGTGTTGGGTGTTTGGATCTTATAAATACCTATCCTTGCTAAACCCCCAATTGTACTTCACACTAAACCTTAATATTAATCAATCTAAGGTTTACCAACTCAATTATCCAATTAGAAAATGTTTTGTGAAGTGTTTATAAGAAAACCAAATACCAAGGGTACAAAGTGTAGATAGGGTAATTTGGAAGGGGTAGAAGTGTTATTCCTCACATGGCATAGAAAAGAGAGAAAGAATATTCCAAGGTATATTCCATTGCTTTAGGGGAAGAATGAGATGGAGGGTTGAGATGAGATGGTTTGAATTGGATGGCTAAGATCAAAGGGAGCCTCCTTTGGTTTTCAAATTATTTGGCGTGTGTTGAATATGGATGGTTGAGATGTGATGATTTGAAATACATGACTAGGATCAAAGGAGCCTAGGTTTGGATTGAGAAGGGATATTCCAAAGGAATCCGCTTTGCTTGGAGGGAAAGGGTGAATCAATGGTTGAGATGGTTTTGGTTTGAAATGGATGGCTTAGATTAAACACATGTGATGGTATAGAGAGGAGGGTGAGGTGAATGGTTGAGATGTGTTGTAATTTGAATTCAATGGCTAGGATCAAAGGAGCATCCTTTGGAATTCAAACAATTCCCATGTGTTGAAAATGAAGGGTTAAGATGTGTTGTAAGGGAATGGATGGTTGAGATGTAAAGTGTGTAAAGGAATATGTAAGAGTGTAAGAGAATATTTGATTTGGATATGATTGGATATGATTGGATTTGTCTTTTGTAGAAATGAGATTAAGAGAAGATTAAGAAGTAATCTAATTATCATTAAGAAGAAAAGGTTTAGACAATTAAGATTATAAGTTGAGAAAATCATAGGTTACTTATAAGTTCAAGTAACACAACATCGAGAGTCCATAGGTTCATATCTCGTGACTTTCCACGACTCGACGTTCTCAACTAATACCTTGGTTCAAACAAGTTAAGTGTTTTGCCTTGATGTAAAGCTTAACCCAAGTGGGAAAGGATGCGTTTACACAAAGTGACCTTTGACTTAGTTTGGACAATAAGGGAGTAAACCCGTTACGTAATTAGAGAAGACGTAAGCACGGGATATGAGCATATGGATGCTTCAACACGATGTCACGTGAAATATTCAAGCTCCCTAATTTTAGAAAATCCTTGGCTAGAGGCGATAGTTAGAAAACATGAGTTGACGTTTTCCCGTAAATGGGTGTTTTAAAAGTAGGATCTCTAAAGTCTCAAAACTCGTTTCGAGTGTTCTCAATTAAGCACATAACATATTCATACCTGTATTGAAAGATCCACATTTGTCGGGTAAGGGGAAAGCCGACTTTCAAAATTCGCCCGAAACCATACAGTGTCCTGGCGCGTCACCCACGCGTTGACGCATGGGCAGCGCGCAAGGAGCAGATATGTGCTCCGGCAATTTTGAGCTAACGTTTGTTATTTTATGTGTTTCGATGGTTTATTTGTCATCATTAAAACATGAAGAGATCTTGATCATGTTGCCTCAACACCAATTTCAAAAGAAATTGGTCTTCAATATAAGAAATTCTTTTAATCTACAGCAGCTACCACATTTGAACAACAGTTTCTACAAAAGATGGAGGAGATCACAAAATTAAATGAAGGTGCTTACAATAGGTTAGTGGAAAGAAACCCAAATAGTTGGTGCAGAGCATTTTTTTCAAATGAACAGATGCTTAGTTGCTTTTGAAAATGGAATATTTGAGAGTTTTAATTCTAGAATCATAACTGCAAAAGGTAAACCTTTAATAACTATTCTTGAAGATATAAGGATTTACATAATGCAAAGAATGTGGTCTATGAACAAGCTGGCATTTGCACTAGATGGTATAATTACTCCATCTGCTAGAAGGCAACTTGAATTCTTGAAGAACCTTTAAAGATATTAATTACATATTTAACTTATAAAAGATTTGAAGTATTATATACTCTTACTAAACAATTACATGTTTATAATTAGTAGGCATTGACATGTATACCTAAGTGGATACATAAAGGTTGAAGTAAGAAGAGGAGATGAAGCCTATGGTGTGAATGTGCATATAAAAAGGTGTGACAACAAGCTTTGGGAGCTAAGTAGGATAACTTGTGTCAATGTAATGGCAACATACTATCACATGAACATGGAGCCAAAATTGGGGGTAAGTATTATTCAATAGATCGATGGTACAGTGCTTTTCAATACTCCATAAGTCTAGTCTTTGGTACCAAATACCGGAAACCTTGTAATGAACCAAAACCTTTACACCCATGGGAAAGGAAAAAGACAAGGCAGACCTAGAAAACAGAGAATAAGACATCCCACAAAAGATGACCATGTTGTTAGCAGAGCTAATCAACCAAGACCAAAACTCCCAAGCATGGCAACTTCTTTCAAGTCTGCTAGATCACTGCCACAAAATCCACAACCATATCCAACTTCTGATAATCATCCACTTAGCCCACCTTTGATGCCAAGACCTAAACCAGTTTCATCTAAACCTCCAAAATTTCCTAAAAACTACATTCCAGGGATTTATTATTATTATTATTATTATTATTATTATTATTATTATTATTATTATTATTATTATTATTATTATTATTATTATTACTATTACTATTACTATTACTATTACTATTACTATTACAAACAACGGTATTTTAGTAAAAACAAACGTTCGTTGGTCAAAAGGATGGATGTTGTAATGTTTATCAATCACAAAGACAAAACGCGTAAGAAAACAAAGGTAATTTAGTGAAAACAAATGGTCGTTGGCCAAAAGGATGTATGATGCAACATTTAATCAACCACAAGAACAAACGAGTAATTATGGATAGCTCATAATGGGTCTTTTCCGGGTTAGTTATTCACAATGGATCAAATACGTAAATACATAGATCATCTTGAGCCTTTACCCTTATTTATTTTCAACTTTTGTATATAAGCACTCTCAGTGTGAATTATTGGATCAGAAAATATTTATGTCGTAACACAAATAAAGAACAATGCGACGAGCACCAGCTCATATATATATATATATATATATATATATATATATATATATATATATATATATATATATATATATATATATATATATATATATATATATATATATATATACAAAAAATATTTAATTTTGGGTTTTACAAAAGCAAACATAGCAAGGCAACAACTGCAAAAATTTTGTAAAGCTAAGTTTAAATTTCCATGACATTCCAAAAAAAAAGATAGAAATTTCATAGATTAACATTGGTCTTAACAAAGAACAGAAGCATAGACTGAACTTGGATAAATTTATTGGGAGGGCCGAGTGATATATCAATTAATTTGGGAGGGCCATAGTCGTCTTTCCTTTAAGCAAATATAAGTAAAACTTCAAATTTTTGGGAGGGCCGTGGCCCTCCCCGGTCTTTACTAAGGTCTATCCATGAACAGAAGGAAGAAATGTATATATGAGTCTTTTTCTCTTGTTTCGTCTCCTTGATGAAAATAATTGTTGAAACTGTATGATGCTTTCAGTCTTTTATGTCTGAAAATAAGCTATTAGTAAGTGCTAAGTGGTTACTTACTGATTTTATGGTTGAAGGGTGTATCTATCTATAGGTTAATAATGGAATTTTAATGTTTAGTTACCTCTAGTTATTCTTATTCTTGTATGTGTGATTGTTTAATGTATGAAAACTTTTCTCTTATGTTCATACTTTTAAGTGTACTAGATGAGTACCCGTGTATAGCAACGGAATTTTATAGCGACAGATGGTTTATTGATAAAAAAAATTTATAGGTTATAAACGAAAAATAATAAAAGTTTGAAGATTTGGTGATCATAATGTTTTGAAATCCGGTTCGACCCGGGTGGTTCAACCGGTTGAACCGCTCCGATCCAAAAACGGGTTGATTTATACCTGGTGAACTTGCCGGGTTGGGTCGAAAACGGGTCAAATTAAACCGGGTTAACCCGCCGGGTTTGAAGCATCACAGGTCAACCCAGTTTTCGATTTGTATTAATAGTTTCATTTTGAAATATATGTTTTCAACATTTCCTTTTTTAGTTTCAACTTTTCACTTTTCAGTTTTTCCTTCGGGTACCCTTTGACGATTAACCAGAGAAATAGATTTCGATAAGGTCTGATTCACTAGTTTGTATCTGTTTCAACGGGTCCTCTCTGGTTCGTTTTCGGATGGCTTTTATTGGTTAGCTGAACCGGTGGCGAGACAGGTTCCCGGTTGAACCTGTTGGTCCCTTCCGGTTTCAAAAGTATATATACCATCAACTTGTTAGGTTGTATGAAGCTTTGTGTGTTTTATTAATTTGTATAATGTGTATAATAATGGGCCCTCTTTGGTTCGTTTTCGGATAGCTTTTATTGGTTAGTCGAACAGGTGGCGACACTGGTTCCCGGTTGAAGATTGGTCCCGTCCGATTTTCAAAACTATATGTACCATCAACTTGTTAGTTTGTATGAAGCTTTGTGTGTTTTATTAATTTGTATGATTGTATAATAAAATCTTCTTTTCATTTTAGGATGTTTTAAAAATAACATTAAATTAGTGTGTTTAATTATTTTATATGGATCATGTTGTAGCTTCTTTAAATTGTACATTATGAAATTTTTATTGTAATTTTTAGTAAGTGGTGTTTTAATTGTTTGTATTTAATTTGGTAGATATGCTTTTAATTGTTTGTACAATGTGAATAAACCATTGTATTTTAGGTATTGGGGTGTTTTAATAAGAGCATTAATTACATTTTACTTTTCTCTCTCATTTGACCATGTCGAAAAAACTCACCATTTTTGCATTATAAGTAGTTTAGATATAATAAATCAGTTCGGGTAGTAAATGGATTCCTATATTGGATCCACTAAACATTATAAGTTTAATTAAACCACAAAAAAACGGTGTCGTTTGGCACTGTTGCTACACTGTAGCACTTTTCCCGCCAAAACTGTGCTGGCTCCCGGAGCCCAAGTTTCCCAGCCGTTTCCCAGTCCACCTTGGCCCAGCGATGGTCCGATACAGAGTTAAGGATAAGTTGGATAAGCTACCAGTGAATCACACAATCCTAAATCACACACACACACGCAATCAAAGCTGATAATCTTATGGCGCATGCTAGGGATTGATTTTTTGGTTTGCAACAAATCCTCCATGGCAAAGAACACCTGATCCGATCTACAATTTCAGGTTGAGGTTTTCTTTTTTGATTTTTTAGGTTTTCATAAGCAACTTTGTATTTTGCCATTATTGCCATGGATTAGAGTAAATTTGCTTATTTGGTCTTTGTGTTCAAGGTCAAATATTGTAAGTTGTTGGGGTTGATTTCCTTTTCCAATCGATGGTGATGGTTATGTTGCTGCTTAAAGTAAGGTGTTTCTTATATTGTTTAGTATAGATGCATACCAGCTGTTTGTTTTTATGACTTAGTGAAAAAGATGCTCACTTTTTGTTTTGGTTGGAATTTGGTTAAAGGTTTATTGAATTTGATACGTGTTGCGATGGGCCAATCAATTTTTATGAGTGCACAATCCGTTGCACGACTAATGTATAATAGGGTAATGAAAAGGCTGTGATGATACAATTTGAATGTGTTCGAGTAGATTCGACCAAAGTTGAGATTGTCCATACCTTGGCAAGGCAGCTTTTAAAGTTTGCAGCCATCATGGCGGGGCAACTTTTACAGTTTGCAGCCATTTTGGCGGGGCAACTTATAAAGTTTGCAGCCATGTTGGACCGATCCTCTTTACTCGATTATTTTTTATTCAAATAGCATACGAACTATGATGGATATACCTGCTTCTAGGGTTCACTTGCGTTATGCAGTAGTGTCGTAAGTTTACAGCTCTAAGTAGCTATGTATCTTGGTATGTATTTTGCCTTGGTAACTTTTGTTCGTAATTATTTACTGGTACAAATAGCGGAGGCCGTGATGATGAAATGTATATGTATGCAAAAAGATGTTTAGAGGCTGATATGTATCTTGGCTAGGCAATCGGGATGGTAATTGCTACTTGAAAAGGTGGCATTTGCAACTGTGATTGCAGCCATGGCCTATTAGCCCATGATGACATGAATACACCATATCTGAGCCTCCTTTAAAAATATCGGTATCATTTTTGTGGTGATTTAAAACGTTGTTGTTTTACCCGATAAACTCAGATTAAAAGAATGTTTATTGTATTTGTATGAACAGGAGATATAGATATCCAGGATGGCTAATCGAGATGGCTTGCTAATTCTCTTCATATGTTTTCCTACCTCAACTCTACAAAGTAAGTGCCCGCAGTTCTATACTTCTATATATCAAAATTATTTTTTGGGTAAAGGGGAGTAATCCTGCACCCTGGTAAATATATAAACCAAAAAACATTGAAGTACAATGGATGAGGGTGAATCCCTCATCTCAGTCCCTAAGGACATTAACCTAACCACTATATAAGAATGACATGCCATTCTTATAACTAACAAATCCAAATACAACTAACAATGACTAAAGATAAAATACAATATAAACACTTAAGTCTTCAACGTCATCATAGCGATCCAGATCTTTAACATGAAGAAACCCATAACCAAGTTTCCCCGCCTTCCAAATGCTCATTCCATAACAAATCCATTTGCGTCTTCTTTTAGTATTATGCAATATGCATAATCTAATAACCTAATAAGTGTAAAATCCGTAGCAAATCGAATTTGAAATATAACCAGAAGGATTATGAAAACCCTACCGTACAAGCTCCTAGGCATAGTACCCTCCTTGCTCATGGATCATCAAATGTGATTTCAGTTCACAAAGAATAGGAAAAGGAACCATGCCCGAAAACATTAACAACACACACATCATAACATCATGATCACAGGGTTTAACGAATCCCTAACATATTCTATCCATGTCCTAGATGAACAGTAGAGAAGAACATGTATGTATACGTCCCAAAGCAATAACCAACAGCAAACCTTCTTGGGACGAAACGATGATCCAAACCCTAACTTCCATAGAAACCAGTAGCATCGATCTCTAAATAAAATAAGATTGTCAACAAGACTTTGAACGATGAACAAGGATTCCAAAAAGATGATCAACAACAATAACAAGACCCATTAGTGTAAACATGAATGAACAGCAGGTCTTGGATCGATCCCAGGGCTTTTGAACAAGGTACCCTCATAAACTTGTCTATCATCTCTCTCGTAACCCCCAAACCAATTCGCTAACATCTGCACAAAGACTTCCAATCTGAAACAATCCCCCAATTCCAACCTTACGACAATACAAAGCCTAGCAAAGGGTTATGAACCAAGAAATTAAGAATGACCAAACCCTAGAAAAGATTTGGTGAGCATTGAAGTATCCCAGGAAACTAACCAACAATAACTTGCACGCTGACATCAGAAACCCTAACAAGGTTTCGAATAATCATGAAGGCATAATCAGCAGCAAGCGAATTACAACCAAGAAAACAGATCGCAAATATATAGAATCGATAAAAAAACAATTCCCTAACAAATAGGGAACAATTATGACCGACTACACAAGAGACTAGATCTGCGATCAGAAAACCTAATCGCAAAAGTGATAATATGCTAGACGCGATCTGAATAAAAACCTTAAATAAATAGAGAATACTGAAACCGACCCAACCAATAAGAATAAATTGCGATCAAGAAACAAAATCGACCAAATAAAAACCCTAAAAAAATCATAATCGTTAGAGGATAGGTTAGGGTTTTTAGAATAAAGCGATTTGTAAGATAAAAAAACTAATATCACGACCCTTCTGCCCACACCACTCTGATCATGATCGTTAATCCTTAATCTCACTGAAGAGATGAAAAGAAAACGAAGAAAAGATAGAAAAAATTCAGGCTGGAGTAGTGTGGGAGAGGCGGCCGGAAATCGCCCTAGAGAGAGAGTACTATTTGATGGACCTTTAAAATATATCAAAATTATTTTAGCATTTCTATATAAAAAAAATAATATTACACATTAATGTGATTTGTTAATACAGAGAACCATTGGGGCACTCCACGCATCTCTGAAAATCCTTGACCAACTTTTGATTTCTCAAAACTTGCGACCACCTTTGACCACCAATCTGCAGCAGACGTTCAGATCTTCAGGTAAGATCATCTCAGGTTTCCTAATGAAGCGAGAACTTCAACGTAGCCGATGTGTTGGGCTTTCGATGTTAGCTTGCTGAAAGATCATACTTCCATTTATTGGTGTTTTATGCTCTCCGTGTTTTTTTTAATTGATTATTATTTTTTGTTCTTTTTTTAGGTAAAAGGATGCTGATTATTTCTTTGAAGCATAAGAAAGCAACAATGAACAAACGAAAATTCGGTTAGTTATTCTTCGCTTCCACACGAATTGACTGGTCCATTCGATATGGATATACATCATTTTCTATTTTTTAAGGGTTTTAAACTCTGAATTTAAGTGCCTGATGAAGAAATGTAAATTTCAAAACCGAACTTCTGGATGGCAGTGAAGAATCGACGAGGGAAAAAAAAGCGGCTTTGTTTTTTGGTCTAAAAAAGATGAAACAAAAAAATTGTACCAAGGTATGGTTTAGTTTATTATTGATGTTTATTGTTTTGTAAACTAATGATGGAAAAAGGCCCAGGTAGAATTGGTTTGGTAACTTATCAAAATGGTCTCTATTTGATGATTCGGATTGGGTTGACCTCAAACATTTTTTCGTATTTTATTAATTACCTTAACAGTAGTTGGTTAGCCAAGAAAATTGTTTCTCGGTCAAAATGGATACATACCACGGTAACAAAGATCCATTTTTGTTATTTATATTTCTATATTTTAGTTCCTGTCTTATATAAAAGTATATGAGCACGGGTGCAATGAATGAAGAACCTGATGCTATGACAGCAGTTGGTTGTTACATACCAGTAGCAAGTTTAGATTCTGCGAATATTACGGTTCTTCTATGTCTTGCAGGCGTAGATCTCAAAGCAGTAAACGTCAATGAAATAGGCGGGGGTATGAAACCTGTCCTTGGCATTAGCAGATTCACCATTAAAAGGACCTATAATGTGAGCAACTTAGATACTTTCTTTTTAATGTACAATTGTTGTTGTTGGATGCTTCCTGTTTTGCTGCTTTATTTGTTATGCCGAAGACCCCTTTGTAATGTTTGAGAATACACAGGGGATCCTGAAGCAAACTATGGAACTTCCTGCATGGATGATTATCTAGATTCCATGTTCGGCATGCGCACTAGGTCAAATACTAGATCAATTCAAAGCTCTACAAGTGAGGTAATAACAAATTTTCAAGAAAAAGATGCGCAATTTGTGAGACCTATTTTGATTTATGGTTGTGAGTCTATGAGCTTTGTAATCTGTGATGTCAATTCAACTTGACCTGTAAGGGTTAGCATCTACTTAATAGCTTAATGGAGGATGTATAATTGATCTTTCTAGAAAAGCCATACGCCTTTCTTATGAGCGTAACCAAACACCCCCTTATTTTTTAAAATTAGGCTCATAAACAAGTTCATTCGCTTTTAGATACTGGAATTATCATGGAGATATATAATTAGTTTTATACAAAAAGCGTAAGCTTTTCTTATGAGCCTAACTAAACGGCCATTTAGTTTTTAGACTAATCTGATAAGCAAATGCAAACACTATCCTTCACATTATATTTTTAGAAAACATAAAAGTTAATAGTTTGAGATAATGGAATTGTCACCCAACTCTATTTGATGGTGTATGAAAAGCAGCCTTATAATTACATATGTCCATTTAATAGTTAATTATGTTACCCCTGTTTTATGCACGAAATATGAACTGTTATTTTTTCCATTTAATAGCTTTATGTTACCCCTTTGTAATTGTGGTTCTCACAATGTTGGATCTTTGTGAATCAGTTGCAATATATAAACTATTAAGTTAGCTACTGAATATTTGAGTGTGTGTTCTCAATACTTTGTCTAATGGCGTTTCCAATGTTATAGCATTAATTCTACATTTAACAAAGTGAGTGATGCTTGGACGAATACAATGAACTTTACATTTTTTTTTTGTCAACAGGCCCGCATGTCTTACATTCAGTTCAGGTACTTATTTTACATTTGATCTCAATTTTTCTTCAGTTACCAACAAAAAGTTCAACCATCTAAAAATAATAAAGTCAGTCCCACTTTGCTACCCATCATTTGCATCACTTTGGTTGGATGAATACAATGAACTAACATTTAATAGTTAATTATGTCCTACTATAATTACATATGTTCATTTAATAGTTAATTGTGTTATCCCTTTGTAATGTGTAACAACCGTGGTTTTGGCAGGTCAGTTTGACTGATAGTCTTGACTCGGTTGACGTTTGTTTGGGGTGTTATAGGTGATTGTAGTGTTATATGTGTGATATAGGTGAGTTTTAGCACTAAATCCCTTTGCGTAAATGGTTTTATTGTGATTTGGAAAGTTTGGAATTTGAGAAAGTTCATTTTGATCACCTTTGTGGTGTAGAAATGACTTGTGTAGTTTTGGTGTTTTTGTGTTTTTGCGTAACGAGTCTTCGTTCAAGTGTTGAGCGTTAGCGGGTTACAAGGAGTTTGTTTTTATGAGTTATATTTCAAAAAGAGTGAAATTCTATTTTTGGAAACTTTGTTTTGAAAATGATTATTTTTCCGGCTGTCGTAAAAGTTAAGGTTTATCGCGAAATAAGTTAGTTTTCGATATGGGAATACTTAAAATATGAAAAGTATGAGGTTTTGAGTGTAATAATTAAGTTTAAAAAAATAAAATAAATATATATATATATATATATATATATATATATATATATATATATATATATATATATATATATATATATATATATATATATATATATATATATATAGTATAAAAATCGGATTGGAAAAAATAAAGAAGGAAAAGGAAACCCAATTGTAGCCCAATTACAACTCTAAGTTAGGTAATTATCCACTAAATAATTATAAATACAAAATTAAAACCTCCCTACCCCTTTTCCTGCAATTTAGAGTCGACACAAGGAGGAAACAAGAAGAAAAATTAGGGTTTCATAGTTTGCAAGCAATAATCAAGAATCAAGGTAAAATCCTTAACCCTTATGTGTAATTAATTAATTATTGTTATGATTCATGTAATATTTATTATGATGGAATCTAGGGTTTATATACTTCTGTAAATTAATGAAGTAAAACATGTTAGGATGATTAGATGTTAATAATATGGTAATTGGTTAAGGGAATTAAGTGTAAAACGCGTTAGATTATGTGTTAGGGTTTGGACAGAAAACTATGGCTGTAAAGATGTGAGTGTAAATAACAGATGGTGAAGAGTTAAGTCACTAATTTTAGGTCTAAATTGAATTTTAATGAAAGAGCTTTTCAAAAAGTCCAGCCACGATTGATTTTAAGGTCGGGAAGTTGGTCTTTTGATTTTTCTTTGTTAAGGTGTCAAAGCTGTCAAACCGGGACAGATTTTGGGTAAAAGTTTGAGGGTGTTTTGTGGTTGTAAAAGTGGTATTTTGACTAGGCCTTCTGGAATAGTTAAGTATTAGGTTATATTAGACTACCACGAAAAGGATTCGCGATAAAAACTTGTGGAAGTATTTTATGTAAATCAAAACTTTTTGGTGTGCGTTCAGATCTGAATTTGAGTAGTTGACAAGTTTGATTTTCTTTTGAGTGCTTGTGTGTGTTATTGGTCCATGGCCTTCTGGGATTAGCTTTTATGCTTATGAGAGACCATGGTAAATTTTTGGTGTGAGTTGTTGAGCTTAAATTGTCGTGATTTCATGTGGGTGAACGTACCCAAAAATTCTGCGTTTTCTGATTTTTAAAGTGCAAGGGGTTTAGTGAGTGTTAGGTTATGGTAATGGTTAGTGTGGTGTCTAGGAGATCCATGGTGGGTCATATGAGTCTTAGACATCTATCATATGAGTATTACATGGGTTATAGCTTATAGCTTGACCGTGTGTAACGTAAACTTGTTTGTGTTGTATGGATTGTGATTTGTGTTTGTTGGATGGGTCATAGTCCCACTTTTGTATTGTTTTTAAACTTGAGATGGAAATGATGCTTGTGTTAAAGTTACTGTGATTATGTGTTTTAAATGCATAGACTTTTGAGTGTTATTGTATGTGTTTGCATGCTAAGTGGATATCGTGTGATAAAAATTGTGTGGAAATCGAGGGTAGAACTGTACCTGAGATGTGAAGGGTAGAGCTGTACCCAATTTGTGAAAATCGAGGGTAGAACTGTACCCGAGATGAGGATATAACTGTACCCAAGTGGTGTAATTTGTGTGGGATTCAATTGGGAGGATGCTTATCCTGTTGCTTACGCATGCGACCTAATTGATGATAAAATTGGATCGGTGGACACGTTCCATCCTAACTAATTGGATCGGGGGACACGTTCTGTCCCAATGGTTGCCTTTTATTGTGTGATTGTGTGCTTACTTGTATAATAACTAGTCTTACTGTCCTGCTATGTTGTATAATCACAGTTAACCGGTTGCCTAGGGTGTGTGTGTCTAAACCTATGAATTTCACCAACATTATGTTGACGTTTTAAGCATCATTTTCAGGTGAGCTTTCTAAGGATAAGATAGAAGGATGAGATTAGACGAGACCCTAGTTGCATTGGAAGTGGTTTATCATCTATGCTTGGATTTTTGGATTGTTTTGGATTATGTTTTGGTTATGTTGTTTTTGGGGTATTGTTAGGACACTTTGTGTCTATACTTTGCCATTTTTATTGCATGTTATTCTCTATATAGACACCATGTGTTGTGATGATATCCATGCAGTTACACCCGTTTCCGCCGTGGCGGGGTGGGACAGATTGGTATCAGAGCCTTGGTTATAGAGAATTAGGTGGTTGAACCTAGACTATAACCTAGGAGTCCCTCATATAGTTGCATTTAGGGCCTGTGTATAAGTGTAGTATTTTATATATCTATTTTCCAATATTTATGAGATGTTTTATTGAGTTTCGGACGTCTATTATATCCCCTATACGTAGTATTGTATATATCGACTTCCGCGCGTAAGATGCTTCGTTGGACTACCGTTGTCGATATCGGATGCGAGAGAAGTGGTCGGATGAAACGGATTAACTGCAGAATCCGAGTTCCCGATAGCATGTATCTATGTTTGGACAAGGAGAGGATGTCTATGGGAAGCGTTGGTGGAGAAGAAGTGGAGAGGTTTGGAACCACGACGACTTCTGGAGATGGAGCCATTACCAAATACCCTTGGTAGTGTCCTCACTTCACCTAGGAATGAGATGTGGTTTAGTCTAAACCTTGTGATTTGTATGCACTTGTGAATCATACGGAATTGGAAGAAAGAAATAGAGATGGTTTTGCATGTTGTCGACTACCTCAACATGTAGAAAACATGAATGGGTGGTTGAGTAAAGATGAAAGGAAGTTAGGATGGAATGGTGTGGATTCGGATCTAGAGTCCACAGCGAGTAGTAAGTTGAATTGATCTGAGTGGGGAGATAAGTGCGAGAGTGGAGTTGAGCCATTATGCGACGTCTTTTGTTTTGTGTTATGTTTTTCAATTTGTATATTGTCTTTTGCCGTCTGGAGCCATGTTGGAGCGTGATTACTCTTGGATATTGGATCGACCTTATCCAAGTAATTTTGATTATAGAGTTTACGTGATCGTTGGAATTGTTCCATGCGAGATGAGTGTTTGCGACGTGTTGTTTTTTTTGTTTGCATGATGTGTTGTCATAGGAGGGAGTCCACTTATGAAAGGGGGCATAGATAATTATGGTGGCCAACATAATTATACATGCATCACGACACAAGTGGACTTGCAAGTATGATAGCATGGATTGCATGGTGTATTAGGTGTTATGTGGTATATGTGTGTTATCATTGAGATGTGTGGTTTTGGAAGTAAGTATGCATGTGGAATAGGCTTATAACTATGGTCACGAACATAATTATAAGGGTATCACACATGTGGACTTGTGACCATTATTGCATTGATTGATGTTTGTTGTTATATGTGGTGGTAGATGGTATGTGATGTCATGTTGGTGATGGCTGTATGGTTAGAGAAGTATTCTCTTAACCGTTTGGGCAGTCGTTATATGTTGGGGTATGTGGGTGGTAAGATTCCATCCTACCTATCATATGTTGATACCTCAATTATCAGTGGGTACTTATGTTGTGGTATTTAAGTTGATTCATTTGCTAGACGCTCCGTTTGTATACTTAATTTTTTGGTTGGCATTCCTATTCGTACCATGATGGTACATATGCCATATTCTTTCTATTTGACGTCATGATAGGTGTTGGGTAATCGAATTCGTTTTGTTGGATACTGGTTCATTTCTTTAGTTATTCCTTGCATTCATTCCGCGAATGAATATTATATTGTTCTTCGAGTATTGTTGGTTCGTGACGAGTTGGTGTGGATATTTGATCCCTCATTTACACACAACAATTGAATTTCGTGACATGTTTTGTGACCTGTTAGTATCGGTGTTTTTTTTTTTCTATGATTTTGGTTTGATCATTGTACTAATGAGTCTGTAAGTTTATCGTTTGGTTTGCAATGTATTTGCGTGAATGTTCACTGGTATGAGTTCATTTGAGGATTATTTTGATTACGAAATTCCTCTATGTCTTTCGCATTCGTATTAGAGGTTGTGTTAGAGTCTTTATGGCATTTTACAAATTCGTTTTGGGTATTTCAAGGTCGTTTGATGAAAACTAATATTTTTATGGGAAATGAAGTGTGAAAAAAAAAAAAAAAAAAAAAAAAAAAAAAAAAAAAAAACGGTGTACATTTGTTTTTGAGAAGGTCGAGTACGGGAATAAGAACTGTCTATGGTTCTCATTTACCAAAACTTGTTATGTATTTTGATCATCGAGTGTTTCTTTCGTTGAGGTACATTTGTGGATGTTTTATGGGTACGTGTATTTTATATTTTCTTTGTATGGGTGTTCATGAACATTTTATCCGTGTCTATTTTTATTGGGGGAAAATTTCTCATTATGTTTTCTAGCTTTGATTTTGAAGTTCGTTACTTCGTTAGTCGGTAATTCGTACCCCTTTTGAGTTCGTTAATATACGTTTTAGTTCGACCGGTTTCATGGGTCGCGCTGTTTACTTAGGATAGATTGTCGTTTTGATTATCAATTTGTTCGTTGAAGAAGAACAGGGTGTTTGCCAAGTTGTTCAAGTGAGAGGTGTAGCTTTAAGATGTACGTTCTTCAGGAAGGTGGTCAACGATAGCGAGTGTTCGTGGACATTAGTAAGATAAGTGGTGAAGAGTACCTAAGACACCATCTGAGAGACGATTGTCCTTAGAAATGGCAGGTACTATTGGCGATTCATTTCTATCTTCTATAGATTGCGTAGGCATCGCGGAGGTGGAAGATCCATGAGAGGAACTATGTGATACATGATTTAAAGTTGGGGAGTAGAACTTGGAGATGATATTTTATGGAGCAAAGAGTGTGGTCTACTCAGATCATAAGAATCTTTAGCATATATTTGACAAGAGGTTAATATATGTTGAAGAGAAGTTGGGTGTGGAATTTCTCAGTGATTACGATTGTCTGATTCGCCACCGTAAAGGAAGGGCAGACATCGTGGTAAGAGCGCTGAGCGGGAGTGAACGAGTGAAACTTGGATGTTTGTGAGCGATGATTATGATAATTCAGTTCAGAGTTAAGAGGATGATATTGACAGCCTAGAGAGAGGTTCAAGGATGAGAACATGTAAGAAGAATGATTACTTGGTTTAGACCAGTAAATGGAAAGGAACGAAGATGGAGGAATGTACTTTGTGGACCAGCTATTGGTTTCATTGAGAGGAAGCGTAAGGAAATCAATCATGCAAGGTATTTGATACATCCGAGAATGGATAAGACGTATTATTACCTTAGCAAGAGATGTATGGAGGATTGGTGAGACTTTTTCGCTCGGTGAGTTGGTAAAGAGCCATGGGGTGCCGCGTTGATCATCAAGAAACATGATGAAATACTTACTTCGCGATAGTGGTAAATGTGTGGTAGAGTTTTGAGAACGCGTATGTAGATGAGTACGACTTATCATTCTTTAATGAGTGAACTAAGTGAGCGTACAAATCAGGCGTTGGAGAGCTGAGAGCATGGATGTATTTGATTTTGGAGGAAGCCGGGGTATACCTTTACCCTTAGCTGAGTTCTCCTATATCAACAATTGTCATTCTAGTATTGAGTATGTGTCGTGTGAAAAGTTGTTTGGAAGGTAATGTAGGTCATTTATTCTGTGGGCAAAGGTTGGAACAAGCCAACTAATTGGTCCTGAACTAGAACGAGAGACTACGAATAAGGTTTTCTGACTAAGGAAAAGACTTAAGGCAGCAAGAGATCGCCAAAAAGAGTTATGCGAATAATTGCTGTAAGCGCTTAGAGTTTGGTGTTGGTGATATTGTGAGGTTAAAAGTATCTCCTTGGAAGGGTGTTGTGCGTTGCGGTAAGAAAGGAAAGCTAGCACCGAGATACGTAGAACTATTTGAGATTTATGAAAAGGATTGGATTTGAGACATATCGGTTGAATTTGCCTGAGGAGTGAAGTAGAGTGCATGATACGTTTCACGTATCAAATGGAAAGAAGTGGTTAGCGGATGCTAGTCTGCATGTGCCATTAGATGAGAATAAGGTTGACAACACTCTTCGTTTTGTCGAGAAACCTGTTGAGATTATGGATCGAGATGTTAGGGGTTTGAAGTGTGGTGAGATAGCGTTGGTAAAGGTATGGTGGGATTCTAAGCGTGGTCCTGAGTTTACTTGGGAACGTGAGGATCCGATGAAATTTAAGTACCCAATTTTGTTTGCTGATGTGGTTGGTGAAGTACCCAATTTTGTTTGTAGTTGGATTTTAGATCGTGGAAGTTAGATGCGGGGTATTCATAAATGTTTATTTTATGGGTATCTGTTATTTGTGAGTGTGTCTTGCGGTTACCAGTTGGTTTTTCATTTGGTTCGAGAGTATCGTACCTGTCTGTGAGAAGTCGTTCGGATCTTTGGTGTTATTGATCGGTGTAGTATATCTATTTTCGTGTATTGTTGCAGTGTCGGTATGTTTTCTATCGTGTGAATTCGGGTATTTAGTCGGTTCACATTTTTTGTAATTCTTTCTCTGTGATTTTATGGGGTGGTATTATTCTGCTTAAATATCCATAAATTTCCTTTTGCTGTTGTGAGTGGTGACTATAGTAGTTGAAATCTCGGGACGCGATTTCCCAAAGTGGGGGATGATGTAACAACCGTGGTTTTGGCAGGTCAGTTTGACTGATAGTCTTGACTCGGTTGACGTTTGTTTGGGGTGTTATAGGTGATTGTAGTGTTATATGTGTGATATAGGTGAGTTTTAGCACTAAATCCCTTTGCGTAAATGGTTTTATTGTGATTTGGAAAGTTTGGAATTTGGGAAAGTTCATTTTGATCACCTTTGTAGTGTAGAAATGACTTGTGTAGTTTTGGTGTTTTTGTGTTTTTGCGTAACGAGTCTTCGTTCAAGTGTTGAGCGTAAGCGGGTTACGAGGAGTTTGTTTTTATGAGTTATATTTCAAAAAGAGTGTGAAATTCTATTTTTGGAAACTTTGTTTTGAAAATGATTATTTTTCCGGTTGTCGTAAAAGTTAAGGTTTATCGCGAAAAACGTTAGTTTTCGATATGGGAATGCTTCAAATATGAAAAGTATGAGGTTTTGAGTGTAATAATTAAGTTTAAAAAAATAATATATATATATATATATATATATATATATATATATATATATATATATATATATATATATATATATATATATATATATATATATATATAGTATAAAAATCGGCTAGGAAAAAAAAGAAGGAAAAGGAAACCCAATTGTAGCCCAATTACAACTCTAAGTTAGGTA
The DNA here is from genome assembly GCA_030686995.1 of Artemisia argyi. Taxonomy (NCBI): domain Eukaryota; kingdom Viridiplantae; phylum Streptophyta; class Magnoliopsida; order Asterales; family Asteraceae; genus Artemisia; species Artemisia argyi. Next base: position 98,633,498 of record CM060680.1, read on the forward strand.
ATTATCCACTAAATAATTATAAATACAAAATTAAAACCTCCCTACCCCTTTTCCTGCAATTTAGAGCCGACACAAGGAGGAAACAAGAAGAAAAATTAGGGTTTCATAGTTTGCAAGCAATAATCAAGAATCAAGGTAAAATCCTTAACCCTTATGTGTAATTAATTAATTATTGTTATGATTCATGTAATATTTATTATGATGGAATCTAGGGTTTATATACTTCTGTAAATTAATGAAGTAAAACATGTTAGGATAACTAGATGTTAATAATATGGTAATTGGTTAAGGGAATTAAGTGTAAAACGCGTTAGATTATGTGTTAGGGTTTGGACAGAAAACTATGGCTGTAAAGATGTGAGTGTAAATAACAGATGGTGAAGAGATAAGTCACGAATTTTAGGTCTAAATTGAATATTAGTGAAATAGCTTTCCAAAAAGTCCAGCGACGATTGATTTTAAGGTCGGGAAGTTGGTCTTTTGATTTTTCTTTGTTAAGGTGTCAAAGCTGTCAAACCGGGACAGATTTTGGGTAAAAGTTTGAGGGTGTTTTGTGGTTGTAAAAGTGGTATTTTGACTAGGCCTTCTGGATTACTTAAGTATTAGGTTATATTAGACTACCACGAAAAGGATTCGCGATAAAAACTTGTGGAAGTATTTTATGTAAATCAAAACTTTTTTGTGTGCGTTCATATCCGAATTTGAGTAGTTGACAATTTTGATTTTCTTTTGAGTGCTTGTGTGTGTTATTGGTCCATGGCCTTCTGGGATTAGCTTTTATGCTTATGAGAGACCATGGTAAATTTTTGGTGTGAGTTGTTGAGCTTAAATTGTCGTGATTTCATGTGGGCGAATGTACCCAAAAATTCTATGTTTTCTGATTTTTAAAGTGCAAGGGATTTAGTGAGTGTTAGGTTATGGTAATGGTTAGTATGGTGTCTAGGAGATCCATGGTGGGTCATATGAGTCTTATACATCCATCATATGAGTATTACATAGGTTATAGCTTATAGCTTGACCGTGTGTAACGTAAACTTGTTTGTGTTGTATAGATTGTGATTTGTGTTTGTTGGAAGCTGCAAAGTTGAGGTGAGTTCATAGTCCCACTTTTATATTGTTTTTAAACTTGGGATGGAAATGATGCTTGTGTTAAAGTTACTGTGATTATGTGTTTTAAATGCATGGACTTGTGAGTGTTATTGTATGTGTTTGCATGCTAAGTGGATATCGTGTGATGAAAATTGTGTGGAAATCGAGGGTAGAACTATACCCGAGATGTGAAGGGTAGAGCTGTACCCAATTTGTGAAAATAGATGGTAGAACTGTACCCGAGATGAGGGTAGAACTGTACCCAAGTGGTGTAATTTGTGTGGGATTCAATTGGGAGGATGCTTATCCTGTTGCTTGCGCATGCGACCTAATTGATGATAAAATTGGATCGGTGGACACGTTCCGTCCTAACTACTTGGATCGGGGGACACGTTCTGTCCCAATGGTTGCCTTTTATTGTGTGATTGTGTGCTTACTTGTATAATAACTAGTCTTACTGTCCTGCTATGTTGTATAATCACAGTTAACCGGTTGCCTACGGTGTGTGTGTCTAAACCTATGAATCTCACCAACATTATGTTGACGTTTTAAGCATCATTTTCAGGTGAGCTTTCTAAGGATAAGATAGAAGGATGAGATTAGACGAGACCCTAGTTGCATTGGAAGTGGTTTATCATCTATGCTTGGATTTTTGGATTGTTTTGGATTATGTTTTGGTTATGTTGTTTTTGGGGTATTGTTATGACACTTTGTGTCTATACTTTGCCATTTTTATTGCATGTAGTTATTCTCTATATAGACACCATGTGTTGTAATGATATCCATGAAGTTACACCCGCGCGTTTCCGCCGTGGCGGGGTGTGAAATAATGTTATCACTGTTAGATGCTTATGTGGTAAATTAGGTTTTTTTTTGGTAGCTCTTGGGATGCCGAATGGATTCGAAGCTGTCGTGACAAGTGAGCAGGGTGCGGCTGAACCTCTAGAATGTGCTGGGACGCGGTATTATCGGTTCCAATATCATTCTCAAGTATAAGATTGGTGATTTTTGGTTTAGGTTGCAAAATTTAGTAGTTTGTGTGAATTATACAGGCATTTAGCATTTTGAGTTAAAAAAAAATATGTATTCACATACTACTCTGATTATTAGAGCCCATATTTCTTTAAAAGGGGGTTGGAGAATTCGGTATCTTCGGTGCCAAAGATCTTATCCACAGACGCCTTGACTGCTATTACAACTATGGTAAAATTACCTAATCTGAATTATGCATTTTTTACTTTATCATCAGGTTTTAGTTTGTAACTATTGAGGAAATACGAGGAGATTAAGCTAGAAACAAATACTTTATGTTGATCAGATGTCTAGCACTATTGGGAACTGTTGATTGAAGCTGATAATCATCTGAGTGCACTCTTAATTGAGCGTGAACCGGTTACTGATACTGGAATCCATGTCCAGGCATTGGAGGCTATTTACTCGATCATGTTTACCTTTCCTACGTTTTTTGCAGTTATTAAGATGGTTGTGCGTTGGTGTTTCACATCATGGCATGAATCTATTTGGTGAACGCCGACCTAAATGTGCAGGTATATATAGTTATTGGTGTTTACCTTTCCTGTGTTTATGTTTTTGTCTTTGGATACATGTAATTAGTCTTGCAACTGGCACTATGGAAAGAACAATATTCAAGTGAAATGGACAGAAAGCAAAAGTGGAATGTATACAAATACCAATTGGCAGACTTCTGGTGCAGTCGACTGTAATCGAGGTAAGTGGCAATTTGCGAACTTCAAATGTTTTAATGAAATGACAATTTGTTTGTGCTTCAACTCACAGACTCAACATGATATTTATTTGAAGCTTGAACTATATTTTTATGTAGTCTATAGTTGTATATAAATCCACCACAGGTATACTATTTAATAACTTGTTATATCTCTTAGAAGCAATGCTCATGTAGAAACAGTAATCCATTATTTCTGCATTTTTTATACAATGGATGATTACTGATACTCAAAAAATATGTGGTTTGAAAGTTACATTTTCGTAATCATAACAGTATGTAATTGTGATATGTTGAGGTAAGTAACTTGATTTGTAAGTATACTTAATCCATATTTAGGGGTGTTTGGATTTGCATTATAAAAGTCGTTATCTCTGCAAATTGAAATAAAATAATCAGTTTCAATGTGTTAGGCTAAGTAGATAAGTAGGTTTGAGTGTTTGAATCATGCATGTTTATCTGATTATTTTTAGCCTACACCGTCATCATTTGATGGAATTGCAAGATGTGATTTGTTAGCAAGTACTTTCTAAATAAGCAATTCCAAACGCCCCATCAACGTATCGATACATGGATTTAGCTTCTGATTATTTGAATTACGTAATTAGTCTTGGGTTGTAAGTGTTTTGCTGCAACTTCTAAATTTTAGGTAAAGACAACAACCTTTCTTTTTTGGTCATATACATTAGCCTATAGATATTAGTTTAGTCATTTACTTGCTAATATTTCTCTTTAAATTGTTGCTTTTTTGGTTACTTTGGTGGATGTTTTACCTACCTGTGTTGCCATTTGACATATATAGTTATATTCAAATTAATAAAAATATAAGGAGTGTTTGCATTGCTCAATTTAAACTGTTTATATGCTTTCTTTTTCTGTGTCCCCTAATAGCTGCACTTTTATACCAAACTGAATTCAACATTAGTGAAATTAATATTGATATGGGTTACTTTTATGCAGAATTTTAGATTAGAAACTGCTTTTGCTGAACCCGCACTATTACTCACACACATTAAGTTGAAATCGTAGCTGGAAATTAATTGCTGATGTTATTCTTTTTTATTGCAGTCGAGTAGAAAGAAATAGCTACAAACATCAAGTCCACAAAGAAGAAGATTGCAGCGACTGAATTAATGATTGTGGCTTCTTTCAACAATCTCATTTACTTTGTTTGTTGAATCCGAATCAATATTTTTTATAAATTTCTGTATAAAAGGCATACTGACTTTAGACTTTATAGTCACATATGTATCAAGTGTTCATGCGACAACATGCGTACATCCAAATCATCATTTATTTACAAATATACAATACGATATTGACACTTACTTCAGGAGTTATTGCCTCTATAGATTTATAGTACTCATGAGATATACAAAACTGCCCAAAACAAAAACCACGGCCGTCCCACATATATACTAAACAAAACTTGCCTACGTCTCTAATATATTAGGTGTATGATGTTTGCTTCTAACATTAGTTACGAATAATAACTAAGAACGCGCGCATATAAGCGGAAAAATTATTAATCCCAAACACTCCCTTATCACTTTTACCTAAAAATTTGGACAAACAATAGAGCCTTATTCGCCTGATGCAATCGTTGTTGTGTGACTGAAATGTGTTCGCTTTGTGGCTATATACAGGATGACAACAAAATGAAAAGGATGTCTATGTACCGTAACATGTACAATAGGCCTTATATGCTGGTCTCAAGGATTGCATAGACGCTAAACGTTAGTCCTACAAAACTTAATTCTTATATCCATGTAATGCTTAAATATTCTACTTTATTTATGCAAAATCACCTCCGCCAAAAAATAGGCCTGCCCGCCCGGGCCGCTTCCATTCTCGTACATATCAATTTCCATATCTGTTATATATCCGTCTATTCTATGCATATCCGTTAATAATAGATCTGATCGGGTTGACGTCCACTCAAATGGATGTCTGTTGCCATCCTTATAATCATTTTTGTCAATCACCGGTAGCAAAAGAAAATAATACTACCTCCGTCCCAAAATAATTGTCCTCATTTGACTTTTTAAAGTCATAATTTCTCAACTTTGATCTTAAATATTTTTGTATGTGTTATATAATACTTGATGAAAATTATACCAATGAAAAAGTATTTTAAAACCAATCAATTCATGTATTTTGCATTAATTAATATATAACATAATCAAAATTATTAAAGATCAAAGTTGAGAAACTAAGACTTTAAAAAGTCAAATGAGGACAATTATTTTAGGACGGAGGGAGTAATAATAATAATAATAATAATAATAATAATAATAATAATAATAAAAATACCACCAAATGTTACTATAACGAAGGTATGTATACTCGTGCGTTGCAATGTGATCATTTTATCCTTAAATCATATTTAATATTTTGATTCATTTTATGCTATAAACATTAGTATATTTTTAAAGATTGTAGTTTTTAAAATGGTGTGCAATTGCATGATCAAGTATATTTTAGTTGAGAAAGTAGTTAGTGGTGACAATAAAACTATTATGAGATAAAGTGGTTAGATGATATTTAAGAAATAAAGGTGATGTGGTAAGCGGTGGTCTAGGGATTACTCCGGATGGTCTAACTAGATGAACTTAATACCAAAGCTAGTAGTTCCTACTCTTGATCATGGAATCCCGACAAGGGTAAAGGGTATAGCGAGAAAATTTTTCTCGTTACATCAGCTTCACGTCACAACTTTATAACATTTTATCACTTTCTCTTATCTTATCTTATCTTTAATTCGTGTGGTAACTTCTTTCTCTTATCTTAATTTTTTATTTTTTTATTATTATTTTTTTTTATAAAGATACAAAAACATATTCCCACGCAATACAAATTCAAAAGATATTCTCTCTTTAAAATGGAGCGGGACTCTATCGCCGTTCAGAAGAAATTTTGTATCTTTGTCTTGGTTCCCGCAATGAATGGGGAGGCTTCCTTTCGGGAGAGGCGGGTTTCCTGCTCAAATTCCCGGTCACACCCTCTATCCTAAGAGTTTAAGCCAAGGGAACCAATGAAAAGAGGACTAAATTGACAAAAACTCAAAAAGTAACAATTGAGTTGATAATCAATACAAAAGGACATCATCTGAGTTCAAAATAGTCTGAATTCAAAATAGTCTATGAAAACTAATGTGCCTATAATCAAGGGTGGTGTGGTGCTATTGTGAAATCAGACTCTCAAACGGCGATTTCTTTATCGTCTTCGGAAACTGTCTCACCCTGGAGCCTAAGTGCTCTTATTGATGACATCCGTATTTGGTCGAAGAATTTGCAACTTACATTCTCTTGGGTTAATCGGGTAAACAATCAAGTGGCTCATTAGACTGCTCAATTTGCTCTTTCTTCGAATCAATGTATTATGTGGGATGTTTCTTATCCTTATGAACTTACCTCGCTTGCGAGGAGTGATTTGAATGGTTTTTAGTTTTGGTTTATATAAGTTTTTATTCAAAAAAAAAAAAAAAAAAAAAAAAAAAAAAAAAAAAAAAAAAAAAAGTGAATACCCCGTAACATTTCTCTCTTTTGTTGATTAAGACTGGTTTTATGTAAACGTACAAAATTATATTGTACATGTCACAAACCATTCATGGAGCAACATCAAACAAAATAGCTGAAACCCAACTTATCAAAATGCTATCAACATTCTAAAGGGGGCGTTTGGTTAGAGCAATTTCATGGAATTTGGGGGAATTTGAAATTAAAATTCCCCCAATTACCATGTTTGGTTCATTATAAAGGGTGAAATCTAAATGGCAAAGCAAATTAAAATTCTTTAAAATCAGGAAATTAGAATGTCTCAAAAAAATGAAGAATTTTAATTTACTTGAAAATTTTTTTATAAACTTTTTTTCTTATTGTTTTTTTATAAACTTTTAAATAGAATATTTATGCAAAAAAAAAAAAATTATAAACTTTTTTTTATAAATTCTTTTATAAACTTTTTTTATAAATTTTTTATTAATTTTTTATATGCTTTTTTTATAAACTTTTTTTTATAGATTTTTTATAAACTTTTTTTTATAAATTTTTTATAAAGCTTTTTTATAACATTTTTTTTTATATTTTTTTATGAACTTTTTTTTATAAAAATTTTTATAAAATTTTAAATAGAAAATTTCTATCAACCAAACATGCGAAGGTATATTAAATTCTAGAATTCTAAATTCTTAAGAATTTAAATTTTCTAGAATTTAAAATTCCGAAATTCTAAATTGCTCCAACCAAACGCCCCCAAACAAAATCCAATCTCCAAACACAAACTCAAATCATATTCATGGTAAAATACAACCGATATGTGTCGGGTTCAGTAATGTAATAAACAAAAGCAATCTTTAACAACAATGTATGGGTAAAAGCTAATAATTCACATAAGAAAATACAAACGAAGTTGAAAAACAAACAATTTTTTAATTACATCTCTGATCATGAAGCTCGGATAGTTTTCATGAAAACCTCGGTTTAGGCATGGAAGAGTTGTGTTGATGTTGATGATGAGGACCGAGCTTTTGAATCCAATGGCGAAGCCCCTTCTTAGGATCTAAAGAAGTTGGGTGTTGTAGAAGATTGAAATTTCCATCACGAGCTACTAAAGCTTCAAACTCTTCTAACACCTTCACGACCTGCCAGAATTCTGGCCTCTTTTCAGGATGTGTAGACCAGCATTGCTCGATTAATGCTCTCATTGCTGGAGGACAGTCACCCGGAATAGATGGTCGAAGATTCTGAAAAAACACCAAAATAAACAATTAAGGACAAGTAGCATTTGAAACATTGACCCAAAACACATGGAAACTAATGGTCAAAAACAATTACAAGTAGCATATGCGATGTAGAACTGATGGTCATTTAAAATGTTTAGATAAATTGATTTTAAACTTCGCATATGACTGGTGATCAGCTCTGTTTTCACACCAGTCCCCGGTAAAGCCCTAAAGGTCATACCAAATTACCTATTTACCCAATCTTTGTACCAAATTTGAGACATTTCATTTTTATCACACAAATGTTATCTCTTTTGATCATTTTATGTATCACTCAAAAAAAAATCGAACTTGCTAAACTATAAGGAACCTTACTATCTAAATAATACAGCCTCAAACGGCAAAAGAACACCCCAAACACACTAGTCTTCTACTGCTCATTTTGTTACAACTTATTATCTTTAGGTATACAATACTCGGTCCAAACAATTAAAACCCGAAAACTGAACTGAGACATCCCAAGTACGTGTCCGGTTCACGATCCGTAATATGAAAATATTCAGGTTCTCAGTCAAGTCTAGTTCAGTCACATTGCGGTTCAGTTTTGGTAAAGTGGACTTTTCCCTTTGTTTAAATGGACTGATGTTTTTTAGGCAAGAAATTAAAGCTTGAAAAGGATCTAGTGTGGTTCAATGTCTGGTTTTGGACTGATTGTTTTTAAGCTGGAACTGAGGCCGCTAATAGATTGTCCGGTCGTGGTTCTAGTATTTTTCAATTTTCAGTTCAGGCCCAGTCTGATATTAGGCCGCAACACATCTCTTACTGTGATTATGCAATATGACATGATCACTATTAAAATGCATATCCAAACACCGAGTAAGAAAACCAAAAAAGAACGAATGAAGGAGATATACCTTATGAACCACAGCAAATGCAGCCTGAATTGGAGTCATATCTTTATACGGTATAGTCCCAGCGACCATCTCCCACAAGATGAGTCCAAACCCATATACATCAACCTTACGTCCATATGACTTTTTTTTAATCATCTCAGGTGCCATCCACCGATATGTTCCCGGATCATCTGCCAAAATATCGCAATATGCCTCTTCACAACCAATCCCAAAATCCGCAATTTTGAGCTGGAAATTCTCGTTTATAAGTATATTTTCAGGCTTGAGATCTCTATGAATAACGCCTTGTGAGTGAATGTATTCCATCCCACGAGCAATGTCTAAAGACATTTTAATAAGTTTTTCTAATGGAAGATATTCCTTTTCTTTTCCAGTATTATCTTCGAGCTTATGCAAGTATGCCCTCAATGAACCTTCTGAAAGGTACTCAGTGATAATACAGAAAACCGGTGGTTGTCTACATGCAGCTACAAACTGCAGCCATAAAAAAAAACAAAAGAAAATGATACACATTTTTATATTGATTAATAACATTTCTCTCTTATGCAAGCATGCAATAACTAACTGAATGACTTTGTTTTTAACAATATTTGAGAAGCCAATCAAAAAATCAAAAAATTAAACAACTTCATCTTGTGAACTAGTCTTTTCAATATCAAATAAACACGATGGGGCAGCAAGCATGTGTGATTTTAAAGTGATTATTACAACTTAAAAGATCAAACACGCAGTGGCGAAGCTTGGATTTTTCGAGTGGGGGGTCGGGATCTAAAATTTTTTTTTCCTAACACTATGGGGGGTTGAAACCGAATTAAAGTGGGGGGGCGAAACCGAAAATACCGAAATTTTTCTACACGAAAACTATATACCCCTACATCGCAAAAAAAATTTCGGGGGGTCGGCCGCCCCCCCCCCCCCCCCCCCCCCCCCCTATGAAGCTGCGCCACTGCAAACACGAGTCATCAGTTATTTGAAGCTAAGGATAGGTTGGTAAAACCGCAATTTAAAATAGTGAGATTTGGATAATCAGATAACCATAGTCAGTTTGGCCAAAGAGTCAAAACTGATAACTGCAACTTTAAACTTAAAAACCGTAATAACAGTTTGAAGGTACATTCAAACACCTCTAAGTAACAATCAGAATCATCTAATCACTTGCTTATACTTAGGGTAGCTTGTTAAACTTAAAATTTATCTCAAGGCTACACCTTATCTGATTATCCAAATCTCACTATTTTAAATCTTAAGTCTAAACAATCAGAAGTTTAGCTAACTAGAAATTGACTATTGTCATTTTTCAACTTGTTCAAAAAAGAATAAAAGCAGCTATTTTTACTTCAAAATCACAATAATCAGTTAGATGCACATCCAAACAACGTTTAACAACTTACAAGTATCGATATATGACAAAATATGATTTTTGACAAAAGTTGCAAAAATCAGCTTAAAAGCACATACAAGCATCCATTAACAAGTGTATCCATTTAATATATCACGTAAATTTTGCATATGATTTGAGGGACAGAAAAGATACCTTAATAACGTTTGGATGGTGTAGATGAGACAAAAGATTAACTTCTCTGGTAAATTGATTCGCAAGTCGGACACCTAATTCTTCATTATCGTCATCATCAGGAATTCTAATAATTTTGACAGCAACAGCTTCATCATTATAAATCCCATGGTAAAGTTGACTATTTGCACCATGAGCAAATCTATGACCCAAAAACAGCTTCGAAAGATCAACCATATGATCATCAACCGTTTCAACCGATATAACTTTCCCTCCACCATGATCAAACAGCTTAGACCACGAATAATCCCTTTTCATCTTTTTCTTATCATTAATTTTCATCGAATTAAACTGTCTAAGCGGACTAGTACCATTCGGCGGAGACTTCAAATCAACAGACGTCATGTTTCTCTGAAAAATCTTTTTCCCTTTAACCCCTTTTTCCGTTTCCACTCTTTGAGGATGTGGGGTCGAGAATCGCTTAGTACTAGACCTTGCTTCTTTAAAGGTATCTGGAACAGTTGTCTTAGGAGGCGGTGTTACTGTCCTATACCTATTTGTAACCGGATTCCTATCAATCTGAAAACTACTAAGGTCTGGTTTAGGCTCCACAACTGCTTTCGTAGGTCTAGTTTTCGCACCCGCAAGCCGAATAGGCTCAACATCAGTTAAAAATGAGGCTAATCTTGCAGAATCTAATCTATGACAAACTGTATGAGAAAACTTTGTTCTCCTAATCCAAGAGTTAGCATCAGAAGCCATTTTTACCCGGTTTTCGATTCGCTCGAAAACAAATTCTTATGCACAACACAACCCCATACAATCAAACAACCAAATAGTACTTCAAAAAACTAAACCTTGAATGACCAATCCCTTTAGATCAAAGATGAAGACTTTTGATGCTCAAAAGTCAAACATCATCTTTCATACAAAGCCTGTAACATCACACAATTATATCAATTAACAAAACCATATAATAAGAAACAACTAATATAAAATAAAAAAGCTTATGTTGTCATTTGAATTAAAAAAAAATAAATCAAGAAACAGTCATGATTGCATGATATAAAATAATACCAAAAATAAAAAACTACCAAAATATATAAACTTACCAAAAGGGTATTTAAATTTTGATGCACTTCAAGAATCTTGAACCAATTTTTTTTTTTTTTTTAATATATAAAAATCCAATTTTTTTTTTATATATATTTAAAAATCTGGGTATTTTATAAAAATTAAAAACCCATCTCCACCTTCTTATTCTCTCTCACTAAAAAAACTCTAGAGAGAGAAAAAGAAAGATTTTTTTTCCCTATAATGGGTGTTTATTATTATTCAAATGTGAAAAGAATAATAAAATAAAATAAAGATTTGATTTTTATGAATAAAAATAAAAATGGTTAGTAGATGATGATTCGGTGGGCCAGGAGGTGGTGGTAGGGGGTGGGTGGTGGTGGTGGTGATGACGGTTGATGGTGTGTGGGACCTACTTTTGGTTAAAAGTCAAGAAAAAGAAACAAGCCAAGTTATATGGGTTGATATTATTTAAAGTAAATAAAGAGAATAATGTACATACACTATTGTTTGTTGTTGTTGTTATATTATATAGAGAGAGAATAAGAAAATGCTACCGTCACATCATTAGAATTGGGGTACGGAACAAACTCTAGAAAGCCAAATGGAAAATGTCATTCTATTCTTCTTTTTTGTTTATTGTGTCATCTAACACCTCTTACTTTACAATCATGGTCAATTATGGCTCAAACTTATAAGAAAGTTTTGTTTAGGTCACTCAAGTTGGTGGGTGTTTGAACTTTGAACATTTTCTTATACGATTGTAACGGCCGAACAACATACGAATAAAAAGAATAATGGGATCGAAAATTTCAATAAGGTACCGATAAAAGAAAATCTTTATTAATTATTTTGTAATTCATAATCAAAATCTGAATACAAAACGAACTCTAGACCATTATTAATAGGAAAAACGTTAGCTTGGGAAATAAGTTAATGTAAGCAAAATTCAGATCCGATCTTTGCAGAATTGAAAATGACAAGATAAAAAAATAACCAAGTTTGAAAAGTTTCAGTTAAAATTGTAAACTTTTCTTAAATATTAAAATTATGGCCTTTTTCGTTAAACACCACATTTTTCACAAAATCCGCACACACAACGATTTGAAAACCCTTGAAGCAACAAGTGACACAAAATGTAAAGGTATATTTGTTTTTCTTAATTAGATTTAACAAGGGTTTGGGCTGTCGCGTGTTGCGACGGAGCATTTTGAACAACGTTTATTTTAGGAGGTTAAGGATCTGGAAATATTAAAGGAGCGTTAGATTCATTGATAAAAGCTTAAGCTTTGTCGCGTATAGTCTCAAATGGCTTCTTGTAATGTTAATTTTCGTTCAACCTATTCATGCGGAGAGCATCAGCCGGCAAACCATAAATAGTAAGGTTGACTCGTACCGTGCAGCCCCCCCCCCCCCCCCTCCCCGGTTAAAAAAAAAAAAAAAAAAAAAAAAAAAAAAAAAAAAAAAAAAAAAAAAAACCACGTCGCACTTTCCATTTCTGTATCACGTATCCTTTTTTTTTAGCAAAACAATGAGCACGATATCGTTTATACACTTTTCCCTGCGGACCCTTTTCTCTCATACCAAGATTGTTATGTACTTTATATTTGTTTTAATAATTGTTGTGGCGGAGCTTATTAAAGGTTGATATTTGTTTTAAATTATTTCTGTGTTCTGTTGTGTTGTGATAGAGCCACATGTCATACATATATATATTGTTGAGGCAAAATGATCAAGATCTCTTTATGTTTTAATAATGACAAATAAACCATCAAAACACATAAAATAACAAACGTTAGCTCAAAATCGCCGGAGCCAATGTCTGCTCCTGGAGCGCTGCCCGCGCGTCAACGCGCGGGTGACGCGCTAGGAGTCTGTACGGTTTCAGACGAATTTTGAAAGTCAACTTTCTCTTTACCCGACAAATGTGGATCTTTCAATACAGTTATGAATATGTTATGTGCTTAATTGAGAACACTCGAAACGAGTTTTGAGACTTGAGAGATCCTACTTTTATAGTATTCATTTACGGGAAAACACCAACTCATATTTTCTAACTATCACCTCTAGCCAAGGCTTTTCTAAACTTAGGGAGCTTGTATATTTCACGTAACATCGTGTTGAAGCATCCATATGCTCATATCCCGTGCTTACGTCTTCTCTAATTACGTAACGGGTTTACTCCCTTATTGGTCAAACTAAGTCAAAGGTCACTTTGCGTAAACGCATCCTTTCCCACTTGGGTAATGCTTTACATCAAGGTAAAGCACTTAACTTGTTTGAACCAAGGTATTAGTTGAGAACGTCGAGTCATGGAAAGTCATGAGATATGAACCTATGGATTCTCGACGTTGTGTTACTTGAACTTATAAGTAACCTATGATTTTCTCAACTTATAATCTTAATTTTCTAAACCTTTTCTTCTTAATGACAATTAGATTATGTCTTAATCTTCTCCTAATCCCATTTATACAAAAGACAAAACCAATCATATCTAAATCAAATATTCTCTTTCACAATCTCTTACACTCTCACATATTCCCTTACACACTACATCTAAACCATCCATTCCCTTACAACACATCCCAAACCTTCATATTCAACACATGGGAATTATTTAAATTCCAAAGTATGATTCCTTGATCCTATCCATTGAATTCAAACTAGAACACATCTCAACCATCCATCCAATCTCTTCTCTATACCACCACATGTGTTTGATCCTCACCATCCATTTCAAACCAAAACCATCTCAACCATTGATCTCTCCTTTCCCCCCAAGCAAAGCATATTCCTTTGGAATATCCTTTTTCAATCCAAACACACGGCATCTTTGATCCTAGCCATCTATTTCAAATCAACTCATCTCAACCCACCATATTCCCCACATGTCAAATTATTTGAAAACCAAGGGAGGCTCTCTTTGATCCTAGTCATCCAATTCAAACCATTTCATATCAACCCTCCATCTCATTCTTCCCCCCCCCCCCCCAAGCATTGGAATATACCTTGGCATATTATTTCTCTCTTTTCTATGCCATGTGAGAAGATACACTTCTACCCCTTCCAAATTACCCTATCTACACTTTATACCCTTGGTAATTTGGTTTCTCTTTAAAACACTTCACAAATGATTTCCAAATTGGCTATTTAAGTTGGTAAACCCTAGATTGATTAATGTTAAGGTTTAGTGTGAAGTACAATTGGGGGTTTAGCAAGGATAGGTATTTATAAGATCCAAACACCCAACACTTAGGAAACATTTACAGGAGCCTGGCGTGCTGCCCGCGCATTGACGTGTGGGTGACGCGCCAGCCTCGGTAAATTTTCCTAAGTTTGGGTTCTTGGCCTATAAATACCACCCTTGCCTCTTGTATTCCTCACCCTTGCCATTATTCTTTCTTTCTAGATTCTTTCTCTCTAAACACTCTCAAATCTCTCTATCTCTCTATCTCTAATTTTGTGTTCTTGATTTTATTACTAATATCTTTGAAATAACACATATCTTTGCAAGGGAAGAATCACAAGAACCTAATCCACTCTTGTGATTGTGTCGAGGGTCTTCTTTCTTATACCCTTTCTATTACAATCGAGTCTCTAGGTTAGGTTAGGGCTTGATTATTCAAACATATATTCAATCATTCAATTGTTTGTAAGGGAAGTCTTGTGTCTTGGTGACCAAGCCTAGATCATTGGGGATCTAGTTAGGGTTTGATACTTCCGGTGGGAAGTCTGGGTAGTGGTCTTGGTGACCCTTAGGTGAAGTCGAGTCGCGAGATTCTTTTGGGTGGTTTTCGAAGGCGGAATACCGTTGGGGAGTAACTCCTTCTTTGTGAGCATCGATATTGGTGAATATCAGTGGAGTGAATTGTAACGGTTTGTAGTCCACCGAAAGGATTATACTAGTGAATAGTATCGGAGTCGCGGATTCGCAACTGGACATACAGATGGTATAAACCCCCCATCTCGAACCAGTATATATCGTGGTGTCTTTCTTTACTCGCATTATATACTTTGGTTGTGTGTGTGGTTGTTTGGTTTGATTATACAACCACTTGGTTTTCTTTTAGGCTTAATGTTTTTAAACGTCTTAAAAGCCTAAGAAACCGTATTCACCCCCCCCCCCCTCTACGGTTCTACAATTGGTATCAGAGCGGAATACTCAAGTTTTTGAGCGTTAAAGCCTTCCCGAGAAGTCGTTGTAAGTCAAAAACTTCTTTCCCAAAAATCTAAAATCCTAACTAAGATTTTTGGTAAAGTAGAGTATAGATCCATGGCTCAAGAGAACTATAGAGAGGGGCGTTCTATGGAAAGACCACCTTTGTTTGAATATGAAGGATTCCGTTTTTGGAAAATCCTATTTGAAACCTATGTTAGGTCTAAGGATTATGACTTATGGTATATCTTACAAAATGGTGATTTTGATGATAAGGAAAAGAAGATGGCCGACAAGAATGTTCGAGCCAAGATGATGATATATGATGCCCTACCTCAAGAGGAGCTTGAGAGGGTGTGCATGTGCAAGACCGCAAAGGAGATTTGGGACTTACTCCTTTTTGTTCATCATGATACTACAAAAGTCAAGGCCAACAAGATAGACTCTCTCATTCAACAATATGAAGAGTTCTCTATCACAAATGATGAAACTATTGATAGCAGTTTAATGAGATTCAATGCTATCACTACAAGCTTGAACTCTTTAGATCCAAGCTATTATAGCAAAAATCATATTGAAAAATTTGTTAATGTTATTTCCAAAAATTGGCAACTTGAAGAAGCGAAGGTTGAAGAAACAAGAAGTTTGGGACAATTATCGTTATAGAAGATAATTGATGATCTTAACGCACATGAAGTGTTTCTTGATAATATTAGAGCTATCACCAAGGAAGAGGCCGATTCACTAGATTTTGAAGATGAAGTTACTACAAGCCAAACTAGTGATCAAGATGCTTCTCTTGATAAAGACAGAGGTGTAGATGATGAAGTCATTGTGACAACAAAGGAACTCAATAACCACCATGAACAGAGAAGATGCAATGATCAATAGATTGCATTCGTCGGAGTGGTTTGGAGCAATAGTGAAGATAAGATTCATTCGCATGGAGAAGTCACTTGCCTCACGACACTTGAAGCTCTTGAGGTATCATCTAATTCTTCCTTGTCTAATAATAATCTAGATATTCATAAATTGCAAAAGGAATATGAAGAATTAATTAAACTTGATGAAAACAATTTGAGAAATATAGAAGAACACGAAATGGATAAACACAAACTCAAGAAAGAAATTTGTGAACTTGAAGATAAATTGATACTACTTAAATTTAAGAAAAGTAGCTTTGATTTAAACAAAATATTAAGTGAACAAAAACCCTTTTATGATAAAGGAGGTCTTGGTTTTTCTGAAAATAACAAAAATACATTTACAAGACAAGATAAATCCAGTGTGTTCATAAAAGAAGGTCATAAATGTAAAATTACCAACTCTGACGTGCAGGCTGACGCGTCAACGCGCGACAAACGCGCCAGTAGTCTGAGTAAAAATGGTTCATCATTAAATGCTTTTGCTAAACCATACTTTCCTCAAAGTTCTTGTGTTGTCACCCATAACAATACTCTTCATGACTTTGTAGAAGTCACCAATGATGAGCATGGTAGCAATCTAAACTCTAAGTTTTGTAGTACAAGTAATCTTAATGATGATGATTTTAGTATTATGTTTACCAATGTAGATTGCACTATTAGTAAAAACGGTAACATACTAGCTAAAGGTCATAGGCGAAACAACTTGTATACTTGTTGATCATAGAATACTAGTAGCAATATATGCATAACAAACATGGTAAATAACCCAACGCTTCGGCTTAGGAAATTAGGTCTTACCGATAAGCTAGTAAACAATTTACCACATGGTAAATTACCCAACGCCTCGGCTTAGAAAGTTAGGTCTTGCATACAAGCTAGTAAGCAATTTACCATTGTTAAGTTTTGTAAGGCATTATTGTGATACATGTCTAGGGAGTCAAGGACAAGCAAGTAATGGAAATTGGCATGAAGTGTCAACAAATAAGGTTTTGGAATTGATACACTTTGATTTGTACAATCCATCTCCAATTCAAAGTTAAGGAGGAAACTCCTACACGTTAATAATTATAGATGGTTATGCAAATTGTCTAGGATAGAGTTTTTAGAAAACAAGGATGAAGTCTTTTATAAATTCAACATTTAGAGAAAGAAGCTTGAAAACCTACTTGATTGTTCAAATGTATCAATTAAAACAAATCATAGTAGCGATTTTGATAAAATGAAATTTGGAACCTTTTGTGAACAACATGGAATATCTTATAACTTATCGGGACCGTTCACTTCTTAATCGCATGAGATTGTTGAAAGAACACATCGTAAGTTAAGAAAGATAAGTCGTGCAATGCTTGAAGAGCAATCCATTCCAAAAAAGTTTTGGTGTCATGCCCTAGATACCACATGTTATATCTTTAATAGAGTTCATATAAGAAATGTCATTAATAAAACTCCATATGAAATACTTAGAAATAGGAAGGCTTCCTTAGAGTATTTTAGAGTATTTGGTTGCAAAGTATTTATACTTAACACCAAAGAATATCTCACCAAGTTCGACCCAAAGTCGTATGAAGGGGTGTTCCTAGAATACTCTCAAACTAGTAAAGTATACATAGTGCTTAACAAGGAAACAATAAGGATTTAGGAATCTCTCAATGTGACCTTTGATGAGAGCATGCCCGAGCCTAAATCATCTCCTTCGGTAGAAGATGATGTGATCAATGAACCTATAGTTCATGATCAAGAAAGGTCTCCGACATTACAAGTTAATGTTTCGGTTGAAGGAAATCCTAAGGAAGTGAGAAAAGCGAAGGGTCATTCTATACAACAAGTCATCGGTGACTTGGATAAAAGGACACTTAGGTCACAAAACAAACAAGATTAGGTTTTTGGCATGACATTTTTCAAGAGTCCAAATTGCTTTGGGATAGGTTTTGATGTTAAAACATGCATCTTAGGAGAAAAATCTTTATGTCAATGGAAAATGTCTTTGAGGTGTTTGCAAGCCTTTTAGGTGCTACTAAAGCTTATATGTTTATATGACTAGGTCTTATGTGAAGGCATGGAAGGAAGATCAAATTTATGACTTCCATGAGGAAAGATATGTATCAATTCATTATTCAAACAATGATTGACAATATCCTTGATTCTACATGTCTATACTATGTGATGGGGCAAGAAAACCTGACACAAAAGGTCTCAATACATTGTAACAAGATTGAGAGTTTGTTGTGTTAGAATACCAAGGTTAGATAAAATCATTAGATCACAACTCACACTTGTGTTGAAAATTTTATATCTAAATATACTTGCTCAACTTATGTATAATATGCATGCTTTGTGATTAGGAAAGAAGAGAAATGAAAATATTTTGTGCAAACATACAAACTATTCACATAGTTGAAGAGAATTCCTATGAATCTAATTCGGTATGGTATTGCATAACAAACTAAAATATCCAATGAATAGACTAGATAAGCTAAGTTCCTCATCCGAGATCTTAGGAACTTATGGTGTTAATGCAAGTAACACATAAGGATTATTTATGTCGACACACTACACAACGAACTATGAACCGAAGATATCATGTATTGTGTATCGACTTTCTATATAATGTGTGATGGTTCATTCGATCTAGCATGTATACATGAAATGAAGAAGCACTTTATAATCATACACATATAACTACAGTCATTGAATATTCTACATGAAATACTTGCACTTGGTTCATGTATTGAGTAGTTGTAGGTTCAAAATGGTGTTTGATAAAGTCCTTTTCAAAAGACTTGAAGCCACTTGATCTTCACTCATCAACTATGATAAATTCATGCATATCTTTTGTAAAGAATGCATGAAATTACCATAGGATCTAACATGGGCATTCAAATCCAACCAAACTCATAACTAACTCAATCCTAATCACTCATGTCATACAAGAATAATTATCTTCCCCATACACCACTTTCTTTCAACTCATCTTGTACTAAGAATCTTAGTACTAAGAATGATTATCCTTTGGACTATAGATCCTCCTTAAACATACCTGATACTAATTGGCTATAAAAGGAGTAGCATTGTTTCGCATATCTTCATCACAACCTTCCTCCTTCTTAAATACACCTATCTTCTTTTCAAAAATGGCAACTAAGTTTTTCATGAAACTTGTTGACGAGTCAAACGAAACTAATGTGTATGAACCATTTGAGTACCGTGAATTTTGTGAAGGTCGCGAATGCGATAAAAATTTCATGTGTGTCACCGATCTGAGAAAACCTTTCATCAAAGCTAATGCCTTCTCCTTAGTTCGTGACCTACCCATCGAAATTTATCCTAGGCACCTTCAAGAATTTTATGCTAGGTTATATCTAGATCAACCTTCTCTTACCCTCAATTTTCGTATGTATGGGCATGGGTATGCATGGAGCTTAAAGAAGTTGGGAAAGGTTTTGAATGTGTGTTCTAAAGGGAACTTGTTCTATACAAGGTCTACTAAGATGGAGGACTTCATGGATATAAGGCACTATCATCCGAGCACTTATGCTCTCGTGGCCCCAATTCATGCCGTCATCATTCAAAATACTATTCTACAACCCGATTACCATTGTGTGAAGACTCCATTAGAACATTGGAACAAATATCAACTTCATGTCAAATTGATGCCTTGGGCGGAGGTGTTGTTGAAGAATGTGTTTATGGAAGTGGAACCCCAAGAGAAGATACCCATCATTGTTGGGTACATGCTCTATTGTATTATGACCGAAACTCCTTTCAACTTTGCTTACTTTATAGCAAAACGAATGGAAGTTTTGGACTATAATAAGGAGCCTCTTCCATATGCTAGACTCTTGTCACACATCTTTGACCACATTAAGTGCAAGTACCCAAATGATCATTCAAGAATGTTTGAAGTTGATGATGTGACCCCAATGGAGGAATCTTTCATAATGGACTCTCTTGAGTTTTGAGTTCTATTCATAAGCTGTTGTAGTTTTCCTAGGTGTTCTAGGATGTTTTAAGTGTTGTTGCTTTGTTGGTTGTATGACCCATGTTTCTTCTATGAAATAAAATGCTTGTGTTATGTTATAATAATACTCATATGAATATATACATATATAGTATTGCTCTTGCTCATCATTCGGCCTATAAAAGTCATAAAGGGATAATCTATATAAAATCTAATTAAAGTGGACAAACACATACACATATATATACGTATTATTATGTGAACTAACCCATGTTGCTGGTTTTCAAATGGTAACCTAACCCACTTTGGAACTTTCACTTTTGAGGATTTCTTGTTTGTTGCATGTTGTGATTTCTATGTGTAGCTAGGCCACCGCAAAGGTGAGGCTCTTGACCCATGGATCCCCGCCTTGAAAAAAGGGGGAGCAACGATCTAGGGGAAGCTATGTTCAAGGGGGAGCACATTCGGGTGCACATACAAGTTTGCTCATTTATCCCACAGGCCCAAGTTCGAAACCTGGCTTGATTGGAAGTCCCGCCTTTTTTATTCGACAAAAGGGGGAGAAAGAAAGCAAGAGCATGAAGACCATTCAAGAAATGATAAAGGCTTCACCAAATTACAAGGCAAAGGTCAACACGCAAGCTACACCAAAGGCGCACTTTGTCTTCGCTACGTTTTGTAATTTTATTTGCTTTTGGTATTTATTTGTGATCATCAAAAAGGGGGGGATTGTTGAGACAACATGATCAAGATCTCTTTATGTTTTAATGATGACAAATAAACCATCGAAACACATAAAATAACAAACGTTAGCTCAAAATTGCCGGAGCCAATGTCTGCTCCTGGCGCGCTGCCTGCGCATCAACACGCGGGTGACGCGCCAGGAGTCTGTATAGTTCCGGACGAATTTTGAAAGTCGGCTTTCCCCTTACCCGAAAAATGTGGATCTTTCAATACAGGTATGAATACGTTATGTGCTTAATTGAGAACACTCGAAACGAGTTTTGAGACTTGAGAGATCCTACTTTTATAGTACCCATTTACGAGAAAACGCCAACTCATATTTTCTAACTATCGCCTCTAGCCAAGGTTTTACTAAACTTAGGGAACTTGTTTATTTCACGTAACATCGTGTTGAAGCATCCATATGCTCATATCCCGTGCTTACGTCTTCTCTAATTACGTAACGGGTTTACTCCCTTATTGGTCAAACTAAGTCAAAGGTCACTTTGCGTAAACGCATCCTTTCCCACTTGGGTTATGCTTTACATCAAGGTAAAGCACTTAACTTGTTTGAACCAAGGTATTAGTTGAGAACTTTGAGTCGTGGAAAGTCACGAGATATGAACCTATGGATTCTCGATATTGTGTTACTTGAACTTATAAGTAAACTATGATTTTCTCAACTTATAATCTTAATTGTCTAAACCTTTTCTTCTTAATGACAATTAGATTATGTCTTAATCTTCTCCTAATCCCATTTATACAAAAGACAAAACCAATCATATCCAAATCAAATATTCTCTTACAGAATCTCTTACACAATCTCTTACACTCTTACATATTCCCTTACACACTACATCTAAACCATCCATTCCCTTACAACACATCCCAACCCTTCATATTCAATACATTGGAATTGTTTGAATTCCAAAGTATGATTCCTTGATCCTAGCCATTGAATTCAAACTAGAACATATCTCAACCAACCATCCAATCTCTTCTCTATACCACCACATGTGTTTGATCCTCACCATCCATTTCAAACCAAAACCATCTCAACCATTGATCTCTCCTTTCCCGCCCAAGCAAAGCATATTCCTTTGGAATATCCTTTTTCAATCCAAACACAAGGCATCTTTGATCCTAGCCATCTATTTCAAATCAACTCATCGTAACCCTCCACATCCCCCACATGTCAAATTATTTGAAAAACAAGGGAGGCTCCCTTTGATCCTAGCCATCCAATTCAAACCATTTCATCTCAAACCTCCATCTCATTCTTCCCCCCAAGAATTGGAATATACATTGGCATATTCTTTCTCTCTTTTCTGTGCGTTGTGAGGAGATACACTTCTACCCCTTCCAAATTACCCTATCTACACTATATACCCTTGGTTATTTGGTTTCTCTTTAAAACACTTCACAAATAATTTCCAAATTGGCTATTTGAGTTAGTAAACCTTAGATTGATTAATGTTAAGGTTTAGTGTGAAGTACAATTGGGGGTTTAGCAAGGATATGTATTTATAAGATCTAAACACCCAACACTTGGGAAACATTTATAGAAGCCTGGCGCGCTGCCCACGCGTTGATACGTGGGTGACGCCCAGGCCTCGGTAAATTTTCCCAAGTTTGGGTTCTTGGCCTATAAATACCACCCTTGCCTCTTGTATTCCTCACCCCTTGCCATTATTCTTTCTCCCTAGATTCTTTCTCTCTAAAAACTCTCAAATCTCTCTATCTCTCTATCTCTAATCTTGTGTTCTTGATTTTCATACTAACATCTTTGAAAGAACACATATCTTTGCAAGGGAAGAATCACAAGAACCTAATCAACTCTTGTGATTGTGTCGAGGGTCTTCTTTCTTATACCCTTTCTATTAGAATCGAGTCTCTAGGTTAGGTTAAGGCTTGATTATTCAAACATATATTCAATCATTCAATTCTTTGTAAGGGAAGTCTTGTGTCTTGGTGACCAAGCCTAGATCATTGGGAATCTAGTTGGGGTTTGATACTTCCGGTGGGAAGTCTGGGTAGTGGTCTTGGTGACCCTTAGGTGAAGTCGAGTCGTGAGATTCTTTTGGGTGGTTTCCGAGGGCGGAATACCGTTGGGGAGTAACTCCTTCTTTGTGAGCATCGATATTGGTGAATATCGGTGGACTGAATTGTAACGGTTTGTAGTCCACCGAAAGGATTATACTAGTGAATAGTATCGGAGTCGCGGATTCGCAACTGGACGTACGGATGGTATAAACCCCCCATCCTGAACCAGTATATATCGTGGTGTCTTTCTTTACTCGCATTATATACTTTGGTTGTGTGTGTGGTTGTTTGGTTTGATTATACAACCACTTGATTTTCTTTGAGGCTTAAAGTTTTAAACGTCTTAAAAGCCTAAGAAACCGCATTCACCCCCCTGTACGGTTCTACAAATATATATATATATATATATATATATATATATATATATATATATATATATATATATATATATATATATCTTTGCATATATATGAGAGAAGTTATAAGTTGTACTTGATGCTTTGAAAGCTGTACCCATGAGAGTGGTGACTGGATAATATGAGTCATATGCACAGTCATCAACTTTCGCCACTTTGGCACCTCCATGCTGGCACTTTAACATTATTTCGGATGGTATTTAAAAAATAAGACACAAATGGGATTCGAACCCGGGCATGGTTCCTAATTCCACATGCTCTAAACTAACGGAGCAACTTGGTTTTTTGGTTTACAGCTTACAAAACAATAATGTCATGGTTTAATTTTGAATGCGCTTTCCAAAACACAAACACTATTATTTGAAACCGAATCACATATTCCGTAATTCACTCACTAATTTTGAATACATTCTGTGGAAAACTAGAAGGGGGGTTGAATAGTTTACGGCTTTTTAACTTGATTATCTTTCAAAACGTTACTTTTGTTTAAAGATATAAACTTAAATTACTTGTTTAATTCTTTGAAAAGCTTTACGTGTAATGAACGATTCTAACTAAAGACACTATGCAATAAGCCAAGACAAAGAGAGAAACGATCAAATCACAACACGATTGTTTATCGTGGTTCAACTACAAGGACTCTTTTTCCTTACCCTACATCCACGCCCCGAGTTTCCAACTCGAGAGTTATAAGCACTAATCAACAAGCTCCTTTCCCGGTGGAGAAACCTTTACAACATCGCTTACACTTTTACCGACACTAAGCTAGATGTCGAGTTCTTTTACAAGGGTACAACCACTCCCGTCGTCGCTTACACTTTTACCGACACTAAGCTAGATGTCGAGTTCTTTTACAAGGGTACAACCACTCCCGTTAGTTCTTTTACAAGGGTACAACAACTCCCGTCACACTTCGTATTTTGAGGCCTAAAATACTAACTGATCACTTCTACACACAATACAAATGAAGTATAAACTACCAAAGCTTATACATAATAAAGCTAACAAGTCTTGCAACTTTTGAGTTGAAACTTGTAAATTCTTGGATGAACTTGTGAACTCCCTTGCTACATAAGAGAATCACACAATTCAAATGTTACTGAGTTAGTTGAAAGAATATGTGAAATTTATGTCCTAAAAGTGATGGATGAAAATTAGCAAGTGGCTTGGTATTTATAGCAAAACAAACAGCAGGTCTGGCGGATATGGCGGAACCCTCAGATGGGTTCCGCCCCTGTACCCCCAGGGTTCCGCCAGGCTTGCAGTAGGTTTTGCAATAAATCTTTCCAAACCAACCAAGATCACATCAACTAAATTCTAGTCAAACACATTGAATTAAAAGTGGAATGCTTCCAAAAATGTGTAAGACCTTATGGTAAGTCAAACATACAAACTTACCATAATTGCATGATGTGACATGATACTTTCTAAATAAAGAAATAAAAACAATGTTTTGCTTAAAAAGAAATGTAAACCTAGTTATACAAGACTTAAAACTAAAGTGATGTTATTACTATAAGCTAAAGTTCATATTTTGTTATTAACAAAACTTAGCAAAGATCGTAAAATATAAATAACGTTTTTAGGCGATATTTGTATTAACAATCTTCCCCTTTTTGTTGATGACAAAATATAAACTTTATTTGTAATTAAGCCACATGATTTAGTATTAAGTCTTATAAAGTTTGTATTAAAACTTGTTTTTGCTAAGAAGATGTGATATGCAAGAGTTAGAAAGAAAAAAAAATATGAGAACAAGTTTAATATAAATTCTCCCCCTTTTTGTCGAAACAAAAAGAAGAGAACATAATGATCCAAGTGCTCCCCCTTGGACAATACTCCCCCTAAATGGAGTGCCAAGAAAGGAGACATGGATTTTGAACATACAAAAAAAATGTTAGTTGCCGCACAAGACAAGTGTAGAACAAGTCATGAAAGCACTTTATGTCTAAAACACAACTAAGAGTTGCGAAGCGGAATAATGCAATTCTCGTGCTCCCCCTTGAATATTACTCCCCCAAATGGAGTGTCAAGGAAGGAAAACATGGATAATGATCCTACAAAAAGAAAAGTTAGTTTCTAAAATACAAGATATATGTATGCTACCATAGCAAGGCATAGTTTACTCACAATACCTAAATGGTCAACAAACAATGCATACCTTATAGTAGAATGAAATTCATTTCTTGTAAAATTCGACTTATAGAAAGTCAAAGACAAGAAATTTGGAAGAAACCATCCTACTTTTAAAAATAAAAAGAAAAACAAAAAGAAACTAAGAACATAAAATCCTACATCTATAAAAGAAAAGCATCATTATATTTAATGAGAAACATTTTTAAAAAACAAGGCTAATGTTGTTTAAGGATGAAAATGTGTGTTGAAGGGTGTAGCGGGCTTTGTTTTGAAGGTTGTATAGGTGAAACGGTTTTGGTTTGTTGGTTTTGGTGTTGGTGTTCTAAACTTGATTTGTTGGTTTTAATGGAAAACATTTTCCAAAAGAAACGGTTTTGTTTCATTTTGGAGACTCTAAACTTGAGGTGGGTGAGACAAGGATTGTAGACGGTCCAAAATGTGGTTTAGGATAAACCTCATTTCTTCGGTTAGTATGCGAATATCCGTTCGACACCCTTCACTAATGTGAGCGGTTCTTTCGCAATGTCCGCAATTATGACGGGGAAAGTTTGGTGGAAGTGAGGTTTGATTTGTTGGTGGTGGATGGTTTGAACTTGAAGGAGCAAATGTGGATGGTTGAGAGGTGTTTTTGGTTCCTTCACTAGATGAGTGTAGCGTTGTTTGTAAAGCCATAATATGGTTGATTTGAGAGTCAACCATACGTTTGAAGGCATAAAGGTGGTTTAAACGAGTGTCAATCTCATCATTAAGGTTTGGAGATTTTTCCCATATGGATGCTTCTATTTTCTTATACGAAGGAAATAGAGATTCAAAGTGTTGGGGATGCTCTTGTGGTGGTGGTTGTTGTGGTTGTTCTTGTTGGAGTAGCAAGATTAAGCAAATCTTGAATAGTGATCACATTGGTATTGCAAGGTGTTGAGGATGGTGTTGAGGTAGTAAGGTTAAGGAAATCTTGGATAGGTGAATAAATGTCAAGTGAGGCATCACTTGATGATGATGAGCTTGATTTGATGGTTTTGTTGAAGCAACACGGTTTTACACTAATCCTCATGGTTTTTGCAAGGGATTTTGATGATTCGGATGAGGTGTTGGATTTAGTCATTTCAAAAGTGAGGTTTTGAAGCTTTAAGAGAAGGGATTTTGATGGTGATGGTGTGATTTGAAGTGTTGCAAAATTGTCAAATTTATAGAGTGAAAGAGATGTTGGAAGGGGTGTTTGGATTTGATGTTCTACCATACAAATGTTGAGGTTTCTAATATGTCAAATCATTGGATGTCAATCCAATGTGTTGGGAATTATACTAACAGTTACCACGGCTAGTGAAGATGTTACAACTGCAGAAGATTGTACTTGCAGTGGAAACTCATTACCACTGCAAGAACAAATATTACCACTGCATTACTTGATAACTGTTAGAGAAACGCGCTTAGATAAACATAGAAATGATCTTGTGTATATCTTATTCTATTAGCATTATACTTATCTTGTAGAAGAGGACTCCTTGCTGTATAAAAGGAGATCCTAGGTTATAGTTAGAATATATCTTTCTAATACGTTTTTCTTAGAGCTTCAAGGTGTAACCCTAGTGATATCATAGATCACTCGTATTATTATCATTTATAATATTGGAGCTATTTGTTTGTTACATACATTGTTCTTACATACATACAACTGTTTCATTCACAATCAATCTTCTAAGTATCATTAAGTAGATTCCGCATACTTAATGGTATCACTCAAAGTATCAATATTAACACAAGTTCAAGGTGTTCACGATCCAACAAGTGGCATCAGAGCTAGGTTAGCTCTTGATCTAGGGAGTAAAAGGTTTTAGTTGTCGAAGTATGCAGCTTTGAAAGGTACAATCGGTTTTTAATTTTTTTTAGGTATCGACCTTCTCAAAGATCTGTAACGACAAGATTTAATATGGTAAACTTATTAAATATGTTTGTCGTTAACTGTATGGTACTCAATTCATATTAATCTCGTACCAGAGGATCGATGGTCTAATTGTTTGTCGTTGAAAATTAATTGAAGAGATAGTGGGTCGGTGACTTATTAGTGCTGCATTCTAAACCTCGTATTTAATTAATTGCTATGTCGGCAGCTTACATGGAAACCTCGTACTCATCATTAATGATTGTCGGTGATGGTCAAAGATTGTGGGTCTGAGGTACAGATTTAATGAGATCGGTGGAGCAAGGCTGTCGATTAGCGCATGATAATCGATTTTTATTAAACCTCGTACATGTGTGCTGAGTTATATTTAATCGGTGGAAGAGTGAATTAAAGGTTACCTCGTACTGGTTTGTCATCTACTGCCAAACATAATTTAATTCAATGATTATCATGGATCGGTGCTATAGCTACTATGGATTATTTAATTGGTCGGATAATTTGTGTCTGGTTTAAACAATCACATGGGTCGGTGGTGCTTTTAAAGTGAATTCGTTTTTGGGGGTCAGTGAGATATTAAAGTATTTATTGATCGAATGTTTGCAAGTTGAGGAGTGAATTAAATTCGAAGGTACTTCTACGTTTGGATTTAAAGTACTGCTGCTAAGGTCTTTTGCTGAATGCAAAGTACTGCTCTATTTTTATGAAAGTACTGCTCTCTTGCAATCTGCTGCTACCAAAGAACTGCTCAATATTTTTTTAAGGTACTGTCGTTTGTTTCAAAGTACTCTTTATTGCAAAGTACTGCTGTGATTTTCGGAGACATGTAAGAGTTTTATGGTTCAATATCTATGCATGTTTTACGAGCAATAAGGGGAAGACGCGATGAGTTTGTTAGATTACACACACAGGTTGTTGGTATACACACACAAGATGGTTAGTTAGTTTATGTTCTTAAAAGTTTTTAACAAGCTCGTATTTGTTCGTATTGGAAGAATTGATTACGAAGAAGATTGTTTATCACTTATTTGAAGTTGAAGTGGAGTTTCTTGGATACATGTTCTTATCATATCTCGCAGAATTGATGAATCTAGTTTTCATAAGTCAAGGGGAGGATGGATGAAGACCTAGTTAACTATCACTTAAAGGAGTTACGTTATTGTGCTCAGTGTCTCATTAAAGATGAGGATTTTGTCAAGAGGTTGTGATCTACTTATATTTATGATTTCAGTTTGAAGTCACATGGTTAGTACAAGGTATAAGGCACAAGTTTGGGCTGTTCTACTTCTTCATCAAGTTCGTTATATTTGATTTTCTTCATCAGTGATCATTACAAGGAGCTTACAGATTTGAAGAATCATGAAGATGGTTAACACATTAATTTCAGGGGAAGCATATTATGATGTGTTTAATCATTTGATGTACATGCACCACTCAAGGGGAAGTTTTTATTCATTCTCTATTTGTTGATAACAAAAAGGGGAAGAGATGTTAGAAGAGATTTGGAGTGGTATGGCATGGCTTAAGGGGAAGACAAGATTGTTTCATTCATGGCGAGATTTTATTATCTCAACTTTTCTACTTCGTCTAGGGAAGTTCGTACAAGAAGGTGTTTTTTTGTCATCATCAAATAGGGGAAGATTGTTGGGAATTATATTTATTGATTTGATGATACAAAACAAGAAGAATGAAACATGAAGGGCTTGAAGTGACAAGAAGGGAAACTACAAAAAGATGGGGAAGGACTTGCTTGTTAAAGAAGATTTATTATTTAGTCCTTCGTAGTATCTTGTAAACCCTAATCCTCTAGTATATAAAGAGGACATGGGTCATTAGTTTTAAATTTTTTTAAGTCTTCCATAATGTAGTTAGTAAAGGGGTGTGTGTGTAACCTAGGCGTAGGAGATAAACGCCTAGGGTTAGTGGTTAATGATTTAGTTAGATAACGTGTTCTACTTGATCAAGGTAGAACATGTTAATTGGTTTGTTAGTTAGTAGTTGTAAGTGAATGATAATGAAAAACCTTGTTTCAATAATAATGATGTTTGTTTATTCTGCTGCGTATCATGTTATTAGTCATTGTTATTGTTTAACCCTAGTGCTTAAAACGATCCATGGAGCCTAACAAACTCCACAAGTGGTATCAGAGATCATTACACCATCTACTACTAGATATGCAGAGATGTACAGGGATAGGTCTAAATCTCCTAGAGGGAACATGAGAAGTTGGAATCATGTTAAAACTAGGCAGTTTGGTAGTGATTTTGTGTTCAACAATAAGGCCTGTCATATTTGTGGTAGCTTTGATCACCTTTCCTATACTTGTAACTATCACATGGGAAGAAGGGAAGTATTTGTGAATACAAGGGTGAATGGACATAATTCTAATAAAATAACTCATTCAAACCCCCTAAGCAAGATGGTTCCCAGGTCTGTTTTGCTTACCACTGGCATTAAACCTATTTCCACTGCTAGACCAGCAGTTGCCACTGCCAGTAGTAAAAACAGAGTTTATCCTAAGTCCCCTGTCACTACTTTTGTTAAATCTTATCAAACAGGGAAAAAGACTTATTTTGAAAAGAATGATCACAAGAATCACATGTGGAGACCCAAATTTACTAATCCAGCAGTTTCCACTGCTAGGCCTGCAGTTACCACTGCAAGACCAAATGTTTCCACTGGTGTCTATGTGAATAAGAAAAGGGTAAACATGGGTAATGCTGTTAAGGCCTCAGCTCGTTGGGAATGGAAACCAAAAGGAACAACAACCTCAAACAATCCCAATGGTGTATCAATGACCTTTGATAGATACAACTATATTGATACACGAGGCAGATCCAAGTCATTTGTGGCTTGGGTCCCCAAAAGAAACTAATTTCTTTATGTTGAGTGCAGGGACAGTCAAAGGCTACTAATGATTATGAATGACTTGATTATACTTTCTGAGTTTTACAGTGACTCACTAATATGTTTGCAAGTTGTTTGGTATATGTCTGTTCTGCAAATGTTAAGATATTGCAAGTAGTGTGTTAAAGTCACCAAGAGTTGTAGCCAAGGGAATGTGGTCAAATAAGCTGAGCATGGTTTCTACTGCAAAGATAATAATGCTGAAGGTCTTACAAAATTGATTAATTAAAGAAGATCTTTTCATTCATTCAAAGACACAAGTTACAGCTTACATTCAAAGTTCCAACTGAATTACAAAGACCATTCCTAAACATTTGGCTAATTGAGTACTACTAGCTTCTATCAATTATTACATAATACTTGAGGCTATGACAAGTACAATGAAGAAGCTGAAGATGAAAATGGAAAGAGAAGAGAAGGAAGACTGTGAAGATGCTCAAGTACCAAAGTCAAGAAAATACTCAAGAACTTTGTTCCTTGGCAACATTCCTCAATCATCTACTTCTGCTTCTCCTTTCCCTTACGTATGATCTGAGCCTTCTTGCTCTGTCCAATATGTTCTTGATGCAGAAGACCAGGTTCTGGAGCAGGAAGATCCAACACCAAATTTGGTGATGTTGGGAGAGATGGATCTCTCTTACTTGATCTTGGTTGGGATCTCTTTGGTGTAGAAGGAGGAAGAAAGGTTGGTTCTTCATTTTCTTCTTCTGAAGATTCTTCATCAGAGGTACAGATGAAGGGAGAGACAAGTTCTTTCTCAGCTGGATTAGGAACATGGCTTGATTCACCCTTCCTATGTGCATTCCATTGTCTTTCTTGCACATCCCATCGTTTCTCCATTTCTCTCTCATAGTTAGAATTTTCAAGCCCCCATGGATATGGTGGTACATCTTCTTCTGATGTTGGAGAAGAAGAGTGTTGATCAGAGGTTTCAGGGTTTGATGACATGGTTTTTGAAAGAAAATTAGGGGTTGAAAGATTATTTGGGGTAAATTGGTGACTGAGATGTGGTGTTTGGAGGTGCTTAAATAAGCCAAGGTTAGGTGTTATGCTAATTAATGAAGGTTATTTACTTCCATCTGTTTCGGTTGGTTGGAGAAGTAACTGTTGTTTGACTTTTGAGAAGATATTTTTGTGTATAGTAACTTAGTTAAAAAGTTACTTGGGTTAACTAATATTGGTTAAGTTTGGTTCTTATTTTTTGGACACAGCCAAACCCAGTATTGCTTAAGGAGATTGGAGTTATAAGATGTGTAAACTAAGACACATAACATATGGTTATTGATTCACCATGTCTTATCCACATAAGAATCAACTAGTCCTGAGCAAACGGCTACAGGTAAAGACACATCAAATCCGTTCATGGTTGATAGTTTACCAAAAACTAGGTTCTCAACTCACCATACATCCTTGTGATCAAGAGTTGGCTAGTCCATAGCAAACGGCTCATGGTAAAGACCTATCAAATCCATTGATAGCTGATAGTTTGCTAAAAACTATGTTAAGAGCAGCTAATTTTAAATGTTTTACTTATCACTGCTCTTTGAAAATTCTGTTGATTTTTACCACTGTAGGTTCACAGTTACCACTGACAGTGTAAAATTTTTTCTTCATATGTGTAGATGCAGGACATGATAATATCATTCAGAGCTCTACCATGGCAACACTTCATGTGTCTGATTCTAAGGGATTGGATACAGGTTGTGAAATCCCTAGCCAAATTAAAACATATGGGTGGTTCAGAAGTACTATCTAGTTTAACTAGGTACGAAATTGAATCTTTGTCTAAAGATGCACCTCTCCCAGAAGGTAATACATCTGGAAGTGCTGAAGGCAGTATGTTACAAAAGGAATTGATGGAACTGTGTACCAAATACTCATAACAGGTGGATACAAATGGAATTGATGGAAGTTCTTCTGAATTTTATCTGATTGTGTTGATTTTGGTGGTGATTCTCCCAAACAGGGGAGGAGAAAAATGATGATCAGATTCAGGGGAGGATTGCTCTCAGCATGTCAATGTTGAAATCAAAGTTAAGAGTTTATGCATATAATGAAAAGATTAGAGCTTTGATTCAGAAGATTCAAGATCAATATGCAAGAGCTGATAAAGTGTTGAGAAAAACAAGATAAGTGTTTGGAAGAATTCCCATATCCTCAGGTTTATTTTATACTTGAAGAAACTTGTTGATTTACCTATAAATCATAAGTTTAGGGGAGGATTGTTGGGAATTATACTAACAGTTACCACGGCTAGTGAAGATGTTACAACTGCAAAAGATTGTACTTGCAGTGGAAACTCATTACCACTGCAAGAACAAATATTACCACTGCATTACTTGATAACTGTTAGAGAAACGCACTTAGATAAACATAGAAAAGATCTTGTGTATATCTTATTCTATTAGCATTATACTTATCTTGTAGAAGAGGACTCCTTGCTGTATAAAAGGAGATCCTAGGTTATAGTTAGAATATATCTTTCTAATACGTTTTTCTTAGAGCTTCAAGGTGTAACCCTAGTGATATCATAGATCACTCGTATTATTATCATTAATAATATTGGAGCTATTTGTTTGTTACATACATTGTTCTTACATACATACAACTGTTTCATTCACAATCAATCTTCTAAGTATCATTAAGTAGATTCCGCATACTTAGTGGTATCACTCAAAGTATCAATATTAACACAAGTTCAAGGTGTTCACGATCCAACACAATGGAATTAGGTGGAGTGAAAGACTAGCTTATGCACTCAATGCTAAGTGATCATGGAAAGTGATTTGGTTGAAAGAGTTCAAAGAGTTCGAAGGATCCTTTAAAAGGGTTCCTTGGGTTAGTTATGTTTGAATTTGAAATTTTGGCGGGAAATGACTTCCTAATTGTTGTAGTGAGTGAGAGTAATCCTAATATGTTTATTGGAAGTAAGGGAAGATGTTTCTTACTAAAGATAATGATTTGGCACTTTACAAATTTTGAAATTTAGAAAAATGACAAAAAAATTCTGCAGGTGACTAGCGGAACCCTGTTTTGTGTTCTGTCTGGTCCGTTGGCCCAAAACTGGGTTACCCAGAATTTACACTGGCGGAACCCATTTGAGGGTGCCGCCAGATCCGCTAGGCCTGAAAAACAAGGCAGTCCACTATTTTGACCCGCGAGACGATTTTCAAATTTTTTGAAAACTCTTAAAAATGAAAATTTATTATATGTCTGATTAGGAAATGCAAAAATTGGACATGTAGACATTCATATCATAGGACTTTGACTGGGGGCTAGCGATTTTCACTAAACTTAGTGAAATTTTCCATAAGCATAAAAAATTGACAATGTAACACCCCCAAAAGTCGTTATTAACAGCGGAAGACTTTCGGGGTATTACTTAGAGGATCTTTGTCACAATCATAGTAGATATCACAAAGTGAAGTATTAAAGATTTATTTTATTTCAAAATACCAAATATCAGGAATACAAAACATTATTAAGTTAAGAACGTGTTTTATTCTGAAGGAAAATAAGTAGTTTATTATAGTCCTTGTCATGCTTTTGCCCACTCCGTGCCATCCAGATCCATCTTGTTTAGTTACCTGAGATAAACATGCTAAAGTCAACATAAAGTTGAGTGATATTCATAGGTTTGAGTTTAAGAGTTAAATCACAAGTTAAGAATGTATTGTAATCACATACAATCAATATGTTAAGAAAATCAATGTTCCTGTTATTGCCTTAAGCTCATGATACTCAACGATTAACAGCCAATCATAAATATGAATTATGATGGTAAGTAATAGGCCCTCAAAGATAGGTATTTGTCAATAACCTATTTATAAGAACAATAAAGTGCGCCTGGTGTTTTCTCCAACAACCAAACGAGGATTGTTAATCACTAATAGTACTATCCACAATTATTTACGTTCACCCTTCAGGTGATTAAGGTTCATGATAGAGGGACTTCTGACAATAGTAACTTAAGCAAATAACATTGGCCCGACGGTATTTCAATACCCGGTATAAAAGACTTGTGATCGAGTTTTAAGCATGTATCTCCCCACGGGAAAAATAGTTAAAGAGTGGGCTATGAAATCACCTTAGTAGTACAGTGGTATCGTAGTCTCAACAAAGCAAGGAAACGGCTTCACACAACACAACCTAAAAGATAATGCAAGTTTCAGTTGATAGTCTAAATCTGGTTCTATCACGATTACTTGTTATTTAGTTACGAGTAAATCTCGTGTTTGTTTAAGTGTTTAAAAACAACGTTATATATAATTATATCTCGTAAGTAAAAATATCGATGATTGATATAAAGTTAGTTTTTATAACAGAAATAACCGTATCGTTTTACAAGAAATAAATAACGTATTGTTATATCGTTTAAATTTGTTTATCGTTATATAAGTTTTATTCGTATTATATAATAAGTTACGTTTTATTATTTATCGTTTTAATATATAATCAAATATATATAATAAATATAGAATTATTTATCAAAAGTAAATATTTCAATTCGATCCTTAATGTTTTATCAATCTTACACTTTTTACCCTTAACGGAAAAATATTTACGCCGTTAGTCCAAAAGTTATATATATTTACATTTTTAGTCCAAATATCAAATATATACATTTATTATCATTAAGTTTCAATATTTACAGTTTATACCCCTTATAAAACAGTTTTTATACTTTTCACTAAAGTTTACCAATTTGTCAATTTTAGTCCCTAACCTTTCGAACATTTGCAAAAATAGTCCCAACTTTACCAAATTCAAAACTTAGTATTTTTATTATTTCATTAAGCTCAAAGTATTTAGAAAAGCTTATTTTCACAGCTTATTAGCTTTTTATTAGCTTATTTCTTTTCTTGGGCTTATCGATCCAATATTAAGGGCCCGTTAATGTTTTATGATCCAAAGGGTTTGGGGGAACACTAGGTTCATAGAAATCCATCATTTTAAGTTACAAAAACGTTTCAAAACAGCTTGTACCCTCAGCTTATCGTAATAAGCTGAAAAGTGCTTTTTGGGCTTTTAAGCCCACGTAAGGTTTTAAAGTTTCTGAAAATAGTTTCAATGTCGGTTTACTTTGGGTCTTGTTAGGTGATCAAACGATGTTTCTAACTTCAAACGTTTATCAATCCTATTTCTCTACTAGTAGAACTATTAGTATACGTAAAAATATATGTAGGTTATGTGTCGAAATAATTATATACAAGGTCAAAGTAAATGATAGTTTCGAATTTGAAAATGGTTAAAGACTTAGAAAAATATTCTAAGTGTTTTGAGATTTCGAATAGGTCAAGTGAACTTTCTAAACGTGGCCATAACTTGGTTTATATGTTGATATTATGGTCGAATCCTTGTTGTATCTAATTGTTGGTATGGTATACATATTGTACGTGCAAAAATAACTATACTTTACTAATCTCGTTTACTAAATAATTAGCCAAAGTAAACGTGATAAATTTGTTTTGTAATATTTCAAAGTGATCCAAAATAATCTAAGTGTTTGCAAAATACGATTCAAGTGCCCAAACAACCGATTTAATGTGTTGATTAAGTTAAGTAAACGTTATTTTTAGATTCAAATCTTTGTGGCTCTCGTTTGTTAGCGTATTAATCATCTCAAATGTTAAATAAAACGTATATGTCGCGTTCAATATTAACGAAATATTAGTGTCATGTGTTTGTGCAAAACTGAAAATAACAAAAGTTATTATATGGAAAAAGGAGTGAAAAGGGTCTTACCTCACCTAGAAAAGGTGGTGTAAAACGAGTGTATGGTTCGTGTGATGGTTCAACAGCTCCGTGGTTCACTTCACGTTGTTCCAATGGTCCAAGAGGTACTTTGTTTGACGTCCTAGGTTCTCTTGACTTGTGGTTCACTTGAGCGATCCGAGCGTCCTCCAAACTATTCCCTTCGCTGTCTTTGATGAGTTTTTGGTACGTATATGTTTAGTTATTGTTTTGAGTTTGCAAGTAATTGTTATATAAGGTGTTTAATGTACGTAGAGGTATGCTAGATCACATGATCGATCGTGTAGTATGAAAGGCGAATAGTAGCACCTCATCCCTTGTCCAATGACGTGCGTACAAACCAAGTATCCTTGTGATACATTCCTGACACCATTTCTGTTCATTTACTCGCTATAGGGGAGAAGGGGAGGCATGGGAGAAAGTTTATGACACGTTTTGGCTTATCCTTCGAATGGTTCGTTTAGTGTTTGCTTTGGTCATTTCTAGTATAGTGAACGAGGATGAATGAGTGAAATTTTGGTATCGTGTGTATCTTGGACATTAGGTGAATCAAGATGCGTGATAAAATGGGTGTGTCGTGTGTAGGAATAGCAAAATAATAGGGTGCGTTTGAGGGTGTCGAGGTGTGTTTGCAAAAGAAAAAAAAATTAACTAAAAGGGTGCGTTTGGGCTTTGAGCCCTTTGGGCTTGTGTTTGGTTTCGGCCCAGCAGAAGGAGGAAAAAAAAGAAATTAGTACAAGGGTCCGTTTGGTGTTAATGCTAGGAAGTGGGGCCCACCTGGAAATTTTAGGGAGTCGGGATAAGTTCAAGTAACGATAGTGAGCAATCTCGGGAATTTTCGTAGGTTCCGGAATATATAATTATTGTACGGTATAGATAACGAAACGTATAAAATATAAATATTTTTAATATATATACATTCGCGATAATTTAGACTATCTAGGTTTGTGTGCAAGCAACGTTCCTAAGCAAAAGATAATTCATAATTTACTGTTGTGAATTATATATCAAGTCTAAAAAAAAATTTTGTCATACGTAAAAGTGGATAACAGCTTGTAGATATTTACTAACCGTTGGGAAAATTACGAGAGGCTACAGTACATACATCTTACAGTGAATTCCGTCCCGGAATTCGAGTTTAGGAGGGTTGCCAAGGGTGTCTATTAGAAGAGGTGCGGGTACTTGGTGTGAAACTGGTCCTCGCGTTCCCAAGTATACTCTGGTCCTCGTTTAGAGTCCCATCGAACTTTTATGATAGGGATACGGTTTTGTTTTAGTTGTTTGACTTCTCTATCCATGATTTCTACTGGTTCCTCGGTAAAAACGAGTTTGTCATCAAGTTGTAATTCTTTCAATGGAATGACCAAAGATTCATCGGATAAACACTTCTTGAGATTTGACACATGGAAAGTGTTGTGAATTCTACTAAGTTCCTCGGGTAGTTCAAGTTTATATGCCATGGGTCCAATTCTTTCTAAGATTTTGAATGGACCGATGTATCTTGGGTTTAACTTTCCTCTCTTTCCGAATCGTATCATTCCTCTCCATGGTGATACTTTTAACATAACTTTATCTCCAATCCGAAATTCCATGGGTTTTCTTTTTAGGTCGGCGTAACTTTTCTGTCGGTCTCTAGCGGTTTGTAAACGTTGTTTGATTTTTATGATTTTCTCGGTTGTCTCATGAACTAGATCCGGTCCTGTGAGTTGTATTTCTCCGACTTCTGCCCAGCAAACGGGTGATCTACACTTTCTACCGTAAAGTGCTTCGAATGGTGCTGCCTTGATACTGGTATGATAACTGTTGTTGTATGAGAATTCTGCCAACGGTAAGTGTTTGTCCCAACCTTTTCCGAAGTCTATAACACAAGCGCGTAGCATATCTTCTAAGGTTTGTATAGTTCTCTCACTTTGACCATCGGTTTGTGGGTGATAGGCTGTACTCATATCCAGCTTTGTTCCTAAAGCTTTTTGTAATGATTTCCAAAAATGAGACGTGAAACGACTGTCACGATCTGATATAATGGAAATTGGCACTCCATGTCGTGACACAATTTCTTTCAGATATATCTGAGCAAGCGTGTTTATTTCATCAGTTTCTTTGATTGGTAGGAAATGAGCTGACTTGGTGAGACGATCAACGATAACCCATATCGTATCATAGCCAGTAGAGGTCTTGGGAAGTTTGGTGATGAAGTCCATGGTAATACGTTCCCATTTCCATATGGGGAGTTCGGGTTGGGTGAGTAATCCGGAGGGTTTCTGGTATTCTGCTTTTACTCTTGAACATGTTAGACATTTACTGACGTACTCAGCGATGTCGGCTTTCATATTCGGCCACCAATATAGTTTCTTAAGATCTTGGTACATCTTGTCGGAACCTGGGTGAATGGAGTATTTTGATTTGTGAGACTCATGCATGATAAGGTCACGAATACCTCCGAAGAGAGGAATCCAGCTTCTTTCCTTGAAACAAAGCATTCCATCTGATCTTTTCACAAATCCGTTTTCGTTTTCCGGCATACCAAAAATCTTTTCAATTGGTCGATTTTCTTTCTTGAGAGCTTCGCTCTGGGCGATAATGATTTGTGTTGGGAGGGGTGAACAAATAGTCATGCCTAACGATCTAACCCTGAGAGGTTTTTGTCTTTCTTTCCGGCTTAGTGCATCTGCTACTACATTAGCCTTTCCTGGGTGATAACGGATTTCACAATCATAATCACTAAGCAATTCTAACCAACGGCGTTGTCTCATGTTTAAATCCTTTTGATCTAGGATGTGTTGGAGACTTTTGTGATCTGTAAACACGATACACTTAGTACCGTATAGATAGTGTCTCCATAACTTGAGAGCGAATACTATTGCTCCTAGTTCTAGATCATGGGTTGTGTAATTTTCCTCATGTTTCTTCAGTTGACGTGAGGCATAAGCTATTACCTTATCTCGTTGTATCAAAACTGCACCTAAACCATGGTACGAAGCGTCACAATATAGCACGAAATCTTTGCTTCCTTCTGGCAATGCTAGTATCGGAGCTTCACAAAGCTTTTGTTTTAACAGTTGGAAGGCTGATTCTGCTTCTTGTCCCCAAACGTACTTTTCGTTCTTTTGGGTCAACTTGGTCAATGGTTTTGAGATTTTAGAGAAACCTTCAATAAATCTCCGGTAGTAACCTGCAAGACCTAAAAATTGACGTACTTCTGTGGGAGTTGTAGGTGATGACCATTCTTTAACTGCCTCTATTTTTGCAGGATCCACGTGTATTCCTTGACTATTGATTA
This sequence comes from Artemisia argyi, assembly GCA_030686995.1. Taxonomy (NCBI): domain Eukaryota; kingdom Viridiplantae; phylum Streptophyta; class Magnoliopsida; order Asterales; family Asteraceae; genus Artemisia; species Artemisia argyi. The sequence goes on from CM060680.1 coordinate 98,672,751, forward strand.
CATGTCCCAAAAATTGTACCGTGGGAATCCAAAAGTCACATTTTGAGAATTTCGCGTACAACTTTTCCTTCCTAAGTAACTCTAGGATTGTTCTCAAATGATTGGCGTGTTCCTCTTTGTTACGAGAGTAGATCAGAATGTCGTCAATGAATACTATCACGAATTTGTCCAAATATGGCTTGCATACTCGGTTCATTAGGTCCATAAACACAGCGGGTGCGTTTGTTAGACCAAATGGCATTACCTGAAATTCATAGTGTCCATAACGGGTTCTGAAGGCTGTCTTGGGAATATCTTCTTCCCGAACTCTCAATTGATGGTATCCTGACCTTAGATCAATCTTCGAGTATACACTCGATCCTTGTAATTGATCAAACAAATCGTCTATTCTAGGTAAAGGATATCGGTTCTTTATAGTGAGTTTGTTTAATTCTCGGTAATCTATGCACATCCGAAATGATCCGTCTTTCTTTTTAACAAACAACACTGGGGCTCCCCAGGGTGATGAACTTGGTCTAATGAAACCTTTATCGGATAATTCCTTTAGTTGTTCCGATAGTTCCTCCATTTCGGAAGGTGCCAACCTGTAAGGTGCTTTCGCTACTGGTGCCGCTCCAGGCACTAGTTCAATTTGGAACTCTACTTGGCGAGTCGGTGGAAGACCGGGTAGATCTTCAGGAAATACTTCGGGGAATTCCTTAACAATAGGTACATCTTTAAGTTGTTTCTTGGTTAACTTACTTTCCGTCACCTGAACCATGAATACATGACATCCTTCGTTCATGTATTTTATCATTCTGAGGCATGAGATGATTCCGTATCGGTTTTTATTCTTGTCGCCATGGATAACGAGGGTTTCATTCTTAAAAGGAATGTGTATGGCTTTCTCGTCACAATGAATCTTAGCATGATGTTTGGATAACCAATCCATTCCGATGATAGCATCAAAACTACCGAGTTGGACAGGCATTAGGTCAATAGGAAAAGATTCTCCTACGAGGGTTATGGTACAATTCTTTAAAACAGAGTTGGTGCTAATTAAGTTCCCATTGGCCATTTCTATCTCGTATGTGGTGTTTAGCTTAGAAGGGTTAGAGTTAATGAAAGGGGCAAACGTGTCCGACACGAAGCTCTTATCTGCTCCAGAATCAAATAATACTCTAGCATTATGATGATTTAATAAGAACGTACCCGTGACAACGTCGGGGTGTTGTGGTTCATTTTCATTTCCCATCACGTATGCTCTTGCTCGTGCAGTGTTCTGACCATTTCCTTTTGGACAGCGGTTCTTGAAGTGTCCGGTTTCTCCGCATGAGTAACACGTTGGTGCTATTGGTTGTAGGTTGCTGCCGGTAGCAGGGGTCCTACAATCTTTTGTGGCATGACCTATCCTTTGGCATTTATGGCATTTTACTGTACAAGCACCATTGTGATGGAGCTTGCATCGGTTGCACTGTGGCTTAATACCTTGGTATCCATTACCATTGGTTGCCGTAAATACCTTAGGAGGTTCTTGTCGTTGGTTCTGTTGTTGACGATGTGGGTTCTTGTTCTGGTGTTGTTGTTGGTTGATCCTGTTGTAGTTGTTGTTGTTGTTGTGGTGATGGTTGTTGTTGCGATGGCCGTTGTGGTAGTGATTGTGGTTTTGGTGGTGGGTGGTTCTCCTGTCATCGAGCTTTCTTTTGAGTTCGTTGCACTTGATTTCGCGGTCTAGGAGTTTTTGGGCTAACTCCATTGCGACTTCTAGTGATGGTGGGTTGGATGCTGTGACGTTTCCTTCAATATTCCGGGGAAGACCTTCAATATACTTCTCCAGAGTTTTCTCTAAATCTGGTACGATAGAAGGACATAATGCCATCAGCTCGTGGAATCTCCTGTTGTAAGCCCTAAGATCGATTCCTTTGACTGCAAGGACATGGAATTCGTCTTCCAGTTTTCTTATTTCGGATCGAGGGCAGTACTTCTTTAGGATCTTAGCTTTGAATTCCGTCCAGGAGAGTCGGTATGCTGCTTCTGTACCTAAAGTTTGTGTTGTAGCGGTCCACCATGACAAGGCGTCATCCATTAAGGTTCCTGTGGCAAATGTGACCCTGTTGTTTTCTGAGCATCCACTCCTTTGGAATACCGTTTCGCATCTCTCGAACCAATGGGCGAGTTTAGTTATCCCTTCAGTACCCATGAAGTAAGTCGGCTGACAAGCCATAAAGTCTTTATAGGTACATTGGCGAGGTGCGGGAACAACATTTCTTGCCGGTTGTGCGTTAGCATTTGCTTGTTCGGCTAAGGCTGCATTGATTCCATTGGTGATTGCTTGTTGGATTTCTTCCGGGGTCATGGTTGCTGCTGAGGTAGTGGTCACGGTTCTCTTAGGTGCCATATTCCTAAAAATGAGAATATATTTTCAGAATTTTCATAATAACCATCTTGTGTTAGACTATTTAGTAACATCAATAGGTTCAAAGTTATAATAGTGTCACATATATCACGATGCAATATACGATATCATAACACTTATGAAAATAAAGCAAACATAACATCATTGATTAGATTGTCGTTTTGAGTTTACATCACTTATTCATTCTTGTTGACATATCTCTAGGACATTCAAATACAAGTTATTACTGTGATGTGGGTGAGGCTACGTCGACAATCTATGGCATTCTAGGGTTTTCCTTGGTTATCATCAAGACGACGTTCTAGTTCCTGAATTTTGGCGGCCATGGTTTCTATGATTTGGTCTCGGTCTCTCTCCCTAGCTTGTGTTTCTTGTTGTGCACGTCGCAGAGACATGACTTGGGCTCTTGTGGTGTCGAGGGCTTGATCGATGTCACACATGATGTCCTTGTTTATGGTGTTAGCGGAGCAAAGTAATCCGATGAATTCCATAGCTTCACCGAATTGGGTACTTAGTTGTTCGATCATGGTTCCCATCTCTAGGTGTCCCATCACAAGTTGTTCTATCTCAGCTGACATGACTTCTATTAGTTCATTAGGGATGTTGTTCACCAAGGTGGCTATGGCGTCTAACCTGTCTTCATGTCTTACTAACCTAGCTGCCAAGAGTGGTATGGTATGGTGAATGGGTTCTCCAGTGACTGGAAGGACCTTGGATGCAGCAAATGATGATCTTTCACCAAGTTCTCTGTTGGTGGGAGTACCTTCTTGAGATCTCCAATACTTAAGGATTGGTAGTAGAAATGACCATTTGCGAGCATTGACCCGCTTACGAGCCTTATGGTTGGTTCTTGCATAATAGTAAGGATCTGAGGAGGTAGGACGAATCTGGTAATTCCTTGGTTGATAAGTCAGAGGAGCACTGGAAGTTTTCACAGGTGGTGAACTGTTGATTGTCACTGGTACAGTAGTAGTCTGCTGATAAAATATACTAGGTAGTATCACTGGTTCTGCAGTTGGAGCAATTTCCTTTTTCCATTTAGTATCATTCCAGATGTCTTTTTCTTCAGCATATGAAAGAGCTTTTCCAGCTGTGGCTGGTTCATAAGGCTGGAATGGAGAAGTTTGCTTACTGCGTCTGATTGGACCAGATGATGCTTGAGGTGAAGTAGAGGATTGCTGACTTTCCTTATTCTTATCTGTTGTAGGTGACACAGTCATTGGAGCAAGAGTTGGTACAATAGGTGTAGAGCTCTCAGTTTCCGAATCCGATAACAAAACAATGAAGTTGGGTTTGGAAGACATGGTACTGTAATAATCCCGATTAGTAAACATAGTTATTAGCAAAATCATAGCATGTAAGCATATATCAAGTTATATAAGTAAGAAATAATGAGAAGTAACTTTTCTACCAGATGTTGGAATGTAGGCACGGAGGGCATGAAGTGGTATTTTGTAAAAATGGTCCAGTTAAAGTGTAGTTATAGTCCAATGTTTAAAAACATCTGGTTCTCTATAACCGTGGCTCTGATACCAATCTGTAACACCCCCAAAAGTCGTTATTAACAGCGGAAGACTTAACATGTCAGCGGAAGACTTTCGGGGTATTACTTCGAGGATCTTTGTCACAATCATAGTAGATATCACAAAGTGAAGTATTAAAGATTTATTTTATTTCAAAATACCAAATATCAGGAATACAAAACATTATTAAGTTAAGAACGTGTTTTATTCTGAAGGAAAATAAGTAGTTTATTATAGTCCTTGTCATGCTTTTGCCCACTCCGTGCCATCCAGATCCATCTTGTTTAGTTACCTGAGATAAACATGCTAAAGTCAACATAAAGTTGAGTGATATTCATAGGTTTGAGTTTAAGAGTTAAATCACAAGTTAAGAATGTATTGTAATCACATACAATCAATATGTTAAGAAAATCAATGTTCCTGTTATTGCCTTAAGCTCATGATACTCAACGATTAACAGCCAATCATAAATATGAATTATGATGGTAAGTAATAGGCCCTCAAAGATAGGTATTTGTCAATAACCTATTTATAAGAACAATAAAGTGCGCCTGGTGTTTTCTCCAACAACCAAACGAGGATTGTTAATCACTAATAGTACTATCCACAATTATTTGCGTTCACCCTTCAGGTGATTAAGGTTCATGATAGAGGGACTTCTGACAATAGTAACTTAAGCAAATAACATTGGCCTGACGGTATTTCAATACCCGGTATAAAAGACTTGTGATCGAGTTTTAAGCATGTATCTCCCCACGGGAAAAATAGTTAAAGAGTGGGCTATGAAATCACCTTAGTAGTACAGTGGTATCGTAGTCTCAACAAAGCAAGGAAACGGCTTCACACAACACAACCTAAAAGATAATGCAAGTTTCAGTTGATAGTCTAAATCTGGTTCTATCGCGATTACTTGTTATTTAGTTACGAGTAAATCTCGTGTTTGTTTAAGTGTTTAAAAACAACGTTATATATAATTATATCTCATAAGTAAAAATATCGATGATTGATATAAAGTTAGTTTTTATAACAGAAATAACCGTATCGTTTTACAAGAAATAAATAACGTATTGTTATATCGTTTAAATTTGTTTATCGTTATATAAGTTTTATTCGTATTATATAATAAGTTACGTTTTATTATTTATCGTTTTAATATATAATCAAATATATATAATAAATATAGAATTATTTATCAAAAGTAAATATTTCAATTCGATCCTTAATGTTTTATCAATCTTACACTTTTTACCCTTAACGGAAAAATATTTACGCCGTTAGTCCAAAAGTTATATATATTTACATTTTTAGTCCAAATATCAAATATATACATTTATTATCCTTAAGTTTCAATATTTACAGTTTATACCCCCTTATAAAACAGTTTTTATACTTTTCACTAAAGTTTACCAATTTGTCAATTTTAGTCCCTAACATTTCGAACATTTGCAAAAATAGTCCCAACTTTACCAAATTCAAAACTTAGTATTTTTATTATTTCATTAAGCTCAAAGTATTTAGAAAAGCTTATTTTCACAGCTTATTAGCTTTTTATTAGCTTATTTCTTTTCTTGGGCTTATCGATCCAATATTAAGGGCCCGTTAAGGTTTTATGATCCAAAGGGTTTGGGGGAACACTAGGTTCATAGAAATCCATCATTTTAAGTTACAAAAACGTTTCAAAACAGCTTGTACCCTCAGCTTATCGTAATAAGCTGAAAAGAGCTTTTTGGGCTTTTAAGCCCACGTAAGGTTTTAAAGTTTCTGAAAATAGTTTCAATGTCGGTTTACTTTGGGTCTTGTTAGGTGATCAAACGATGTTTCTAACTTCAAACGTTTATCAATCCTATTTCTCTACTAGTAGAACTATTAGTATACGTAAAAATATATGTAGGTTATGTGTCGAAATAATTATATACAAGGTCAAAGTAAATGATAGTTTCGAATTTGAAAATGGTTAAAGACTTAGAAAAATATTCTAAGTGTTTTGAGATTTCGAATAGGTCAAGTGAACTTTCTAAACGTGGCCATAACTTGGTTTATATGTTGATATTATGGTCGAATCCTTGTTGTATCTAATTGTTGGTATGGTATACATATTGTACGTGCAAAAATAACTATACTTTACTAATCTCGTTTACTAAATAATTAGCCAAAGTAAACATGATAAATTTGTTTTGTAATATTTCAAAGTGATCCAAAATAATCTAAGTGTTTGCAAAATACGATTCAAGTGCCCAAACAACCGATTTAATGTGTTGATTAAGTTAAGTAAACGTTATTTTTAGATTCAAATCTTTGTGGCTCTCGTTTGTTAGCGTATTAATCATCTCAAATGTTAAATAAAACGTATATGTCGCGTTCAATATTAACGAAATATTAGTGTCATGTGTTTGTGCAAAACTGAAAATAACAAAAGTTATTATATGGAAAAAGGAGTGAAAAGGGTCTTACCTCACGTAGAAAAGGTGGTGTAAAACGAGTGTATGGTTCGTGTGATGGTTCAACAGCTCCGTGGTTCACTTCACGTTGTTCCAATGGTTCAAGAGGTACTTTGTTTGACGTCCTAGGTTCTCTTGACTTGTGGTTCACTTGAGCGATCCGAGCGTCCTCCAAACTATTCCCTTCGTTGTCTTTGATGAGTTTTTGGTACGTATATGTTTAGTTATTGTTTTGAGTTTGCAAGTGATTGTTATATAAGGTGTTTAATGTACGTAGAGGTATGCTAGATCACATGATCGATCGTGTAGTATGAAAGGCGAATAGTAGCACCTCATCCCTTGTCCAATGACGTGCGTACAAACCAAGTATCCTTGTGATACATTCCTGACACCATTTCTGTTCATTTACTCGCTATAGGGGAGAAGGGGAGGCATGGGAGAAAGTTTATGACACGTTTTGGCTTATCCTTCGAATGGTTCGTTTAGTGTTTGCTTTGGTCATTTCTAGTATAGTGAACGAGGATGAATGAGTGAAATTTTGGTATCGTGTGTATCTTGGACATTAGGTGAATCAAGATGCGTGATAAAATGGGTGTGTCGTGTGTAGGAATAGCAAAATAATAGGGTGCGTTTGAGGGTGTCGAGGTGTGTTTGCAAAAGAAAAAAAAATTAACTAAAAGGGTGCGTTTGGGCTTTGAGCCCTTTGGGCTTGTGTTTGGTTTCGGCCCAGCAGAAGGAGGAAAAAAAAGAAATTAGTACAAGGGTCCGTTTGGTGTTAATGCTAGGAAGTGGGGCCCACCTGGAAATTTTAGGGAGTCGGGATAAGTTCAAGTAACGATAGTGAGCAATCTCGGGAATTTTCGTAGGTTCCGGAATATATAATTATTGTACGGTATAGATAACGAAACGTATAAAATATAAATATTTTTAATATATATACATTCGCGATAATTTAGACTATCTAGGTTTGTGTGCAAGCAACGTTCCTAAGCAAAAGATAATTCATAATTTACTGTTGTGAATTATATATCAAGTCTAAAAAAAAATTTTGTCATACGTAAAAGTGGATAACAGCTTGTAGATATTTACTAACCGTTGGGAAAATTACGAGAGGCTACAGACAAACACCTCAAATATTGTCAATATGCATAAAGGCTCATACAAAACATAATCCGACAAAAGTAATAAAGCATAGAAGTGAAAAACAATACAAATCACATAGTTTAACACATACAAATTTCTAAACCCTTCATAAGCCAAACACTCCTTAATCACACATCTCACAACTGGTCTATCTTCGTTTTGAGCTTTCTTAGGTACCTTCCAAAGCACTTGAAAATTCCTTTGGTTTGCTTGAATTCTTCGGATGCATTGTTAATGACGGGGAGTTCTTGAAGGTAGTCTAAAGGGGGTAGCTTAGAGTTAGGAAGTTTATCGTCATCGCTCATATCAGATGATGATGCTGATGGTGAAGGTGAGCGAGTACGCTTGCCCTTAGCTTTGAAGACTCTTTAATCACTTAGAGGGACGAAAATTTGAGGAACGAGAGAATAGTCAAGACACATTCCCTTATCATTAGGAGGAATGGGTGAGATTGCTCTAAAGAGGCGGGTGAGAAGCATTCCATACGGAAGAGCGGTTGTTCCAACCAAGGGTATGTCGGCCATTCTTTTGGCTAGGTAATAAGTGATGAGGCGAAAAATGAACCATTTTTAGGGGGTCATTTAAGCCAGAAATTGAAATTATTTGATCAAATATTGCCCTAAATCGTTCCTTTTGTGATTTTAGGTACTTTGGGAGTGAATTTTGGAAAAGGAAGCATTTTGGACGTTTTTGGAGCATAAAAGTAAAGAAAACGGCAAAAACTTAATTTTCCATGCTGGGAACAGTACCTGACGGCGTCAAGAAGGAAAATGTGACGGCGTCAAGAGCAAAATCCATGACGACCCAGAGAAAACCTGAAGGCGTCAGATGAAGGGTGTCAAGAGTTATTTTGGTGACAGCCTGAAGATGGATTACACATGACGGCGTCAGACCCAGATCTAGGCAGTCCGAGAACTTTATTGGCGGCGAGATGACGGCGTCAGAAATTTACTCTTGACGCCGTCACCTCACAAAATCTATATATACTTTTCTATTTTTCATTCATTAAAAGAAAAACTTGTGTGGAGAATACTAGGGTCGAACCTAATAAACCCTAGGTCGTTTGTAACAGTATTTTCAAGGGTTTTCACCCCTTGAAACCTTTCATGTTCAATTAAGATAAGTCCTCTTTCAATTCATTCAATATGTCTATGTGTTGTTTGAATATATCTTATGTTTGTCTTGATTTTAACATGCTAGGCTAGATCTTTTGTGTGTTTTCTTAGATGTAATGAAACCTAGATGTTGATTATAGGTTGATTGGTTGTTTATAGTTGTAATGGATGAATGATTTCAATGTTAGGCTTAAGAAAACTGGCAGATCTCCATTGTGTAACTTGCTTGAACGTCTTAAGAAACATGAACCGATGTGTACTAGGTTTTTATGATTGTATTTAATACATGAGCGAATTCTAGTGATCCCATGTTAGGAGCTTCTTAGCCGGCTCGACTTAGGAGTGAAGTAGGAGCTTATAGGATTGGGGAAGTAAGTACGCCACCCCATGAATGGTATTAAGGAATACAATCCGTCATCCACGCAACTGTAACAAGTAATTAACCTATAAAAGATATCTAGGGAGTAGTGAAATCTAAGTAAACACAATTCTCTCATATATTGCTCCCACCATTAGTATAATTTAGTTTATTTTCATTTTTGTTAATTTATTTTTATTGCATCTTAGTTATTGGGTTAGTTGACTAGCAACTAATTCCACCCACTCCTCTAAAAACCGAGATTTTACTTGCTTTTATAAAAATATAAATATACAAAAAGAATCATCCCTCACCTCTAGACCTAGTTCTTTGGTTTTCTAATCCTAGAGGCACTATTCCTAAGTTGAACAATCAATCCCCCGGTACTTATCACTATACTATACTACAACGATCAGGTACACTGCCTGGTGGGGGTTGTAAGCTTCTCGAGATCCCTCTAGAGGTAAAGCCTGGTGCAATTCCCATGCATCAAGTTTTTGGCGCCACAGCCTGGGGAATAATTATCGTCTAGGTTAGGATTTTTTTTATTAGGTCTACTTGCTAGATTCCTTTCTAGTAAGATTTTATTTTTATTTTTAGGTTCTCTTTAGTCTATCTTTTTCTTCGTGCCTCTGTTAGTAAAATATATTCATTGACTATTCCGTGGACCATTATGGAAAACGCGAATCCACCCCTTTCCCCTAGAGAAGTAGCTTTATTACGTGAACAAATTGAGAGTGAGATTAGGGAACTTAGGGAGCTTAATAGGTTGATTAAGGTTGAGCTCGACCATGCATTTAGTGACCTAGCGACTGCCTTGTATTCAAATAAGGACCTAGGGGCTAAAGATTTTGAGGATGTTGTTGAGGAACTTGAAGAAGGGGAGATTGATCCAAAGCTAGATGATTATTTTAATCTATACCCCACTAGGGAGGAGATTGCATACTATAATAATCTTATTGATAACCCTCGACCTCCTTTTACTAGAATCGAACCTAAGATAAAGAGAGGCGATCCTAAGAATGCTAAGATACCATGTATGATTGGGTATAGACATATTGATAATGCTTACATTGATTTTAAATCCCCAATCAACATTATGTCCTCAAGTGTCTATAATGATATAGTGAAAACAAGACTTGGACCTAAAAGAGATCCCAAATACCCCGGTGGAGTTTGTAACTTTGTCGGGAGAATTAAAGGTCTACATGTCTTTGTTGGGAATTTTACTTATATCACAGACTTTATGGTTGTTGAAGATCTTGCCAATGTTATTGATTGTCGCCTATCCAATGTTGTGTTTGGTAAACCGTTTGTTGAAGAGTCCAAGTTAGAATATGATGAGATAGAAGGGACAATCCGATTTGCGAGTAAGACCGATAGGATCACTTATAGGATGCCTAATAGAATGAAAGAATTTCGTTTTGTGCCCCAATTTGACATGGATAACATTGGTGCTTTTGAGGACATCAATGAAGAGGATAAGAAAAAGGGCATGGATTATGTATGGGAAAAGAAGAGTCTTTTCTACAAAGATTGCTTGACTCTAGGACCAAAGTATAAAGTCGATAAGGAATTTGCCCATAGGATTATAGGAGCGATTGAGAAAAAGGTGATTGGTTTCTATAAAGAACATTTACAATCAGAGAGTGAAACCAACAATGAGGTCGCATAGTAACCCATGACCTTGAGTCTAGCTACAAGACTTGTAAATAAAGAAAAGCGCTTCTTGGGAGGCAACCCATGTTTTGTGTGATTTTTATTTTGTTTGATTGTTATTTACTTCCGTATGCATGCTTTATTTTTATTGTTGGTAGATCATGTTTCAAACTAAAATAATGAAAATACTTCACTTTGTTGTTTGGCTTAGTGTTAACTTCATCCGAAGGTATTTCGCAAAAGATAAGTGTAAGGGGAAACCCCAAATATGTTTTTAAGAAACAAACTCGATCATGATTCTCCACAATATTAAGTGAACATGTATATTCGTATTTGTTAGAGTCAAATGCTTGTATCGAGTCATAATGATGTTTTGCAGGCTTTTCCAGGAAGTAGGACGAAGTTTTTCCTGAAATTTTTCGAAAACTTAACATAAGAATTTCTGCAGGTAACTTCTGATGGCGTCAGGAAGAAATTCCTGACGGCGTCACGTGTAAAATTCTGGAAATTTTACCAGTTTTGTTTTTCTAACGGAGTCTTAAAGTTTTTGTTGAATCTTTAGTTTTATAATCTCCAGGAAATCTACAAACATCATTCCACAAGCATTATATCTTATTTTGTTTTCTAGGATTTGTTAGCATATATAAATTGCCGCCGATTTTACGCGAGGTTGCCTTGTCTGTTTTCTCAGGTTTAACAGGTTATGTATGACAAGAAGATGATTTATATTCTGGAAGGGAAGCTTTGATTGTCCATTTTCTTGGAGGAAGATCTAACCTGGTTACCTTATTATCCATATCGAGTGAATCAGGGGAGTATTTGATTTCATTCGTTTTACTTATTTCATTTTTACATTCTTTACTTGAACATTGGGGACAATGTTCATCCTAAGTGTAAGGGGAGGGTAAAATGATGATACCTTATAAGATACACTTTCGCTTGAGTTTGTTTGTTTGATGGTAGGTGTGTAATAAAACTATGAGAAATACTTGTTAGTGTAATTTTAGTGCCAAATTTAAAATTTTTAACAACATTTAGGAGTGAAACTTTAGCCATAGCAAGCGTCTCATGGATAGGAGATTGTATGACTACCACAAAACTGTACCATTCAGAAAAATTTTCCACCCAAATATGTGAGGTTCGCCTTTAGATTTGATAGGAAAAGCATTTACTATTAGTGCTTATGAGTGTACCGGTAGCATTTAGATTCTAGATCTTGCGTTAGTGATGCATCCCGAGACCGCTAGTGAGACTACATTCGTGTAGTAGGATTTACTACATGATAAGAGGCATTAGGATCACCCTTGTGTTAAACCCGTATCATAATTACTTGACCATTTAAGTCATATTACTTGGCTAGTAAAGTCAATTAATTTTTCCCACACCATTAACGTTGTACTCATTTTTATTACACGAAACCCCTAGTACACCCCTCCGAGCCTATCTTTTCGTTTCTAACTTTAAACATCTTACTTAAAGGAAGAATTTGTTACACCCCACTTAAATGTACACCCAAATCACCTTAGCCTTCCGTGTATGCACTCATCTTTAGTGCATTATTGTTATTTGTTAAACCCTTAGTTAATTATCTAATTGATTACATGGTTGCCAAGTCGAGTCATATCCTTGTAATATTGTTTTGGGACGATTGGGACTCTTGGGTAAAGTACTAATGTTATGGAGTAATGGGGAAGAACATCTATTATTACCCCCATATGTACGTTAATCTTAAAAGTACTCCAAGTATTTTGATTATCTTAATTCGAGTCATTAGATTAGTTTATTGTAAAGTATGCAAAAATTCAAGTGTAAAGGGAATATTAATTCCCTATGATGTATTATTTTGGATGGTAGGGTAAGAGTGTATGCAAAAAAAAAAAAAAAAAAAAAGAAAAAAAAAGAAAAAATCAAGAAAAATAAAAAAAAAATAGAAAAAGAAAAGAGAAAAAACATACGGACTACCATCCCGTTTCATTCTATGTTTATTTTATGTTTTTGTTATTTTTCATTTATTAGCTTAAGTCGAGTCTAGTCTTGGCTTAGCAACGCCATATTGTACATGTAATTAACCAAGATTATTAACTCGCTACCAGTAAAGACTGCCTATATCCAACAAAACCGTGTATTTCATATCCCTACACCTAACGTTACAACCCTTTAAAAGACCTCTTTGATAGTTTATCCTAGGTGCTTACACCATGTGGTGGAGGTTTGATCCTTTCCCAAGCCTATGGTAATCTATTTTGCTATGACAGGTACTGAGAGATGTTTTCCATTTCCATATTGTGATATTACTTTATTACACCCGATAGATGTGAGTATCTAAACACTATTTGTGAGGTGCTAGTGTATGACCTCAGTGCTTGTCTTTGGTCTTTAGTGGAACGATTATTTGTTGTAATTACTTTTATATTAGTGTTAAATGACCCCTAACTTGTATTTTGACTAGAATAAAAGCGCATTTGCTTGAGGACAAACAAATCTCAAGTGTAAGGGTATATGATGAGGCGAAAAATGAACCATTTTTAGGGGGTCATTTAAGCCCGGAATTGAAATTATTTGATCAAATACTGCCCTAAATTGTTCCTTTTGTGATTTTAGGTACTCTGGGAGTGAATTCTGGAAAAGGAAGCATTTTGGACGTTTTTGGAGCATAAAAGTGAAGAAAACGGCAAAGACTTAATTTTCCATGCTGGGAACAGTACCTGACGGCGTCAAGAAGGAAAATGTGACAGCGTCAGGAGCAAAATCCATGACAACCCAGAGAAAACCTGAAGGCGTCAGATGAAGAGCGTCAAGAGTTATTTTGGTGACGGCCTGAAGATGGATTACACATGACGGCGTCAGATCCAGATATAGCCAGTCCGAGAACTTTATTGGTGGCGAGATGACGGCGTCAGAAATTTACTCTTGACGCCGTCACCTCACAAAATCTATATATACTTTTCTATTTTTCATTCATTAAAAGAAAAACTTGTGTGGAGAATACTAGGGTCGAACCTAATAAACCCTAGGTCGTTTGCAAGAGTATTTTCAAGGGTTTTCACCCGTTGAAACCTTTCATGTTCAATTAAGATAAGTCCTCTTTCAATTCATTCAATATGTCTATGTGTTGTTTGAATATATCTTATGCTTGTCCTGATTTTAACATGCTAGGCTAGATCTTTTGTGTGTTTGCTTAGATGTAATGAAACCTAGATGTTGATTATAGGTTGATTGCTTGTTTATAGTTGTAATGGATGAATGATTTCAATGTTAGGCTTAAGAAAACTGGCAGATCTCCATTGTGTAACTTGCTTGAACGTCTTAAGAAACATGAACCGATGTGTAATAGGTTTTTATGGTTGTATTTAATGCATGAGCGAATTCTAGTGATCCCATGTTAGGAGCTTCTTAGCCGGCTCGACTTAGGAGTGAAGTAGGAGCTTATAGGATTGGGGAAGTAAGTACGCCACCCCATGAATGGTATTAAGGAATACAATCCGTCATCCACGCAACTGTAACAAGTAATTAACCTGTAAAAGATACCTAGGGAGTAGTGAAATCTAAGTAAATACAATTCTCCCATATATTGCTCCCACCACTAGTATAATTTAGTTTATTTTCATTTTTGTTATTTTATTTTGATTGCATCTTAGTTATTGGGTTAGTTGACTAGCAACTAATTCCGCCCACTCCTCTAAAAACCGAGATTTTACTTGCTTTTATAAAAACATAAAAATACAAAAAGAATCATCCCTCACCTCTAGACCTAGTTCTTAGGTTTTCTAATCCTCGCGACACTATTCCTAAGTTGAACGATCAATCCCCCGGTACTTGTCACTATACTATACTACAACGATCAGGTACACTGCGTGGTGGGGGTTGTAAGCTTCTCGATATCCCTCGAGAGGTAAAGCCTGGTGCAATTCCCACACATCAATAAGCTAGGTTAAAAGGTTGACCGGTGGAAATGCTATAGAGCATGTAGCTAAGACATGTGTTGACATGATCTCTATTTCCTATGGAACTTATAACGTTGGCTCTAAGAATTTCTTCCCATTTCTTAAATTGAGGTTTAAGCTCATTGAGTTCCATACCAAAAGGCTCCTTATCTACCTCATTACCCGAACGATTCTTCTTAGTTGTTGAGGTCCTAACAAAGAGATGCTCACGAATTACTTCCTTATTAGCAAGAGGAGTGTCGTATGGATGATAACGCTCAATAGAATCAAGACTAGAAAGGGGCCACTTATCCGTGTAGAGACATATACCAACATTAGGGACACCAAGAATTGTTGCAAAATCTCTCAAGGGTATGATGTTTGATATTTGATTGGTTGTAAAGGTTAGTGAGAACTCACCATCATCATCGAAGAAAAGGCTTATGGTTGCATAGAATTCTAAGATGAACCTAGGACAAATTTGCTCATCGATGTCTAGGAGGCAATCAAAGTTGATTGCGACAAAGTTTTGGTCAATGGATGTTCCTTTTAGGAAGGATGGATCAATGGTTCTTCCTTCATGAACGTAGCGTTTTTCTAGACTCTTAAAGATTTCAACTTGATCTTTAGTAAGGCCTTTGGTCCTATGGTGTTTGGGTAAGTACTTAAGAGTTTCCTTGTGATCGGAGAATGTTGCGGGAGGCATGTTGATTCCTAGAAAACACAAAATTTAAGTTTAAATTAATGACTTTTATACTGTGGATGTTCTAGTATAAGCCTATATGAAAACAATGTGGAGGTGCGGTTATCTTGACTCATTTTGATGCTTGAACCATTTTTTTTAATGCAAGTTATGTTATAAAACAAAAGATAACCTAAACGCTCCTAGTTCAATATAGCTTCGTTTGAATGTACCCGAAAATACATATTAGTTATGTATTCCCTTTAGCATTCAAGAGATATTATCCAAGTGATGTTTTAATAAAGTTTTTCATTTGTTTTAACAATGTGGTGAAAGGTGGAGTTCTAGTGATTTTTGAAAGACAATGAACTTGGTGTGTTTGGTAAATCATGATACTAATAAAAAGGATACAATTCCTAACTAATAGAAATTATGATTAGTTTACAACCAAGGTTTTTCATGAATCAACAAGTTTATGCATAAACCATAAGATTCTAGTTAATGTATGTAGATGAAAATGATAGACTTTGATTGAGAATGCAATTATGTTAAAAATACTTACAAAGTTGATTGGATTGGAAGAGATGTAAGTGAGAGCCCTAATTTTCGTGTGGTAAGGTGTTTGTGAGTGAGGGATGGCTGCTGGTAAGTTGAAGTTGTGAGTAAAGAGATGTTTGGTTTTGAATTTAAAATAAAAATGTGCTACAGATTCGGCGGACCAGGCAGAACCAAAGGGAGGGTTCCGCCCATTTGGTCTGAGGGTTCCGCGGGTACAACAGAGGAAAAATTCAAAAGAATTTGTCTTGATTTTTGTGGTTTTATCCTAATGTTCAAAACTAAGGTTTTAAGTCTTATGAGTCTTTACCTAAGTCTAGGGATGATGAATGCTTCTCATTCAAAAGGTTTCGTGAAAATGTTGACAGAATGGTTAACGTATAAGACTTTCTTAGTTAAGATGTTCCTCAACAAACATTTTTACCAAGGCGATGATGACGGATCACAATATGTCAATTAAGAACATAATGGATTGAATTGTCGCTGAAGTCGATGCTTCCTTTGTTGAAGGGATAACAATGTTGATAAGATGAATTCCGTTGTCGACGCGAGTTATCTTGTTCAAGTGGAGCTTGTTGACGTGCTTCTCCATCCGATACTAATTTGAGAACCTTAAGCGTTTTGGAGAATCATTGGGTAAGTAAGTATAAAAGTGCAAGTACCACTTGTACTTTTCTTATCAACTTATTACCGACATAATTCCATTTGGTATATACTATGGTTTCTATTCATGTTCTTTTGGGATACCATACTCCTAGTTGTGTAGTACCTTTTGACGTATCCAAACAATCTCTTCCGAAAGAGTTGTTTTGGGATCTTCTCTAAAACGAGCACATAGACAAGCACTAAACATAATGTTGGATTTATTTGTTGTGAGAACAAGTAAACTTCCAAACTTTTCTCTATGTTTAGGTTTACCTACGGATTTACTAATCTCATGCCTGATAAGTCATAAAGGACTTAATCATTGTGAACATGTGAATAACTAGGAATGTCTTTGAGTGATTATTCCTTGCTTTTGGAGCTTGCATAGGTTATTAAAAAGCCTTTCATAGATTTACATTATTTTCTATTTTGAAAGATCTATTTTGTTTTAATAGTTGCTTTACTCTAATGTCCAAAAACACTTTTTATCAAAAAATTTTTAATCACTACTATGACCCATGATTCAAGTTTTTATGACCATGTCAATACTGCTTGACTCAACGTTTGAAAAGATGTTGTTTTTTAATTTTAATAGTTCATCTTCCTTGTTATTAATCTTGACTTACTTGTCTTATCAATGTTGGACTTTCGACTAAGTCATCATCTACCAAAGATGATATCTTAGAAGGAGGTGGTCTTTTGATGCGTGTCAAATTATAGTATATAATATTATTTCGAAGAAATACTTGTGAAAGTATTTCCCGGGTCGTTCTCCCAACGAAGGCTCGAATGGAATATCCGAATTATCGATTTGGGAATCGTGTAGTGTAAGTGAATAGTGAAAAAGTGATTGTGAAATTAAAAATATGAAATGAAATAATGAAATATTCACAAGGTACAAGCTATATATGCACAAAAGTCAAAAACGTGAAAACGGAAACGCAAACGCAAACGTATTATAAAACGTAACGTACAAAATAAAACGCGACCTTTAATCTAAAAATGATCCTACAAACTTGAAAATATTTTCTAAAAATCTTAAACTATTAAAAAGAATTTTAAGAAAAAGAAAAATATTTTTTTGGCTTTTTATTTATTTTCTAGAATTTATTTTCTATTTTTGGAATTAGAAATGAATTAAAAATTAAGAAAAAAAGAAAAATAAAGTGGAAAATTTAAAATTTAATTCTAAAAATTCTAAAATATTATAAAAGGAATTTCTAAAAATATTTTTGTATTTTTCAAAGCTTTTTCTGATTTTTATTGATTTTTGTTTATTAAAAACGATTTAAAAATGATTTTTAATGAAGAGAAATTAAGAAAAATACCAAATCAACTCAGAAAATTATGAAAAATTCACAGAAAATCTAGAATATTAAAATAAGCTTGCAGAAAAATTTTGAGAATAAAATATAAAGCAGAAGTGCTTAAAAGCTAGAAATCAGCTTATGAATAAGCACTTGCCAAAGAAACTTTACCAAACTTCTATCACAGATGCAGTATGATACAAAAGACTCAAAAATGCTCAGAAGTAACAGATATAAGCTCAGAAACAGTGAATGCAAACTAATAAGCAATCTAGGCACACTAATGAATAAGCAGTTATGGAAAATGAATAAGCCAGAACAAGCAAACCATAAACAGCACTCATACAACTAAAAAGGAACTCAGAAAAGCTAATGAGACTCAATAACAAGCTCACACAAGCAATTGCAGCCCTACATCTAATTACAGAAAACAGTTCAAGTCATCAACTAGGAGTGTTAATAAGCTAAACCTAATAAGCTGAGGACTACAATTTTATGGGGGCAAATGCAACACTCCTATACTGAGAATTCAAATTAATTAGAATCCTACTCAGTATCACTCTTATACTACTCTAAAATTTGTCCAAATTCAGCTGTATAAGGTAACTAAGAGACTGTGTCAGTTGACTATTTTGTTTATTCTACTTAGACCTTTCCCAAATTGAACAGCTAAAATCTACTCCATAGTTGTAATATAAGCTAAAATAAAACTATATTAAGCTACTTTAAACTATTTTGCAACTATCAATTGAGTTTCACTAACTATAGTCTACTGCACTTAACTGTTAATCAAATTTGAAATCTAATTTTGACTATTACTAATATCACCTACTATTTTTATGATCTTAAAACCTATTACTATCTATATGAAACTAGTGTGAATTACCAATACAACAATCAACCAACTAATATACTCTATTCCTAGTTAAGCCAAACACCCCTTAATCTATCAGTTTCACTACAATACACGGATTAATGCCACCTTAAACTTCAACAATGATTCATCAATATCATAAAACTGCAAATGATACCAGATAAACAAATAAAACAACATCAATGAACAACCACAGATCAATATCTCATATTCATCATCTACTAAAATACTTCTAATGCTAACAGATTAACTATATCAACTATATTAAATCTACTAAACACCACTAAGTCAATCCAAATCAATCCTAAATCTCAGAATTGAAGCAAATCACAGACAAATCACAACTAAATCTAACAATGAAACAATGTCACAGATCCAATAGTTGTAGCAATTACACTATAATGCTATGTAAAAAGATAACATTCAACATATAAATCTAATAAAATAACAAACACTTATCTCTACTGAATCTACTACTAAAGCAACAATCAAAACCAATGAAACAGTAAAAAAAATCACTGTGCTACTCTAATGACTAAACAGATACAAAGAAATAGCAATGAAAATTAAGAGTTACCACTAAATTCCCCCTCAACAAGAACAGAGGGGGTTCCCTTTGCTTGCCTGTCTCTAGACAGGCCAAGTGCTTCCTTTACTCACTTGAACTATCAGTTATACCCAATGATTCACCAACTTTTCACCACAATTGACTAATATTGACTAAAATTGAAATTGAAATTTGACTCTGATTGAGTAAAACTGACTCTATCTCAGAAACTAAAGAGTTAACATGAGAGTCTCTAAACTACAAATAAGCTTGGTTGAAAGCTAAAATTTACTAAGATTATTTTTGTATTTTCTGAAATTTTTATAAAATCTATGAATTAACTAAGCTTTAAATTGAAATGGAAAAATTAACAAAATGCTTTTACTTTGAAATATTGCTGAGAATGAAAGTGAAATAAGCTGAAATAATATGGTAAAAACAATAAGCAGGACTGAATTGAAATGAGAAAACTGAATTCATTAACTAAAAGATTATTAAACTAATACAAGAAATGAATTGGGCAGAGCTTCGCTAGTCTAATCTCCACCACCCAATACAGTTATCCTACCATTCTATTTATATTACAAGAGTGAAGGTTCTAGTGAGGAAAGAGGTCACGGATTGCCAGCTTGGCAATCCGTGTGGTGTGTTTCTTCACACCTAATCTGAGCCTTTGATCTCACCCAATGATTGCTCAATCAATATAAGCCTTTGGATCTTCTTTGGTGACGCGTTTGGACCAATCATATACTGCCACATGTCCCGAGCGTGTGTTTCTTTTATCTGACATCACCTGACACTCCTGACAACCTTCTAGATGTATTTAATTTGACCAATCTACCCTTAATGATGGTTAATTTTGGAGCGGGGTAATTAGGGTTCTTCGATGAATAGTGTTTTTCTGGGTATGGGGTAAAAATGGGTGGAGGGAAAAATGGTACGGGTAAATGAATTTTATTTGTTTTGACTTGGGGTTGACCGTTGACCCGTTGACCAAGGGATATTGCTGGGCCGGTTAAAGGGTAATTGGTTTAGTGGATTGGGCTTTGTGATTGAATACATGGACTGGTTTTAGGCTTCATTATATTTATTGGATTAGGAATATTGGACTTCGTAAATTCAAATTTTATATCAAAACCATACAAGGACCAATTGTGAAATATTCTGAAAGTGCAAGGGTTAATTCTGTCATAATTCCAAAAATATCTCAGAGGACTGAACTTGACAAAGTAAGATTCTTCAGGGTCCAATGTTGACTTTTAAGCTCAGATTTGACTCCCGGATTTCCAGCTTAGACTTTCTGACCTTTTCCTACTCTTGTGCTCGGTTTCGTTGTTTTCTTGTGATTTTTCGTCATTTTGTGTAATATCCGTACCTGCACATCACAAACACAAAAACAATACAAATTTGGCATAATTGGTTAGTTTTTGGTCTCATTAGTCCAGTTTTTGGTCAAATAATAGTGAGTGAATAAGCACTCACCAAAATCCCCCAGACTAAAGTATTGTCGTGTCCTCACGTAATGTGATCAATTCACGCTTTTGGGATAAATAATGTCAAAACTCTTTTTACTAACTTTGAAAAGTAGCAAGGAGGTTCGAAAGAAATAATAAAATCATTTATTCCCGAAAATGCTCCGTTTTCCAAAAATTTTCCTTTTATTCCTTTATTCCACTTACACTTCTATTTTTGTACTTTTCATACTTTATTCTTGTGACAGTTTGTTGAACTTTCATTATTTTTCAATAATTATTAGGGTCAACGAGTAGAAACACTTCTATTTAAGAAGTGACCGTACGGATAAAAATCGTCATCCTTGATTTTTCACAAGTCCCCAAACTAAGCGTACAAACGAGATCACAGCTTATCTACAAATTAGATGCTAACACTACTCATAAAAGTTAATTGTGGAAACTCCTTACTCCCATATCCTAGGTTTTGTATCTCAATATTTTATTTTGTTGAGAAATGAATTGCTTCATATTTTCTCGTTTCAATACTTTTTAGTCCGATAGTGATACCTAAGTTAAAACGATAAGTAGTTATTCATTTTCTCTTAAGAATCACTGCAATAGAAATTCGGTCCACATCAAGAAATTTTGGTACATATAACATCATAGATATAAGTTGCGGAGTACTACACGTGCACCTCATGTGATTGATTACTAATAAAAAACATGCACCTCACGCGCCAACAACTTATTTTACATACAAGCTCTTATTCATACATAACTTTCAACTTTCACTTTTTTCATTTTTCACTATTTTCACTTTTCTCATATTTTCCATTCTTTTCATTTTTTTTTTCCTTTCTCATAACATCAATGGAAGCTTATCGGGTAGCTCCAAAACCACATAGATAATCAACTTTTGACTTTTGATTTTTCACTTTTTTTTTTGCCCTTATTTTTGATGTTCCTTGATATGTACCCAACTTCTAAAGCAAAAATTCTCTTAAGAAAACAAAGAACTAGATATTATTCAAACCGAAATATCACTAATTAACCTAGAACATTTATTATATATGGGTGACGTTTCTGATGGGAGTAAAAAGCCACAAGTACCTCTCATGAGCTCTAAAGAGGACCACTACTCCACGTTTAGCATCTAACTTCTAAATAAACTCTATCATTTCTCGCTCTTTGCAATTTAAGATTCCAAATAATGAAACCAGCGAATACTTAGCCGATAATCAGCCACGCATATATAAAGCCAGTTACGGAAACTTGCAAATTCTAGAAGAAGAATTCGCGTTTTCTAGCTCCTGATGTAAAAGACTAGCGAAAGCTTTTAAGCTGCGCATGTATAAAGTCAAGTACGGGAACTTGCAGATTCTTAATAAAGAATTCGCATTTTATAGCTCCTTATGTACAATACTAGCACAAGCTTATGTGATTATCATTGGTTAAGGGAACAAGCTAGGGCTCAACACGCCCGGTCAAGTCAAAATATTTATTCCTACTCTCGCTAGCAAGAAAGTCAACAAGGTGTCAAAACACTTATTCAAACTTTATTATATTTTTGCACAACTTTTTCAACTTTTTCTCATTTTTTTGTTGCTTTTCCATGACTTTTTCATCAAAATTTTTGAAATTTTCAATTTTTTTAATTCTTTTTTTTATTTTTGGTGGAAAAACGGAGTTGCAAGAGTGCACGACATTTGTGAAAAATGCAAGGTTAAAATCGAATCGAAGATTCACCCTCCCCCAGACTAGAATGAAACATTGTTCTCAATGTTTTTACGGGTTAAGGTAATCCTAACAAAATTCTAGGCCGTTTATTAATTATGCCAAAGAAAATGTTAGTCGATAAGATTCACTGATACAGTATTTCCAAGTAGCACCGATGAATGAAACTCGAGCGAAGAGAAGATAACGAGCACGAGAGTCATCATAAATCGCGGACAATCCTAACAAACATCACAAATAACCACGGAACACAAGAGTAGAAGAGGCACCCCCTCCTCACGTTATTTGTTAGAAAATAGAAAATAAGAAGATGAAATTGGATAAGCATGGGTTGCCACCCACGAAGCGCTTTGTTTTTGATTTCCGAGTCACGTAGCTTGACTCGATCCCCGAATTAATTCGTCCTTGGGGAAAAATCCGTGGAAAAATAATCTCACTCGGGCTTTCATTCAAAATATTTAGAAAAAACATATGACTTAGTTGAAAGTTCCATCCCGAAGAGATAACCAATGGTATGTTAATGTTGAAAACTTTTAAAAGCAATACCAGGGTCAAAAACAACATCCTCACTCCCCACTGAGTGACGGATAAGAGAAACCACACCAAATGTTACAAATGGCAAGAAAATCATGATAACAATCTTGAAAAATTCATCATCATCAAAAGAAAACTTCATAATTGTGGAATTATGAATTTTATCATTTAAGCTCCTTTTAAAATCCTTTCCGGGTGGGAGGGATGGGAAAAACTTTTCATTCAAATTCTCATTTTTAAGCACACCACCCGGATCATGATCAACTTCAAGATCAAAATTGAAACTTTCATATTCAGATTTAGAAAACTTTTCAATTTTACATTCAGATTCATCAAAACGAAATGACTCATACTCTGGAAGAGAGATAAAAGCATGAGAAGTGGTACTGCCACGACTCGTCTCTTCCGAGTGATCAAAATGAAAAGCTTCAAATGTCGTATCAGAAAAATCAGGACGATAAGTGGGATTGCCACTTATTTCCTCAGTCGTATCGAAGGTAAAACTTTCAAAGTCTGGTAAAAATTCCTCGAGCTCGGGCTCAATAGGATCGTCAATTGTAAGCTCAATCTTCGTCTTAACTTTATCCGGAGGAATTGACGGTTCATCGTTCAACAAATTTTCAAGAAAAATAATGTCCCCCTCCAAATCAAAGTAAGATTCGTCAGTCTCAGAAATCGGAATCGTTTCAATTGCAAGAAATTCATCGACCTCTTCCCAAAGAGAATCATATTCCTTAGTCGGAGGAAATGATGGGGAAGAGTCGGAGACGAAAGTTTTTACAAAATCATCAAAAGAATAATCGCAAATATCAACACTTTTGACGGAGTACTTCTTCAATTTCGAAGCATCGGCTTTAAAAATCATAATATCGTCATCATGTCGTAAAGTTAGAGTATCCTCAAAATGGTCTACTAGGGCTTTTGCCGTTCGTAAAAACGGTCGCCCTAGTATTAGAGGAACTCTCGGATCAGCCTCAAAATTTACAACAACAAAATCTGCCAGAAAAGTACACGAATTCACACGAACAAAAACGTCTTCAGCAATTCCAACAGGATGAGTTATCGATCGATTAGCAAGCTCTAAAGTCATTCTCGTCGGTTTAAGAGCCCCCATTCCAAGTTGTTCATAGATCGATAATGGCATGAGATTAATACTCGCACCTGAATCGGCCAGGGCGTTACAAACTTCTTGATCTTTCAACGAACATGGAATGAGAAACTTTCCCGAGTCACCAAGCTTTTCGGGAAGTTTCTTGAGAAGAATCGCGGAACATTGAGCATTTATCGGCGTTTTGGCTAACTCAAGCAATTTCTCTTTATTACTTATGAGGTTTTTGAACGTGGAAGCAAATTTTGGCATATACACGAGAGCATCCATAAAACTTATATCAAAGTGCAATTTTTGAAAAATATCCAGAAATTTTTCCATTTGTTTTTTAGACTTCGCACGGAGCTCTTCATCGTTAAATCGTGACGGATATGGCAATTTAGACTTGTATTTCACATTATTCTCAAAAACGACTTTTTCTTTATCTTTTGACTTTTGGACAACTGGAGGTTGGACGTTTTCAGCTCCTCCATTATTAATAGGAGGAACCGGGTCCTTTGTCGCCTCGGTCTCACAGTCTACTACCTTAGGCGGAGACGAAGAAGAAGAGGTAGTAGGAGCTGCGGGTCCCTCATATATAGCACCACTGCGAGTCGTGATCGCCTTATCTTCGCCCCTCAGGTTTGCGATCGTGTTGCTTGGCAAAGAAGTAATACCCGAACCTGAGGGTCGATCATTTAAACGTTTGTTAATATCACTGATTTGATTTGCAAACAACCGTGTTGACTCTTCATATTTTGCCATAAAAGATTGTTGGTTTTGAATCAATTGCTTAATCAAATCTTCCGTGGGCGACGGATTTTGAATAACACCTTGATTTTGATTATTGTTGAAATTTTGCCCACGGTTTTGGAAATTACCATGATTTTGATTTTCATGATTAGCGTTCTGAAAATTCCCAGGGTTTCCATGGTTTTGTTGGTTTTGAAAATTCCCTTGAGGCGGGCCTTGATTGTAATTACCTTGAAAACCCCGGTTTTGATTAAACCCTTGATTGTGATTTTGAAAACCGTTATTAGCTCGACTCTGATTTTGAATTCCTTGATTATTACGATTCTGCACATTATGATTCTGGTTGACTTGATTGACTTGGTTTTGTTGTTCGAGAACGGGTGGTCCAAGATAATGAGGAGAACGGTAGCTGAGGAGATTACGGTCTCCTTGAGGTTGTGGGTAACCGGTGTTACCCGTGTTTGCAGCATACGCGTTTTCTTGAGAAAAGGCACCGGTGGCCGGATATTCATAATACAAATGTGGACCACCACAAGTCTCACAACCGTGACTAACCACATTGACTTGATGGTTTGGTTTTTCAATAGACATTGCATCAACTTTCTTTGTTAAAGCCACAATCATATTTACCAATTCATCATTATTTTTACCATTATTAGACACTTGAGGTTTATTCCTTGACATTCTAACACGAGCCTTATTCTCGATTATCATGAAAGCATCATTCGTGTTCCTAGCCAACAAGTTACCACCCGCAGCAGAGTTGAGTGAGTCTTGGTCAGCATGACATAACCCATTATAAAACGTATCAATCTGCTGAAGGTCGGTGAACCCATGGTTCGGACATTTTTCCTTCAAATCTTTGAACCGGTCCCAAGCTTCACTAAACGATTCATCAAAAGCTTGTTGGAACCGAAAGATTTGAGAACGTAGGTTAGAAGTTTTAGAGGGAGGATATAAATAATTCACAAACTTGGAAGCGAGATCATTCCAAGTGTGAATCGAATTGGGCGGTTCCTTTTCCAGCCAAGTCCGGGCTGCTCCTTTTAAGGAGAAAGGAAATAACTTCAATTTCACCACATCGTGAGGAACTTGGTTCATTCTTATGGTCTTAGCGATGTTGGTGAAATTTCTAATGTGAGCATAGGGGTCTTCGTGATTGAACTCGTGAAAGGATATACCCGTGATTAAATTGAGTAATCCGTGATTGATCTCAAAATTGGCATTGATGTCCGGAATCACAATAGCTCTCCTCACACCATTAAATGGTGATTGGAGTTGTTCTTCCATCGGACGTGGATCAAATGCCGGTTGTTGTCCCATCGGCGGGATAACATTGTGCTGTGGACCACCCATCGGCGGGGGTCCGTTGTGTTGTTCGTTTTGGTTCATCTCCTCGTTGTCAAGGAAATGAACCCGACTCGTATGTCGTAAAACCCGCTCGGGGTTAGAGAATGAAGACGTAAGACTCTTAAAAGAAGATCGGGTGTGCATACACCACAAGCAAAATCAAAAAGAAAATGAAACAGAAAAGAGAAAAGAAAATCTTTTTGTTTTTTATATTTTTATCACAAAAACTTTTTATTTCTTTTGTTTTTCTTTTCTTAAAACGTAACGTTAATTGAAAACCGTTTCTTTCAAAACCACGCGCGACGGGACGGGAGAGTAGAATGGATCTCTCTTCAGCTAGCAATTTAATGTCTTAGCTATCCGTATTTCCCGCTTATTCGGTTGTAGTAATTGAAATAGTCCGATAAACAACTAAATTACGTTTTTGTTATATTGTGAGACTTTTTTGGTTTACAACGCCCTTCCTTTCGGTCGAGTCGAGGCTGTAAATTTTTATTATTTTTTTGGTATTTTGTAAACACTTTTGGAAAACTGTTTTGAATTTTTCAATTTTTATAGAAATATATATACAAAGTAGAGGAAGGCTTAACAAAACACGATTTTTCAAAACGAATATTCAAAAATTCACTTCGGCCTTCCCCGGCAGCGGCGCCAAAAATTTGATGCGTGTCAAATTATAGTATATAATATTATTCCGAAGAAATACTTGTGAAAGTATTTCCCGGGTCGTTCTCCCAACGAAGGCTCGAATGGAATATCCGAATTATCGATTTGGGAATCGTGTAGTGTAAGTGAATAGTGAAAAAGTGATTGTGAAATCAAAAATATGAAATGAGATAATGAAATATTCACAAGGTACAAGCTATATATGCACAAAAGTCAAAAACGTGAAAACGGAAACGCAAACGTAATTATAAAACGTAACGTACAAAATGAAACGCGACTTTTAATCTAAAAATGTTCCTACAAACTTGAAAATATTTTCTAAAAATCTTAAACTATTAAAAAGAATTTTAAGAAAAAGAAAAATATTTTTTTGGCTTTTTATTTATTTTCTAGAATTTATTTTCTATTTTTGAAATTAAAAATGAATTAAAAATAAAGAAAAATAGAAAAATAAAGTGGAAAAATTAAAATTTAATTCTAAAAATTCTAAAATATTATAAAATAATTTCTAAAAATATTTTTGTATTTTTCAAAGCTTTTTCTGATTTTTATTGATTTTTGTTTATTTAAAAGGATTTAAAAAATGATTTTTAATGAAGAGAAATTAAGAAAAATACCTAATCAACTCAGAAAATTATGAAAAATTCATAGAAAATCTAGAATATTAAAATAAGCTTACAGAAAAATTTTGAGAAGAAAATATTAAGCAAAAGTGCTTAAAAGCTAGAAATCAGCTTATGGCAAGTGCTTATTTATAAGCACTTGCCAAAGAAACTTTACCAAACTTCTATCACAGATGCAATATGATACAAAAGACTCAAAAATGCTCAGAAGTAACAGATATAAGCTCAGAAACAGTGAATGCAAACTAATAAGCAATCTAGGCACACTAATGAATAAGCAGTTATGGAAAATGAATAAGCCAGAACAAGCAAACCATAAACAGCACACATATAACTAAAAAGGAACTCAGAAAAGATAATGAGACTTAATAACAAGCTCACACAAGCAATTGCAGCCCTACATCTAATTACAGAAAACAGTTCAAGTCATCAACTAAAAGTGTTAATAAGCTGAACCTAATAAGCTGAGGACTACAATTTTATGGGGGCAAATGCAACACTCCTATACTGAGAATTCAAATTAATTAGAATCCTACTCAGTATCACTCTTATAAGACTCTAAAATTTGTCCAAATTCAGCTGTATAAGGTAACTAAGAGACTGTGTCAGTTGACTATTTTGCTTATTCTACTTTGACCTTTCCCAAATTGAACAGCTAAAATCTACTCCTTCGTTGTAATATAAGCTAAAATAAAACTATATTAAACTACTTTAAACTATTTTGCAACTATCAATTGAGTTTCACTAACTATAGTCTACTACACTTAACTGTTAATCAAATTTGAAATCTAATTTTGACTATTACTAATATCACCTACTGTTTTTATGATCTTAAAACCTATTACTATCTATATGAAACTAGTGTGAATTACCAATACAGCAATCAACCAACTAATATACTCTATTCCTAGTTAAGCCAAACACCCCTTAATCTATCAGTTTCACTATAATACACTGATTAATGCCACCTTAAACTTCAACAATGATTCATCAATATCATAAAACTGCAAATGATACCAGATAAACAAATAAAACAACATCAATGAACAACCACAGATCAATATCTCAGATTCATCATCTACTAAATACTTCTAATGCTAACAGATTAACTATATCAACTATATTAAATCTACTAAACACCACTAAGTCAATCCAAATCAATCCTAAATCTCAGAATTGAAGCAAATCACAGACAAATCACAACTAAATCTAACAATGAAACAATGTCACAGATCCAATAGTTGTAGCAGTTACACTATAATGCTATGTAAACAGATAACATTCAACATATAAATCTAATAAAATAACAAACACTTATCTCTACTGAATCTACTACTAAAGCAACAATCAAAACTAATGAAACAGTAAAAAAAATCACTACGCTACTCTAATGACTAAACAGATACAAAGAAATAGCAATGAAAATTAAGAGTTACCACTAAATTCCCCCTCAGCAAGAACAGAGGGGGTTCCCTTTGCTTGCCTGTCTCTAGACAGGCCAAGTGCTTCCTTTACTCACTTGAACTATCAGTTATACCCAATGCTTCACCAACTTTTCACCACAATTGACTAATATTGACTAAAATTGAAATTGAAATTTGACTCTGATTAAGTAAAACTGACTCTATCTCAGAAACTAAAGAGTTAACATGAGAGTCTCTAAACTACAAATAAGCTTGGTTGAAAGCTAAAATTTACTAAGATTATTTTTGTATTTTCTGAAATTTTTATAAAATCTATGAATTAACTAAGCTTTTAATTGAAATGGAAAAATTAACAAAATGCTTTTACTTTGAAATATTGCTGAGAATGAAAGTGAAATAAGCTGAAATAATAAGGTAAAAACAATAAGCAGGACTGAATTGAAATGAGAAAACTGAATTCATTAACTAAAAGATTATTAAACTATTACAAGAAATGAATTGGGCAGAGCTTCGCTAGTCTAATCTCCACCACCCAATACAGTTATCCTACCATTCTATTTATATTACAAGAGTGAAGGTTATAGTGAGGAAAAAGGTCACGGATTGCCAGCTTGGCAATCCGTGTGGTGTGTTTCTTCACACCTAATCTGAGCCTTTGATCTCACCCAATGATTGCTCAATCAATATAAGCCTTTGGATCTTCTTTGGTGACGCGTTTGGAACAATCATATACTGCCACATGTCCCGAGCGTGTGTTTCTTTGATCTGACATCACCTGACACTCCTGACAACCTTCTAGATGTATTTAATTTGACCAATCTACCCTTAATGATGGTTAATTTTGGAGCGGGGTAATTAGGGTTCTTCGATGAATAGTGTTTTTCTAGGTATGGGGTAAAAATGGGTGGAGGGAAAAATGGTACGGGTAAATGAATTTTATTTGTTTTGACTTGGGGTTGACCGTTGACCCGTTGACCAAGGGATATTGCTGGGCCGATTAAAGGGTAATTGGTTTAGTGGATTGGGCTTTGTGATTGAATACCTGGACTGGTTTTAGGCTTCATTATATTTATTGGATTAGGAATATTGGACTTTGTAAATTCAAATTTTATATCAAAACCATACAAGGACCAATTGTGAAATATTATGAAAGTGCAAGGGTTAATTCTGTCATAATTCCAAAAATATCTCAGAGGACTGAACTTGACAAAGTAAGATTCTTCAGGGTCCAATGTTGACTTTTAAGCTCAGATTTGACTCCCGGATTTCCAGCTTAGACTTTCTGACCTTTTCCTACTCTTGTGCTCGGTTTCGTTGTTTTCTTGTGATTTTTCGTCATTTTGTGTAATAACCGTACCTGCACATCACAAACACAAAAACAATACAAATTTGGCATAATTGGTTAGTTTTTGGTCTCATTAGTCCAGTTTTTGGTCAAATAATAGTGAGTGAATAAGCACTCACCAAAATCCCCCAGACTAAAGTATTGTCGTGTCCTCATGCAATGTGATAAATTCACGCTTTTGGGATAAATAATTTCAAAACTCTTTTTACTAACTTTGAAAAGTAACAAGGAGGTTCGAAAGAAATAATAAAATTATTTATTCCTGAAAACGCTCCGTTTTCCAAAAATTTTCCTTTTATTCCTTTATTCCACTTAAACTTCTATTTTTGTAATTTTCATACTTTATTCTTGTGACGGTTTGTTGAACTTTCATTATTTTTCAATAATTATTAGGGTCAACGAGTAGAAACACTTCTATTTAAGAAGTGACCGTACGGATAAAAATCGTCATCCTTGATTTTTCACAAGTCCCCAAACTAAGCGTACAAACGAGATCACAACTTATCTACAAATTAGATGCTAACACTACTCATAAAAGTTACTTGTGGAAACTCCTTACTCCCATATCCTAGGTTTTGTATCTCAATATTTTATTTTGTTGAGAAATGAATTGCTTCATATTTTCTCGTTTCAATACTTTTTAGTCCGATAGTGATACCTAAGTTAAAACGATAAGTAGTTATTCATTTTCTCTTAAGAATCACTGCAATAGAAATTCGGTCTACATCAAGGAATTTTGGTACATACAACATCATAGATATAAGTTGCGGAGTACTACACGTGCACCTCATGTGATTGATTACTAATAAAAAACATGCACCTCACGCGCCAACAACTTATTTTACATACAAGCTCTTATTCATACATAACTTTCAACTTTCACTTTTTTCATTTTTCACTATTTTCACTTTTCTCATATTTTCCATTCTTTTCATTTTTTTTTTTCCTTCTCATAACATCAATGGAAGCTTATCGGGTAGCTCCAAAACCACATAGATAATCAACTTTTGACTTTTGATTTTTCACTTTTTTTTTGCTCTTATTTTTGATGTTCCTTGATATGTACCAAACTTCTAAAGCAGAAATTCTCTTAAGAAAACAAAGAACTAAATATTATTCAAACCGAAATATCACTAATTAACCTAGAACATCTATTATATATGGGTGACGTTTCTGATGGGAGTAAAAAGCCACAAGTACCTCTCATGAGCTCTAAAGAGAACCACTACTCCACGTTTAGCATCTAACTTCTAAATAAACTCTATCATTTCTCGCTCTTCGCAATTTAAGATTCTAAATAATGAAACCAGCGAATACTTAGCCGATAATCAGCCACGCATATATAAAGTCAGTTACGGAAACTTGCAAATTCTAGAAGAAGAATTCGCGTTTTTTAGCTCCTGATGTAAAAGACTAGCGAAAGCTTTTAAGCTGCGCATGTATAAAGTCAAGTACGGGAACTTGCAGATTCTTAAGAAAGAATTCGCATTTTCCCGAAAGTTACACTTCTATTTTTGTACTCAAGAGTTACTCGTGTCTTTTCCTGAAAGTTTTAAAGAGGTAAAATACCTTATATCTCCTACTAGATGAAGTGTCTAATTCCTTTAATCCCGAAGGATCTAATCCTTGTTATTACTTACACAACATAAACACCTTAGAGTAAAAACTAATAACATTACCCACGAAAAATCTTGATGCTAATCAACAAGAAACAATGAAAGGTAAGTTGAAGAGACGTGTACCTTTTAAGCTCCATAGATTAACTACCAAGACGATAATCATTAAGCAAATAATCTTGACTCGTAAGAGAGCTAAACTCAAATACTTATGAATCCAATGAGGTTAGATAAACATATAAAAGTATTGAACATGATATCTTTAATCCTTTTATCATGAGTACCAAATAAAGATAAAATTTCTCCTACAATTCTCTCCTAGGTTTCACAAATACAACTTGTTTTGTTTTACTTGTTGATGGTGCATTTTTGTTAAATCCTAATCCGGTTTTATCACTAAATGACTTTTGACTTTTCAAAATGCTTTTAAGAGCTTTTGAACTTTCTTCAAATGTAGCAATCATTTTTCCTTTCTCATTTTGTCTTTTAATATCATATTTGTAATCTAGACATATTTTGCATTCAAGATCAATTTCAAAATTACTCTCAAGTCTAGAGATTTTATCTTCTAACATGATTTCTTTTTCAAAACTATTCACTAGAGATTTTGAGGATTCAGTGTTAAAGATAGCTTTTAGGTCCATGTTACAAAATAGTTTTGACTCATTTTCTAGTTTAGAAAACTCTAGGATAAATGTGTCAAAGCAAAAGTGTTTGGTTTCAAATTGTACCTTGCTTGATGTTTTATCAAGTTGAGAATCACAAACCGGATAGTTGGCTACATCATCATCCATGTCTTTCCATGAATCATAAGCAAGGCCATTATGAGCTTGACACAAGTAATCACCTTCACTTGTACCTTCATTTAAAACATTTAAACTAGTAGCACATGTATTTACTTCAACTAAGCGTCTATCTATTAGGTTTTCTACGACATCTAACTCATGTGTGAGATCGAATTGATCATCTTTGACTTGACATATTTCTTGATGAAAGTTGATTATATTTTTCCAAATATCATTAGCCGTTTGACAAAAATACATTCTTTCATATTCAATTCTTAGTAAAGCTTTATAAATCATTAATTTAGCTTTAGTGTTTTTATCAAACTTAAGATAATCAATTTGATTTTCAAAACTTGTTTTCGTTGATTTGAAATCACCAGTAGAAATAATATGCCAAAGATCTTGATCAATTGACTTCACATAGTTTTCAAATATACTTTTCCATTCAAGGAAGTTTTCTTTTTCAAATAGCGGTGGGTTTTGAATAGGTTGCCCTTCTTTGAGATTTTCAAAATCCATGGATCGATCCAAGTTTTGAAATACAATATATTTTAAAGATCTTGAGTAACGTAGCTCCTGATGCCAATTGTGGAAAACTAGAAGGGGGTTGAATAGTTTACCGCTTTTTAACTCGATTATCTTTCAAAACGTTACTTTTGTTTAAAGATATAAACTCAAATTACTTGTTTAATTCTTTGAAAAGCTTTACGTGTAATTAACGATTCTAACTAAAGACACTATGCAATAAGCCAAGACAAAGAGAGAAACGATCAAACCACAACACGATTGTTTATCGTGGTTCGGCTACAAGGACTCTTTTTCCTTGCCCTACATCCACGCCCCGAGTTTCCAACTCGAGAGTTATAAGCACTAATCAACAAGCTCCTTTCCCGGTGGAGAAACCTTTACAACGTCGCTTACACTTTTACCGACACTAAGCTAGATGTTGAGTTCTTTTACAAGGGTACAACCACTCCAGTCGTCGCTTACACTTTTACCGACACTAAGCTAGATGTCGAGTTCTTTTACAAGGGTACAACCACTCCTGTTAGTTATTTTACAAGGGTACAACAACTCCCATCACACTTCGTATTTTGAGACCTAAAATACTAACCGATCACTTCTACACACAATACAAATGAAGTATAAACTACCAAAGCTTATACATAATAAAGCTAACAAGTCTTGCAACTTTTGAGTTGAAATTTGTAACTTCTTGGATGAACTTATGAACTCCCTTGCTACAAAAGAGAATCACACAAGTCAAATGTTACTGAGTTAGTTGAAAGAATATGTGAAATATATGTCCTAAAAGTGATGAATGAAAATTAGCAAGTGGCTTGGTATTTATAGCAAAACAAACAGCAGGTCTGGCGGATACGGCGGAACCCTCAGATGGGTTCCGCCCGTGTACCCCCAGGGTTCTGCCAGGCTTGCAGTAGGTTTTGCAATAAATCTTTCCAAAACAACCAAGATCACATCAACTAAATTCTAGTCAAATACATTGAATCAAAAGTGGAATGCTTCCAAAAATGTGTAAGACCTTATGGTAAGTCAAACACACAAGCTTACCATAATTGCATGATGTGACATGACACTTTCTAAATAAAGAGATAAAAACAGTGTTTTGCTTAAAAAGAAATGTAAACCTAGTTATACAAGACTTAAAACTAATGTGATGTTATTACTATAAGCTAAAGTTCATATTTTGTTATTAACAAAACTTAGCAAAGATCGTAAAATATAAATAACGTTTTTAGGCGATATTTGTATTAACACATTCTATCAATATCCTATTAATCAATATAATGCATTTTGATTTTGAAAATCATACAGCAAAAATCATGGCAACAAACCCTAATCCTCATTAAACCAATCCCACTTCATCAATAATTTCAAAATACAATTTATGTTTTGAATTACAAAATATTAGCTCTAACCAATGATTCTTCAAACTATTCGAAGCCGCCATCATCATCATCATCATCCCCAGTTACGCTAATCTATATTGCATCATCAGTAATCAACCAAATTCAATTTCAAGTAATTTTTATTTTTAGGTTTTCTTCAAATTTATTCTGAAGTAGGTTACTTTTGGTGAATTAGAGAATATTTTTTGTTTCCATTTATAGATATTGATTATTGATTTTAGTTTTCAAATCAACCCCGACTAAGGTTTGTTCAATCTCAATTTCTTCTTTCAATTATGATTCTACTTTCATGTCGAGAAATTTTGATCAATCTTTCATATGATTATTATTGTTTATTTGGTTACTTTATGATGATTTACATGCCATATGGTCTAAATTTTAAATTCAGTGTTAGTGATTTTTTATTTTTTATTATTTTTTTTATTAATTTGTTGTTTGTTTTCGTTATTGTTAACATATAGATGAGATGTCCAAGGGAAATTATTAGTCACAGGTCACTAAGGCATCCAAATATCGTTAGAGCAAAAGAGGTATGTGTGTTTGTTAATTTTCGAAGATTATGTTTTAAAGTAGTGGTTATATTGAAATTGGCTAATTTAATCATTTGGGTTATTTTAACGCCAACACATCTAGAGGAGAGTTATTTGAGCGGATATGTAATGCTGGACGGTTTCCACAACTTGAGGTTTGCTCTTAATGTATTAAATTGATTGCCATATGCTATATTTGTTTGTGTTAAAAGTGTGACATGGAAGTGCTTATTTGCGGTGGAGCCAAAGAAACACAATAGGAAGAATCAAGTTGTCGCAGTTACAAGTCCAAAGGCGCGTATTTGTTTGTGTTAAAAGTGTGACATGGAAGAGCTCATTTGCGAGGTTTGCTCTTTTGTTGATGATTAATGGTTTATTTTGAAAATTTTGAAGTTGTATTATGGTTAATTGATTATAAAGCAACAAGCAGATTAACGTTGTAATAAGTGTAAACTGATCCTTTTGATAATTTCTATGATTTGACCAATTTAATGCTTTCTTAAAACTGTTGGTTTGCAGTTGTTTTCTATTGCGCGCTT
The DNA here is from genome assembly GCA_030686995.1 of Artemisia argyi. NCBI lineage: Eukaryota > Viridiplantae > Streptophyta > Magnoliopsida > Asterales > Asteraceae > Artemisia > Artemisia argyi. The sequence continues at coordinate 98,708,286 of CM060680.1, forward strand.
TGCCTTTCGACGCCATCCCGGTAAGTTGACTTCGGTTCATGGGTTAGTCAGTTAAAAAGTTGGTTGCTTTCTCATGTTAATGTTATATGCAAGTTTTATTCGGGATTTAGGTTATGCGGGATTAAAGAACTGGCCACTGTATTCATATTTGAGGTAATTTTGTACTTCAAACACATTGCATTGCTTCTATGGAACTAAAATTTAATATCAATTCACGCTCCTACTGTCAGCTTATTAAGTTAATGTCACAACTGTGGTATTAGTCTCGGTTTTTAAACAATGCACATAAAAGCGAGTAATTTTTTTTTGCTGCAATTAGATTAGATTTGTGAAATTACTGACAGCTTATTTGTGGTTTGTTGCTGCAGCAGGGAGTTCTAGTGTAAATGTTTACATATGTCGTGCACCATAGTAAGTATATCTTAAGTTTGGTACGAAAAGGTATATGGGTGATCTTAGTTTTTCGTGGATAGTTAGTTTTGCCTGTCATGTATGAAATTAATTAGTTGCAGCAGCTGGTGGAGTTGATGACATAACGAAACTACCCTATTTGCACTTCTTATGTTAAGACATGTGATTATTTTGTTTAATTCTAGGTTCTTTGCTTCATGCTTTTGTTTATGTTTCCAACTAACGTGCTACTGTATTAATTTTGAAGGAGACACTAAGATGCAACGAAGAACATTAATGTAAAACCCAAAATTTTGAAACATGTAAAATGACCAAAATGCCCCTACAATTAAAAATCTTAATAATTATTTAATTAAATATCAAAATAATCCCAAACACTTGGAAATTTAGCAACATATGATCCATATTATTTTTGTAAGAACATTTTCAAGATTTTATGTGCTCTAAAATTATATCACACGCCTAAATGCCATTATATGGTCCGAATTTTATTTTTGGAATATGTACACTTTATATAAAAAGGGATAAGCATTATGTATATTGGGAAATCAATCAATAATTTGATTTTGGCCATCAATCCCTTAATTCTAGCCGAAATATCCCTTCCCATATCCCTCTATATTTGTCCCTTGATTTGTTTTCACATTTTACAAAATAAAAACACACATTCCGAAACCTAAAAACTTGTAAAGGTGGTTCCTAATTTTTCCAAAATGTTTGGCCATTTTTCCTGGACTTTTTGAAGGCATAAAAGGCTAGAAAAAATAGTAGGGAAGGCTGTGGGTGTCTCATTTGAAGATTGGAGTTTTATTGGTGTTGTTAAATCCTAGCCGAGAGGTGAAAAATCATTCTGCTCATTCCACATGTTTGAATCTCTTTCTCGTATTTTTGTATCATCATATATACCACATATGATCTGTATAAAATGTTAAAATTGATCCATGCATGGTCTATTGATTATACGAATTAACATAAAACTATAAACCCTAAATCGACCTAAAAATCTATATCGGCTTATATGAATTTTTGGAACCTTGACATTATTTTTCTACTGTGTAATCAGGTCCATACGAAATATATAAAATGTTCTCATTTGTGTTCGAATCCTAGAACATCGTTTTGGATTTATTTTGTGGCGTGTGGGATTGAAAAGAAAAGGATAATAAATAAAAGGGTGCTTATGGATTAAGGTTTGGGTTTATGATATTGGATTGTAAAGATTAATGATGTTATTGATTGAGTAATAATGATAGGATGATTGGGAAAAATTAGGGTTTGATGATTGTGAATTATTTTGTTAACCGATTTATGTTTTAAAATGAGAAGGGGGTATTTTGTAATTTTATAAACTTATGTGGTATTTTTGTAACTTTTATTCGATCAGGAGTAATTAATATAAAATATAATATGAGGGTGTTATATGTGAAATTCGTAACTAAAAGGTTTAAATGGTAAATTATTAATTAATTAATTCAAATTGGAAATTAATTAAAATAGAGGGACTTGTTGTGTAAATTTTATAAATGAAAGGTGATTCGTATAATTATTAAAGTAAAGGGTAAAATGTGTAATTTCTAATAATTAAGGGTTAAATATGCTAATATGAATTTGTTATGGATATAATTATAATTTATATATTAATAAGGACTTATTTGTAATTAATGTAAATAAAGGGTTGAAATGTAACATCTGTAAACTTGAAGGTTTAATATTGTTAACTTATGTATAATTTGTATAAAATATGAAAACTTGTAATATTTACATATTAGACCTTTAACTATGGCATATTTGCATTTGAAACCCTAAAATATGGAAAGTGGTCTATTTAAACCCTAAAATCATTATGACTTATTAAAATGAACCCTAATTCCATAATAATGTTTAATAAATGACTTAACTTGCATTTTGATCTTAAATCTTTCTAATTATGGAAACCTACTTGTTATGGAAACTTATTAAATAAGAAAACTTGCTAAAAATGGAAAGTTACTTAAAATGGAAAGATAGCCTAAAAAGGAGTAATCTGATTTCAAATAAACTAGTAAATAATTCTCGACTTCTAATTCATCTAGGTTCTGTGAAGGAGGTGTGGTCCCTATTCCTGTTTGATCTTTCTTGTGTCTGCTTTGTCGTCTGGTTGAAGTACAGATATTCTAACCTTTCAGTAAGGTTTCTTATGACTCATGATCCGTTCCATTGCCATTATTATGATTTCTGATCTTTATACGCCTGATATCCTTGGTTCATTTGATAGTATGATTTCGTATGAAGACCCTTTTTAAAAATATAACCTGATGACTTTTGAGAAAAACTATTTTTGAAATGATTTCTGTGATTACGATATGATGCCAGTTTTATATGGAGGTTTTAATGACTTTTATGAAATGTGTTTTTAAAGAAATACTTTTACGATAAAAAGGTTTTAAATAATTTTCAAAATTCCTTAATCTGTTTTATTCTCTAAGATTTCTCATGACTTTCTTTAACATCTTTTGACTATTTAACTTCAAATTTTGAACCTTGCTATGAACCCTTTAGCTGTTATGAATCTTTGATTGAACCTCATGATATGAATCTTTGATTTGGACCTTTGACTTGAATCATTGCTATGATCCCTTTGTATGATCCATATTTGATCGATCCATTTCTATTATGAATTGCTTTGATATTTGTTGTATGCTATATTCCATTTCTTATAGCATTCCTATGCCCTTATATGCTGCCCACTATTTGATTAAATTGTAGCCAGTCATAGGGAGTCCATGGCCTTGCCACTGATGCACCAGTGGTATTGACACTATCTGTGGAGGTGGGTTTTTGTCCACAGCGTTCCCTATTAGGCTATAGCACCATGGCCATTATTATTCTTGTATGTATGCTTAGCCTAGAGCTTGGTATATGTATATTTGTTTTTGCAGGGAGCGTATGGATGCATCCTAGGTACTTTGTTTTGTTTTGAATTTGGTGAATGGATATGTATGTGCAATTCACTCCATTTCACATTTGGTACATCGAGCTAGCTACTCTATGTACAAATTGATATATGATTGTTGGGCATTTCTGTTACTTCTACTATATATGTGATCCTTGTTGTTCTAACTTCTTTATTGTTACTGACTTATGCTTTCCTTAGTTCATTTGCTTACACTTATGATTCGTTCCATTTTCCTTGATTCATTTGATATTCCTTATATGCATTCCCTTTGATCATATTCTGTTGATTCTATCATATGTTTCATATTCTTTGATATTCGTCTCAACAGGTTTGCTTGGATTCATTTCGGATTCACTTTTGTTTCCCTTTTGTTATTAGCTTTTGTTTGTTTATATCTGTTCACTGGGCTTTTTAAGCTCAACCGCATTTCTTTTCCTGCGGCAGGTTATTTAGAAGGAAGCTAGGTTTGAGGGAAGAGTGCTTAGGAGCTTTTAGTGGACCACATGGTTGATAGCTCCCCATGGATTAGAGATGGACTTAGAGATTCCTTTTTTGGTTCTTAGTTTGTAATTAGTTTGGAAGCTGTTATGCTTAGTTTTAGTACCTTATCATTTATTAGATTTTCTTTGTAACCCTTGTATTATTTAATGTATTCCGCTTGCTTATGTTCTAATTCGTCCCCGTAATGTTACACTTTAGCCCTTTTTGGGTTGGGGTGTTACAATTAAAATCTTGCAACAATTGAGTTCTGGTGTGAGTACACTAATTTATATATCCTTTTTCTATTGTTATGAGGCAAATTGGGGAGGTAAGGTAATGGACCACAACGGGTAAATGCTTACATTTGATTCTTTGGCGTCTAAAAATTATATAAAGAAGTGTGCGTCACCTAGAAGACAATCTTCACTTGCTGTTTCTGCATTATTTGGAGTTGTGGATAACTTGGGTGTCGGATGAACTTTCATCTTTTCTCTTGCACAATCTCATAAATAACGGAAGCTTATCGGCAACCACAACCTTGATAGTAAGTAGTCTATAATTGCTCTTGTTTATCAAATTTGTACTACATCCGAAACGTAGGATGAACTTCAAAAATTAAGTATTTTGCCCTAAATCTTGTGGTGATTCTGATAGACATGAAAATGGAAGAATTGTCGAAGAAGACGCCTCTGAATATGCTTGATAAAAAATCTGTAAGAATCAATGACACTAATTAAAGAATATGTATTTTATCCATTCTTTATTTATATCTATATGATTGGTGTTTATAATGTGTATCTTAATGATGCACTATTTGACCTCTGCAGTGGCGAGGACTACCATTTTTTTATTGTAGTAAGTTTATTTCCGTAGCACCTATTTAACCTGTTTCACAATTATTTCATGAAAATCACATGGGTGTTGGGTTTTGTTTAAACGGATTTTATTGTTACATACTCTTACATCAAAAGAATAAAATTAATTGAATTTAGGTTGGCAGTTCATATGTTGAAGAGAAGATGCATGGAGCAGTCGAAGTCCAAATCCGTCGTATTGTATTAAAAGATTGTGACAGTCCAACTATTGAAGAAAAAGTATGTATAATAAGACTTTAATTGATTAGGATATCTAAACATTTATCTATTTACTTATTAGTACGTTACTGAATATATCTTCTCTATTGAACTTAGTGGCATTCAGACTTCGAGGCGGACGCATACCTAGATTTTCTTTTGGTTCCTGAGTAGGCCAGGCACAATGGAGATGGAACCAATCTCTTCGAGTATGCAAAGAGACTTGCTATTTCTTTGCATGGGCTGGTAAGATAGTTTAGATATGTAGACGACCAGAGGCTATGTTTTGTGCAGGAAAGATTGTTCTCTCTAAATCTATGTTTTATGTGCATGATGTCACTTGATATTGGTTAAGCGTGATGAGGATGGGTTGTGTTGGCATGAAATTATGGCTTTCTAGAACTAAATAGATAATTTGGAACCACGGAAACTGAGTCGAAACTGAGTTATAACCAACCAACTTGGAAATCAATTTTCGGTTCCAGACCGAGCTGAACCGAATTCTATAATCGATTATTGGTTTTGTTTTGGAATTACAAAGCAACTTCCCAACCTAAACGAAAATCAATTAGTGTAAATATTGTTGACATAAGGGTTGTTTGGATTTGTGTTTGGAACTATTTATTTGATTATTCTGAACTTAAATTAGCAATAATTATTCTTTCGTGTTTGGATAAACTAATTATGATCTGACTATTTGATATTTTTCTTTTTTTAAAGGTTGGTTACGATAAGCAAGGACTTCAAACATGCTTACAAATGATAGGACGTCCTTGGGGTGAAGCCATAATTTTGCTGCCATTGAGGTAACATACTAACATCACATGCTGAACAAATAATAATGCTTCTCATAAGCTGCATGGTTTATGCAGCTAGCCTACCGACAATAGGCTTCTCTTGAGTGGTAGAAAGGATTTTAAACTAAAGGTTAAATAAAGGGTCCCTATTATTCTGATTCTTTTAGACTATAGTATCTGCATTTGTTAATTTGACATGAATGAAGCACATGAGTTTATGATGCATACTATATAAAACAAACAAAGATTATTTGTAAATTTCCAGATGATGATTGTAGTTAGAACTTACCACAGCTGAGTTGTGTATTGGGTCAAAAATGATTAGTTGTTTTTAGATACGAGTTTGGCCATTCAACAAATTTTATGATGTCATTTCCTTTTTGAATATATAATGTGTGATAACAAAGAATACTATTGCATTAATAATCCAACTTTTTCTTAAAAAAATGATTGGTACATGCCATTTTTTAAGGATTGGGATGTACGGACGCAGAAGCTGAAGCAAGACCTTTTGATCACGCATATGAGGTATGGTTTTGATTATTGTTTCTTTTTTACTCGGAAGATAAATATCAAAATCCACCAACTAGAACAAGTAGGTAATTATTTTTCTTTTCAAGTAGATAATTATTTTTCTTTTCATGTTAAGGTTTTTGCTGTTGATTGAAGTCCTGATGACGAGAAAGTAGCATCCGTAGGAAGAGATAAAGTTCTCAAGCAATGGATTAGATAAGGGTCATAATATCAAGATAGTTTTATGTATATGAACATTTATTGCTGTCACGTCAGTTTTCTTCTAGATTAGTTTTATAATGATCAGCATACTTATTATTGTTCTTTTTATACATAATACGGAGTACATAAATACCGAATTTTTGTTTCCAATTTTTTCGTTTAACATGTTTGCCATTATTCGTTATTTACTTACATATAGTTAAAGTTTATCAAGCAATAGTATAAAGCGAACCCGCCCATCGGACGGGTTATGAAGCTAGTATATATATATATATATATATATATATATATATATATATATATATATATATATATATATATATATATATATATATATATATATAAGCGATTATAATTTTACGTCTTGTCTAAATAAAAATATCTTTATCAAAAATAAAATAAGTTGTAAAATGGATGTACCGAAATAATAATGAGAAACAGGCTAGTATGTTTTAAAATTTTAGAATTCAAGCTAAAATCAAGAATAGAAGAAATGGATGACATTAAAAATTTAGAAGGAATGCTAAGGCAATCACGCAAATAATTATCGTAAAATTTTTTTCAATAAACATCAACGTGAAGGAATTGTGTGCGCAGATAATATTAACCTAATTATATATTTAATAATATATAAGTGAAATCATGTCCGGTAATTATGGCACCAAAAGGTCACAACGGTGCATCACAACTGAAAGTAAATATTTATTATTAACGTAATAAATATTAAGGGTTGAGAGTATTAAATTAAGTGGGTTAATTTAATTAATTATAAAGCTTGTGATTAAAAGTGTAAACAAAGTGGAAGAATATTGGTTAGTGTGTAAATTGAGAGAATCCTTGGATGAAAAAGATTAGGAACCTATATAAACAAAGGCACCTCCTCAATTACACATGCATTCACAAACCAACACACAACCATAAACCCTTTTTCTCCACTCACCTTGTGTTCAATCGATCGAACCTCACAAAGGGTTTCGATAAACCCAGATCGATCAAAAGTAGATTTTGCCTAAGGGTTTCTAAACCTTTAGTCATGCGATCAATCTTGGTGTTCCGGGATCACCTGCGCGAGGTGTTGAACCATTTAGCGGTTTCCAAACGTGACTAGTACTGGTGGATACATGCAGCTTCCTAGTACAAGTATTCAGAAGAATGACCATGCCGAGCAAATTAAAGATATACACGTTCTAATTTTTCTTGTAGTTAGGCTTTTATTGTAACACTTACATAGATCCATGGCATGGGTTTGTTGTTGATTTGTTCCACATATTAAAATGTTAATATTAATTGATTATGAGTAACCTAAATCAGTAATAAAAATCCTATGGTGGTACCAGAGCCAGTTGCATAATGTTACAGTCAATCTAAGTCTTGCATGATCTAAGTTTGATCCATAAAAAAGTGTTTGTGTCATATACGAAAATTATGTTTTGTTCAAAAATTGCGTCAACTAAAACCCTGGGCGTTTTAGGGTTTTAAATGTTTTAATTTTTATTTGTAAAAACTAAATTTTGGTTTTCTTGTTGGGCAAGAAAACCCTAAATCGATCAGTTAGGGTTTTTCAAAACCCTAGATGGATTAATTAGGGTTTTACCCTGTACCTTATTTTGTAATAAAAATAGTGTTTGGGTGTTCTTGTGTAGCAAGAAATCCTAGATCGAAATACATAAGGGTTTTTATCCTTGAGGGAGTCGATTAGGATTAGGGTTTTTGATAACATCAAATAGTTCCGATATTTAAGTGTAAATTTTCCCCCTATTATGCTCATCTTTTATGTCATTTTATTAGAATATATACTCTTATTTGTTTATATTTCATATTCAGGATAAAGATGAGCATTGGAATGAAAAGACACGGATTTGGAAGGATATTAATGAAAATATTTTAAGTATGCTGATTTTGCACTAACTGCGGCGTAGATGTTCTTTCTACCTACTCCGTAGCATCCATTTACACTCAAGACTGAAGTCAACGCTAACTAAAGACCTACGGCGTAGCCAACATATTGGCTACGGCGTAGTTGTGACTACGAGACTTCTACGAGCATAGTTATCATTCAAGATACGCCGTAGATCTTCATTCCGACACTTAGAAGAATTTTTGTGATCCTTGATGAAGTTACGGCGTAGTTCCTCAATTGGCTACACCGTAGATTAGTGTACGAGAGTTCTACGGGCGTAGTAGATCAACAAGCTACAGCGTAGTTACATAATACAAAGGCAACGTCGTAGTCTAACCTAATGGCTATGCCGTAGCAAAGTCGAGACTATAAATACAAGCCCTAATTCCGCATTTTAAACCTCACTTTTGTCACACACAAAAGTCATGAAGGAATTAGGGAGCAAGGAGGACGAAGTTCTGCAAGCATACAAGTCACTTCCAAGGGAGTTTTCATGCTAGAATCATAAGTTTTGTCATTTATATTCCTTGTATCGAATTCATGTTTTCATTAATTATGTTAAACATTGATTTTTCTGCATTTATGAATATGAGTGGCTAAACACCTTTGATGTTAGCCTTATTATGAAATTGTTATTATTATGATTTAGTTTTCCTGCATTCGTATCATTTTATTTGTAAACTTTCTTAGCATGTCTTAGGATACCTTTGTTTCGGTAGTATTGATGTTTGGTAGTTCCATTGAAGCTAGGAGAATTGACCATATGACCCATAGTAGATAAGGGTGTGTTTGGTGATAAGAATTGACCATAGGACTATCACTATTCGTGTGCAAATTTCAACGAACGAGCACCTACCAAACTGATTTGCTTAAGGAATTAGGGGGGATCTAAGGTCCGACCGGCCGGATCCCATTAGACTATTTTAAGTTAGTAGAGGCGCTTAATAACTCTTTCACCTTGTAATTGCCAGCAAACTCTTGTAATCATTAGGTTACAGAATAAGGGAAGGTGAAAGATAGGATTGGATGATTTGACCATCTGAGTCCAGCCGAATTGAATCCCTAGATAAAATGATATGATGCACTTAATAGAAAACTTATCATAATAATAACAAAAGTAGTAATTAGGTTGACACTTCTCTCCCAACTGATATCTCTTCATCATTTATTTTCTTGTTTATTTTATTTAATTTCTTAGTTAAATTAATCAATCTTTAAAACCCTCTTTAAAATCAGTGACACTAAACTTAGATAAAATCCGCACGCATAGCTCTTGGGATGACCTCGGCTTTACCGTTAGCTATACCATACACGACCGGGTACACTGCCCGATAGTGCATTAGGTAGACCTTAGGTAGACGAGTTACTTATAAATATAAAACCTGGTCGGTAAATCCTGCATCAAGTTTTTAGCGCCGCTGCCGGGGAGCTATTTAGGATTTTGTTCAAGTTATACATTTTTTGTTTTTGTTTCAGTTTCTCACGGTTTCTTTTTAAGTTTCAAGTACCATGGGTGACATTGACATCGATACCCTCACTCTCGAAGAATATCTCGCCCTTACACGAGAAGAACAGGGGCCTGGTTTGGTTAAGCCAGCTATTGGGGCGGATGTGCAATTCGAAATCAAGGATCAATTTATAAAGGAACTACGGAAAGAACCTTTTTCGGGAAACAAGAATGAAGATGCTCATGAGCATATTGACAATGTTTTGTATTGTTAGTTTGTTCAACATTCCGAGAGTATCTCACGATGCCATCATGCTTAGAGTTTTCCCCATGACACTAACTGGAGCAGCAAGAAGATGGGTTAGTAGGTTTCCTGCGAGAATTGTCAACACTTGGAGTCTATTGAAGAAAGAATTCATCCAAAGGTATTGCCTTCCTTCAAGGATGGCAAAACAGCTCGAGGATATTCATAATTTTAAACAGGATGGAGATGAAACATTGTACCAAGCATGGGAAAGGTACAATGATCTTCCGTACAAGTACCTACTCACGACCTCAACAAACAACAGGTGGTGAACATCTTCTACAAAGGGATCAACATTTCTACTCAGAAAATTCTTCACTCCCAGGGGCCGATCCTTGGGATGACCCCTACTCAAGCTTTAAATGTGATAGAAGACATGGCAGACCACTCTCAAAAGTGGCATGATGGGGAAGTAGTAGGAGCATTGGAGGAAGTATGGATAACATTGCCCTAATCACTAGTAAACTCGAAAGCTTGGACCGAGACATGAAGAAGCTCAAGGACAATGTGTATGCCATTCAAGTGGGATGTGAAATTTGTGAAGGGGCTCACTTGTCCAAGGATTGTCCTTTAGATGAAGAAGATGAAAGAATTGAGGAGGTGAAATATGAGGAAGGAATACCTTTCTAATGTAATAATAGCAATGGTTATCGCACAGGACCACCGAGATACAACCGAGCAGCATATGGAGAAAGGAGATCTAGTCTTGAATAAACTATCAACAAATATCTTAAAGACTCACGAAAGAAACAAGAAGAGCAAGATGAGTGGTTAAAATACTTTCAAGAAGCCACCAACAAGAGCCTTATCAATCATGACGAGTCCCCCAAGAATCTTGAAACAATGATCGGGAAGTTAGCGGATGACATTCATGAAAAGAATGTGATTGAAGGAAGAAAGAAAGCCGTAGGGGCATGCAAGGCAATTTTCGTCAATAACGAGGAAGATGATTCATCCGAAAGCTTCTATAATCAATCTAGTGAGGAAATTCTTTTGCAGGATGAAACCAAGCCTAGTGAAGCAATGCCTTGCCAATAACCAACTAAGGAGGATAACATGGAGAGCTTTACTCTTCCATGCATCATCGGTAATTCAAACTTGTCGGCATTAGCTGATTTGGAATCTTGTATTAAAGTCATGCCACTCTCTTTATTTCTGTCCCTTAAATTAACAAGTCTTAGGAAAACAAGTTTGGTGATCGAGATGGCGGACATGACTAAGGCAACCCCGATAGGAGTTGTCAATGATGTCATTATTAAGATTGACAGGTTTCTACTCCCCGCGGACTTCATAGTTATTGATATGGTGAATATTCCTAGGGAAGACCTTATCCTTGGAAGACCTTTTCTAGCAACGTCACAAGGCCGTATTGATGTCTTTATGAAAGAAATCTCGTTAGGAGTTTATAACGATAGGGTTGTTTTCAAAATGAATAGGCTCTTATTACAGAAAAACAAGGATATAGCTAATTCATGCATGGCGGATATTGCGGTTGAGGAAACTACACCCGATACGTTTAGAATCTCAGGTGACATCTTTAACTATATGACTCCTTTGTGTTTAAAATATGCGCATGAGGTTCACTCCGATATGAGCAACGAAAGCGAGGGATCTTCTTGGAAGGATAGTGTGGATCGAACACTTGAACCTTGGAGTGATAAAAAAGGTCCTATAAAAGTCATCGTGGTACGTCATTGTTGTGAACCAAAGGCGAATATGAAAGACAGAAAAAGACTAATTATGCCTTCATGTTGTCCTTTAGTCAAATCTTGCAATGGTGGTGGGCAAATTAGGTTAAGACAATTGAAAAGGGAAGCAAATATCTGGTCATGCTATGAAGATTCGGCTTTCGATAAAGAGCCATGGTTCCGTAACTATTTTAACGGTATTAATTTTGGTGAGGAGGTCGAATGGACGGTTCACTTTTGTAAACCGGCGCTCATGAACCATGACGGAACTACCAAGCTTGGCCCACTTGTGATCCCCTTTGTAAAAAATGCAATGGTGGAATGCTCACCGAAGGACCTTTGGTCAAAAGATACGAATGGGCATATTTCAATGAACACGTGAGAAGGGAAGTTGGCTTCCGTAGGATATCATTTTATAATTGGCTGAAGGTTAAGTTCGGAGAAGTTTTGCTAAAAATTAAGGATGAAATGCAATATCGCAGCGAATGGGTGAAAGCAAATTTTCTCTGGGAAGATCAGTTTGTATTAACACCTTACATTGCTCCAACGGTTTAGGGCAATTCATCCGCCATTTAGGATAAAGGAAAAGGCGGAGAAACCTTTTAACCCTCATAGTTGACGTGGCCATGAGTCTAACTTAAAAGATTCGATAATAAACAAAAGTGCTCTTTCGGGAGACAACCCGAATTATCCTTTTCTTTTCCTTTTTATTAGTTTAGTTGGTTTGGTATGTTTTGTTGTAATTATTTGCAGGTAATCGAGAAAGAAAGATGGTGGAGGAGCTGGATATGGAGTTTTCACTCCTGGAATTCATCTCAGAAAGTATCTACGGCGTAGCTCGATCCATGACTACGCCGTAGCTCCCTCCAGGTGTCAGACGTTTGTCAAATTTCATAACCTACGACGTAGTACTCCATTCTCACTACGCCGTAGCTTTCTCCTGTACCACTAAAATTTTAAATCTTCTTATAACAAACATACTTTAACCTTGTATTAGTTTTTAAATGAACTTTGTGGGTGTGTTCAATGTAAACCCTCACGAGACTTCACTCATCCACTTGGGATACCAAGTGGTTTAAAAGGCTTGTTATATACGCTAAATGCAATTGTGATTCCTAAAAAAGTGAGTTAGGATTTTTCATTTATATTTCTTTTTAGATTTAATGCTTGTGGTATTTGTGTGATTTCAGGGATTTAAAATTTGCTCATTAGGCGAAGCGAAAGCATGTTTTCTCAAACATGATCCTTCTATCATATTCAAGAGCAAATTTCAGGGAAACTCTCATTCTAATTCTACCTATCTCATTTATATTTATTGCTCATTTACTTACAAAACAGACTTTGTACATTTTAAGTGGGGGGACGGGAGTAGAATTATAACTTGAACTTTATTTTGCCTATTTTTAAAGTTTATTTTTAAAAATTATGCCATTTTTAAAATTTTGACATGTTTTTCCGAACCTAACTAGAATATACTTAGCCGAGCACATTTAACCCTAATTTCCAGGATGAGGTTTAGCCTTTTCAGTTTTCTCTGATTTACCTCAAATCCACCAAATATTGAGTGTGCCGGTAGTTTGTAGACTTTAGAACTTGGCCTTTACATTATTTTGAGACCATAGACGAGCAGTGTGTTGAGTTTCCTTGATATACTTGGAAGAAACTTTTTGAGAAGGCAATATTTTAGGATTATCACCCAAATAGCCTATATGTATGCGTTTATCGATTAGTCACATTGACTTTTCGACCCCCATGTTTAAACCCTTTTGTTGCACTCACCTTTAGTGCAAGATACCCTGGATACACCCTTCAGAGTCATTCTTTCGTTTCTTACCCTTATAATTATTGTTTCGATAAACCTATTCGCCTCAGCCTACCGTATAGTCTTGGTCTATGATTGGGAAGTCGCCGTTTGCCCTAGTTTGAGGTTTGAGTTAAGAGATTCAGAAATCACGCCTACGTTGAGGACCTATCTTTGAAGATCAATTGAGACCCCCCAAATATTCCATATATTATTCATCTCAAGTGGGGGGATGTTATATTTATTTCTTATAATCTGGTTATAAAAAAATGTGAAATTCAGTATGTAGATATATTTATATATGGTGCAAAATTGTATAACACCTTGTTTTGAGCTTATAAAGATTTAGTATCGAGGAGGCCACTTCAATCACTTATGAAGAACTAAGTTGGTTGTTGATATTGACCAACATGAAGACCAAGTGTTGTGCCCATCATGACATCCTCTAATGGCACATTCACTTGTTATATGATCCAGTTTTTGCGTCTTGGAGCTCTATTGTTGGATGAACGGCAAGTGGTAGCGACTCGGTTATAGGCTAATACTATTTGCTTTCTATTTTTATTCTACACCATTTATTTGCATCCCATATCTTATCCTACCCTTTAGTCATGAATCATGCTTAGGTGAGGGATTTGAGCATTCATTGGTGTCTTGCCCGGCATTCCGGTCATGTATCAATGCCTTTGTCGCCTTTGTCGTAGTATGTTAGTAACAACACTACACTCTTAGCCTTATTATTATTCACCCAATATTACCTTTAAAAATTGTTTCGACCTTAGCTGTAGTGGTGGATATTTGTGTAACCGCCAAGCCTATGATAGAATACATAATATGACTGTGCGTTGAGTGATCCCTGAAATTAATACTTAGATTAGAGAGAGTATGAGTGGTTTCTCCCATTTCGTGAAGTGTTTGGCTTTGATGAATTCTAGCATATGAAGTTTTTAAATTCATATTTTCCAAGTTTCTCGGGAGATATCTTTTTGAAAATTATTCTAATAAGGTCTACATGAGGGCAAGTAGAGTTCAAGTGGGGAGATATTTGATAACATCAAATAGTTCCAATATTTAAGTGTTAATTTCCCCCTATTATGCTCATCTTTCATGTCATTTTATTAGAATATATACTCTTATTTGTTTATATTTCATTTTCATGACAAAGATGAGCATTGGAACGAAAAGACGCGGATTTGGAAGGATATTAATGAAAATATTTGAAGTATGTTGATTTTGCACTAACTACGGTGTAGATGTTCTCTCTACCTACGTCGTAGCATCCATTAACACTGAATACTGAAGTCAACACTGACTAAAGACCTACGGCGTAGCCAACTTATTGGCTACGACATAGTTGTGACTACGAGACTTTTACGGGCATAGTTATCATTCAAGATACACCGTAGATCTTCATTCCAACACTTAGAAGAATTTTCGTGATCCTTGATTAAGTTACGGCGTAGTTCCTCAATTGGTTACGTCGTAGATTGGTGAACGAGAGTTCTGCGGGTGTAGAAGATCAATAAGCTACGGCGTAGTTACATAGTACAAAGGCTATGGCGTAGTTTAACCTAATGGCTATGCCGTAGCAATGTCGAGACTATAAATACAGGCCCCAATTCCGCATTTTAAAAACCACTTTTCTCACACAGAGAAGTCAGGAAGGAATTAGGGAGCAAGGAGGACGAAGTTCTGCAAGCATACAAGTCACTTCCAAGGGAGAATTTACGCTACAATCATAAGTTTTATCATTTATGTTCCTTGTATCGAATTCATGTTTTCATTAATTATGTTAAACATTGATTTTTCTGCGTTTATGAATATGAGTGGCTAAACACCTTTGGTGTTAGCCTTATTATGAAATTGATATTATTATGATTTAGTTTTCCCGCATTCGTATCGTCTTATTTGTATACTTTGTTAGCATGTCTTAGGACACCTTTGTTTCGGTAGTGTTGATGTTTGGTAGTTCTATTGAAGCTAGGAGAATTGACTATAGGACTCATAGTGGATAAGGGGTGTGTTTAGTGATAAGAATTGACCATAGGACTATCTATATTCATGTAGAAATTTCAACGAACGACCACCTACCAAACTTATTTGTTTAAGGAATTAGGGGATCTAAGTTCCGACTGGCCGGATCCCATTAGAGTATTCTAAGTTAGTAGAGGCGCTTAATGACTCTTTCACCTTATAATTGCCAGTGAACTCTTGTAATCATTAGGTTATAGAATAGGGTAATGTGAAAGATAGGATTGGACGATTCGACCATATGAGTCCAGCCTTAGTGAATCCCCAGATAAAACGATAGGATGCACTTAATAGGAAACTTATCATAATAACATCAAAATTAGTAATTATGTTGACACTTCTCTCCCAACTAATTTATCTTCATCATTTATTTTCTTGTTTATTTTATTTAATTTCTTACTTAAATTAATCAATCATTAAAACCCCCTTTAAATCCAGTGACACTAAACTTAGATAAAATTCGCACGCATAGCTCTTGGGTTGACCTCGGCTTTACCGTTAGCTATACCATACACGACCGGGTACACTGCTTGATAGTGCATTAGGTAGACCTTAGGTAGACGAGTTACTTATAAATATAAAACCTGTTCGGTAAATTCTGCATTGGTTTTTCTTGGTCAAAATACACAAGGGTTTTCGAACCACTTGAGGACATTGACCTACTACAGAAAACCTTAGATCAAGATTCCATAAATAAATGTTGTTTTTATTTAGCTGAAAACTTTCCTAATTTTTCTAAAACATTGAACTTTGCAACCCATGTTGGGCAAGAAAAATGGCACAAGTGGGAGATTTGGGTTTTTCGAAACCCTAATCATGCGTTTTGAAAATCAGGGTTTTTAAAAACTTTTCTTAACTTAAGTCTAATCATTATTTTAATTTATGTGTGTTGAGTTTTCCATTTTCATGACTAATATACATCCTATATGGATAGTTAACTTTGGACAATACATAAATTGAATAACATATATAACAAGTTTAAGTGTTATAAAAAACAATGATTTTAAGTTTCAAAAACTTAGTCAAACAAAATAAAAAGGCTTAGTTTTAAAAATGGTTTGTGTTTCATTTTATGTTTTTAGAAAACAATTTGCAATTTACATATGATCTCATGATCTATAAGAAGCAAATCAACAAACACACAACCACAATATGCAAAGCCTCAATCTATGAAAAAAAACTATGCTCGGTCACATGAGCCATCACGAGAACCAAGGGTCAATTAGGGACAAACCACACAACCAAACGGAGGGCTCCCACTTGCTCCAAGACAATCAAGAGCAAGTAGAAACCCCATTATGCACATGAAAACTAGTTGCTGTCCTTCCAGAATTTCTGTGTTCGGAGGCCCAAACGACCTAGAAGGAGGCTTCCCCGAGGTTAGCTCAAAACTAGAAAGTTGTAGGCTCATGTCTTGTGTACCTACACAAAAGATTTTAGCCAAAAACGCCTTACCAATCACCGGGAAACTCCGTTTTACCAACAGCTATTCTAGCAGTCATTCTGGAAAAAATGTCTTTAACTCTTTCGCATTTCACCACCAATCATCGATTACATGATATTGAAAGTAAAATACAACTAATCTAATTTCTAACTACTGTAAAATTACCTAAACAATGGCTAAAACCAAAAAGAATATCATTACATAAATGCCGAAACAATGGCAAAACCCCAAAACACGAAATTAAACAACATTCACGACAATTCAAGGCATAAGTGGTCTAGGTTTTTATCGGCTTTGCATACACACATAATAATACAGTAATATTATGATTAAAACAAGGTGTTGGCTAATTTTATGGACAAACATGCATGTATTTGCCATGAAAACAATAATTAACAACAAGAATTAAAGATTTAGCCAATGAAACGAAGAAATTAATTAACAAGAATTAAAACCCCGTTTGGTACGTGCGTAAAATGGCTTATTGATCAAAGCCCACTGATATTAGGACCTTCAAAATATCATTTTACCACAGAAATATTAGGTGTAGGGGCTGATTCAAAACGGTTTCATAAATCGATCAAAATCATGCGTTTTTGACCATTTTTCACGTACCCGACAAGTATACCAATTAAAATATGCATAACAAATGGATATGAGATCAAAAATCACAGATCATAAGACCCCTCATGGGTCGTTCAAATGTGAAAAAAATGGAGCCCTAGGGCTGTTTTAACCATGATTTCAAAAAACACCTGTTTTAGCCATTTTTATGCATACCCGATAATCATATGGCACATATGATGGCTCGTGATACCACTACAGGTGATGATGAATATAAAAAAATATTAAAATAAATCAAACACAGCAGAACATCACCATACAACGGATCCATATAGCCATATGATCAATCACTAATTAATATAATAAATATAATGATTATACCTTTGTAGCATGATTCGGGAGTCTAACAATCACCAAACCCATGAATGGAATAAGAAACCTAAATGATCAATGAGGTTGATCACTTCTATTATTAAAACACACTACACGTCACCGATCACCACCCGATGCTAGTCTTGACCTCGTAACAATCGATCTAGCCTTGAAATACACTAGAATAAGGTTAGATGAGATCAAAAACACCAATACCTAGTATGGGAGTGTGTTATTTCGTGGCTTATGGGTATAGGAAGGGGGAGAGAAAATTGGTAAGTTGTTCCTGTAATTTGTGATGATATATGACCAAATCAATTAGCACTTATCATCAAATAAGTTACACTTAGCAACCTTGAACTTCTTTCTTGTTCCTTTCTCACTGAGGCTTGCCATGGGGGCCCTAAATGGGCTTGCCCATTTGTTGGTCCAATCTAATAAACTAAGTACTAACTTAGTTATTAGTAGCCCATTATTGATCCCGAGTTACGTAGTCGTATATACAATTAGTTATTCATTTTTTGGCATTTGTTGACTTATAAAAGTCCATCCAAGAAATTTTTTTTATCAAGATGTTCTAAAACATAATTATTTTTTTGTAAAACTTAACCACTGTGTTACTTAGAAAAGTCAAACAAGCTCATGAGGCTCATTTTTTGATACACTTAAACCAACAATGCTATTATGCAATTCAGTGTCTTGCACTATATCACTTTGACTTTCATAACCAAAGTTACTCTAAATTACTTTGACTTTCTTAGTAAAACTTAATCACCATATCAATTTGACTTTCTTAGTCAAACTTACTCATAATTAGCCACTATAAACCAACAATCCAACAATGCAATTCACTATCTTGCACAAACCAAATGAAACAATTTTGTGCATTCACTATAAACCACTATAAACTAACAAACCATATCAATTTGACTATCTTAGTCAAAGTTACTCAAAATTACCAAAAAAAACCAACAAACCAACAATGCAATTCTCTGTCTTACACAAACCATTTGAAAACATTATGTAGATTGACTGTGTTACACAAACCAACAATGCAATAAAACTTTAAATCTTAAAACTACAATTATATTAAAGTCAACCATTAACAACTTACAACTAACCATACCACTGCCATTGTTAGTTTTAAACATACCATTACTTTAAAAAAGAAAATATGGACAAACTACCCAAAAGAGTGTCATTGGCATATTTACATAAATATGACATAAACTAAGATAAAAATGATCCAAGATATGAAAAAGTAGTTCCTCCGTTGACAAACAAGCTTATTACTTTCTCGGAGTTCTTTCTGAGCTTGGCGAAGTGAAGCTTCCTGTTGATTTAACGACCTTAGCAACCCTGGAATGATGATTGTTGAGCGGGCGCACATAGCAGGATCATGCCATCCAATGAACCGACATGAGCACCCCCTACATTTTAAAAGGAAAATTGATCAAATAATACATACCGCCATTGTTACTATTCATACCACCA